>OX424512.1:1217751-2430502 GCA_949152395.1 Agrochola litura
GGCGCAAGGAGCGAAGCGTCGCGGCTAGGCTCCGCGCCCCGAAGACCGCAGCTGTGGTGGTCACACTGCAGCCGGAAGCGGAGAAAAGGGGCGTGTCCTACCAGCACGTGTTCGCGACGGTGGATAAGGTTATGAACCTGGAGGAGATCGGCGCCGCCAGGGGCATAAAAATTAAGATCACGGCAACCGGGGCCCGGATGCTGGAGGTCCCTGGTGCGGCCAGTGGCCCGGCCGCTGACGCTCTGGCCGAAAAGCTCCGGGCTGCCCTAAATGCGGACGAGGCCCGAGTCTCCAGGCCCACCAAGTGCGCTGACTTGCGCATTCAGGGCCTGGACGACTCCGTGACGGAGGCAAAGGTGGTGGCCGCCGTCGCTAAGGCTGGAGGGTGCTCTGTCGAGCAGATCAAGGCAGGCACCATCCATGCTGATCATACGGGGATGCAAACCATTAGGGTGAGCTGCCCCGTGACGGCGGCCAAAAAGATAGCCGGGGAGGGCCAAAGGCTCTTGGTGGGCTGGGTTTCGGCGCAGGTCAAACTGCTGGAGCCCAAACCTCTGAGGTGCTTCCGTTGCCAGGTGGGCAACCACGTGGGGGTCAAGTGCACCTCGGAGGTAGACCGCAGCAACCTCTGCTTTCGCTGTGGTCAGCCCGGTCACAAGGCCGGCTCGTGTAACGCCACGCCGCACTGTGTCGTATGTGCGGCGGCTGGCAAGCCGGCCGATCACCGGGCTGGGAGCAGGGCCTGCGCTCCACCCGCCGAGGCCAGAGGCAGGGGCAAGCGCTCCGCCACCACCACCGTCACCGCCGCAGCCGCCGCCACTTCCACCGGGGTCGCTGCCGTGTCCACCGTCGTCGTTGCCGCCGCCGTTGCCGCCGCAGCAGGGCCCTCGCAGGGGGCTCGGGGGGAGGGGGCTGACATGGAATGCCAGTAACGGCCCCATTACGCCTCCTCCAGGCGAACATCAACCACTGCGCCGCCGCTCAGGATCTATTGCTCCAGAGCATGGCGCAGTGGTCGATTAACATCGCCGTGGTCGCTGAGCCGTACTTTGTCCCGCCCAGGGATGACTGGGTGGAGGACCTGAGCGGCTCAGTGACCCTCATTTCGTCGGCCGCCGCCGGTACTCCGTCCCTCGAGTCGGTCAAGAGAGGACGGGGTTGCGTTGCAGCACGGTTCGGGGAGATTGTCGTGGTGGGTGTTTACTTCTCCCCGAGCCGAACTCTTGCCGAGTTCCACAACTCCCTTGCGGAGTTAAGAGTCGTCGTCGTCGGGTTTGGTTCCCTCCCCGTGCTCGTACTCGGGGACTTCAATGCCAAGAATCTGGCTTGGGGTTCCCGGTATACGGACACACGGGGTAGGATGGTGGAGGACTGGGCTCTGGAGACAGGCCTGGTCGTCCTAAACCGGGGTTCTGTCCCCACGTGTGTGCGGATGCGGGGTGAATCGGTGGTGGACATTTCGTTCGCCAGCCCCGCTCTGTCGCCGCGTGTCATTGACTGGCGCGTCATGGAGGGGGTGGAGACCTACTCCGATCACCGGTACATCCGGTTTGACGTCTCCACCCAGACCTCGAGCGCGCCGGTCCGACAGGCCCCGAGTGGTCCGCGGTGGGCGCTGAAGCAACTGGACCGGGAGCTTCTCCTGGAAGCCTCGATCGTGCAGGCCTGGGTGTCATCACCGGACAGGCCTGCCGACATCAACGACGAGGCGGAGTGGTTCCGGGAGGCCATGTCCAATGTGTGCGACATGGCAATGCCCCGGGTCCATCCTAGACGTGCTTCGCGCCAGGTGTACTGGTGGTCGCAAGAGCTGGAGGCTCTGCGCAGGGCGTGCGTAGCTGCGCGACGCCGGTACGCCAGGCACCGCAGGCTCCGTATCCGCCCTTCGGATACGGAAGCCATCCAGGCGGAGCTGTACGAGGGGTACAGAGCGGCGAAGACCGCCCTCCAAGCGGAGATCCTGCAGGCCAGGGCACTGGCCCGAGAGGAGATGCTGGAGACTCTGAACAGAGACCCGTGGGGACGCCCATACAAGATGGTGCGGGAGAAACTCCGCCCATGGGCTCCCCCGCTGACGCAGAGTCTCCGGCCCCAGCTTGTGGGGGACGTGGTGAGCGCTCTGTTCCCTTCTAGAGGGGATCATACCCCTCCGCCCATGGCTCCGCCTACTGCGGTGCCCGATGCGGACCACACCGACGACGACGATGCTCCAGAGGTGACTGAGGTAGAAATGAGAGTGGCGGTACGCAAAATGAGTGCGAAGAATACCGCCCCAGGACCCGACGGCATACCTGGAAAAGCCTGGGTCCTGGCCATGGGGGCTCTCGGGCCTCGACTAAGGGGGCTCCTAAGCGCATGCATGGAGAGGGGCCAGTTCCCACTTCGTTGGAAGACGGGGAAACTGGTCCTCATCAAGAAGCCGGGGCGCCCAGCGGACTCTCCGTCCGCTTATCGGCCCATTGTGCTGCTCGATGAGGTGGGCAAGCTCTTTGAAAGAGTCATTGCGGACCGCCTTGTCGGGCAGCTGGTGCGAGTGGGGCCGGATCTGGCGGAGAGCCAGTTCGGCTTCCGCAGGGGGCGCTCTACGGTGGACGCCATCATGCGCGTGCGGGCCCTCACGACGGGGGATGCTGTGGCCCGGGGTGGGGTCGTCTTGGCGGTGTCTCTAGACATCGCCAATGCCTTCAACACCCTGCCCTGGAGTTGCATCAGGGAGGCACTCCGGTTTCACCGGATGCCGACCTACCTCTGTCGTGTGGTCGAGGCCTATCTGACGGACAGGGCCGTCATCTACCCCGGTCACCAAGGAGAGTGGAACCGGCAAGAGATGTCGTGCGGTGTCCCACAGGGTTCGGTCCTGGGGCCGCATCTGTGGGACATCGGATACGACTGGGTGCTGCGCGCCGACCTCCCTAGCGGCGTCAGCGTCGTTTGTTACGCTGACGACACGCTAGTCCTGGCGCAGGGGAGGTCGTACCAGGCGGCGGCCGATTTAGCGACACGCGGGGTTGCGACAATCGTTGACAGGATCCGGCAGCTGGGACTCGAGGTGGCCCTGCACAAGTCTGAGGCCATGGGTTTTCATGGTCCTCGGAATGCGCCACCGTCGGGTTCCCAGGTAATGGCGGGAGGGGTTCACATCGGTGTCGAGTCGACGATGAAGTATCTGGGACTCGTCCTCGACAGCCGGTGGAATTTCGTCGAACACTTCCGACGTTTGGCTCCCAGACTGGACCGGGCCGGGGCTGCCTTGAAGCGGCTCCTGCCCAATCTGGGAGGTCCAAACGCCTCCTGCCGGAGGCTCTATGCGGGGATCGTGCGGTCCATGGCCCTTTACGGGGCACCGGTGTGGGCGCGTTCATTGAGGCTGCGGCCAGCCCGCCGGTTGAACGCGTCCCAGAGGGTCATGGCCATCCGGCTGGCCCGAGGATACCGCACGGTCTCCTGCGAGGCGGCGAGCCTCCTTGCCGGATTACCGCCATGGGATCTGGAGGCAAAGGTCCTCGCGCACATCTGGGAGTGGCGCGAGGAGGCGAAACGCCGGGGCTTAACTCCGATGCCGCAAGAAATCGCGGCACAGCGGACAGAGCTCCGGCGGGATCTCATGGCGTCATGGAGGGTGCGATTGTCGCAACCCCGCGCTGGGCACGCCACAATTGCGGCGATAAGACCCCTCTTTGAGGAGTGGCTTGAGAGACGCCACGGCGTCCTCACCTTCCGCCTGACGCAGGTCCTCACCGGACACGGCTGCTTCGGGAGGTTCCTGTTTAGGATAAGGCGGGAGGAAACACCCGGGTGTCACCATTGTGTGGATCGGCCTGAGGACACGGTGGAGCATACGGTGGAGGTCTGCCCAGCTTGGGCGGAGCAACGCCGTGTCCTCGTAGAGGCGATTGGCGGCGGTGATCTCTCGCGTCCGGCCCTGGTTCAGGCCATGGTACGGAGCGAGAGGAAATGGCAGGCCGTCACCTCCTTCTGCGAAGCGGTAATGCTCGAAGGAGGAGGCGGAACGCGTGAGGGAAAGGCAAATTTCGCGCCCTCACGCCCCTAACCGCCGCAGGAGGAGACGCCCGGGGCGGGAATCGCGAGCCGATTTCCGGCCACCGTAGGCGCGGGCTTGCGGACGGTGAGCAATGGGTAGCTCGCCGTCCGATAAGGACCAAGCCCGGGTCGACGGCGCGTTGTGTTCCACGCGCGCCTCAAAGAGATGTCAGCAGAATTGACGGGGTCCGTTAGGGCCAATGCCCGCAGGGGGTTCGAAGAAAACCGATAGGGAAATCGTGGCCCCCGGCAACAGGGCAACCGAAGGAACACGGGTGGGTTTTAGTCAGTAAGAGTCTGACACGCCCTCCCGCTCCACCCAGAGCGGGAGAAATTATTTGATAATTTCCCACCCAAAAAAAAAAAAAAAAAAAAAAGGTATGTATGTAATTATTTAATGTAATTGCGTATAAAATACGACAATGTTACTAACATGTTTTTATGTACACATCAAAAGTGTTTTTTTTTAATTTCCCACTTCTTAAAATGAAGGTATATATTATTTCTTTGACATGACGACATATTATTTTGAATTGACCAGCGTATTATCTATGTTTCTGCTTGCTTTGCAGTTCCAAGTTGCGGTGCGTTCCTTGCTTACTGTGCGATTATTTTCTGATATTGATATTTTCTTATAAAGACCATTGCTATTCTACACGGACTGATATCATCTAGACACGATTACTGTTGCTGCTCATAAAGGATTGTGTTTTGCTACTCGATTTGGATATTATGATGAGGTGCATCAATTGTGGCATCGCTGTGCAGTGGATTCGCAAACATATCGTGTCGAGGCTGGCGTTACCCCTGCAAGTGAGACTCGCTCGATGGTTAGCGAATCAGGTATACCTCTATACTACGGCAGTCGCGTAAACCACGCAATAAAGGCAAATTCAAAAAATAAATGTCGCAGCGCAAGAGGATGTTGTTCCATCCGTGGAACATAGACCATCAACACCGTCGCCACCACTGTCTTTACAAACAATACCACCGCCACCACTGTCTTTACAAACAATACCGCCGCCACCAGTCTTTACAAACTTGTAGCTGAGGAAGGTTTGCATCAATGCGAGTAAACATTACTCTTCTTCTATTTAAATTCTTATGGTTCACAAAAGTTCCCAAATGATTGGGTTCGTCCATGTATCGGTGAACACGCTCTATTATTTGCTGAACGTTTGGACTATCCTGAACTACTATGACTAGCCATCTGCATAACGTAACCTTTCGACTTTGATTGGCCTGTTGTTGCCCCACATATAAAGACTCTGGTTTAAATACATTGTAATTGAGACCTTCTAGAAATGGAATCGCATCCTGGAATCCTCTATCTAATATACAAATATCGTTTGGCCTAAGTTACGAAACGGACTATCTCCAATTTCGAATAAACTTTTTATTATGTCAGCATCGCTTTGTGTAGCAGCATATGGCCCTAAAACATCAATTATTTATGTCCATCGCAGGAACAAATCACGAAAGGTTTGACAAGATCATCGTACTTATACAAACGGTAAGGCTTCTTTTGAAATAAGTAGTTAGAACTCTGCTGTAAAAAAATCTGTATCAATGTAGCCCAGCGCTCTGGGGTAATGAGTGCTAGTGAGTCCAATCGTTATTGGTCAGTGGAGAGTTGGTGACATCCTGTCGCATCATCTTTTTTTTTTAGTTAAGTGTGTCTGTATACCTACGATTATGATACGACCTATGATTTCATGAAATTATGACATTTGACACCTTTGCTAACTTATGGAGTTGTATTGCTGATTGTAATGATTATAATTGAGTAAAGCCATATTTGTTACGGCCGCGAATCATATTTAGATCAACATACAACATGATACTGACCTGCAAAATGCAAAAAATGTAAGAAAAATTGAATTCCGCGGGCTACCCTGACACTTCCCCCTTAATTAACCTCACAAAGGCATACCACCAATTAGTACATGTGCTAGCTCACAGATGGCGTTGTAATAAAGAAAAATCCCTAGCGTTTAAACCTGATTTTGACCAGTTTTCACAAGTTTTTGACTCCTGAAACTTATTAATTGATAAACTATAAAATACGACAATTATAATAATATAACAATCATTACTGAACATTGGTTTTGACTACCTAGGCAAACGTCCATTGCCCCACCAGACTTGTCCTTTCTTTTGTTTCAGCTTAGTTAATCATTTCGTTATTATTTATGACCCTTTCCAACTGGTTCTTTAGTTTCCCTCCCCCTGCACATCCTAGCTAGGGCAAATAACATGACTCATGATCATGAGATAGCAAAAAGTTTACCGAAAATATTTAAAAAAATAAAATTACCTAAACCACATTACAGTTGTGTTCAGATAGGCAACCAATGCCTAGGCACTAGTTTCAGTGCCGAAGGACTGAAATTAAATCGTTAGTTAAGCTGAAATAAATGAAAATTTGAAACTTAAATAATTGTAAAAGTACGACCTCCTTGTTAATGAAATTCTCTAACTTTTAAACTAATAAGAATATCCCAGTGATTTATACCTCCAAAGAATCTCTATGACTTGGGCAAGTTTTGCACGTGGTAAATTTTCGCTAGTATAACTTTTTCCTATGAAAATCGCTCGAAAAGGAGATTGCCCACGGCACTATGGACAAATGTACTGAATTCAACATTGTTGTGTCTTCATCAAATCATCTTTAAAATACTCGATGACATGTCTAAATACTTCCACAAAAAATTCAACACAAACTACAACGGCATTTCCGAGATATTTACAAAAAAAAAAATACTATTTAGAGGTTATGTTCGACCATAAAATGAATTGAAAAAGTCTGAATGGGTTTACGCTTTGTGTCTTTGAAGTACATTTATGTAAAATCTATAGCGGTTTAGCCATGTCAGATGGCTAATTACTGGTGACCACCTGTGACCACCTCACAAAATCTTAATTGATTTCGATTTTGAGCATCTTCGTGCTTTAAAATCTTATTCGCGCGTTTTATTAAAATGCAAAGCATGAAAGCAATCATAACTTGATAGTCAATCGCTCAGTGTTATATCTAGATCCTACTCAAATCATGGATTGTATCATGAAATGGTCTATGTAAGCAGTAAGGGATAGAAAACAGCTACACTGAGTACAATAAATGAAAAAATATTATATAAGCGTTCATATCGAAGAGCAGTTAAGACATCGCTCGACAGTCGCACTCGCCATATTCAAAATATCACAATACAAAAAGTTCTGTCTTTAATAAAACACACGGTGCAGCGGTGTTGGAAGTATATTTATTTTCAATGGGTTAGCAGCAGTAACGGAGGAACTAAAAGGCTCAAACTCGACGCATAACGTACCAAAACAGAAAAAACATACTGGTTGACAATGTTGACATATTGACAAAAATATGACAGACGGGCTAATAAATGTCAAATAAGGTTGTACCTGTGCTGTTGTAACATTCTAATACATTCGATTTTTGATCGATTTATTATGGGAAGAAAAGCAATAATATCGGTTGGCAACATAAAATAAAATAAAAATCATAACGCGTTTTAGAGGTTATTACAGATAAAAATCTTTGTTGGTTTTAATCAACGTGACTGTGATAGTAATAATAGACGTTTGAAACTATTCCGTTTTCAATATCTAATAAATAAAAATAAAGCTATTAACCATACAAATCAAATATACTTGGACACTATTGTCTCGTCACATTTTCAATGAAAATAAGATAGATAAATGTACTTACTACCTGATAATTATCTAGTTCTGTGGGGTTATAAAAACAGATTTATTTATTTTACCTTGTGAGCTGTCTATCGATACTTAAAAAATATTGTAAACACCTTTTTTATATTAAATAAACAGTTATTTTACTTGATACGCAATAATAAATTGAACAATCAATACAGAATCGATATCATTATATTTTATGTAGGTAGGAAGGCACATTACACGCAATAGAAGAAATGGACATCCCTAGTATTGACAGGCGAAAGTAAAAAATGGCGTACTTACTTCATAATCGGAAACTTAAAAGTACTAATTATTGTTAAAAAACTATCCCATTATAAATAATAATTAAATCTTATTAAAAAATTGTTTATATTTTAGATATTTCATGTTGTTCAACTTTTTGAAACACGAGCCATTACTCAATTTCTCGC
Organism: Agrochola litura; assembly: GCA_949152395.1. NCBI lineage: Eukaryota > Metazoa > Arthropoda > Insecta > Lepidoptera > Noctuidae > Agrochola > Agrochola litura. The sequence continues at coordinate 1,225,935 of OX424512.1, forward strand.
GTACTGTATTTGGGCAATCTCCTTTAGTAAAATTGCCAAACCAAATCATTTGCAGTAAATGTTTTTTCTTATTGAACGAACAAATGTCTTCTAGCTGCGTAAAAGTATATCCACAGGAAAGGCCCACTCTACTACAACGTCCAGGTTTTTTTTAAATTGATAGCAATAAGTTTTTTTTTTTTTCTTTGAGCACTTTGCAAAGTGATTGTAAAAAAACTAAAATAGGTCATAACTTTTGAACTGTAAAAAATTGCACCCACATTCTCAGAGTTAAAAAGTTTGGAAATGACCTTGCCCACACCCCTATTCGATTTAATCCATACTTTTTCCAGGACACCCTGTGTACAATTATTTCAGTTATTTTACATCTGACAGCAACCTTATAGCAACAACATTAAGGTCACTGTGATGCAAAATCTTACTGTAAACACTGAGTATAAAAGAATACTATCTTACTTATAAATAAATACTATATTACTTAAATATAATAAAGTTTAAGTTCGTATAGAACTTAAACTTTATTAGTTCCTAATCCTGTCCAACTGACAGGTCAGGAACACATTCTCTCTGTGGCCGGAATATAATTATGTTAATTTAATAAACACGTATAAAATAAAATGCCAAGTTCAGAACCCAAAACCTGGTACATAAAAAGCAGTAAGTATAACAAACCTTCGCCACCACACCACCCAAAACCAAACCAGAATAGAAAATGTCTCATTTTAACTTACACCCACCTGCCACAGCTCGATATCAACTTCACTGCTGTCATCCTCATCCTCATCCATCGTCAGGTATCTCCAGACATCCCCGCAGTAATACAGGATGCAGTACAACAGGGGTCCGAAGCCTAAGGCTGTGATTCCGTACATGTACCGTCGTAGCTGACGGATGTTGTTCCGCTTGATGGCTGATAGACCGAGGAACGATAGCAAGAGGGAGAGGCACCAGATGTACTCCCACCAAACAGGCTGGAATTATAGAAGGAAGTTGTTTAGATCAGGTTATTGGTAGTAAGTCCAATAGCTTAATTACGTCATAACACACTCACGATACTCGCGATCCCTTTAATTTTTTACAGTTAAAAATTACTCGTCGAATGCATAACCTCCTTGAAGTCAGGTAAAAAGTTTGGTTTGTTTGGTACATGATTTAATAATAAACAAAGCAATTGATTTTGTGACCCCATCAGGAAACTTTAAAATATAACTTCTTGTCAGTCTATAATTTATCTAATGTTATTAGTATTATATTAAAATGATATTTTATTAGAATTATCATTCATAATGAAATAAAAAGGTCTTTACATTCCTATGTCTGTCTTGTCAAAAAATCCTGTGATAATGTACCAGTTCTTTGTTTCTGTGCAGTTATAATATAGTTTGTTCAGTGGCAATTAGGAAAACAACAGAATCAAGTCTAATCAGCTACTGCAGGTCATTGAGCAGTTTTACAAGTGAAATTCAAGTTATGAAACAACATCAAATTAATGTTTCTGTTCGAAGTGGAGAAATTTTATTTTTATCCTAAAACTGCACCATTCTAAAACTGGTCAGGGCTCTAATCATTGAGAAAGCAATGCATTGTTTTAAGCATTTCTTTATCATTCTCCTGCTTTTATCCCAATTTATTTGGGGTTGCCACAACATGTCTTTATCTTCCATACTTCTCTATCAGTCATCATCTCGGTGGTCCCCCCCTTTCTATCCATATCATCTTCCACACAGACCATCTATCGTTTCTTTGGTCTTCCGCTACTCTTACCCCCAACATTCAATTTATTAAGCATTTGTCTTAACTAATATTATAAAGAGAAAAGATTTGATTTTTTGTATGTTTGTTTGTAATTAATAAAATTAAAAACTACTGAACCTATTAAAAAAAAAAAACCAGTACTGTCACTAAGTAACAGAAAGAAAGAAAGAAAGAAAGAAATCATTTATTTGCTAATAATGTAGGTATACATATAAGTTGGAATATTTATTAAGTGTGTGTGTGTTAACATAGGCTATAATTTATAAAGATTTCACGCATTGATCGCCTTGTGACTCATAATTTTAAAATAATATCAAATATGTTACAAACAAAATATGGACAGATAAAATAATCTATTCAAAGTCAAAGTCAAATCATTTATTTCAAATAGGCCCATGTATGGCACTTTTGAACATCAAAATTTAATATATTGAAACAAATTTTATTCATTAATTTATCATCATCATCATTTCAGCCGAAAGCACACAGTACACTGCTGGACCTAGGCCTAATTTATTTTATACTAAGTTAAAATCAAATAGGAACAATTAATTACCGGTGGTATCTGCAGTTCTTCGATCTCCAGTATGAATATGTCAAGTTTGTCAAGGATGTCTGCAGAGAGCTTGGCCAGCATCACCAGGAACATTACATGATGGAAGAACACGCAGTACTTCAGACGAGACTTGTTTAGAGCACTGGAATGAGAAATATTTGGCTAAGTTACATTTTTGGTAAAATTCAAAATTTCAAAAGTCATTTATTAAAATTAGGCTGAGAATCACCACTTTTCGAACGTCAAAATTACATAAGACAGTCCCCCAAAAATGCCCACCCTTCACATATGAATTCTTCTTATTATTCTTTTTATATGAATAACAGATATAAAATTCTGTAATTTCGACTTCTGGGGCTCACCATAATCATTGGCAGGACAGTTATATGCAAGGCTAGTCAATTTGTCATGGTGATTGTTAATGGTTACACTATACATAGTACAAAATCCTAACATTAACACTAATATTTTTACCTAATAGTGACCTGCTTGTCCTAAAATGATAGGTAGGGAAATACTTATTGAAGTGGCACCCATATCTTGTAGTTTCTGTTCCATGTAACAAACAGCAAGCTTTGTTTCTTGCAAATTCAAGTTGCTGGTGTAAGTTCACAAAGTAAATTCAAAATTCAAAAAAAATCAAAAGTCATTTATTCAAACTAGGCTGAGAATCAGCACTTTTCAAATGTCAAAATTACATAAAACAGTCTCCCAGAAACGCCCACCCTTCACCACTTCCTAGTGTTTTAGCTGGGCAGAAGTTAGTCTGTTCAAGTTAGAAAAAAATGATTCTATACAATAGTATGCAAAATATTTTACATTGTGCAACACAAAACATAATTTAAATGATAAATTATTGGCCATATGTCAGCTAGAACATGCAATATACTAACAAAAACATTGAGAACTATCCTCAAGCAGAAATAAAAAAAATTACAATCATATTTGTGATGGAAATAAAGTCTTATCATAAGTATTACTTTCTTTGCTCAGAGAATATTGCCTGAAAAATTCAGTTCTTTTTATTTAAGAAATGGTGTTAATAGTTCTCTTCCTGTATCTTCATTAGTATTTTTTGGTCAAATCAAAGTCGTAATGATTTGTTCAAATAAGTTTTATTGTTGATAAGAAACAGAATCCTAAAACAAATCCAATCTTCAGACATCATCTGAAAGAAACCTAATCAAAATTCTTAATCTATTCCTAATTATGTTTCACGTTTTCATTTGATATTGGACTAAAACAATTTAAAAGCCATTACGTCTCGCGTAGATCCATGTTCATGTGAAGGGTTAATGATTGAATCATTATTCTTACTTTATAACCACATAAAAATAATTTTTTTTAGAAAACATTTCTTGAATTTTTGTTAATGAAGGAAGTAGAAACCTATAAAATTTTATGATGCATGCAGTAGCATGTTGACCATTAAATATTATGTATGGTTTCAGTCATTTATTACTTTATTTGTATATACCTACACAATTTTAATTGACATGCGACATGTTTTCAAGACCCGCCATATGGTTGGTCATTCTGAGTGCGAAAACTGGGAAGAGAAACTAATGCATTCACTTTTAGACATTCTTATTCTTATTGTGATTATTTTATTTCGAAAGATGCACTGCTTTCGTGTATAATGTTTTGATTTTACTGTCAGACATAGATGGGTTATCATTTTTATCAAGTAATTTTCTTATTTTTCTAGCTGAATTTAAGGACGTTGGCATTACTGCTATGGACTAGAGTTATGTGTGGACCTTTTCAAATAATTGGCGCGAAACATTATTCGCTATCGACTGCTTTTGTCTAAAAATAATTTGACGGAACTTGGTCGAAAAAATATATCAACTGTAGATCAAACTTACATTCGACTAGTAATTAAATTCTTCCGTACGGCCTTAAATACTTGTAAATAAGCCAAATTACGTACCTAATCTGATATTGTGCTGCTATTTTCTCTCTGTGTTCGAAATCGGCACCGTTCGTACCAGTCACCATAACACCACCCCGCGAAGCCATTTTTGTAACTAAACAGTTGTATAGACAAACAAAATATATACTTTTTATCGATCTCAGATCACTGAAATGACATCATTCAGATTATCCTTGTAAAGATTTTTCTTTTCGATCAATTCATTTTTCCCATCTGCCAAACGAGAGCCAACGAAATGCCAAAAATGCCAACGTCTCAAGGTTTTTATGACGTTCCAAATGTCACAATACATTATTTTCATTAATTGCATTTCAATCATTTTATGTAGTGTAGCTAATTTTGTAGAATAAAATGTTTTGTACTTTTAATAAAATAAACAAATTAAGTCTAATTTATTTGTCAGGTGGGTTTTAGGTCTAAAATATTTAAATAAATACTGGAAAGTTGCTTCGGAAAACGGAACGTTAATTTGACATTTGCAATTTTACGTTCGGATACACGTTGCCGTTGGTCAAGGAATTGAATAAAGGATGAAACTTTATTTAGTTTACAAGAAAAATACTTCTACATTTTAACTCATCAAAGCAGCGACAAGAAAATATTTGTTGAGTTCTTAAAATAATTTCAGTGAGCAAACTACAGTTATTCTGCCACAACGTTCACTGCCTCGAAATAAAGAAAAATAAAAACCCACAAGGGTAATATTTTTCTCTTTATCCCAAACTATCCCACTTCAGGAGACAGGCTTCCCCAAAGTCCTTACAAGCCCTCGCAGTAGGTACCGGTCCAGGCGGAGAGTCGGTCTCGACGGAGCGACGCCGTCCGTCTTCAGATCCCCAGCCAGTACTTATAAAGACTATTGCCCAATTTTTGCCCGTTTTGGTGAAACGAATTAATTAGGAATTTTAAATTCACACCTAAGTTTACCTACATTCCAAGGAAAGCGACTTTTAAATTGTATGCTAGACCTAAATATGCTTCGTCAATGCTCATGGTCTTTCGCGTCGACGGCACTTTTGGTGCCTTGCTGAACCTTTTCTGCAAAAAACCATTAGGCTAGATACAATAATAAACCTACCCACAAGGACTACAAATACATTTCAACGATTAGTACTACAACATTTTCTTTATAGATTAACATAGAACGATCCCCGATGCTGTTGGAATCAGTTTCATTAATGAATTAATCATGAAATTACTAGGTAGCCATGAAATTGATAAAGCAAAAATTAAAACACGTGTAAGCAAAGATTCTTGTGCATCTAATCACTATGCAGTGCGTGGAAAAATCATAAGTTTTCATTGATTTGTAGGATGGCTATTATTGTTTTAACTTACCTAAGGATAAAAATATGCATTCTTCGTTCATGATAGACACAATAAGTACGACCGACTAGGATCGTTATAATCTAGGATGATTTCCACACCATTGTTTTAGTTAGGTAGGTATGTAAACCTGTTAACGTAACATAATCGTCTTATTGAGAAGGTGTCTCTAGTACGACCACCGATTGATTACAAGTCTTGGACATCTATCATTGAGTTATCATCTTAAGGAAGTCTACTGCTAAAGTAGGACCTCTTAATGGCAGCGACTACCTACCTACTTATAGGTAGGTATTATAAGATACTATTATACTCCATTTGAAATAAGATTAGACATTTAAACAAACCTTTATGCAGTTCGTTCAACCAATTTTGACTTCTATACCGTAGGCATAAGGATGGTATTAAAAGAAAAAAAGTGGTTACAAAACCAACTGTTTACTGCAGCTGCCATTTGTCATACCTCCAACGCAATAGAAGTCAATATCGGTTGAACTGACTTTATGAAAGGTTTATTTAAATGTCTAATCTTATTTCAAATGAAGTTTAGGTACTATGGGTACTCGTGGTGCCAAATCATCACCAGATAGGTAGGTAGTGATAGGTACCGGTTCAGCGGATGAATCAGTTTTCGCAGTATGTTGTTCTTAGTAATTAATCACAAAGATACTAAAGCCTTGGGCAATCGATTACCTAGTCACCTTTTTCAACACCAACCAGCACGGCCATCTGTGCTGTTTAGATTTAGCGATTAATTTCCTAAACTGGCAAATTTTTGGAATGATTAGGAATTTTCTTTTTCCTAGAATTTTTCCAGGAATAGACTATACCTACTAAGTTCTTGTTACCTCGCTTGCCGTGGAACAGAAAAACATCATGGCTAAAAATGTTCGTAGGTACAGGCCTATAAAAATAAACTATTTTGGTGTGAGTGTGAGCGCGCTCACAACATACCCGAGGAAAGGGCCGTGTAATTAAGTAGGTAAGTACCTAACAATACCTAATAATTAAGCATTGGAGCATGTCAAAATTCACTGAGCCACCTCCAAATAAGCACCTCTGGCATGACCAAAATCAAAATTGAAAGTTATTTATCCAAATTAGGCTGAGAATCATAAACTTTTCGAAGTCAAAATTACATAAGACAGTCCCCCATTGCGCCCGCCCTTAACCACTTCCTAGTGCTTTAGCTGGGAAGAAGTGGCGCAATAAAATCCTCAAGACCTCTGGTATTATTTATAGTATGACAGACATGAAACTTCTGGTGCGATCTATAGTCACTCACGGCTGTTAAACAGCAAGAATGAGGAAGGCAGTTGCAATTCACAAAAATAAGTATAATTCGTCCTACGTTCCGCAAATAGTTCACCTCAGCGATCAATCGAGGAGTAAATTTTCTGATGCTGATCAGCTCTTCTGTACACGGTGTAAGCGGGTGTTCAAGAACAAATTAAATTTGGCTTTGCTAATCCGATGAGCTCTCTGATGAGGAAAGCTCACGAAAGGGAAAGAAATTAGTCTGGGTCACTGGCACTGTCAAATAAGCAATTACTGTGCTCTATTTTAATTATTAAGTTACTTATTGTAAATGTGCACCTTTTTAATAAATAAACGATTTATTATTATTATTATATCTTTCATATTTCTCGGGACCCGGAGGCGTACGAGAGGCCAAAGCGAACTCGCAGAGGCCCCAGACAATTTTAAATGGAATGTGGTACCTACCAACCGACGATTATCCCTGTATGCACTATGAAAGTGCACCCAAGGACAACCCCCGGTTGGTGCAGGACTATTGCAGAACATGAAATAAAACATATTGGGCTATGGGTTTGGGTAACTATATAGTGGATTGGTTATCTAGAACTATGAAAGGCCTATGGCCCCTGCCTGATCAATATTTTATTATGTACACGGATAAAATGGCAGGGGGTGATTTGCACACTCAATAATGAGCCCCCAAAAACTGTCGCTAGCATAGTGACATAGCGACAAGGGGGCAACATGTCCTGAGGTGCTTGTGGAGTGGAGAGATATTCCACGGCTTTCAGAACAATCCCAGAACCCAACATGGTCAAGATCCCTACGAGCACTTACTGGAACCTTCCTCCGAGTACGTTTGCTCTTGTGAGTCTCCACTCAAGCAGGCCAATTAAGGCAAGAATGAGGTGGAAGCTCCGTTTCTCGTCAGTGTTCACTCCAGCCGGCCAATAAAGGTAAGCCAGAGGTGAGGAACAAGACTTCTCCCGGGAGATAGGGTCCGTGGGGTCGCTACTGCCCAACAGCTTGTCACATGCTTGCTGCCCTGCGGGTTTTGTATCTCTCTTGGTCTGGCTCCTCATCCCAGACCCGTTCCGGCAAAGTAAACTCTACTGGCCTCGTAGAGTTTAAAGCGCGCAAGCCCCAACACGACGTTAACGTAGAGATACGGCGGTGGGGTTATTATTATTAGGTGTTATTACTGGATACAGCTGCAGCAAAACAATCTTCGGTTGAAAAGAAACTGCTGAATCTGTTCATGATTATATTTATAATTATGCACTTCAGGACAACCAGCAAAATCCTAACATTGTCCGGAAATGGAAAACTGATGGCCACCGCCGCGACTGACGTCACCGCTACAGCAATATTGAACAAGAACGCGCGGTAAATTAGAAACAAGCTCATAAAACGATAACGATTTTAATTGTTCCGCCAATCTTTGTTTTATAAACAGAGCTCATTATTGATCGAATCATAATAGTTATTTTGGTTACAGCCTCCCCCGCCGGTTACGCGTCCACTGTTATAAATTGAAACCGTATACTTCTCGAGTTTTATTGTCAGAAAGTTGGACGATTGTGAATATGAAGGTCCTAGTGGTTGTCGCTTTGTTCGCCTGTGTGGCTTTACAGGTAGGAATATTTAATTACGTGTTTAATGGTTGTTAAACAAATTTGTGAATCAACTAAACTCAAAGATCATTGTTTCTTACTTTTGTAACAAAATTAAATTAACGTTTAACTAATTGTGTCGCGTTCCTACTGAAGAAACGGTTCAATTTCCTGAAATCAATTGCATCGTTTCATGGTATTCGTTCTCTCGGATCGAAGGACAAATTACAGCAGAACTAAAACTCACCACCCGTAGTACCTAGATAGGTACCTACATTTCGTTGGACATGACAAAATACGGATGGTGAGTTTCGTCGACGTCCTAGTCCTGTAGATAGGTGTGGTAATAATCAGCTTTTTAGAAGTCTCTTCGACATCCGGGATAACTTTTACCCATTTGATTGTCTCCTTGTGTAGGTAGGCCGGAGTAAACCTACAAATGATACGGCGGACGTCGACGAGTGTCCCACAAGGATCGTTTATTTACATTCCGTAGAATCAAGTGTAATTAAAATTTAAAATGCTATTTTCCAATGGATAGTTACGGTTTCCGGGAAAAGGACACAATCCGATTGAAAAACAAATGCTGGTTCTAAAGTGGGAAAACAAATGCTGGTTCTAAGCTGGTTCAAATGCTGGTTCTTTTTGAGCAGGGGCAACCCGGGCAACCTGTAGTACGGTACAGATTGCCCAGTTTTCGCAGCACGTCAACATATTTAACTCTTTCAAGTCCACCCACTTTTCATAAAACTCATTCGCCATGCCGCCATACATATTGGAAGTGAACCCTCCGGGAGGGTCACCGGCAATACGTTTGCGCTAAACTTAACCACTGCGGTCGGTCAACGGCATTAGGTTTAAAACCGTGATACAAAACACTGTAAAACGAAGTAAAATTATGTTTTTAGGGGTGGTTTCCAACCTTTTAATTTTTTTGTGAATATTAGTAAACGCGAACAAAAAAAAAATGCTCGAATTTTAAAACCAACGCTTAACTAATAAATCTTGTTAAAATATACATCAGATTTTATTTTCACGGTTTATACCTAATGTGGTATTCGCTATGAAAAACCTACATTTAAAATGAGCCCTCCGCGTGGGCTCCCGGCATCTCATATGCGACTAGGTAAACCCTCTAGGAGGGCTCCCGGCACTGAACGTGTTAAGAATAAATAAACATCTCAAAACTTTCAGAGCGTTCTAACTTTCTGTCGGATATAAAGAACTGGAAGCCGTCCCGATTAGTCCCGAGCACATTTGAACAAGGGCTAGGCTGATGACGCTTATCCATCCATGCAACGTACCAGAAAAGTACCTATACATATCTGTACCTACCTAATGAAGACGCCATAAATCCATGAGCAAGCCAGAGCCGTGGTAATCTTTATACCGGGTTTAAAAGGCTTGCTCGTGTTCTTTGTAGTTTCTTTGGCAAGCCGCGCTTTTCAAATTCAAACAAGGCTGATGAGCCCCAAGTCTGGCTTGTGACTGATAACTCAAGACTCACAATGATTATACACCAACGGCGAGAAAAAAATACCACGGATCAGGGGGCTTACCACCAGCTCAAAAGCAGTATTATTTTAATATTACTTCAGTGGGAGAAAGAGATGGAGCTATACGTCCTGTAGAGCTTCATCTTTTTCCCACACTGAAGCCCCTTAAATTTGTCTTTCTTGTTTTGTGTATTGTTCCTGATGGCCTGTAAATCTAGTTGAGTTCGGGTGTGTTCGAAACTAAATACAATTCAGAGGCACTGGCTGACGTTATTTCGGACAAGCAACTTTAGATAGGGCCGAAGAATGAAGTGAGTACCCACAAAGAGCCATTACTGCCGGGAATTACGTGGGTAGGGGTTAGGCAGACTTTGAGCGTTCTAACACCCAATCGGTCCTGCACCACTTGGAACCAATTTTCAGCGCGGTTCTATATCATCTCGCACATCTAGAACCACCCTAATAACTGAGTCTATTGTTGCAGATGAGTCACGGTGCGCCTGCGCCGGAGGAGGAGAAGAAGGTAGAGGCCGCGCCCGCAGCGGCTGCCGCACCCTCAACGCCTGCCGAAGCCACTGAAGCGGCTGCGGCTGAAGTAAGTCTCATACCTTCCTTCATAATTATTCCTAAAAACCTAAACTGACAAGTCTTAGTTTCCGCGATCCTTCGTGTAGCCATAATCATAATTATGTTTCTGCTTCATAGCAGCCTGTAGACGTGCTGGTGCTACAATGATAAGTGCTAAACTATACCTACCTACCCACCTAATTATTAAATTACTTAGCGATTTTTAGAGTTCGTTAATAAAATTGAAGAATGTTGCTGGAGAATGCTAGGTATCCTCCGAAGATTCATAAAGAGCATCATCTTTATCCGAACAAGAATCATTCAAATTATACAAAGTTTTTCAATTTTCAGGTAAAAGCAGCGCCTGTGGACGCCGCAGCTGCGCCCGCGGCTGTAGCAGTGGCCGCCAGCGGCTCGCAGGCCGCACCAGCCGCGCCCGCGGTGGCCGAGACACCAGCCCCCGCTGAGGAAAAGAAGGCTTAGTCTATGATAGCGTAACACCAAGGACATGGTGCGAATGTAACAAACCGGAGCGATGTCCGTAACGTAACGATCTTTGTAAAATAAACACTTTGGAAATAAATGTGGTTTGTAATTGAGATACTCTTGTGCAGTCTGACTCGAAGGACCAGAAAATATTTCACACCTATTTAAGTTTATTACTAACTTGCTTCTGCCCGCGACTTCGCCCGCGAGCCTATAACCTTCCTCAAGAATTGGGCTATCCAATGCAAAAAGATTTTTTCCGGAGATTATCCCTACATACAAACTTACAAACAAATTTTACCTCTTTATAATATTAGTATAGACTAGCGACCTGCCCCTGCTTCGCTCGGTTTTTAGCTCGTACACAAAACCTTTTATATTAAGTATCTGTGCTTAAGGGGACTACAGCGGCTAAACCCAAGTTTTATAATGCCTAAAAGTACTCGTACCAATAATATTATGTGAAAACATAATACAACTAATTTGATACGATAGAAAGCAATTTTTTTTTATTTGTAAGTATAGACAAATAAAATTGAAGTGTGTTTGTAATGTCAAAATAACAGCTTTTTACTAAATGCATACATAGACATAATGAATGCATATGAGAGTATTTACGGCATATAACCGTAAATACAACGGAAACAATTTTTTTTAAATTTTGTTTGTCTGTCTGTTTGTTAATCCGGCTAATCTCCGAAACGGCTGGTCCGATTTTGACGGGACTTTCACCGGAAGACAGCTGATGTTATAAGGAGTAAGTTAGGCTTTTTATTTAAAAAGAAAAAGAATTAGTTGAGTTGATGAGTTATTAGTTGTTGAGTATAATTATTTAAATTATGTACCTACCTAGTGATTCTGTGATTGTATGTAGGTACTTAAATACGCCTCAAAATTTTACTGAGCCAGTATTTTGGTGCATGTAGTGCTACGTTCATGCTTGCTGCAAAAAGTTCAATTGAAATAAAAAGAGTTTTCTGCCTTATCGTAATAACATGCAGTCTGCGAGTGCAATGTTTTGTGTTGAATGCAAAACGTCGAATGTTAGTAAAAAACTCAACCCAACGCCGACGCCGACGGCCATGAAATTCAGAATATTGCGACGTTAAAAACACGATTTTTTTAAATTGTTATTAAATACTAGGCTAACAGAGCCAGATAAGAGATTAGTCCTAATGTAGCAAAACCAAAGCAAATATTTGCTCTGTGCTAAGAAATTCCGCAAAATTACAAATGTAACGACACGGCGCAATACAAATCAACCTTGTACGTTCCCAAGTTAATAACATGTCCATAGAATTACTATCGCAGGTACTATTGTTTACTGTGCTTCGAAACAAACGATTCATTACATAACAATTTAATTAAAACATGTGTCATGCTTGTCACAAATGGTTTATCGAAGAACATAAATTGTTATTTCATGCATCATTAATTTCCACTGGAGAAAATCAGTGATGCACTGCAATAAAACTACGGAATAGGTGACTCAATAATTAGATTGGTAAATGACAACGGCGAATTTATAGATAAGCATTTTAATTAATTTCTAGGTCGAGTTGAGAAGGCTATTACTGTTTTCATGACAACTAAGCAATAAGTTTGCCACTAGAACTGGCCGCCCCTGTTCAATCCTGTTCTCTTTGCTTGACAACCATTCTACGCATTTAAATTATAAAAAAGCCAGAGCCAAGGGCGTCGAAAAATAAACGTTAACGGGGCGACGTCCTTGGGGTCTCTAGTTAAGATGGGCGTGCCTCAAGGATCAATTCTTGGCCCTTTCCTAACTCGGACCTATTCTGTTGTTCTCTGAGTGAGTTCACAAAGAATGCATTATTTGTAATAAGTTACAAAATTTAATACATAATTATTATAAGTTAATAATAAGTTAGGGTAAGATTAAGATAAGTACGCTATCGCATTAGGTTATCCTGTAATGATAGAAGTTGGAAATAAATAAATAAAATAAACTTAATGGCGGCTCGGAACATGAGGAGAGTCGCTGCGTAGTAAAGAATTCATGGGTCAGCGGGGGTGAGGGGTGGGGTACTGCGCAGCGAGTAGCGCATTTCCGAGACGCCGTTAAGTTTGAATCGAACAATACCAAAGCGAGGAAAAAATAGAATTTCTTGCTCTAGGGGAAAGTAATTTTTGTCTGTAACCAACGAGCCTACATAAACGAAAAAGTATTTATTCTTAAGTAAAACTAGCTTTTTACTACCGCATACCAGGATAAAAAGTTTCATTAAAAATTCAGATTGAACAAATTATATTTTTTTTAAATAAAATAAACTATTTTACTCAAAAATGCATGTAATGCATTATTTTGATAACCTTGTTTGAGCAAAGTCGACCTTGCCGTTCTGCTTCAAGGAGCGGCCGGCAAAGTTTTGCTGGTCGCTCTAACAGGCCGTTTTAAAAAATCAAATGCAAAAAGATTTTATTTAAAACACAGCTGTTTGTATTTATAAAGATAGGTACAAAAAGATTTTATTCCATATTTGGCTGTATAGTTCCAACTACCATTGTTAAAAAAACAAAGAAGTAACAAAAGCGCGGTTCAGCGAAAATTTTATTTTTATTTAGTGACTTTTTTGCGTAATAAATGAAGAAATAATACAGCAGTCAAACACCGCATTAAAATTATCGCAAACTATTAGTAATATCAAACCAGGAAACCAGGAAAGTCGGTGTTGAATTTTAGTACCTGTACTTTTCATAATTGTCATTTTAATTAAATTTCTACTAATTTCTAGTTAATATATATTTTATTGAAATTACTTGCTGGTTTTATTTAGATTAGGTACTTGCATTTTTGAGTAAAGCACTATACAAGCCTTGGCCCACTATGACTGCTTCGCTGGTCACGCTATGATTGCCTCGAGCTAGCCTAGCTACGCTCTAGGCCTTCCAGCTTGGCCATCATTGCAGCCCTTGCTGTCCTCGCTGTAAAGGCCTCGACCTACGGCCTCGGCCTTTATCTCAGCTCGTCCATCAAGTGCTGCACGCTGACCGCGCTGTGTCGGCGTGGAGCTGCGCTACGCTGCGCTGTCGGCCATCATCAGCGCGACCAGCAAAGTAGTCATTATAGACCGCAGCAGTAATGTACTATAAAGTGTAGGGGAGGTACCTTAATCATTATTTTTACCACTTTGTCGGCGTGATTAGTATGTATAGCCATGCCAAATTACAGCTTTCTAGTACTAAGAGTCACTGAGCTAAGCCGCGGACACACAGACAGACGGACATCGCGAGGGTTCCTTGATGATTACGGAACCCTAAAACGATATGATGGACTGACGATATGGCTACCGAGATGACGACTGATAGAGAAATATGGAAGAAACAGATGCGTCGACCACAAATAAATTGGGATAAAGGTACGAGAGCGATGGTCCTTTGCAAAATAATGACTAAAGGATAAAAACAATTCTAATCAAAGTGACGTTTTTAAATAAAACAATATTACCTACAAGTTTTTTGATTTGATTATTTTATTAGTAAAGACTATCAGTTAGTGGTGAAGAACAGTATGTCCCTGACGCTTCCTCCGGAGGGTAGTTCTAGAGGAGTGAGCGCGACTGCGCCGGCGCTGCCGACCCTGTAGCGTGACGTGCTCTCTGTCCCTTGGATGTACAGAGTCACCTGCTGATAAAACTGCCTGTTAGATTATGGAAATTCTCTGTGAACATGACAAAAAGCTGGTGTTTGAAATATTTCAGGTTTATCTCTGGAATGACTAAATGACGTTCCTAGATCTACAAAATACAATAAGAACTGTTTAGCAATGTGTGTACGTATTTATAATAATATACCAAGCAACTTAAAAACGTTGACTTGTAGAGCATTTAAGCACAAACTGTATAAATGGCTAAATATACAAAATATCTATTCAATTAAAGAATTTATAGAGACTAAATATGCTCCAATAACTGTATGATATTATGTGATGTAACGCATGCCGACAACTTTGCATGCTATGTATGTATAGCAAAACATGTAGCACTAATTTTAATGTAACATCTGTAATACCATGTTTTAATGCAAATAAAAATGATTTGATTTGATTTGATTTGATTTGGCAACATAATGTTTATAGGCGTCGGAGATTACTTCAAATCAGGTCGGCCATCGATGGCTAACATGAGAACATACTCGACTCAAGAATATTGCATTCTTGTTGTCTGTAAACACCATAGTCAACTATGGACAATTGCACAAGTCATCAACAGGAGACCAATTATTTTTTCTGCGAACAACTTCTTTGAAGTAGTGGGCCATAATTGCCACAATATATAATCACTATGTGAAGCTTTGACACAGCCAGGAGGCGTTGCGACCCGCGGCAGACCAAGTAGATAATGGCGAGACAAACCATTATGCACATTAGCCTTGGACCGAAATAGCTGGAAGTCATAGGCCGTTCCCTATGCCCAGCAGTTCGAATGATGTAGTCAAAAGGTAACGTCTTTTGGAAGATGCTACCTCCATGAACGGTAGTCTAGTAACACTGACCTGTGGCGGCGGGGCATGGCGACTAGACTCGCCGGACAGCGGCACGGAGCGCGGCTCGCGGCGCCGCCGCTTGCCACTGCCGCGCCGCGCGTCGCGCGTGTCGCGTGAGTCGCGCGGGTCGCGCGTGTCGCGCGTGTCGCGTGTGTCGCGTGTTTCGTGTCGCTTACGACCGCCCGAGCCACCGCAAGCACCAGTTGCGCCTGACTCTGGAAGCAAGTCTCTATTCTATACGCCCATGTGCAGCACGCGACACATCTAGTTAAAAAAAAAGTTCGTAGACATTAACCAAACTGCGGTCGATTGATCACATCGATCGTTCAGACCGAACCAGTGTGGTGCATGGTGACCGGATGTCGGTCAATCGACGTCGATTATTTTCATTCGACTTCGATCGATGGTGTGGCATAATAGCATTCAATCGACAAAGAATGTCTAAAACGTTTTAAGACCGTGGTCTGGTGGTTGCGCCATAAATCATACCTATCATAGCTCACGAAGGGAAATAAAATAATTCTGGGTCGCTGTCAACAGATTCGGTGAAGAGCACTACTATAAATGAGTCTCTTTTTATAACTTGACGTGTAATTTTAACGCCCAGATACGATAAGTAAAGCTTTACCAAAGGATATCGTACCTAATACACAATAACTGGATTGTGCAGGTCAGATGGGCAGTCGCTCCATGTAAAATAAGTACTGGTATTCAGCTGCATCCGGTTAGACTGAAAGCCGACGCCAACATAGTTGGGAAAATGCTAGGCAGATGATGATACGATTAGTAAAACGCTATGGAAGGAAAGGCCATACTAAAGAAATTGTAACTGGTATTTGCTCGTATGTAAAGGAAAATTGAACTAACATGATGAGGAACTGAATACCTGTGCCCAAATTTGTTTGGTAGAAGAGAAAAGAAAGCAGTTAGTTCAAGAAAAAAACAGTTATACGGTCCTCTGCCTCTGTAATTTAGATAAACCGTGCCTGTTACGTTTGTGACTGGAATACATTGTACGTACAATAGTGTGGCAGCATCTACATCGCCACATGTGAACTACGCATACATACTGACGTCACGCAAAAATCCTGCATCGCGCAAGTAGCACTCTACTTGCGATTGTTGTCTGTCGCGCGGTAATCGCGCGGTAATCTTACCGCGCGACAGGCATTTATACAACGTCACGACAACAATCGTCGGGCAATTGCTGATCCTCCCTTTTCTAAACAGGAAGAGTGAACTTTACACCCTGTTCCTCATACCTCTATATAGCATAAGCATAGCAAAATCGGCCTATTATGTTACCAGTGCTGGCCTCCTCTCTGTGAGAAGGAGTGGGTTGTTATCCAGCACGCGAACCCAGTGCGGATTGGTGGATGTCACATGAATATTTGGTTATAGGATATGTTGGTTTCTTCGCGATGTTTTCCTTTTTTTTGTAGTGATGTAGTGGTACTGAGTGTCAAACCGATACCCATAAAAGCAAGTAGAAGATACAAACCATCATTCTCTGGCGGCTCGGGCGGCGGCAGCGGCGTGGGCGGCGGCGCGGCGCGACTCAGTGACGACTGCTTGCTGTGCACCAGGCGGAGTAAGCATTCCAGTGCTGATTGTTTATTCTGGATATGGATGTTAACACGTCCAGTTATTTGTTTTGATGTGTGAAAGAAAGAGATGTGTGAGAGGTTCGATCGCCAGTTACTCCGCACTGGCCGATCCGAGCGATTGTGTTTAGTGTTTGAGATATTGAAGATAAAATACACGCATATTAAAGTTTTAAAGTACAGACTCTTTTATTACTTACGTGAAGTGTCGCAGTGACTCCTAAATAGGCCTAAAGGAAGTGGGCCTAAAACCTAATAATATGCCAAAACTTTGTTTCGATTGGACTTGCGTACATAAGGAATTTAGGACTAAATTCAGCAGACCTTAATTTCATCAAGCAGGGGATCGAATGCCGCTGGATCCGTTGAGTCCTTCAGCGACTCCCAGCTCTTGAACAACTTCCTATCTGAGAGCCGTACCGTACTCTCCAGCTCTCGGAATTCTGTGGAATAAAACAAGAGCTTTCGATGGTACCTCTTTGGTCCTAAGAGTAGTACGTCCCCAGATATTTACTGCCACCTATAACCCTTGAGCCTTCAAAGCAAGAGTGAACATCGTAGACCACATCCATCACTTTCAACCAGGCGAGATCGAGGTCAAGAGCAGGCCTATTTGGCAGTTTGAGGATGACAGAGGCAGAATGATCTCCTTTTTCGTGTGGTTAGTGACTAACCGGGTATCAGAGTTTTTATGCCGCCTATGGGCCTCTAACTTGGCTTTACATGCCGTCGAGAATATCTCTCAGGCATCGTTCCTCGTCGTTTCCTCATGATGTTTTGTATCACCGTTTTTGAAGCAAGTGATAATTATACAATAAGCACATGCATCCGAAAAGTCAGAGGTGCGTGCCTTGGGTTCGAACTCGAGACCTATGACTTGGCATAATGATGTTTTGAAAACATGTTTAGCGTTAAACGCATTTAAGTCATTTGTGGTGCAAGCGGACCTTCTATAAATCTCTCAACAACTAACCAGATTCCCTCAAGCTTGCTAGATGTGACACTAGATTCTTCTTGTTCGCGCGCACGGCTCGTCGCTGAGCGCGCACGCGGGCCACCACGTCGCGTGCGTTCCGCGCTTCTGCGGCTATGGCGGACACCTCGCAGGCTTCTTGTTCCAAGCGGCGTTCCAATTCACTGGGGTTCAAGGTAAAATTAAGCTTTGATCAGCCGATTTATTCTGTAAAAATCTCATCGTAAAAACTTAAGTGAAGTGAGCTTGAAGTGAGTCAATCCCTAGCATCAGGTGGAATGACAGCTCACTTCAGCTTTCACGGTGACATTTTGATAGAATACACAGGCGCAAGCCTAGCCAATATATCAGGACAGAACCACAACCTGTTACCAGTAAGTTTAGTCTGATTTCAGGCGTTTCATGTATTGCCTCCACGTCATATACTATTCTCACGAGATAAGAAGGATCAAGGTATCGCCAAACCATGCCCCGCTTAAGCGCAGGCCACATTGGTAACCAAGCTAAGTTCAGAAAGCTAAACGAACTTAGTTCCGTTTCGCTTCGTTCCCAGTGTGGCCTGCGGTTTACTGAGAAAAATACTACATTTATTCAAAAACAAGTGGGATCTAGGAGAATTAAACTTAACAGATCCAACTAAGTCTATTTTTATGTACCTTGGGTATTCTCCGGTGACTTTAGCATAAGACTGTATATTTCTTATCACCTCGACCAGGTGATTGAGTTGATCACAAAACTCAGGCAGCTGCTCTGGTGTCAAGTATTGCCCGCCATACCTTCAACAGAAAACTTAAGATGGTCCACTGTGTCACCACAAGACGCAATACATTTTTTTTTTACAATGCTCATATTAGAACCTACCCAGAGAAACCAGAAGGCGAAGAAATCGGGAACTGGCGTCGGCTCAGCTACGTCAGCCACTTCCAGTTATGTTTTACCAAATACTCAGATAACCACTCAGCTTAGCCCCTACAAAAACTAAGCTAACTAAAAAATAATAAATAAAAAAGTCTGCCTGCCTCAAATCAATGTTACTGACAAACTGGTCATCATCGATCGCGGTGGAGACGTTCGGCGAGGGTCTGTGCAGGACCTGGGGGTCCATCTCCTCGTCTTCATTGGTGGTGCTGCAGCCGGTACTCTCGCTCATGCTGGAGAGGGTAGGGGCTTCGTTATTCGGCGGCTCTATATTTAAGTAAAACACACTGTTCTCCACGGTGTGTGTCGGCGACCTTCCGTTGCTGCGGATGTGTGAAGGTAAACCCTGATTTACACGATGCCATAAGTTGAAGAAACAATAAAAGTTACACCATCTAACCAGTGTTTAGACGATGCAAGTCATTTGTTGCCTCAATTTTATTGTATGCCACAGGCAAGAAACTTGCATCGTGTAAATGGGGTTTTGGATATGTTGATAAACACGAATAATGAGTGGCAGTCTGTGATTAGGTACTTATCTTCTCTTTTGTTCGTTACCTAGTTGATTTTGGTAGTTATGAGGTATTTAGAACAGGTCATTGTTCTCGCTAAGCCCGCGGAAGGTCTTACATACGACCCCGTATGTAAGATCTTCCGCGGGCTTAGCGCAGGGACATCGACGCGAAAACTGTTACCATGGATTCAGTAGGTACATGATTCTGAACCCACCTGCGTTAAAATAACAGTTTTCGCGTAGATGTCCCTTAGGGCAGTTTTAACCATATTGGGCACCAGGGTTCGAAAATCAGCCTGCGCCCCCCTTACCAACGAAAAAAATACAAAAATTTTCTGTTCAATTTTTTTTAAGTAAGTAGTAGTACTTACTCCAAAACTAAAATAAGGTACATTTTCAAACACAAAATTCAGTTTTTCTAGGTTTTAAGTTGACAAAATGACTGACAGTCTGTTTTGAAATCTACGTTCGATTTCAAAACAAATCAATCGACTCGATCGTCTAGCGCCCCGTAAAACCTTGCGCCCGGGTGCTACGTACCCCCTGCACCCCGGGTAAAGACGGCCCTGTCCCTGCCACCCTGTATACCTTGATCTGTTGTTACGATATCAGCATGTATAACTCGCGCCATTAAAGAAACGAAGTGCAAGTAAGAGGAAATGTGCCGCCATTTTCAATTATTTTCTTTAATGGTTACGGGTTATAGAATATTTTTCTTTCTGTCTATCAATAATTAAGACTTGAAAGTTCAAAATCGTTTGACACTGTAGGATAATGTCAGACGAGAAGGCACACGATCTGCAGATCTATTCTGAAAAATCTCATATTCGTGAAAACTTAGTTGGAGTTATCAATAGTGCGTATCCCAAGCATCGGGTGGAGTGACAGATCACTTCACTAAAATTTTCTCAGTAAATTTTTATAGAATGTTTCGGCCGTAGTGAACACAAATAAAGTTACTCACACGGTAGATGTAAGAGAGTATCGTTTCTCCAGACTGTATTTGTGGTGATCTCCGCGCAACCTTCCTAGCAACCTGCCCAGCAGCCGTGACTGTCGCCCCCCGCCCTCCATGCCGCGCCGCCAGGCCGGGGTGACGCACTGTCACTGGAACCAGTGGGTTATAAGTTAAAGGCTAAGGCGCTGAGCAGATCATGGGCAAATTGTTCCGCGACGTTAAAACCTATGGAAATCCATCGCACATCTAGGACAAATAGTCTGCCGGGATTTCCACATGTTCCTCATCGCAGAGAAATTTTCCATTGTCTGCTCAGCGCTTCAAAGCACGGAGACGGGCTCGGCGGCCGCTGCTCGAGAGGTATTGTCAACACTTTCCATACAAACCAAGTGTGTCAGATTCAAATTTATTTCACGTAAATCTACATGGGCATTTATGGAACGTCAGAAGCTAGGTGCATGGTTCCAATTGGTCGTTTCCTATGGCGAAGAGTCGGCAAGATGCAAGAAGTCACGCTTCAGATTCGTTCTTCGTCCTTGCCACGGCTTAGTCTAGCATAGCTGCATAGCCTACCCTTTGTTTGGCTTGGCGATTTGGAAAATGTAAACTTGCACTTGCAGCAGTGGTGTCGGGTGTAGCAAGTGTAACAGCAAGTCAAAGGGAGTCGTAAGATACGATAGCCAGGCTGGGATCGATGCGTAGTAATCATTTTTATACGGTGTAGCACATAGTTTTGAAATAAGTATGTATTTTTTATGCAATAATTTAGTTAGTAGGCTCGCGTATTTGCACTTTGATCGCGACCTACGTTTGGAAGTGCATTGACATACGGCGCAGCCTAGATGATGCATTTTTGTACATAATTTAATTAGTGTTCAATTATATTGATTTGAGTCGGACAACTTGCATTTTTATTTAGATTCGTTCCCGTTGAGCATTCATTGACATTCCTTGCATTTTCTGTATACTTGCATTTTGCATTGACTTCAATGGTTGGTTAGTACACCGAACAATTTTCAAAGAGTGCATTGTTATCAACTTATTCGTATCGTTTTCTGGCACTGTAGCCCACAATGGAGTTCAAACTCTCCTCCAAAGCTGCCACCACGGTGCTTGGTTAAGGTATTGCAGATGCGGCTCCTCGCTGCTAGTTGGTTTTGTCTGCCACTAGTTAGATGCAGTCACATCGTGGAAATGCAACACACAAAGCCTCTACAAAATATCTAATATGACCTAATCCTACAAATTACAGAACATTGGCTAGGTTAGCTTGAGAATTGTTGATACGTGTTTGAAAAATATGCACTTACATATTGAATATTCAAGCAGATTGAAAATATAGTATTTTCAGGTATGTATTATCAGTTGCAGAATGTGCCATGATTTGAATTGAATATTATTTCAGCATTATCTAAAAATTATTAACATTTTGACTTGCGTCGTCTAACGTCGAGGCGCCCATTTTATATTTTTTTCTTTTTCAAGTCATAAAACAAAGGAAGATCAGAATGAGGTTCAATATAGAGCGAGTGAGTTCATAAGGCCAAGAACCCACTGCGAGAACGCATATTACACTCGGTCGCAATCATAATCTCAATAAACCGAGGATTTATTTCACTAGATCGTTATAAATATAAATAATAGATGGAATCATCGACAAATCATAGAAGCCAGCCAAGACACCGTACTGTAGTGATGCTGCCAAATAAAGATGTACCAGTCAAAAAATGAAGACTCACTTGATATTTTTCCTCTTAGCTCAGTTAGCTTACATCTTAATAGTCTATCCCGATATACAACGACCTTCACCGAGCTGGTTAATGGATCAAACACATTTTTTATGTAATTGAATATATCAAAAAATATATTGTCTACGGGTTGCCTAGCAAATTTCAGTCCAGGATATTTTTAATTAATAAAAAAAAAGATTTTTTTTTAAATATTTCACCGGTTTGGTTAATAGATAAATTTTATACCAATCGAAAGTATGCAGCCCATAGTACATGCAAAAGTTAGGTTGACTATTTTTTTCCTGTCACAACCCTTGGGTTGCCAGGTATGAACAGGTAAATCGATACTAGTAATTTGCACCGGTCTGGTTAATGAATGAAACTTAATAAAAATAAAGTTTATTTCATTACGAACACGGTGATATAGGGTTGCCTACGAAAAATCAGTCCTGAATACCGGTTGCCGAATATTAAAGATTCAATTTTGCTCCGAGTGAATGTGTGCGACTAAGAGGTCCCTACCAACCATCTCATGCGCTAGAAGAGGACGCAACATAACAGCTGTTTGTAGCCCGGCCTTTCAAAGAGAGAGAGTACGCATGCTCTCTGCTCTTGAAAACAAAAAAGGATAGCGATAGACCATCGATCACTAATAAAGAACTAGATACACAATCAGCGACAAAAAATGTCCTCACCGAATGAGCACCCAATTGAACATTTGGGTGCTGTTTTCATTTAGTAGCATTCGGACGCTCCGACTGTAAACAACTCGTAAAAAAATTGTAAAAATCACATATTCAGGACGCTAAAAATGGATGGAGTTTCATATTTTCGATAAGTATTAATATTATTATTATATAATTGTTATCACTGTACCGTAAATGCTGATATTTTGCCAAGAAATCATCGTAAAAACTTTTTAAATTAAGCCTATTTTTTTCCACAACCTAACTACCAACAAACCTAACTTTTGCATATACTATGGGCTGCATACTTTCGATTGGTAAAAAATTTATCTATTAACCAAACCGGTGAAATATTTAAAAAAAAAAATTTTTTTTAATTAATTAACAATATACTGGACTGAAATTTGCTAGGCAACCCATATACATTATATTTTTTTATATATTAAATTACATAACAAATGTGTTTGATCCATTAACCAGCTTGGTGAAGGTCGTTGTATATCGGGATCTTATACTATTAGATAAAAATTATTTAACGATTCCTCCCTATGACCCCTGCCTACCATATTGACAACTTCCCAGTCGCCAGAAATATTAACGAACGGAGATCTTGCCGAGACTAATGCTGTTGATGTCGCTAGTGTCGTCAGTTGTGCCACTGGCTAGGTAGGTAAACCTTTTGTCGCGCGTACAGACACGACGTATCTGTACAACAAACTTCCATAGTGATCCATATAACACTGAAGACCGTGCCTACACACGGTGTGGTACTTCCTGGCCGCGCCACAGTCGAATTTTGATTTTGAATCGAGGTTAATAAGAATAAATGTACATAAACCATAGATATGTGCCCGACCCAGTCCTCGAAAATGGCAATATCACGTTGTATTGGGATCGATCTATCATCACTGACAGGACTATTGTTGCCAATAAGCCAGACATAGTGGTGATAGATCGATTAGAGCGTCGCACAATGATTATTGATATAGCGGTCCCGCATGACGAGAACCTCGTGAAAGCTGAAAAAGATAAACAGATTAAGTATCTTGACCTGGCTCACGAGGTTGTCGACTTGTGGGATGTGGATACAGCAATCATTGTGCCGATAGTCGTGACGGCCAATGGCATAATAAGCCCAGTAAATTATATGTTTATAAATGAAATAAAGAAAATGTAGGTACATAATATGTTCATTATTGTACATAATAATAAAAAAATTGTACTATCAAGATTCGCGAGAAATTTAACAAAATAGGTGGCGCGTCTAGGAACCATAGGTACTTTCTGGCCGCGCCACCGCGTACACTGCATTAAATAGTCTAATAATGTAAAAACTCATTGCTAATCAATTGTACGTCTATTGGTAATGAGAAATACTGCAAAAAGTCAGTAACTATGATAAATATCGAAAAATCTAAATCGGTTCTACCAAAACGTCTGCATTGTACCGGTATGTGCAAAAAAGAAACTAAAATGCTTTTGTAGGTACGTATTGAGTATTTATTGCAACCACCTAAATAATATTATTGCATTGTTTTTTTCTATTAATCATAAATGCAGACGTTTTGGTAGAACCGATTTAGATGTTTCGATATTTATCAGTTATTGACTTTTTGCAGTATTTTTCATTACCAATAGAACGAACAATGGACGTACAATTGTTTACCAATGCGTTTGTGCATTATTAGACTATTTATTGCAGTGTACGCGGTGGCGCGGCCAGAAAGTATGGTTCCTAGCCGCGCCACCTATTTTGTTAAATTTCTCGCGAATCTTGATAGTACAATTTTTTTATTATTATGTACAATAATGAACATATTTTTATTCATTAATTTTTTTTACATATTAAATATTTTTATAAAAATCATTAAAAAACATTTAAAAATATAAAAAATAGTGGCCCATCGGCATCAGGAACAGGGTCCAAGCTGCCGGTGGTCAGGGCTCTAAGAGAGAGGAACCTCCTCACTATGCGTGCCGTGTCTAGGAGTACTGCTTTCTGAATCAAGCCCTTGACCCAGCCGCGCAATGAGAGCCTCCTGAGGTGTTGGTCGAGGCTCTTCGCTATTATGCCATTAACCGTAACGATTATCGGTACAATGATTGCAGAGTCCACATCCCACATGTTGACAACCTCGTGTGCTAAGTCAAGATACTTGATTTTTTATCTTTCTCAGCTTTCACGAGATTCTCGTCATGAGGGACAGCGATATCAACAATCATTGCACGGCGCTCTCGTCGATCTATCACCACAATATAAGGCTTATTGGCTGCAGTCCTGTCAGTGATGATAGATCGATCCCAGTACAATGTGGCGTGACCATTCTCGAGAACTGGGTCGGACACATACTTGTAGTATGGTACTTCGGAATCCACAAGGTTGTACTGCAAGGCAAGTTGCTGGTGAATAATCCTAGCCACTAGATTGTGTCTGTGCAAGTACTCGCCATTTATGTACAATAATGAACATATTATTATTATGTACATTAATTCTTATTAATCTCGATTCAAAATTTGACTGTGGTGCGGCCAAGAAGTACCGCCACACGGCGAATCAACCGTGGTTTTTCACGGCAAAAAATGCCATCCTCAAGGTAAGCCAGGACCTATCAGTGTTGTGTGTGTGTGTATTTTGAGATTGTGTATATTTTTGGATTTAACTTTAATAAAATAAAATACCGGTATGTGTTTTTCACATTTTGTAATTCATATAAAAATACAATTATCATTATTAATATTATACATAATCGCATTTGCCAGCGAAGGCATACAATAGTTATTTTGTAATAAAAACCACAACTGCAAAACATGAAATGCTAAATTGAGACAAATTTTAAGTACAACATCAACACGAAATAGGCACAGATCAGTCTGTTATAAAAAGTATCAAAATCATCAAAACGCTAACATACCATTGATACATATCAATTTTAAGCCTTACACGATAATAATCTCTAAACAGCTAGACATTTAAGTCGAAATTTGCATAAAAAATTTAAATAGTTCAAAGTGTTAAATTACTTTGGCCTTGAAGGAAATCTTAACCAAATTGTGACCTTTAGATTCCTAATAGAAAGAGTTTGGCGAGCGAGACGCTTGCTTTGACACGGAAGCTGAACATTATGTAAGACTAAAGTACACGAAAAATAATTTCCTAACTATATAGGTAAATAATACTAGTATTGAAAAAATGTTCCAGTTCAGTAAATATTAAAGAATTCCAGTCTGCGAGGATTGCAAAAGAACCATCGTTATCTTATCAAGCTAACATTCAGAGACCCGTTAGGGGGACCAGTTAGCGATCACATTTAAACGAAACTATCTACAACCAACGCAACTTTAGAAAACAAAAAGGCACAGCATACCCTAAATAAACCTAACGAAGCGTTTACATCGGACGATGACGTCATGCCGCATGGATAAGCCCAATTTGGTTATAAAATTTGGCTTGAGACTTATTTATATTCAAAATTTCTATCCTAGAGTAGGACTTTTCCAATTTGTGTGCCAGAAGTATTTGCACCAATTCGTCCCAAGATCCGAAAGTGAAAAATGCAGATGTGCGGCCAATGTAAACAACTGGTCCCCGGGAATCTTCAGCATGAGGAATCTAAGCTTGTATGCGCCTGGCCTTACCAGAGCCCTGACGAGAACCCGCCGGGGGGCACGCGCACGCGCTTGGGGGCCTCGGCGCGGGCCGGCTCAGGGGCCGCAGGAGCCGCCTTTGGCTCTGGGGCCACTGGGGCCGGTGCAGCCTCCTGGGGACTCTTCTGTCCGTTCTGGCTGGGATGCTCAGTGCCGTTAGCTGCCTTTGGTTCGTCTGGACCTGAAATGGTATAGTATGGTACTGGAGTTTTGAAGACTAATTGATTGATGTTGTATCGTAAGTCTAGTCGCTTCTCACAAAACGATAGTAAATCCTGTTTTAGCCGAAGGTCACACAGGTTCTTTATCTTATTTAATTGCCGATTTTCCAATAGTCAGATAACTTTTTGACATAATTTTCAATACAAAAGCTGTCAAACCGGCATATTTATTATATAGATAAAAGTTATAGCTGTACAAGGAACGCCACGCCGCCATCTTGTTTTTTAAAGAAAGAAAGAAAATCCGTTTATTTGAGGTAAACATGACACAAAGATTTTGGTAAATTAATCAAAATAGGGTGAAACCACAGATCTCTTAAAAAAATTACATGTGCTTACCAACAACAGAGCCGATGGTGGACGCAGGCGGTCCACGACGCCCTGTATGCTGAGGCTCGGGCTCCCCTCCGAAGATATCAGTGTGTCCGCCGCCCGGGGGGCGCAGCACCCTGCTTGAGAGCCTCACGTTGTCGTTCAATCCCACGTTAAACGATGTTGACGTCATCCTTGCACTGGAATTAAAAGATTTTGGCTGTGAATGATGAGGAGTTATGGACTGACATGGTGTGGTAACAGAAACTTTTCCTGAAAAATAGAACATGCGTCACTACTATAAGCCTAATAGATTTACTAAGGTATCAAACGACAGGTTTTATCTAGAGGCAAGCGTGCACTGTCGTTAACCATATCATCGCAGATCATCAGGTGAGGTAGTGGTCACACGCAAGGTTGTATAAAAAAAATCTAAACTACGCAATGGATTTTGATACGGTATTCACCATAATTTTGAAAATGTATTCTGGAAAGCTTAATTAAATGTAACACCTTCATAAAAAAACTCATCATCATCTGCCTAGCCTTTTCCCAACTATGTTGGGGTCGACAATACCCCTTGGTAAGACTGGTTGTCAGACTTTTGGGCTTCTAACTACCCGTAACGACTGTCAAATATTTTCAAATGACAGCCGGGCGGGACCAACGGCATAGCGTGCTTTCCGAGGCACGAAGGAGTCTCGGTATGTTAAGATGATCACCCATCCACAGACCAACCCTGGCAAGCGTAGCTTAACCGGATGATTCGACCCGTGCGGCTGTTATTACTTAGCCACGAGCTCCTCATAAAAAAACTTCAATATTATAATTAAATCTCAATGTTTTATCGAGTTGTATATTATATAAAAAAAGTATTAAAATAAGAAGAAATCCGGAAAAAATGGCTGACTTGAATTATAAATGGTCTTGAACAAAGTGTAGTATATTATTAACTTGAGATGTACTACAAACATGATTCATTGTGGTCGGATGGTAAGTTAATAATATTCTGAACAACAATTTATTACAAGTATAAAACAAACTTTGTTCTGGGGCACTTGGAGCAAGGATGTATGAAGTTTTCAACATCTTTATAATAATATAGTACTTATGCCACTCCTCCTAAACGGCTGGACAGATTTTGATGATATTTTTTGTACGTGTTTGAGTGGATGTTTTAGATTCACAATTGGACTCAGTAGGTGGCGCTGTTCGGGCAGGTCAACGTCTGTCAGGTCCGCTAGTATTTTATTTAATAATTTTATTACAAGGTACTTTCATTTCCCACCCACCACGGTAAATTCCTTACCTTTCGCGTGGGAAGAAAGTAATTCGTGCAATATTTTTCTCAAGCCACTTTAGGAAATATTTATGAAAGTCGCCATTTTTATTATCGTTAATTTATTTTAACAAGCCTTTTAGAGAACAATGGACTTTCACTTTGAGATAAAGTAATTATATGATAAGTCATATTATCAAAACTAATATTATAAAGAGGTACCTACTGATCCGATTTAAATTATTATTTAACTGATGGAAAGCTATACTTATTGCAGAGGGCCATAGGATATATTTTAAAGTAAAGTTGACTTCTACGCGAATGAAGTCGCCGACAGAAACTAGTACAATAATATCCGTAACTTTAGGTTCACTCGTATTGAGACTAACTTAGATAACAATATAACCCGTATACATATAAGCGCGTGTATCGATCGACTATCCCTACGCGGAACGGAATGTTCCAGAATAAAAAGAAGTCCTTCCCCGTCCTTGACCCGGCGGAAGATTCCATCACAATCTATTGCTCCCGAGTCGTGCTTACGTTACGAAAATACTTTGGGCTTTATATTACTTAGGTCTAGAACATTCCTTATGGCATACACTTAGTCCTAAATCAGAATATTGGGTTAATATTTGCTGTTTACAAAACTGACATTGATAATATCGTTGGTGACCGTTTTAGGAAATCCAAGTCATTAACATGTCTTTTAAATTGCGTTTAGATAAATAAACGTTGATGATAAATTAACATTTTATGAGATAATTCGTCCAAAGACCTCTAAAACTGCTTTAAATGGACAAAGCGTATCATTTACGTGGCAGTCAATTATTTATGACTGTTTTTCTTTATTTAATTAGGAATTCTTTAATTTCACGGTGTCTTCTAATTTGGAATCAGTCAATATAAAGTTAGAAGTATAATTTTACAATATTAATTTTCGGATTTTACAATTTCTTTCCAGCGTCAGTTCTTGACTCTTTTAATCAGTATCGATAAGAAACCATGACGTCAATTTCCTGCCAATTCGATATTATCTCTCTCATTAAATAATACAGACAGCATGTCTCATACAAATATTTATGATCACATCGTTATAATCATCACGTAAAAGGAAACGGTCCGAGTTCGTTACAATCGTTCATTATTTACATAGAACTGTAATGATACCGAGAGCTGAGTAATCAATTATATTCAGATAGAAAGCTCATTATAACAATATAATGCGCGTAGGTACATCCTTTGAATGACGCGTAGAACAATGCAATGGTCTAGTGATGTACATTATTCTTTCTTTCTGATGTGCGTCAATCAATTTTTTTTGCAATATATAAATTTTATTATGAAACCGAATTCAAGATAATTTTGGTCGAGTCTAACGTTAAGAAATGTAGATTCAATGGTAGTTTGTCTTATTCAATCGTTGACTTATCATAATCACAGATTTTTTTAAAGTCTGAGACAATCCTTTAGAGTCTATTTCAAAACAATTACAAAAGTTAATTAAGAAAGAACAAAGCCTTTTATTAATAAACTGCAAGCAATCAATTGATTCCGCAACAAATCAAAGGACAATTAATTATTGCAACTGCTCAAATCAGAATCACTCGAGCAGTTTGATCAAAGACACATCAGTACTTACATTGTCTAGGAAAACAATACGATTCGTCATAAATGAACCGTCTAATGGGCATAGCGACAATACACATACGTATGGAACATTTTTATAGCTTTTTCATGATAAATTGTTGACGTGTGAAAGACCTGAAATTAAACTAGGCTTACATGCTCCAAATTACTCTTAAATTGGATTGACCTCGTTCGGTATTTTGGGAACAGCCCTTAATGTGTTCAGGGTTGAAACATTCGAGTTCAATTGGGTCGTGGTAAGTCGTTAAGTTACATTATTTGTATTACTTGAACTCACACACTGACGAATTAGTATAACTTGTAATTTTTTTAGGAATATCGTATAGGTACCTACTTTTACAATGCTTGTAAATATGTGAACACCATGTATCCATTACATAATTATTTTTTCTATCATTGCTTCATTTTTATTTTTACCTATTGTGGTATAGTAATCTTATTCTAGGTGCATCGTTTTCACATATAATTATATAATTAATGTATACAAAATATTGTAAAACATTTTAAAAGAGTAACGGTGGAGTTTCTTGCCTTCTCCATACGAAAACTACCCTTTGGAAGGGGCGACTAGAATCAATTCTATTTTTTGTTTTTGACGTTCAAAAGTGCCTTTTTGTGCCTAATTGAAATAAATTATTTGACTGACTTTGTAGCCATATTTTTTTTTTATATTTGGACAAGCCTACGTTGATGGATCAAGACCAAAGAAAAGATAAGAGTATGAATGGGAGATAATATAATAATATTAAACTTTTCGTGCCAACTGCAAGTTAAACACCTAGGCAGGCAAGAGAAGATTATGTTTGTTATTATTTGATTGCCTGGATTTTCCCACGACAGAACAATGGTCTGAATACTCTTTTGCCTCTTCTCTCTTACTGGATAATAAGGTTGAATTCATGATGATAATATAGCTCATCGTTAGCATGTCAATTTGGTTATTTATCAAAAATTCACAAACAATCTACGAATCGAAATAAGGAATACTACTTTTATTCCTAGTCATGTTATAAAAGGTAATGCTACAACGCTACATACATTGAAATTTTGAATGTGACATTGAATCAGTTCTGGAAGTAAATCAGTGGCGCGGCAAATGGTATGTAAATGTGATACCAAACCGTAAAACACATCAACATATTTATCATTCTTCTTGGTGATGTTTATGTTTGTTTACAGAACCTTTTATTGACTACCAAAATTAAATGAAGTTTCATTAGTAAGTGTTGTTGTTTCTTTCTATTCCACACAATTATGACAAAAACTAAGTCTACTTACTCAAAACAAAACGTTTCTCGAAAGGTCTAATTTCTTCCAACCTTCCCAAACTGAACCCCAACATTTTTATATTCAAAGAATAATGGCCGATTTGAATACAGATAGTCTCCATGGATGCCTGAACAATTATCGAATAAACACCGATCAAAGCAACTGTTTCCCCGATCCTTTAACAGAGGGGCGCAATCTATTAAATTAACAATAACTGATAACGTTGCTTATCTTATCAACAATTCTTGATAATAACAGGAAAGGGGAAAGCCCTATCGTTACTTTGTTTACACAATATGTTAACAACACAGTTTTAGTTCTAAATCCAAACACAACACAATAATTTATTAGAAATTCACAAATCACACACGCATGCTATAAATACCCGCCAAAACATACAAAAAGGAACAGTATAAAATTAAATACATACATTATCTTGTTTCATGAAAACAAAGAGAAAAGATATTTATTTATTCACTCGAAGCGCGTAAACAAAGGCACTAATAATGGAGACGTGTAAACTGTAAATCAAGCTTATTTTAAATCTGGTTTAAGTGTCCTGAAGGTATTTTCGTATTGGATACCCTTTTGCTGAGTGGTAATTTTCACATCTACCCTCTAACAGAATGCATGTCACGTATGTTGGACTCCTGCCGACTAAAACCACATTGTAATCTTCAGTGAGGATTCTCCAGTGGAATATTGACCCTAGGGCACAAAGCACACAAAAAGAAATCCTGTGAAAGCACTACAGACTTACCTAAGTTTTAAATCGAAAAATAATAAAAAAATGTTTAAGCTAGGATTCCTGTGACCAACTACAGTAACTACCATGCGTGTTAGAACGACTAGACTGTAACTGCTCACCCCAACGAATGTGAACATCAAATATCAAACGTTAATAATATCGTGCGTCGATCTACTTTATCAAAATCTAGATAGCCTCGAATATAGGCAATCAGTGAATCCATTAACACTACGATTTACTTAGATAACTATCAGTCTGGCTTATGAAAAAATCAATGTCCCAACCGCGTCAGTTGTTTGATCTTTCTTGTTTGGTATAGAACACTGCTGGATTGATTTTGATAACCACTCAAGACTCATATTTACTCGGTAAGAGGTTAACGTCAAACTAACAAGTCCCATACCTACTCAACTATCAGTCTGGCTTATGAAATAATTGTCCCAACCGCGTCAGTCGTTTGATCTTGTTTGGTATAGAATACTGCTGGATTGATTTTGACAACCACTCAGACTCAGTAGTTTTTTGGGTTAAGAGGTTGTCGTCAAACTAACAAGTCCTATACTGCAGTCATACGGTGAAAGGCCGTAACTACTTCAAAGATTTTGAGTAAATGACAGTTTTGTTTTCAAGCTCAATCGATAGTCTTAACTTTAACAGTATGTATCTGCGGCTA
Organism: Agrochola litura; assembly: GCA_949152395.1. Lineage (NCBI taxonomy): Eukaryota > Metazoa > Arthropoda > Insecta > Lepidoptera > Noctuidae > Agrochola > Agrochola litura. The sequence goes on from OX424512.1 coordinate 1,258,616, forward strand.
AGAATTAAAAGCAGTTTGAAGTATCACCGTATAGACAGAAATATAGAGAGCTTATTGCTGTATCCAGCCCTACACTTGTTTAACAAATTAATAAGAATGTAAGGCCCGTATTACAGAACGTCACTCAATACTCAAGCATTACTTAAAACTAGATTCAAGCCATTTGATTGGTTAAAACTAGTTTTAAGTAATGCTTGAGTATTGAGTGACGTTCTGTAATACAGGCCTTAGTTACGGCCGTTCACCTTATGACGGCAGTATACCTACTCAAGGATTACAAATTCACAATACTTCTTGCATTAGGGAAGTAATTTTATCTGAAGAATGATTAAGGATTGGCCAGAGCTGTTGTTTTCGACCGAAATCCGGCTAGATAGCTCTTGATTTCTCTAAAATTGAAGCAAGAATTAATGAGAAGGAAGACTTAGAGGACGCCTAGAATGTTCTACCCTTATTAGAAGAACAAGGATGGCGTAATAAAAAGCGCAAACCTTAGGTCTGACGATCCTCTCAAGTCAAACTGCTATCTTCTAAACGAAATAAACAAAATTGGGCAATCTCACTTGATATGAAGTTAAGTGGTAATCTATGAGTAACCTATTTATTTAAAGAGTTTTCAATAAATGCGTCACTCATTCGTTACAGCAGCTAATTTTGAATCACGACTGACGAAGGATAGCTGACTGTGACTAACTTACAATTTCTTGGTAATGTTTTTCAAAATAAAACAGTAACATGATTAATCTAATCGCTGCGTTTTTGGGACTATCTCGTTCGAAGAACCCATTGGCAGAATGAGCCATCGGAAGAAAGAAATCTTTCTTTAGGTCTAATGTTAAATCTTACACTAATAGATATGACGAACAGGGCGTCAAGCTTCTCATCCACCACAGGCCACAAACCAGTGCACATTCAAGTAAAGTTCTGCTAAATGGAGAATTAGGATTATGAGAAGTTCTTTGAACACCAATCCATGGTATTTTAAGGGCACTCAGTAAGCAAACAAGGCAGTTTTCCCCAACGATTGTCAATAGCAGCAGTCTGAGGAGTCCAGAGGAGTTTAATTGCGTTCACTGGAGGAGTGTCAAATGATACAGACTATTTATTGCCTGTTTTCTTTTATGGTTTTCAGTATCCATCCAAAACACTTTTTTTTGTTTCATTCACAGCGTTGCACAGTCCGACATAGGTACATGATGATGATAATAGTATGAAGAGGAGAAAAACCCATATTTAGCTGTAAATATTAATAATACACAAGAACAAATGTGTACTAATAACAAGTTTCCAGCTACTACAACAGCATGCTATCTAAATACAATTGAACACAAGACCGGAACGATATGGCTAGCAGATGGCGTTCCAAGATGGCGTCCTATCGACAGTTGTTTGCCCGGCAAACAAACAAATTGCAAAAAAGATGGCAGCCAAATTAAATAATAACTGTGGAGCTGGTTCTGTCTAAACGATGATAGCAGTAATTTGTAGTAGTTAATGTAAAACTTTAATTAACTTTCAGAAACTGCATGCATCATGCTTGGATAAATTACGGTTTATTTTTAGAAATTGTTGGTAATAGATGAATACAATTCAATTCAGCAATCATTTATTCTCTCTTCACAAAGCTGACTTAAAGTTAATGTGTACAAGAAAAAATGTTTCGGCTGTATTCCACCTTTGTGAGAGACTGGTGCCTGATATAGGTTTTGGGAAAAACCTGTGTTACAGGTCACCACTCACCAGGCCAGCTAATTCTATCCGTAATTAGCTTTTGCAGGGATATCGTGCAAGTTAAACATACCTACCAAAAATTAAATCTAAGTAAAAGTGAAAACAATATGCTTAAAACTAATAAAAGAAGAAGTAAAACGAAGAATGAAGACAACGTGACGATCTATCTCTTCCTGTTATTTCATGCATTTTGGTACCGACAAAAAAACAATGCAATATTCACTCCAAGAATAAATTTTCTCTTACTTAATAAATTTTAGTGAAGATTCTAAAATTTAAACATACCATTCCTTTCTGCCCTGTAAAACAATCATCACATTCACATACAGGACCTAATTACTACAAATGATTAACAAACCAAGCAGAAAACTAAAATATAAGTGCTAGGTACCAAAGAACGTGCCAAAAATAAATAAAGGAGAATGGGTAAAAATTAAACGTAGTCAAAATAATATGTCGTGCTTCAAAATCGTGCGTCTACTACCCTACCTAGCGTGTTGACATGAGAATCAAAAATTAAATACAAATAGCATGTATTAGCGTGTGCCGAGCCTATTATCTGTCATGCCAAGTATTCCTAGTGGCTACCCATTCCTTTTACCACCCTGTGATTAAAAACCAGTTTAATATCAACCCCATGCAATTTGATTTATGGTAATAGGAAAACGATAAAACGAAAATTCTAATCAATTTTCTAGTCGGAAGAATAAAATACTTTGTATTTGAAAGAAATTAAAAGATTACAATCAATCAAGAACTTAATCACACAAGCACTAAGATGACCCCCAAAAACAGAAAAACTAGGTACATGAACATAAAAACCCCAAAACTACGGAGGACGCCACAATACCGCACCCAACCTGCAGACTTATGTCAAGCTAGGTTTTATAGCCATTTTCAATAACCAATCTTAGCCTTACTAGGAGAAGTTTGACAAAAGAAGTAACTTCAAATATCTATCTCTACCAAGGCAAATCCCACATCGATCGAATATTGAAAATGACCGCCAGATAACAAAAAAAAGTCGTCGCGTGATTTTCTAACGCGCGTGTACAATCAAAAAAGCCAAACGCACGTCAACCGTTCGTCATCAGAACCAAGACAAAATAAAACACGGCTGCAAATTATTGTGTTTCGGTTTGGTATTGCTCAATTTTCTCATTGCCTGTTAAGTACATAAACAATCATAAATTGGTGGTACTAAACAAGTAAAGAGCACTAGGTACCAAATCAAAACACTACAAGGCAGATCCACATCTTACCAACACGCAACGCCACATCCCCCATCTATCATTTAGTGGATTATCGCCAGCCAGCGCTTGCGCTCAAGCGACCAAAATCGCGTGACGCCGCGGGTCGCCAATGTGGCTCTGCCTGTATCTCTATTGCAATAACACGGCAACAAAACAATTTATTCAGCAAGGGATAATATTAAACTTACCAGTTTTCTAAAGCCTCGCGATTGGCAGCCATCCTACCAGTCAGCCTAGCAGAGTTGACGAGATATAGAGATGTCTTTACGTAATGTGTGAGTTCGTTTAACACTGTAACGAAAAAGCGATGCATTCATGGAAATATGTTGTACATGCTGGTTAAAGGTTAATGTAAGTTAAAGATTATCACACAGAACATAAAAATAAAATCATATTAAAAAGCACTTATACTTATAGTATTACTTCCGAGTTCATAATTATTTCCTATTGAGGACAACCGATAAGGTAATAATGTCTTCTATGTACATTTTATAAAATTATTGATTCAATTGTAAAATTGTTAAGGCACGACCTAGTACACTAATAAATTTTACAACGTGGGTAGTCCAAAATATCCCTAAACTCGCAATACATCAGGCGATGTTGAAACCATCACCACCGACATTACATTACCTGTCTGCGCTCGGGGGCTTTAAACTACACATAAAGACAATACGAACGTAGGTTTACCCGATGAATCACTCAATACTGAGTACCCAGCCGTTTTAGGGTGCGGACACATTGGCAAGGGCGCGCCGAGCGTGCAAGGTACGCCACACATCGTGCGTGCATTTTAATTAAATATTTTCATCTATTACATTGTTTGGCGTACGTAGTTATAAACTTGAAATATTTTGAAAATAAAGTATCGTATGATGAAGATCCTAGCAATGAGAGTATAAACATTGTCAAGATAGGATTTCGGATGGAAGATGGCACAAGACATCACAATAAGAAAAGGTATGGAAACATTAAACAAGATCCCCAAAAGTGGAAGGCCATCTTTTATTCAACTTTCACAAAAGAGAGAAAGATTTTGGCACACTAATTCTGCAAGACAGGCTTGGAAGTTTCGAGACAAGAAGCCCTTTTGCAATGTGTGCGAACCCTATCTCATAAAACTATTCATTACCAAGTTTGTACAGCACTTAGTAAGGACTACAACCGGTCATTCGATCTAGGAAGCCAGTCGGAAGGTATGGTAACATTACGATCGATATAAATGTCTGACTCACGGCTTAGAAACGTGAGTTTGTTATTATTAGGTAAAGCGATAGGCGACGAGAATCCTAATCATGCCTAGAAAATCTGCAATGAGTTAGGTAACAATGGTCTATTATACTGCTACTACATAAGTTTGATTTTAAGATTCAACGTTATGCAGTTTCAATCGTGGTAGGTAATGGTATATGATGCAAGATGCATCATGAATAGATTTATCATCATGACTGACATCGAATCTTTATCATTGTCCGAAGACCAAGAAAGTAACGATTTTTTTTTTTTTAGAACGAGCATTCACAAGTCTCGAAAAAAACCACTCATTCGATATTGGAACCAAAAAGACCCTTCGATTCGACACCAAGCAAGAACATGAGCTGTATATTCCCCAAACTACAACAAATATCAGACATTCATATTCAAGCCAGCATGGCAACAAGTCTGTACGTAAACCACTTATAACTTGTACATTAACAAGCTAAGTGCGCAGAGGGCGTACGAGATAACTGCGCAGATCGCATTAAATACTCCTTTGATGGCCGCAGACGCAGACAAATGGGACGAATTTAAAATAATTGAATTTAGACCTTATAGGGAAGGTCGACTGGTAAAAATTAGGGCGTTGCGGTGGCCACAGAGAAAAACGGCTCACCAATAAAGTCCAAGAGCCTAATAATTTGGGTTTTATTGCAGCTTGGGCATGTTTGTCTGTATTTACAGCCCACGTTCACCCACTGTTGAATTAAGACCTCTAGTTGTACCGGCTTTTCGGTACTAGACAAGTTCTAGGGCCCACCTACAAATTGTAATAAATTAGTCGTATCCTGACTGGTGCCATGTCGCCGGTTAAATCCCCGCCTGGCCTCACATCTAATATGGGTGTCGTAAACACTCGTCAAGTCCATAGTATAAGTATACCATAAACTATCACAATATGATTATGACGTGGCTAAACATTGAAGTAAGGCTAAGCTAAGCGCCGAATGTTACCGCAAATCCGATTAACCTATTTTCCCCAATTATTTCGACCAAAATACATGGACTAACAAATGCCCAACATTGACGTTCCGAATGAAAAATGTTCAAAGTATGCCTAACGAGAAAACAACCTAAGTACTTAAACAGACCTTCGAATACAATACATTGTACTGTAATTTCGAACGTTCTGTTCTAAAATTAATTATTTATAATGAGACGTTAGTATGTACAAGTTTCTATACAGTTTGTTATCGAGGCACAACTTGTAATCAGCCGGGGGTAACCCGGTTACCTAACGAACCTCGGAAGCAATGCTATCTACTCGTTCCTACTTCAGTGAAACTGTACATTTCATCACGTTTACAAATTCTATAGATTTGTGCTTAGTTAGCGAGAACCAATCTCGTTAGTTAGGTCTGCTAGATAGATCGATTCATTTCGAAGTAACTGCCAGTATTCGGAACTCGTCGAAGTAAATTCGAATGTTCTGGAAATAGTCTTGAACAAGGTGTTTGTTTTGATGATTTGCGATGAGTAACTATTTGACCAGAAAAGCGCTAAGAACAATACTACCAAACCACACCAATACAGCAGAAAGAGGATGATAGATAGTGATAGAAAGAAGAGCACGAACAGAAAAAACCACACCAAAAACCGGAAAGTAACTAAAGAAGAAGTGTTATAAAACTAATCCCGATTCCAACTAATGTAATCAAAAAGTTCGAACTGAAATACAAAAGATTACTGTTGCTCGTAAGGCCTTGAACAGTAATGTGAATTTTCATAAGTTACTAATGAAAAAAGTTACGATACTCATGCCCTTCGTCTCAGCATAAGTTAAGGAGACGAATTTTTCGGGACAAAAAAGAAGTCTGTATCCCGTGTTGTCCCGACGAAACGACATATTTTATATTTAACGAAGGAAGTCGCATACTTCCGTTAGAAACAAGCTATAATTGGATTGTTAATTCGGAGATAAAACATCCGAGATGTAACTGCTTATCGTGTAGTTCTCAGTTACCGGAGAGAAACTTAGAATCCATACGCACGCGATAAGCCAGCCTTTCACTATTGCTGATTGAGCCGATTGACAATCAACTAGTAATATCTCTTGCTTTCTCATCAAGGGAATATCAGTGCCAAAGAGAATCCTAATCAGCTGCTTTTGGTCACTAATCAAGGCTTTCTCGGCTTTTCAGTGATAGAAACTATCGACTTATTATTTGATGCGGATGTTATCCAACCTAACCTATGACCTAGATAACACACCCAGAAATGGCAACCCCATTTCTGGGTGTGTTAGATAAAAATCTATACTCTCTACCGAAAACTAGCTTTTAGGAAAACAGGATTAACAAGGTAATAACAAGTTCGCTTGCCAACGAAATCCCGATCAGTGCCTTCAAGCACGAGACTTGGCGAAACGCCAGAAAAAGTGCAGGATGAAGAACCTGTTAATCTATGTAATTAGTCCTAACTTATTTATTACTGCCGAAATGTCTGTTCAGCATCTTTATTCTTACGAAAATTAATGGATTTAGCTTCGAATCAGGTCAAAACTAATTACTAATCAGTCACGAAACCGAACAAAAAGTGCACATAAACGAAGGTTCATTAGATCGGAATGTTGATGCACGCACTGAGGAAGTGGGTGCAATAATAACATTGTACATGCTAATATGGAGCACTAACGCTCGGCGGCTCGGAGTAGGAACCTCCAGAAATGGCCTGCGGTTGAATAGCGTCCTTTGTGGTCAGAGGCACACGACGAAGCTAAAGGCTCTGTGTGTTATCGGAAATATTATACGGGCGATATTGTTGAGAATTAGCCTTTTATGCATATTGCGATTGAATTTATAAGGCAGTTAGGTTTAGTTGACAAGATTATAGACTTGGGAATTACAAAATTAATGTAGGTGGTCCAAGTTACTATTCTGCAATAGAATCAGCTATCCTACTGGCCGTAACATTATACATCATCAGTGAGGGGCACTCCAAATATGGTTATTGAAATATCAAATACCAATACCAATTTTGGTATAAAACCTTTTAGCTATTGCCATTCGTTTCGATTGTTATACAATCCATAATAGCATTATGAAGTACTTTAGAGCCTATGTAAGGCAATATAGTTTTATAGGCTAATTTGAATATGGATAAAATATTAATGAATTCTATATTCATAAAGTGAACAAAAGCAAGTTAGAATTTCCCATGGTATAACAGTATAATGGTTATTAGCCTATTCAGTGAAAATTTAAGGCTACAGGATAGGTTTGGAATATTATGACAATAATAATCCTTTTCTTCCTCAACATAAAGCCATAAATATTTGGATGAATAATTATATGGTGCCCACCAAATCGCTGGTCATGGCCCAGTTCACTGAAGAGAAGTGTACTATTAGTACAGACTTCATATGAAAACTATAAGTGTGAAAAATATAAAGTAAGAGCCAAAATCAATACATCGGCTGACTTTTTTTTCTGAGATTAATGCAATAGTATGCTGCTGAACTGATTGTGAATAAACTAGAACTAAATTAACATTGGTAGACTCAGAGAAATCATATAAGACAGTACTGTGACATTTTGTCGTTTGATTCCATAGATTATAAACATAATATCTCTTAAAATACACATTAAATCATTGTATTGTAATGATGACACTGATCTTTTTCATTGCAATCATGACGAGTCATCTTTTTGCCAATGACGAGTCAAAATATTCAAAAGTATTTTGTGATTTCGTTAATTTGGCACTGCACAGTTAGTTCTATGCGCCAATCATAAAAGGTCATTAGCATGATAAACTGTGAGAAATGATATGAAAGGTCATTGGACTTGATATAGTGAGTAAGTACCTAAATAGTGTACTTTGTTAATCTTAGGTATGTTATTTATGGTTTTCCTCGAGTATGGTACCTCAAAATGCTAAGGGAATTACAATCTACATACTGATTTGGTAATGCAATCATAACTTTGAGGACTTAACCCATGAGTTTAATTGAAGTAGAAAATTAAAATTTATAGAAAGTAATGACATGTTTTGTAAACACTAATCAGGTAAGTAATTCTGTCAACAGTTTTGTTACATAACCTAACAGTAATCTAATGTTGTTGAGATTATCGATAAATCGTTACCAGTAAACTCAGTTTTCCAAGTTTAGCACACAAAGAGTTCATAATAATAGCGTCCATAATGCCATGACCAGAAAGATAACTAATAAATACAAAATGCCTATGCAGGTAACAGTTCAACGAAATAAGTTTTATTTTTAGAATGCAACTGCTAGCCGCATTCCCTCCCGACAAGGAAAAATGTACAAAACCGTAGCACATTGAATCCATAACGGAACAAAATGTATCGCACCTACTTACGAGACAACAGAAAAATACCACGAGAGCATGAGAGCACATGAAACTCGGCAATTATGTTATTTTAGATGTCTAACTGTAAAAATAATGAATCTATCGTTCGTACATGAAGTGCGGTCACTCCATTCATGCGGCAAACAAAATATAACGGTTAATTCTTTTGTTCCAACGATCCGTGTGCAAGCGTGTTAAAATAAGGTGGAATCTGATTTTAAACGCGTTTCCATGTGCAAATATGTGGTGTAATCCACACGCCCATGCCCAGAGAGTTGGATATCTCGTCCTGCGGCATCAAAGCGCATTGACCTTTACAAAAATCTTGAAAAATAACGGCTTGTGTGCAACGTCTAGCGGCCGGTGTCATAAAAATTTTACTCATAAAATAAACGTACTCACCGAAGTAATAATACACTCAATTATATCACAAGATGTGTTTCGGGCCTGATAGGGAAACTAAATTGCGTTGTTAGAGCCTCTTTTATTAAAATTTATATCAGAGAAAGATTACTCACCAACTGGTCGCTTCGCTTCTTTTTGACGGAATGCGTGCGAGTGAGACAGCAGAATCAATAGTGTTACAATATTATGGTTAAAAAATCTACTAGAGATCTGTCCATTGAAAGCCGAGTGAAAAAGAGCGGCAAATTTAAACAATTTGCTTCTGTTATTCCCGGACCAACTATGAAAAATTGTTTTTGATACTTGAATATTTTTATGCAAATTATTTATTTTTATTTTTACAGATTAATAGGAAATCATAAAGCAAAAAATTGTGTAGATAAACTTTTATAATCATAAGGTTGTAAGTCACATAGAAATTAATATTTATTTTATCATATTTTGTATACATAATAAATATCCTGATTTTAAGTGTGTTTTTTGTTTAATAATTACATTGTTTTCTTCTATGAAGGTTTCCATATCAGAAAATCTAGGATGTAAAAATGGATTACATAAATGTTACCACACATTTTTATTTTGATGTCACGCGATTTCTCATAGCTATATTCAATTATGATTCCACATTTAAAACTGTTATATTGATGGACAGGTCTAATAAATATAAATCCTGATTACTTAGTATCAAAACTAATTCAATAGCTTACCAGTAATTTTCAAAATTATTGTATACAATTGTACTTTTTCGCTAAATCCAACCTCGCGTTCGCTTTTCACTCGGTTGTAATTATTTATCATAGTGTATAACAACTTTCTCGCACTGCTTCTTAAAGTTTTAAGCATTGTTTTACTTAAAATACGACAAAATTTACAAAAATTAGTTTTCGTACTGCCGGAGCCACATCAATGGGAAACGGCGTTGATTATCGCGATAATGGACTTTTTTCTAATGCTGGGGCCACACCAACGGGAAACGCCGTTAATTATCGCGATTATAGACTTTATTCCGACGGGTTAAGGTCCATCATCGTGATAATTAACAGCGTTTCCCGTTGGTGTGGCCCGAGCATTACGGGTTAACATCCATGATCGCGATAATTAACGGCGTTTCCCGTTGGTGTGGCCCCAGCTTGAGAGGTTACAAAAACACTGGCATTTGCAGCAGTGCTGTCAATTTATGAAAACGTGAAAAAATCACTCTCAGCTTTCATTAGACAGACTCTAGTACAGACGCCAGCACTTCAAGCTACTACAATCTGTCAAATTAATTTAATAGATTTTCAACTTTATCGCTGATGCAGAAGGTTCAAAGTTGATTGGGAAAATTTTACAGTTTCGGGTAGCTTGATGTGCTGGCGTCTGTACTACAGTTAATAGAATAAAGTTCAATTTTTTTTTTTACTGTATTTGATAAAATGAAATGGATTAGAGCGGTTAAATTAGATTCTGTTACGCATTTGGGGTTCAAAAGAGTACATATCAAACTACCTAGTGCCTATGGATATTGAGTTGAGGAAAAATTACTCAGTCAGTGACTTCAAATAGGTAGGACAGACTATTAACCAAAGTGGTGCTAAGTAAGAATGAGCTTAAAATAGCTCATTCTAAGCCTCATAAATCATGTGTTCATGTCATAAAATATTATTATGCAGTGTGTTTACTTAGGTACATTGAATTTGTCTTTAAATTTGAGAAAAATCTTCTATATTAGGAGAAATGGATAAGTTTTGCAACTTTATTTGTGTAACCGAAAATATCTAGTTTTCACCGGATAAAACGTTCAAAAACATTAAATAGAAAACAATTTATTTTTGAAGAATTCGCAAATCAATAAAATTAATTACAACAAAAATTACTTGTTACTACAATTTATTTTTTAAATTTAATTGTTTATTTTAGAATATTTTTTAGTTTCTGAACGTCCTTTTGTTGTGTTGCTATGTTTTGCTTCTTCAATATTTAATCGATTCCAGATGTGAAAGCTGTGAATGCTGGGTATATCGATTACATTTTAAAGATTTTACAAATACGATTATTTTCACACTTCACCAATTTTTACATTTTTTTTTTCAAACTTCCCTTTTAGTCGTTATTACTTTCGCAACGAGAGTAAATAACGCACCCCAAGCGTTAATCCTATTTGCGTTTAACATTTTGTAGCACAGTAATGAGAAGTGTAGTTTTCTACACTGACATGTTTGCCCATGTTGTTTTATTTATACAATATGTAAAAAAAACCCTGTCAGATCCAAAAGCGGCTCATATGTATTGCAACAACATAAGCTAAAAGTAATAAAAATCTAATTATTATTGAAAATAAAAAGTTATTGCTATATAAAATCACAATTTTTAGAACTAAAACTACCCCAATTTCATTAAAAAATTTGCAAATTTTCAACAGGGGTCATACATTATGACTTGTAGACATCCGCTAAACGACGGCCGCCCGCGCCCCATGTAATAACCCAGTAAAATTCTCTATTGAAAAAAAAATTTACGATATGTTTTAGATTTTCCTTAAAATTACCTTATAAATGTATTGTTGATCGAAGTTATAAATAGACTCTCAGTACGATATCTAACAATACCCTCACGTATCGGACAGGGTTTTTTTTTTACTTGTTGTATATACTTACCTGGTCATCCAATTTTATTGGTTTAAAAAGTGCGTTTCATCAAATAGGTAGTTCCTTTGCCGTAATGTTGGCTCCACTGTAAAACTTTTAACGACAAACGGTAGCGCCGCCCGTGCCCCGTAGCGTATTCGTGTTCGTCCTATAACGGTGGAGCCAACATTTCGGCATAGGAACCATTTGATTAAACGCACTGTATTCATTAGAAGATTCCTGTCGAAGACTAGTCTCTGACTAGTATATAGTTATCTGTGGACTAGTCTATACTAGCAGAAGAAGTACAGCTTGGCAAAAAAGAGTAAAATGAAAATGAGAGCGTCACTATCGCACTTATGTCACTTCGAATGGGAAATAAATTGTTAAAATTACTATATAACTAAAAACGCTGCTTGTGGGTGACTCGAATCAAAATCTACTAGCACTTGTTGGCAAAGTAGTGCCATCATCATAGGTCTGTAAAATATTTAGTTCCTTTCACCACGTTAGACTCTTTTATGTCGGTCTATAGTAAGGATCGTAGCAGATGGCTTTCTGTAGTTTCTGCCTAGACTGTCTACCAAGGGAATAAGGCGTGAATTTATGTATGTAGTACCTGTATTCAAAAACATTCTTTGCGCTTAGTAAAAACAAAATGAAGACATTGGCATAACCATAGAACATTCGCAATCAACTTTTCACGCTATCTTCACTAAAATGAAGTGCAACAATGAACTGCAATCGATTACTGTTTATGAGTAGAATCGATTAATTGCAAAAAAATATATACACTGCGCATACATAAAATACACCACAGTGGACAGTGGACAACCCTATCAGAAACGTCTTGTTCCGTTTTGTTTAGAATTTTTTCAGAAGAGTTAAATTGTTTTAAAATGGAAGCAGCAACGGAAGATACTCAAAAAGAAAGCACAGAAAATGTGCAATCAAACAAAACTGCTACTGCTGTAAGTGTTAACTTTCTATTATTCCCAGCGGTTTATAAATAGAACGCTATCGGATGTCGGTAAACGATTCAACTCCTTTTCATGCAAATTACCGGCATTTAGCGCGAATTCTGCTACTATTAGTATAGCTTATGGATAGTCGACTATGTTTTAAGTTTAACAAAGCTTGTATAATGTTAAAATTATGTTGAAAAGAGGATAAATTGTTAACCTTAAAGTTTGTTGGCACTTTGCCAATTACCGTAATGTTTTTGATATTTTTGTTCGCACGTTTCACATGCTTTCTGCTTTTATGGTTGACGGCAGCGTAATGCCAAATTATTAGCTAACACCTGTAATTCACGGGACATTAAATTGTTAAATCATTAGGTTACCAGGAGTAATAAAAATGCTGTTTGAACGATATTTACCGTATATGTATATTCGGCGTATTCGGCATTTTTGCTGTCAGAGTCAAATTTCGTGTTATTATGACTGAGCGTCATTCAAATCGGATTCAAAAACAGGGTCTTATGACGCAAAAAGTGAAGAAATCTATTTAATTTAGGTCAAGTTATTCCTTCATTTGGGATAGCTATAAATAGCTCATTGCTACCTGTGTTTTTAAGTGTCTGAAAGATCTACATAATTGTAATGGTAATAATTACATGAAATATGGAGTAACACTCTCTTAAATTTATGATTCAATGTAATCTGTAGTTGACAACTTTGCGTGTAAAGATAATGCACACATACTTATCTGAATACTGAATACCCCTAGTATTGAGGGATGATTTAACCCCTCGCCTCCAGCGGATGTGATGTCAGATAGACACAATGACTTTTTAATTGTTCTTTTAACTACAGGATTTGATGGGTTAATATAGGAAATTCACTAAACAATATGTATTGGTGTACAAATATACACAATAATACAATAATTTATAATTTAATGTAAAATTTTTACAAGCAAAAATTCTATTTCATGAGTATAGTCTGCGCAATTCACGAAGACGCGCCCCACTCCGCACCGCGCACTGTAAGCTGTACTGTAAGCTGAACTCTAGTACGGACTATCCGTGCAATCCATGATGACGCACCCCACTCTGCGATTACTGTACTGTAAGCTGAACTCTAGTACGGCGCGGTGCGAAGTGGGGCGCGTCTTCATGGATTGCGCGAACTATACTCATGAAATATAATTTTTGCTTGTAAAAATTTTACATTAAATCATAAATTATTGTACTATTGTATTGTCGTCATGGATTGCACGGACTATCCTTATATAAATAAAATAACGTTAAACATTCCAAAGACAAAGTCAATATAGTGGATAATTCGATTAAAGAGCCTTGCCCTACAATAAATAGCCAGTTATTGCACTTTTCAACCAAAATGTTGTTTATTATGAAGTTTGTTTTGTCATTTTAAATATATAAATTACAGGAGAAAACCTCAACACCGCCACCTCCGCTTGAAGTTAAAAAAGGGAAACGTGATGAACGAACAAAAAGGGATGATAAAAATGTAGAACAGTTCATGAAATCACTGAATTCGGTGCCAACACTCGAGGAGAAATTATCTCTAGTTTGTAAGAAATATGTACAGACTGCTGATGATAATAAGAAGATGCAGTTTTACATCAAACAGTCCGACAAGCGTCATGCAATGCTGCTGAAGGAAAAGGATCAGTTACAGCTGGAGTTCAATAAGACTATTCTCGTTAAGTCTAAGTTAGAGAATCTCTGCAGGGAGCTCCAGAAACAAAATAAGGCTATCAAGGTTGGTTATATGGCAAAAAATTAGTATATTTTGTAATTTATGTTAACTTTTATGTCTACTTCTTCCATACATAATATTATTATGTACTTTGTTGTCACTCTACGTATGCCAGGAGGCAGTATTTTCAAGTTTTTTTTTTTTGTTTACTTGGTCTGATGTTTTTCCATCTCCTGAAAAATTACTGATTAAAAAAAAATGTTATGCCTCTTGGTGCCCTCGATTGTTTTTGAGCAATGGAAGTAAAGCAACATAGCTTTAAATTGAATGATAATTACAGTGTCAAAAAATAAACAATGTACTGCTTATACAAAGCCTTTTGTCAATATTACAAACAGCAATATTGAGAAATTCCTTCTCATACACTTCACTGCATTTATTTTGATTTTTTTATATTTCTATGGCAGCTGCATTATGTAACATACTTATTATGTCCTGTTCACGGTCTGGAAAACTTATAAAAATAAAAAGGAGGTGTTAACATAACAATAGACATAAACAAACCCTGAGTTGTCAGACTCACTCCACATTGAATTAATGTGATTGCGACTACTACATCAATTAAGTATTATGATAACAACTTGATTCAAATGGCGTATAAAAGACCTATATACTATTTACAGATTACACAATTTTTATTTCATTTCACTTATCAAGTTATCAATCATAGTTCAACAATAATTTCGACATAGTGATTCGAAGGTCCGTATTACAGAAAAAAATACTCAAACTTTAAACTTAATGTAACCAATCAAATGTCTTTAATTAAATCTATGTTTAAGTTAGGATCTGTGCTTGAGTATTGTTCCTTAAGGTGACGCCAGTCACTATTCTTCCATACTAACGTAGTATGGTGATTACTCGTCTGTTTGACGATGTACGTTCAAAAATAAAAATTATATCAATTTGTCTTGTCATTATCTAGCCCTGTATGGAATCAGAATTGGAAAAAAAAATTGGTTTGGAAGTTATGACTATGAGCGTCGAAACTTTCATATTTCAACACTCATTTTAACTCATCTTTGGGCGTAAATAAATAACTTATGTAGTATGAAAATGGCTAAATAGAAACTGTACAGGGATAGATAATTATTTAAAAGTTAAAATCAGTTTATTTTGAGTAGATACATCCAGTAGTTTTTCCATAACATCTATACACCCAAAGCACAGCCCAAAGGTCTGTTCATGAAGTTTTACGCGTTCGTTTTCGTTATAAATCATCGTCTATTTCACTAAAGAAATATATAAATAAATAAACAAAACCTAGATAAATAAATACAAAATAAATAAATAACTACTAAATAGCATGCTTATTAGCCACGCCACCAACGAGTTCGAGCCGACGACTAGCGGAACCTTAATACCGGCCTCAGTCTCAATACTAATTCCTCTTATTAATTAATGCATCACAATTTTACAGGAAGAATCTCTTCTAAAGATCCGTGAAGAAGAGGAGCGCCGTAAAGAAACCCAGGCTAAGTTCCAGAACACCCTGTCAGAAATCACGGCCATGTTGCAACAGAACAACGAGAAGAATGCCAAGCTCAGAGATGACAATATCACCATGAGCGAGAAGTTCAAGTCTGTGGTGCAGCAGTACCAGCTGAGGGAGCAGCAGGTAAGCAGACATTGAGGTGTATTATTAAAAAAAGGTTTAGCAACCAGTGAAAAGAGAACAATTCAAATAGAACTCAGGCATCAATAGCAATCTAAATTGAGTTGGCCTCGAATTTTCTCTACGTCATAGGCATCTCGCGTACTAAACGGCCACGACTCCAACATAGTGGACGACATCAGGTATTCTGTGTAAATGAACATTAATTCCCATTCCATTCTATCCCAGGTAGAAAAAATGGCGAAGCAGATGGCCTTAGAATCCCAGCTGTCAGACGCTAAAATGCAGAAGGCTAGCTTGGAGCACCAGGCTGACAAGGAGCGAATGCTGGCTGAGATGGAACAGGTCAAAGTCACGCTGGCGCAGTATAGAGCCAAGATCATGGAGTTGCAGGGCACTGAGACTAGTGAGTATGCCATTAGTTCAACCATTGTTTAGATTATAGCAACCAATTTGATTTTGTCTAGACTCTAGATCATCCTACGGAGCAGGACCAGCATGTTTCCAAGCATTGTTATCTTGAATATAATCCTCTAATTTTTAATAATAAAATGCTTGCTTAAAAGTGTACTTTTGACCAAAGATGTATGTGTCGTGGCCAGATCTTAGAATTGATAATTTCATGAAGTGTTCAACCATTTCATGAAATGTTTGTGTTTATGTGAACATGTTTTTATGTGGATGTTTCGCCAGTGCAAACGCACAGTTAGCATTGTAGGTATTGGGCCATCCCTAAGGCGTTCTCTCACCGTAACATTCGCTTGTATTGTAAAGGAGCTTTTGCCGAACGGCACTCCTTTGTTTGGCGGTTCCTTTGTGAAGCCGGGCGCACCGTGGCTTGCCCGACAATGCGTTAGGGCTCTTACACTGTGTGTAAGAGCCTTATCTAATCAAGATTTGATTTTGAACATTACGTTACAAATAGACGCTCCCTCACCGACAGAAATCGCTTGTAATGTAACAATCCAAGATTCGATTTTGAACATTACGTTACAATACTGACTGACGAGCATTCGTCTGCAGTAGCGAAGGCTCACGTTATGGAGGAGGGAAGACGGAGCATCCGAAAAAAAAAAAAAAAAAAAACGTTATGACCTAAAAACCAAAAAGGCCTAATTCGTCAAAATAATTATATTGCTACCAATCCCGAACTCATAAAACAGCTACGAATATGTTTTAAAAACCCTATATTCTATAAACAACTACAATCTAAGAAAAGTAAACACGGGAACAATACATTTTATTAAATTTACGACTGCCAGTCAGTCATTGATATTTATCGTAAAGGGAAACATTACAATGTTTGAACGAACCATCGCGGCGTTTGTCATTTATAGTCACATCTGGGCGAGCACGTATTTTCAAAACTTATTCTAAAACTATGAATGCCGCCATCCTAATAAGATCGTACTAATTATTTTCAAATCTACTCTAAATAAGTAATTTCAGCTTATTAAACTATCTATTGACCCCAATACCTAATTACAACGTACTTTATTTTCACATCCAATAAACTCAAAACACTATGTTAATCACTGTCCTATAACTACAAACAAATATTAATACTACTAGTAATGATAAACTAATGAATTCAATAAATACTGTGCGAAAGAAATGCAAATTAATATGGTTCTACGAATAATGAAATGTTTACGAACTCCGAACTCCTAGCCAGTATTACGAAATTCAACGAAAACTACCGAATCAAATGCGTGCGCCAGAAAGAGGTGGTGCAATAGCAATAATTCCTTCTCGCTCCCGCGCGCATGTTTCTGCTACTATGTGCCTACAATAACTCGCTACAGACCGGCTTACCCGGCTCATAGAAACCGCGGATCACGTGACTGAAGTGACGTCATGATGACTTTATTTTTTGTAAGGAAATTGAATTTAGCATAAGCCGGACGCGCCTACGAGTTATTTTAGCGCAGTGTTTTGTTGTTGGGTTATTAAGACAATGTTTAATGTATGTAGGCGTTTTGTAATAGGTATTTTAATTTTATGGTGTATCAAATACTTAAAGTTTGATTATTCAATGACGATAGAGTGGTTGTGTTCCGAATTTCCAAAGGGAAGCCGGTAGGAATCGGCTTATATGGACGTTTCGCCCCTGTTCGTCTGTAGTCTAGGTCACTGAGTTTGGGACACGGTCATTACAAGTGGTGTGTATGGATGTTACAAATTGCATCACGAGTGCTCCCACTCACTACTGTAATTTTACAAATTGTATAATTACAGGTTGCGCACTGTTACAAATTGTATCATTACAAGTTGCGCATGCGCACTGTTACAAATTGTATCATTACAGGTTGCGCACTGTTACAAATTGTATCATTACAAGTTGCGCACTGTTACAAATTGTATCATTACAGGTTGCGCACTGTTACAAATTGTGTCATTATAGGTTGCGCACTGTTATGCTCGGTTTTCCTCACTGATGTAATGCTCGAATCTGAACTGTTACATTACAGACGAATGCTTCCAGTGAGAGAACATCTTTGTGATGTGATATTCCATAAAATCACTGAAAAGTCCAATTTATTGTATAGGTCTGTTCGAATAAAACAAATATTAATTAAATAATGTTTATTTCGCAGGTCTTCGCGGCCAGCTGGCAGTGTACACGGACAAGTATGACGAGTTCCAGAACGCGTTGGTCAAGAGTAATCAGATGTTCGGAGGGTTCAAGGACCAAATGGAGAAGGTAAGATCAATACTTATTATCAGAAGAGCGATAATTTACTTCCGTTCATAGCATAAGCCTGTTCCCCTTAACGCCGCTCTTCTTAATTTGCTCCTAAGGCAACCAATCCATTATACTAAATCCCGAAAAAAAATCCTTTTTTTTCGACTGTTTGAAGAACTGTCGCAGCGTTTATACATGTATGGATGATGCGAGTCCTGGTGCATACATCGTGGGTAATGATGGTACGCAATGGTAGCAATTTTGTATGTGTTTAGAGTTCAGTATCTCTAATCATAATCTGAGTAGCCAATGTTTTACAACTGTAACGGGTAACCCACAAGATAATTCAGTTTCAGTTTCGAAGTAGTGTCTTAAAACTATTTCCTCAATGTTTTTAATTTGGTTTTTTAACTGCTTCTATTCTTTTTTCAGATGTCAAAGAAGATAAAGAAGCTGGAGAAAGAGTCATTATCATGGAAGACACGTTGGGAAACATCTCAAACTGCGTTACTAGACATGTGTGGTGAGAGGCAGGCCAGTGAGGAGCGAGCCGCCGCGGCCAGCAGGCAGCTACAGCACATGCAGAGTCTGTGTCGCACGCTGCAGGTATGTCCTAGCACAGACAGAAGCGAAAATTTAAAACTATGATAGAACAGTTTTTTTTTCATTGCTGGCCATTCGCAACTCGTCATACTCATAGATATACTGTTAACATTAGCATGTCGGTGTCGTGAATCCATAAGTATTTCCCCTACCAAAAATCGCTCAACGCTCCTAAAGATATATTTTTTGAAGTGAAAACTAATGATATTATCATTAGTTATTATAATATTATCATTAGTTATTATAATATTATCATTAGTTATTATAATATTATCATTAGTTATTATAATATTATCATTAATAACTAACTAATGATATTATCATTAGTAACTAACTAATGATATTATCATTAGTTCACCATTCTTGTCTTTTGAACAAGAAAAATCGCACTTTAAATGCAAACACCATAATCAAATAACTCTCTGAATTCTTTCTTTTTCTTAAATGACTTCGTGATAACTCCATGGACATAAGACTCAAGGCATTCAATATGAGCATCACCATGCTAGGCAAGCCTATCCGTTGGGAGAAGCGAGCCAAGTACCTAGGTGTAGTCCTTGACCAACATATCTCCTTTAAAGAGCACATAACCAAGCCCTCGCGCGAGCCTCTTGGAAGGCTTCACTCTATACTAAATGCACGTAGCAAATTGTCACTACGGTGCAAATTGCGTATTTACACAACCTGCATTCGCCCATCATCACCTATGCGGGTGCTGTTTTTGCACAAGCAAGACCCAGTCACATCCATAAGATGCAGACATTACAGAATCGTTGCCTTCGGAAGGCCTCGGGAGCCCCCCTGGTTTGTTAGGAATGAGATCCTCCATCTCGACCTAAAAATCCCCACCATCCACCAATTTCTTAAACGCTCTTCCAAGCGTTACTTCGATACAGCCGCCAAACATCGCGACCCTCTGGTTGTCGAGCCCGCTAGTTACACTCTCTATAGTATCAATCGAATTCGCCGCCCTAAGCGTATCCTTACCGACCCTGACGACCCCATAACCCTCCTCCAGAAGAGCAGTAGGGAAACCAGTACAGTGTACAAAAACAGACGCCTCCCGTCATTTCGACCTCGCCGCCGAGGTCCTTTGCGATCGCGACCGCGTCCTCGAGTAAATGATACTCTCCCCCGACCCTTGCTCGATAACGAGGTGCCAGCAGTTGTTGCAGCTGAGCACGTAGCTTTAAATCCCCCGACTAATAATCATGATCAAAACTTTGATCCAGCCCGTCCCATCCTTGATGTCCTCCCTCCGGTTGACGCCCTAAGTCGAGGTTCGTACCCCACAGGGGGTGCCCTTAGCGAGCGGTCACTTAGTTTTAATTAGCATAGTTGAATAACCCCTGGCTGGAGGCACCCACACGAAAGGGGCGGTTAAGTAGTCATGATCTCAGAGGTCAACTACGAGATGACCTACCTAAAAAAAAAAAAACTATATGAGCCCCTATAGACTTCTCATATAAAATCTTGATGGATTCTATGACTATTTTTGTGATTAGTTTCAGTTTTAACTATGCAATAATTAATACAATGGAAAGGTTTGGGTTACACTGAATTGAGTTCGAACCATCCCGCAACCCCGGATCTAGGGGGGCAAGCCCTGTTGAATTGGCGCATTATCGATCGATAGAATTGCCAAAATTTTAGCGTATCCCCATAAAAGATTGGCGGGGGGCGGCAAACGGCAGATTTTGCCTCGCCTCAAAAAAAAATCTAGATCCGAGACTGTCATCCCGTCATAAAGTTGCTTCGGAAATTCCCACACATGGAACCTCTAGTTATTAGTAGTTCACGTATTATTATGATTTTATAATTTTTTTCGAGGTCCTTTGTACACTCTACGGCAAATTTACAAGCAAGCAAACAGTAAATCACGTCACATTCTGTGCAGCAACCGTACGATTTACCTGCACAATTAAGCTTATTAATGATGACGCATCACTACATAGTATAAAACAAAGTCGCTTTCTCTGTCCCTATATTCCCTATGTATGCTAAATCTTTAAAACTACGCAACGGATTTTGATGCGGTTTTTTTTATAGATAGAGTGATTGAAGAGGAAGGTTTATATGTATAATAACCCGGTTTATACCCGTGCGAAGCCGGGGCGGGTCGCTAGTCATCTATATATATAAAATTCTTGTGTCATAGTGTTAGTTGCCATACTCCTCCGAAACGGCTTGATCGATTTTTATGAAATTTTATATGTATATTCGGTAGGTCTGAGCATCGGTCGTAATCTATTTTTCATACCCCTAAGTGATAAGGGTGGTCCACCCCAAACATTTATATGGCAAAACAACGTTTGCCGGGTCAGCTAGTATTAAATAAAATCTTGTTATCTGTGTCATATAAAGATGCAAATAAATAACATTGTATTCCAACCCCCACCAGGCTGAGCGCACAGTACTGCTGGGTACCCTGAAGGACAACAACATCGAGCGGCCGCCCGTGCCGCCCGCGCCGCCCGCGCCCGCGCCCGTCGCGCAGCAACCCGCCTCCAATGCCAAGGTAAGCTGGAAATATATAATTAATTCCAAAAAGATGCAGTTAATATTTCTGTCAAATTCATAGGAGTAACTAAATGCTGAGTGCGCCAAAAGAGGCATGAAAGTATAATAAATGGTGTGGCAACGCGTTCCTTGCAAAGCATATACAGTGTGAGTCTTTATAATGTGCACATATCGAAATGAGGGTATCTATGTTTAATTGTATCGACGAAAAAAATATTAAAGAATATAATTATAAATATGTCGGATCCTGTCATTAGTACGGATACGAAACGAATCGCAAGCGCATCGCTGGCGACAGGACGTGACTACCCACACCTAAAGCGCGCGCTTCTACAGAGTCGTGATGTTTTAAGGCCACGGCGAGGAGGGGATTCAGCCTCGGATCGCATCAGAGTGAAGACGTCGCGGAACTGTTCTCGATTCGTTGTGCTCAGTTATTGTGTTAATTGTAATTTGTGATCATTGTGTTAATTTATTTATTTTATTTATTTATTTATTTATTAGGCTCTTCAACAATGAGTACACTATTACTTTACAATTTGTACATTGCAAACTTAAGTCTAAGCGCCTCATTACTTAAAGAAAAGCACAGCATGCACTACATTATGCGCAGATAGAACACAATTAATTAATTTGTGATTTTAATAAATGCCATCGCACCCAGTGTGTGTATAATTTAGCTAGTGTGATTAATTTGATAGTAAATTATAATGTGATCTGAACTGCAAACTGTTTTTCTATTGCGTACCAACACTACCCACACTGGCCACACTACGCCCACAGTAGTTAAAATATCGCTGATAATAACGAAAGAGTCATTACCCGTGTCCGACATTTTTTTTTTTTTTAAAGGTACGTTCTGGGGGCGTCTTATTGAGAAATTTTACGATTATTGTAAAAAATTATGAAAAAAAAAACAGATTTTTGCTTAAAAAACATGTTTATTTTCAATTGAGAGTAGTTTTTTTTCCACAATTTTCATTTTATGAGGACGCCTAATTACTTCTAATCATTATAAAGTTTATTTCATCGCGATTGATAATTTAGTTCAAAAGTTACTACACCTTTTTGTTTAAAAATTCCATAAAAAATATTTAAAAAAAACCGTCGATAAAATTAAGCATAGACTCACCATCCCTCATTTCGATATGTGCACATTATAAAGACTCACACTGTATGTGTGGTGCAACTATGGCCAAACAGATTTTGAAAACCCGAATTGAAGAGGTATTCTTAGCAGTATGTTGGCCGGAAAATTTAAAAAAAAATGGAGAGAACTTCGTGAAAGTCCCGGAAGAGGGGTGAGGTAGAGAAATAGTCCGTTTTGAGGGGTGAATAATGTTTTTGAGAAAGAAAGGAAAATTTTAATGTTTATTTGTCACAAAAACGCGTGCATACAAAAAGACCAAAAACAACATAAATCTTATGAACATATGAAATCACGAGCATAACACAGAAATAGTTGGCAGCTGCACGTCATGACTGTGACAAGGCTTTTACGATTTCCGGCTAAGATATTTTGATTATCAACAACTTTTACATTTCATTTTTTCTGATATGAGGTGCAGTTTAGCCGAAAATCGTAAAAAAACATTATTCACCCCTTCAAAACGCCAATTTCCTAACGACCCCTCTTTTGGGACTTTCACCAAGTTCTCTCAATTTTTTTTCATTTATTTATAATTTATACTAAATTTTCTGACCAACCACATATTACTGCTAAGAAAATGTTATTCTCTCAAAAATTTTTGGCCCTGAACTGTAAGGCAACGTTGCGGTTAAAAAGAAGATGTAGTGACAAAAATTTAAAACAGTATGCTCGAATGGTTTGGTCATGTGAAGAGGAAGAACGAAAAAAAACATACCTATTTTTTAATTATTTATTACCATTCAGGTGTATAAGAGCAGTGGTGGCCCAGTGGTAACGGCCGCGACTTACGAGTTGTAGGTCGTAGGTTCGAACCCAGACAGGCGCTTTACTTTGTGTAAATTATTTCATCACCACTGCTCTCCAAACGGTGAAGGAAAACATCGTGAGGAAACCGGCATGTCCTAGAATCGAAAATTCGAAGACATGTGACATCTACCAACCCGCACTGGGCCCGCGTGGTGGATTACGGCCCACTCCCTCTCACAGAGAGGAGGCCTGTGTCCCAGCAGTGGGAACATCTATAGGCTGATGATGATGATGAGGTGTACAAAAACACAATAAGATTTAACTTGTGTTTAGAGTGCCAGCGTCCTCGCCTATAATTTGAACATATATCAGTATTTTAGGACGAGCACAGTATATTATTATTTATATAACTACTTACTAGTAAATGCATATAAGATATGGCGTATTAAAGTACCTATGTGGGGGCGCATGTGTATGTATTGAGAAAGAGATAAATATGGTGAAAACTTCTGTTTATGTCTGCCCGTGTAAATATAATTAGAAATATATGACTTTATTAACTACATTAGGTTAAGCGATTGACACAGGTAGTAAATCTTCGGTCTTATCGTAACTCAGTGGCAACAAAACGCGGCTAACTAAAGGCAGATGTGAGTGGAAATGTCGGGAAGAGTCGTAATAGAATAGGGTTGCCAACCGTTCTGTTTTCCCAGGACATGTCCTGCTTTTTGGGATTTCCTGGGGTATCCTGGACAATTTTGAAGTAACGTCCTGGTTTTTTTAAAGCATCCTGGTAAAGTCCTGTATTTTGACTAATAATAAAGCTGAAGAGTTTGCTTTTTGGTTGTTTTAACGCGCTAATCTTTCTCTCTCTCTGTTTTAACGCGCTAACCAGTCGGAATTCAAAAATTCTTTTTGTATTTGATAGCCCAATCTTGAAGAAGGTTATAGGGTATTTAACATCATGCTACAACTTTTAGGAGCCAAGTAAAAAGAAAAAGTCTGAACGAACGATAAGCCAAAACGAAGTAAAAGCGCGGCGGGGCGATGCCGTGAGATAATATCCGACATCCACGCGAGCGAAGCTGCGGGCAAGAGCTAGTAACTTTCTAACGTGAAGATCTTTATCTTCCAGGTCGACGCGATGGCCGCAAACTGCGCCCAACTGCGCCAGTCCCTCGCACACCTACAGAGTCAACTAAACACACTCACAAACAAACAGAAAGAAGAATCACCCGCGCCGGAAAAACCAGAGAAAACAGAGAAGAAGAAATCTAAATCTAAGAAGAATAAGGCAGAGAAAGCAAGAGCTGAAGCCGAGAAAGCAGCAACAACAACAGCCGAAAGTGATGACGCAAAAGATGTGACAGAAGAAATTCAACCCACTACCAGCGAGGACGCGACTCAAATTGAAACAGAGAAGGTTGACGAAAAAACGCTAGAGAACCTATTACAGGCAATCAATAATGCTAATATCAACCTCTGTGACTTAGAAGTTGTGAACGACGAAATTTCAGAAGGAACATCACAAGATAACTCCGAGAAGGTAGAAATTAATGACATTAAAATTGAAGAAGTCAAGGAATCGACTTCAAATGAAAGCCTATCTACGTCACCTGTTGAAGAAACTTTAACTAAAGATATTGAAGTCACAAATCAAGTAGATGATAATATCATAGAAACAAACATAAACGATGTCAACGAAGTTATTTCTAAGTTTTTAAATGAAGTCAAAGACGTTTCAAATGTAAATGGATGTGACGACTCAAATGTATCAAACGTATCAATTGTAGAATTGTCGAATGAAGAAGTTTCACACTTAAATGAAGTAAAACCAATCGTTAGCGACGCATAAACTGTTAATGTGTATATAAATTTAGTGTTTTGGACTTTTCTACGTTGTTTTAGACAATCAATACGTTTAGGAGCATATTTTGATGTTGTATCATACACATTTGTTACATAGATTAATAAAATTGCCAGTATTAAGTTTATTATCAAAAGTGCAGTGTATGTGTCTACATTATATGTATGGTTTCAATAAATTAATACATCACTTATGCTGCTTATCATTTTGCTAGTTTTGTAATTAGTTAGTTTTTAATTGAACTGCCCACACTGCACACTGCACTGTTTTGCAGTGTGGGCAGTTCAATTAAAAACACCACACTGATAACTGCCTGAAGAAGGCTCTAATTTTGGTTTCGATATCGTACTTCTATAAATAATTATTATTGTATACAGTTCTCATTTTGTCATTGAAAGCACAGGTATGTACGTATCCTATATTGAGTAGATCCAAACTTGGGCTCTGCTAATTTACAAACAACTGTTAATGCTAAAGTAAAACAGTTTTTGCAATAATTTGATCCTATTTCGGTCGTTTTACTATGGTATTAGGTACGCATTGATCTTGACTAAAACAGTAAGATAGATATTCAGCAAAATAGTCTCAAAACTACTAATTGTGAAGACGTTGGTATTTGGTACATATTATAAATTTAATATCAAATGTGTATGCTACAACATTTGTAAGTATTAAGTTGGTCTCGTATTTTCTTTTTTAATTGTGAAAACAATCACTTTAGCCCAGTTTCTCGAACAAAAATGATCGCAAAATTAATGTGACAAATGGTCAAGCGCGCGTAAACTGCTATGATTGGCTGTTGATAAATCCAGGGACCGAAAACCTTTATAAATTACGGTACAGGTATCGAAGAATTTTGGTTACTTCTACGATTAAGGTTACCGCTACCTGGGTAACCAAGAAGAAGAAACATGTTACCACATTTAGGTTACCGTTTTAATACCGGCTACACACAAAGGGGATGCGCGTCTTTTAACTGATGCCGTGGCACGTGTAAGATACCTACAGGTAATTTTTATTTAGGTAACCGCGATTAATACTGGTTGTATTCAATTTAAGATAACCTTTAAAAATATTTAAACAGAAAAGTACCCGTATTGATCATACCGGTTTCGGTCCCTGGATTTATCATTTAACCAATTGTAGCAGTTTACGCGCGCTTGACAATCTGTCACATTGGGTTTGCGATAATTTTTATTTTGAGAATCTGGCCGTTTATCTCGTAAGGAAGTGAATGTCATACATGCATACAAAGATACAAAACAATTTTCAAGAAGCGTAACTCGATATCCGTCCATTACCGGTTTCGAGGTGAATCGTATTTTAACCGGGTAAAATATTGACTGTGTAAATGTTTTGTGCGATTCTGACGTGTTGAAAACCGCACTATTTCGCTCCTACGAAGTTTACCGTATTTATTGTTATGAACTTTTGAAAAATTCTATTGGATCTTTGAATATGTCATCATAATCTAACCAAGCGGTATGTTACTTACAAAAAAAATGTAACTGGTGGGTGTAAAACAGTTTCTTAATTCAATTAAATCAGACAAAGTGCCTATAATAAATCTAGTCAGGTGATGGTCTTCATTTCAGTTCTGATTTTCTTTTAACAAGCAAGAATGATTTCTTGTCGAGATTTGTTTTCTATTACAGATTTAAAGTTAAATTTAAACAGAAGTAGAATCATTTTTTACTGTTACGTTTAAGGGTCTATAATGCCTCAAAAGTGCCTAGCATGATCCTCTAAAATTCTGCAGCATTTATTTTGAAATAAATGTATGTTAATGTTGAAGATTAATGTTAAGTACTATGTTTGACGAAAACACGATACCATAAAATTTTCACTATAGAAAAAAAAATCCAAAGTTACCTCCAAACCGACATAAACCGTTGGTATTCTAAAAATACTTCAAATTAAATCATTAAACTTTAACTGAACTAACTATAAAGCAGCGAAAATGTTTTTTTTTTTTAATTACCATTATTTTCGCCGTAAAAATCAATTACCTAAACTATTGGCGCCTTAGAGCTGCCAGCACCCCACTCTGTCTCGTTCTCACTCAGTCCGCGAGCAGTATGGTGCCAGCGAGATAAAAAGTGAATTTGAGCTGAGGTAATATGGGCTCTTAATTATTTTGCATTTTTAACTGAAAGGTGCATTTCAAATACATACATCCTAATCATTGACTAAGTATGTAATCTAATGATAAAATATATTTCAATAACAAGCAACTGGTCTAAATAGTGCACAAATATCAAGTAGCTTTTAGTTCAATTATAAAGTATTTAATTAAATATCTGCCTAACTATAACCTCAATGTATGCCATAAATACATAGTAAAGTAAAAGTAAAGTTAAAATCGTTTATTTCAACATAAAATTACAATATGGAGATAGCGTTGGTCCCAAACAAGGCACAGTCTGTATCTGGGACACCGTTAAATAAAAATATGTTTTTAAATAAAAGTTGAAATTGACGACAGTTAAATATTACCTCCATTTTCATAAAAGTAATTTCATGTCAGGAGTAAAAATAATCGATGTATTTTTTAGACACCATTATTTTTGTTTAGTGAAAAAAATACATACTTAACCCTGTGTTTATTTCGAAGTATTTCTGAGCCTTGGTTCTTGGTACGTGGTAGTCCACCTGGATTTCTGGAAGCAAAAATACGAATAAATGACTGTTAAAATATTGTAAACATGCTGAATGACTAATTTCCACATGTTCAGGTTGAAAAACCACTAGATTGTGTGGAAGAATCTTTTTATAGTACCTATTTGTATGGGTAAAAAGTAAATGTGTATTGTTTGACTGTGTGGTAAAGGTGCAACTACAATTTATTGTTAATCATTTAAGTATAGCACTATGTAATTGTAAACATTAATATATGATCTGCTTATCAGCCTTACAAATCCTCTTTTAAAATTGCAGCAAAAATACTGAATAATATTTGTCTGCGGAGAATCTTCTTGTTTTTACGGAGTGTAGGTTAAAAAATCGTAAAATTTTTCTAGAGGTTTTTTTTTTTGTGATCACAATTTTTTTTTGCAGTTACAATGTGTCTTTATCTCTATGTACAAAACTTCGTAAATATACGTTAAATGTTAACATTGGTAACCCTTTCTGTGTGTGATTGTGTGATCCATGGATTTTTGTTAAGTGGACGAGGTGCTGTATCTGAATGCGTTAGTTACAAGTTTTTGTTTCATTTTATACTGTAACTGTGTTGTGTTAGACCAAGAATTTCTGTTTTTTTTTAGAAATAAAGTTAGATTTTGTAACTACCAATAATATTTTTTTATTTGAAATGTATGGATCATGACTTTTACCAGACTCTACAATGGCCAATAGAGAATCGGGAGATATTATTGTGCACAAGTGTGTGCGCAAACAGAGGTGCACTCTCTGTTCCTTTAAGGCCGACACAGACGTAGCTATAATATATACAGGGTGGCAGGGACGCCCTGCGTTGAAATTTTTCGTCGGTTATTTTTTTTTAATCGTCTGTTTCATAGAAAAGTGCAAAACATACGCGGTCAAAATGTATGGAAAAGCTGTTTTTTTTTTCTGAAAAGCTGGTTCAGAATCATGTACTGAATCCATGGTAACAGTTTTCGCGTCGATGTCCCTGCTACCCTGTATAGCTATAATATATATTATAGCAAGACATAATTACGATATATTTTCCTTAGTAATCTTCGAGCGACCTCAGACGGAGCTATGATATAAATTTCTATTACGTCACCAAAACTATGCAAAAACAAAAGTATATAAATATATTATAGCTACGTCTGTGACGGGCTTTACTCCCATATTCCTCAGGGACGTCACTCCGACACTCGCGGGGAGAGATCAGGCGCAGGCCACATTATGGCACAGAACATATCGCACCTACAGCTACGGTGCAAAAACGTCACTTATGCAAATGATGTAATTTTCCAGGAGAAGCGTTTGAAAATTCGATGTTCTATTATAATTTATAGTTCTTCTTGACTAAAGAAATGAACAGGTAATATTTAAACTACAACTTTAAACTTCATATACTATATTACTCACCAGGTAAAGGGGTACATTGGTGCCACAGACTAAGTAGTACTCAGACGGTAATCTCCCATAGTAGAAAAATCGCTTTACGATTTGCGAGCTTTGATTGTGACGTTTAGTTTTTTTTTAATTTTAACCATTTTGTTCCTCTTGTTGTTATGAGACCGAGTCTTTTTGCCAACGTTTATCGAGCCTAGAATATTTTGGAAAATAGCCTTTTAAGCCTTTAACCAACTTCCAAAAAAGAGGTTCTGCTTTAATTCAACCCGAGGTAGGATTGTGTAGACAGGTGTACGTATAGTACACCTGAGGTGTGTGTGTATTAGAAAGAGGAATATTAGTCCTGTGATGAAAATAAAAAACATTCAATATTATTTATAATATTTTTATTTTTGTCTTATATTTTATGAAAGCTTTCTTTTCCATTGGTGGCAAACTTTTGTTTTCTAACCATAACACATCTGTGCAAGGGCACAGATGTGTTTAGGTTAGAAAACAAAAGTTATATATTTTAGATTAATCTTATTTAGGTATTACATTGCACCAATTAAATACTGCTAATCAATGACTTAAATCTAAAAAGCATTCCTCAACAGCATCCCTGTGTATCACACAATCCAGAAAATCAAACAAATACTTAGATCTTATTTTATTTTATAATACCTGTTTATGGTGTGATTTCCAAGCATTCGTTGTGTGGATTGTGGGGATATTCTCTAGAACTGCACTCCGAAGGTTAGAGGATCCAGGTGATAGGCACTGTCGGCGTTTGTTTCATTATTTTTCGTGGCCTTATTTGAAAATAAGGCCTTGAGTTTTACTAGTTGCTCACCTGAATCCTCTTCACAATTGTAACCATCGGAGTGAAAGATTATAAATCTTATGATTAGAAGTGTCTTAAAGGTGTGGCAATTAGAATCATTGTTTCTAAAATTGTACGCTCAGACTTGTCCAAAAAAGTTTTCTATTGGATCAGAGTTGAAATATCTTGGTCTCAAGATAGTTATCATTTTTATTCTTGATTAATTGCCACAACCTTTGATAGCTTTTCAGCATAACTATCCAGTTTTATTTTATACAAATTTTATCCCTTGCAGTTTTTTGATAGCCTCCCTTCAAAATCTATGGTGCCGAGACGCGGCTGTTACCGCATTCCGCAAAGGTTTACCTTTATTCTTTTTACTTGTAAGAGAGGCTCCATTGACCGAATCAAATAAATCATCAAAAATAGATACATTTCTGCCATATTCTTTAAAGTTGGGCTGACTTGTTTGCCATCGGCATAATGAGCTGCAACAAAAAAGTAACATGCTATAATATACTTATTTCTATGTGACACAGCTTGCAGTCAGTATGAAAACTACATTGCAGACAAAATACTTACAAAACTGAGCAGTGTATGAAAGAGTAGCTGCCACTGTTTTGTTGAACACTCACGCAATTCTTAACCTGCAATAAAATAGACTATTATAAGTTCTCACTTTTGAACACCTTGAAATATTGATAAACAACACTATTTCCATGACTCAGTACAGCTGTATGCATGATTATTGTAATTAGACCGAACAGACTAGGTATCCCTAAACAACCATCTTCAGAAACACTCTGAATTCTAAAACAATAATTACCTTCGTCTTTTAAATTTGATCTGGAACTACTTGTTTATCATTCAATTTGTGTAACAATCGCATTTAAATATTACGCAAAGAAGTGCTTCTATGCAATTGGGCAAAATAGCCATCAAAAGACAATGCATTCAGAAATTATAAAAGTACTAGCTTCTGCCCGCGATTGCGTCCACGAGCCTAGCCTGAGATAACCTTCTTCAAGAATTGGGCTAACCAATGCAAATAGAATTTTTCAAATCCGACTGGTAGTTCTGGAGATTACCCCTTGCATACAAACTTACAAACAAATTTTAGTGTAGATTTATTATATTATTAAAAAAAAAAAAAAGATAAAAGCTGTGACTTACCAGTTTTAGTCATTCTATGTTTTTTTGTAGGTTCAAAGGTACAGTAGGTATGATCATCATGCTGCCTTTTCTTAGCATATGTGTGATCAGAAACAGCATTGTCTGTAAAGAAATATTTAAGCTTATCAACAAAACAAAATAATTAAAATACGTAACTGCCCAAAATGACTAACAAGTAAAAAGCTTCCAAGTGCAAGTCGGACTCGCACACAAAGAGTTCCGTACCACCATACAATAAATACTTTTCGTTTTTTATATACCCCTCAATTTTTAACTTAACTTTATTTCATTTTAATTTTTTTGTTACAGAGGCCATTGTGGTACACACTGAATTTCAAGTGTCTACCTATTATGGTTCAAATGATACAGCCCTGTAACAGACAGACTGACAGAGGAGCTTTGGTAACAGAGTCCCGTTGGCACACTTTGCTTATGGAACCCTAAATAATAACTCTGTTTATGCTTTACAAAATATTTCACAATATGAGTTTTTATTGTGAACAATTATTTAATTTTGTCCCAGGTATTAAGTGCATGTAGGGCCACAAACGACCAACTGACCTTTGGCCCACTTTTAAGGCAGAGCAACATAGATAGACATAGTATCTTATTTTCTTTAAAATGTGTGGCTTCTGTTCTTCCACAGTGACCGAAAATTCAAGTTTTGAAACCCAAATAGCAACTATAATTTTTTTTTAAAGTGTGTTACACGGTGCACTTTTCATTTGAGTACCTATGTGAGGAATATATGAGTCAATTTGTACTATATTACATACATAATTATCATATTATTGAGGTACTTACCAGTGGTGTAGTCAGTGTCCATAGTTTGAAACCGAGGAGTACCACTGCTGATTTCGGTTTCGGAAAACAGCGTGGGATAGGCGCCAACACACAGACGAATCATTGCATTGGTCGAGATGATGAACTTCTGTCCAAAGTGCTTTTAACAAACATAACGCTTGCGCAGATACTGTGCCCTCATGTTTTGCAATTCTTCACAGTTTTTACACTGAGTCCTATCTCACGTTTGGGAAATTGAAATAATCTAACGTCCTTTCGTTTATTAGCGCAATTCACAACATAGCAAGAGTGGTTCATACTGAACGTTATAATTACACTATTACAGGTTTAAATTTGAGAGGATAAGTTACGGAAATTAAAATGTAGAACTTCACTCAAACTGTAATGGCGGGATATAGATAACCACAGACTACAATAGATAGACTTACAACAAACAAATATGGCGTCGATTTCACAGGCGATAAAGGGGAAAGGTTCGAGGGGCGATTGTCACTTTGGAAGATAGTGCCATAGACAAAATACGTCTATTAATGCCAGGATTTTTTGTTCCGAGATTACCAGCCGTGATTGGTGCCGATTCCCTTGTTTACAAACTAAACTAAATTTCAAGTTCAGTGCATCTTTTTCTTTCTATTTCATTAAGAAAAGGACAGAAGATAAATTTTAGTTAAGTCCTGTCAAATTAATCAGCGCTTGACGTAAATTGACGTAATTTTAGTAGGTAAGTTTTTAATCACCTAATCACGTCTAAACTTGTATGGAGTAGTGACAGGCGCTGATTAGTTTAGTTTGTGAACAAGGGAATCGGCACAATTAGCTACTTTTTCTCAGATCAATTTTGACAAAAATTGCATAAGTGACGTTTTTGCGCCGTAGTAGGTGCGATATATACTCTAGTACGCCACAAGGCGACACGCGCGCAATGCACCGGAGGATGCACCAAGAAAAAAAGTCTTAGACTTATTAATTTATTTTTAAATAAATCAAACTAGGAAAAAGCACCAACAAACTAAGAAGATAGAGAAAGTCTCGAAGATGTATTTCAGTAAAATAATTTTCACATAATCGCTGTTTTGAAGCCTGATGTTTTTCATTGCAAATAGGCTTTTTTACTTATTCTTCACCCTCTTACGAGATCAAAAGAGAAAGGCCTGTATTTCACCCATAACAATTTAGCTTTAACAATAATATTATCTAGATGCTAGATTAGCAAACCCGATCACTTGTTACCGAGAATTGCACAAAATATTGCAGATGTTGTGCACTTCTTATTTTAGTTATAACAGCGTTAGCAGTTGCAGTTGCAGGGGCCATTGGAGCAGCGATTTGAAAAGTCGCGTACGCATCAAGCTCTTTTCAGACTACGCTATACTATTGTGATATATAGTATAGCAAATAAGGACCTAATGCTATACTATATAGCATGGCGATCACATTACGCGATATAATCGCAAGAATTTATAGTATATGGCAAGCTCTGACTCGTTTCGCTTGCGGGACGACCGAGGGTGAGAGAGGAGGAAGAGGGCGGGACGCATGATATAGCACAGCATGAACTCAGCGCATGCTCAATTTTATAGCGTATAATATGTAAGTAGTAAGCCAATAATATATCGTACAGTGAAGTGTGAACGTGTCCATAATAATGTATGGTGCGAGATATTGTTGTGCTATGAACTATATATGCTGTTATATTATAGCGTAGTCTGAAAAGAGCTTTATAGCTTGGCAAAAAAGAGTCTGGAATAAATGACGGCGCCACTATCGCACTTAGGTCACTTCGAATGGGAACTAAATTGTTGAAATAAATGTGCAGCAAAAAACGCTCCTTGTGGGTGATTCAAATCGAAACCTACTAGCTCTTATCGGCAAAATAGTGTCATCCATCATCATAGGTCTGCATTAAGGTGGATCCGCAGTTGTAACCCGCGAAATATAATCATTAGAATCATTAATAAATCTCTCTAAGTTAGAATTGTTCCATAAGAACTTTTCCTTATGAGATTTGTTCTTATGAAACAAATTTATCTCCACTTCAGACTCTTTTATGTCGACGTATGAACTACGGTGGATATAACTGTAATAGTTTTAAATGTGGAACTTGACGGTGCCATGGCCGTGCCCCCTTGCCACTTGGAGATATTTGTTTTTTTTTTCGTTTTACTGAACTGTTTGAACGAGGTTGTGATTTGGTTCAAGGTTGTTGTTTGTTGGTTTGTTTCTGAACCTACTGGTTCCAAAACTCCGGACTTAAGTAGGCTACCTTTGAGAGCGAAGATGGAACGGTAGGCTCAGTGGTTAGCAATTGACTTGTGCAATAAGGGCCTACCGGTAGCGAGCTCAATTCACGTACGGAACAATTATTTATCTTCATGATATGGAAGAGACTCCAGTCCTCTAGTGATTGTCTGAACGGTATACACTAGCACTTTTTCGATGATAAGTATACCTAATGCCAGTTCAACTTTTCATATATTTTGTTCTTTGTAAATAAGGTACATTCTCAAGTATCACGCGTATACTATGGCCATGCATAGATGCGTCCATCCGTTGCAGTTAAAGTTAATTATCGATCTTCTGATATAACAGTATCTATTTTTTAGCCGTTTTTAAACGGTTGGCTAAATGGCCCGCCGAAACCTTTTTTAAAGTGTTTCTAATACAAGACTTAATAAAGATTTTTTTTTTATGCTGTCCAACTGTCAATTTTATCATAGCTATTCTGTCTAGTTATTGTATTCAGCGCCTAGATATAAATCTGAAAGTGTTTTTGTTGTCTTAATTACAGATTTCTAATAGGTAGGTAACTATTTCTAATAGGTTACCACTACGGAACGGAATGAAGGCTATCTACTATAGACCCAATGTAATATGTGTATGGGATTTATTTTAAGCGGGTTCGAACCCAAGGCAAGGCACCTCAGATTTTTCGGATTCATGTGCGTATTGTATAATTATCGCTTGCTTAAAAAACGGTGAAGGAAAACATTGTGACGAAACTGGCATCCCTGAGAGATATTTCTCGACGGCATATGAAAGCCAAGTCAGAGGCCTATGGGCGGCTGCAAAGACTACTATTACTAGGCGGCTGTAAAACTCTGACACAAAGTTAGTCACTAACCACACGAAAAGAAGAAGATTTTAAGCGGGGTAACACAGTGGCGTATCCAGGATTGTCGTTTGGGAGGGGATTGACCCCGCTGAGGGTTGGTTTTAGCAAAGTAAACACTAAAAAAGCAAAAAAAATATTTTACAAGCCTCCTCTTATAAGTACTTTTCACAAAATTCTCAATGACTTCGTTAGGTTGTTGACTACCACAGGTATCTCGGTGAATATACATGGCGGTCGAACCGGGTAGCATGAGGGCAAAATTCGTCACGTTATTAAAACATTGTAATATGTAAATAGAATAATAACAAGTTCACTTTAATATTTGTCACGGAAGAACTCATACGCTTTTGGGGGGGCTTGAGCCCCTTAGATCCCCCTGGATACCTACGCTATTGGGTTAACACCTTCTTGGTTTTGGGACTAATGGTAGATAAGTAGACATGGCTACACATCAAACTATACCTACATTTCCAGTTTAAGCTGACCTCGCATTGTACGGAAATACTATACAATGCGAGATCAGCATAAACTGGAAATGTATAGCTTGATGTGTAGCCGTGTGTACAAGGTATGGCAAAAAGCCGCTACTAGTTGAATTTCTTAAATATTTAAAAGGTGTCTTTGCTTATTAATTCAGGTATTCTGGAATTCAGGCACAGCTTTTCAAGTCAGATTACCTATGTAGGTAAGTTGAGTACGAGGGCGACACTGAAAGTTTTTAGAACTGGCCACTTGTACACGAACGACATAATAAAAAATGAACAGTTCAAATTTTGAAAATGGAACTCTTTGCCAATATTATTGTGTATGTATTTTATTAATTTGTCATTTTGTTTACGATTTGGCGGCAAATTGAAAATTGTCTGTGTCACGTCAGCATGAATTTAACGCGAGAAAATTTTCGTACAATGATTTTTTATGACTTTCGATGTCATTTAAGTCAACAAGAAAGTTATGATAGACTTCGATTGGCCTTTCACGATGAAGCCCCGTCTCGTGCCACTGTTTACAACTGATTTAATGAGTTTAAGCGTGGTCGCACTAATCTCACCGATGATCTGCGTGAGGGACGGCCTTCTACGGCGACGACTGAAGATAACATCAGTGTTGTGCGGCGTATGATAGAGACTGACAAAAGAATGACTTATCAGCAGTTTCGGACAAGCTTAGGCATCAGTATGAGTCAAGTGCACAAATCCTCCATGAACATTTAGCGGTCAGGAAGCTTTGTGCCCGGTGGATACCTCATGATTTGACAGAGGCCCAAAAACTCCGTCGTGTTGATTTGTGTCGTGAAATGGTTCAAAGATTTAACGGAGGTGACTCGTGTTCGACATACTTACTGGTGACGAAAGCTGGATTTATTGTTATGATCCTGAAACTAAGAGACAGTCTGCTGTCTGGGTGTTTCCTTCCGAGGAGTTGCCAACTAAAGTGAAGAGAGGTCGAAGCGTGGGAAAAAAGACGGTGGCCTCGTTCTTCGGAAGGACAGGTCATTACGCAACAATTGTTTTAGAGGATCGAAAAACAGTTACTGCAGAGTGGTACACTAACAATTGTTTGCCACTTGTCTTGGAAAAAGTTCGGGAGAAACGATCTCGCAGTGGGATCCTCCTTCATCACGACAACGCCTCGTCGCACACCGTCAAGCAAACAATCGACTACTTGGTGACGTCAGACGTGGAATTACTGGGTCACCCGCCCTATAGCGCCGACTTCGCACCTTACATATTTTATTTATTTCCGAAAATAAAAGAAAAACTTCGAGGAAAACGTTTTATGGACGCCGAGGAAGCAGTGACTGCGTTTCAAAATGTCGTCGAAGAGACCCCTAAGGACGAGTGGATAAAGTGCTTTTCTCAGTGGTTCCATCGGATGCAGCGATGTATTTATGTAAATGGACACTATTTTGCAAATATAAATAAAACTAATAACTTGTTAGTTTGTTCAGTTTTTGATTTTCTAAGAACTTTCAGTGTCACCCTCGTATCTACTTGTGCGGTCACACTTTCTACCAGATACCACGCATTCGGTATAGTTACCTACCTAAGGGTGATATATAAATAATATATGTATGATACCTAAATAATTATTTTCACAATCTTTCAGAAAGCCTACCTACGCTTACTAAACCTAATGCCATTATTTTCAGAAACGTGCAAAACAATCATCAAACAATACTTTTCAGAGCACGTTTGACATCTTTACAAATTTAACAACACTCTACCACAGTAAAATCACCTCTATTTCAATCCAATAAGTGGTTATCGATTGCAGATTAACAGAGCATTGTTAAGCAACGGTTTGACACGGCATTAGTCAATCACGTGACGAAGTAAGTCTATAATTGTTTATGAAACAAGTTCCGTCAGAACCGCGCGTGATCCCTTGACCGTTGAAGGATGAAGTAAGATGGGCAGGTTCTGTTTCTTTGTTCGAGTGTTAGGTAAGGTTAGTTAGAGGCTCGTGGATCGATGAAATGGCTCGTAGACTCGTAGATCGATTGACCTATGAGATCGAGCAAGGTATTTCGCGGCTATGGTCAACTAGGGGCTAATTCGAGCTTGAGACCGGATTTCTTTAATTAAACATTTCTAGCAGGCAGTGGCAGTAGAAATCGGAAAAACTTGAAATACTGCCATGTAGTCTGAGGAGTTGTTTCCCCCAATACATGAAATCATTTTTATATCATCTACGCTACCACCCCAACTCTCTCCCCTAGTAGTGGCTAGCTTATAGCCATGGCCGCAGCCTACTACCTTAAGGCAATTAACACACTGTCACGCACCACGCAGCGTAGCGCGTGAATGCGTGTTTTAACGTTGCTTGTAAGTATCTCCGTTTGTATAGAAAACACGCACAGTCCAACACACAGAAAATGCATCCACACGCAACATGCAGCGTGATGCGGTGCGGTGTGATAATCGCCTAACGATACTTGGAACCCCCGTAAGAGAGAAGATCAGTACCATGGGTAGGTAATCGGTAGGAATCCGAATACTTAAACGAAGTCTGTGAATCTTTGTTTTTCCTAGGATGGAAGGTATATCGCCTAGGGTTTCTCATTTCCCGACTTTTTTTTGTTCCCGGATACCGATACTTCTCGAGCACCATTTCCCGGGAATTCCCGAGAAGTCGGGAATTCGATTAACCTCAATAAAAATATATGAAATAGGTTTTAAAATAAAATACACATTTTCGTAATCAACAATATGTTCATTTTAATCAGTCTTTGTCAATTAACTAAAAAATATGCCTTCTTAATTTCCTTTATAATCACAGAGTTTTAAAACTAGAATAAAATTTAAGTAAAATCTTTAAAATTAACAAAATAACAATCACAGACATTTTTTTTTATTTAGCTGTTACTGACAAATATGATCACTTTGATATATATACCTATAGCTAATGTAAAAGTCAAAATGTTTCATTAAAATAAATAATGATGTTTATGAAATATAATGTAAAACTTTTGTAATAATAACTAACGACATTTAAATCACAGTCTTTTGATATCTAATCATCTCCGTCACATACATAAATCAATATAAATAATGAAATGTTTGCGAGTGACTGACTGAACTAAACAAACAGAGAGATCACGGGTGGGGCGGGCGGGAGGTGGGTGCCTTATTGGGTAGTAAAAGGATGTAAAAGGGGAGAGGAGATAGATGATATAATTTTTGTTATAAGTAACACAGGAATTAACATCAAATTGCAATTTTTTAATTTTTTTTATTTCTCGACTTTCCGGGTACTCAACCCTTTTTTTCCCGTCTCGACTAAGGCCAAATTTCCCGGGAATTCCCGCTTCGAGACTTCTCGATGAGAAATCGCCAAACAACGGATGCCGTCGATGAAAATAAATAAGAATATCTGTTTTGAAGAAATCCCCTTCCTTTTAAACGAACGTGACCGTAAAATTTACTTTTGTTATAATTTAATTAATTAATTGAGGAACTGAAATTTCTGTCCCAACGATATTTTTATTTCAAAATAAATATTTTTAATTTAGTTTCTAATGCAATTTCGTGCAGTCGTTTAGGTCTAAATCAAGAAAAAAGTAAAGAGAGTATTGTAAAAATAACAAATAACAATGCGAAATCCATTTTAGAAGTTTCAGACCATTCAAACCTTTCTTTTTGTATTGTCTGCAATCTAGTCTACACTCTTTGTGGGTAAAAAAAATACAGATAGATAGATATATATAGATAGACAGGTACCTAGGCGCGTTTTGAGTGCCAGAATCTATGGCGTAGGCGCCGCGTATCAATTTTCGCTATTTATTTCTGGAGGACGTGCTAACTTTTACGCGCATATTACATAACTGTTGTTTTATTTTTCTACTAGCCTGCATGATGTAAGGTTCCCTTTTGTAGACAACCTTGACATGAGCTACGTGCACCCTTGAATAAAAGGACAGACGTAGCCCTGTTTCCGAATTGCTTTATGATCATATTGATCATTAACCTAACGTCAGAAATAAAAATTGACAATGTGAGGTACCTACGTCCCTTGCGAGAGAAGGCTTTTAGTCAGGACAGACGATTTGCGGTAACCTGACAGCAACCTATAACCATAGGTACAGGGACGCAGGTATCCCAGGTATATAGTATAGGAACACAGGCCTGCTCGCGGTGGGAGGCTGTGGGCCGTAGGTAATCCACAGTGTTGTTATTGATACGGCAATTGCCGCATTATACGGCATAATATGGCTGTTGCTTTTTATATTTTTTATGTCACCAAGTTTTGTACTTACCAAAATTAGCAAAATAAATATCTTATCTTATCTTCCATGAATTATTTCCGGAAAATACGGCATACGGCAGGCCTCTTATTGAGTATAGGTTAAACGAAACGTTTATTCACTAGCTTAATGAATGCAACGAAAATGAAACTCAAATATCTGTCACCTGAAGAGGCTGTACGCCACCTAAGTAGAGAATTTTTCGTCAATGTTACCTCTAACCCAGAAACTACCACGAATTGTTAAAACTGAAAATGACCTTAAAAAAATCGATGACAACTGATTCAAAATCAAGGATACTGTACTTACCAAGTTTAAGGGGTCGCGCGACATGTTCGAGAAGCAAGGATTAGATAGACATGAATCTAAAGTAATATACGAGTAGAAACGATAAGAAACCTTTATGACCAAGAAATTTGTAGGTAACCATATTTATCTGCAAATAAATCTTTGACTTTGACTATGGAGAAGAAACAAATGCGGAATAGGCTTTTTCCCTTAAAATACGGCAAACCAGACTGTGACATACGGCAGCTCAGATTTTTACGATAACAACACTGGTAATCCACCACTCGAGCCCATTGCGGGTTGGTTGGAAGATGTCACATGTCTTCAAATTTTTGGTTCTAAGACATGCCGGTTTGCTCACTATGTTTTCCTTCACCGTTTTGAGAGCGCCTGCCTGCCTGTTTGGGTTCGAACCTACGACCTTACAACATGTAAGTCGCGGCCGTTAAAATTAGGTACCACTGGTTAACGTGTAATAGAAGGTACCTATTTACCAAGTCTTCAATAATCTAGGTAGGAATCGAAGTATTGAGTATTTGGCTTTATTCATAGTTTTAGTAGTTTCCGTTTGATTCAGTTTTTTTCGGGTTTCACCTCGGTTCAGAAAGCGAGGCGGCCTGAAAAAAAGTTGTTTTTAAGTTTCGGTCATTTAAAGAAAATGATTGAGATCATGGTGGCACCAGTATGATGCTGGCTGTTTGGGTAAACTTAGAACTGTAAGAGAAATCAGAATGAAATATTCATTAAACTCATCTAATTTACGTAGGTATACAGGTTGACAGTGACATCGATGCGAAAATTGTTACCATGGATTCAGTACATGATTCTGAAAAATCTGCTGTTCCATACATTTTGGTATTGCACTTTTCTATGAAACAGGTCCTGGGTTCGATTCCCGGGTCGGGCAAAGTATAATTGGGTTTTTTCTATCTGAAATTTCTCAGTAGCTCAAACTCAAACCATTTATTTCAATTAAACCATTTACAGGGACTTTTGAATTGTCAAAGAATCGGTCAGTTAGTCAGAAAGTTGAAGCTAGTTGCCCATTCCAAAACGTAGAAGATCTCTATGGAGAAGAACGGGCAAGAAACTCCAAGGCCACTCTTTTAAATATAGATATTACAAAATTCTGGGTACAGTATTTTTGTTGCTTCTATATGTGAGAACAATGTACAAAAAAATAATCAAAGCAGTTGAAAATATATGATTAAAAATAAGCCCTGGCAGATAAGAGATGACCAGTCTCAACTGACGGCGTCCGTTCACGAACATGACGCGTGGATCAGCACCATCCAGCTCAACCATTTTGTAGGGAACCGAATGATCCAACACACTCGCCACCATCAGCGAGACATTTAGCAGCTCGGAGTGTGGATTTGTGCCCGGTTGATGGCAATAGGCTCGCCCCCTATTATATGGGACTTAAACATAACTGACGAAATCTGGGTGTATCTACTACAGGGACACCTCTGCCCAACCCTTCGGGGAAACAAAGCGTGATGTTATGTTATGAAACACAGATGTTTTTATTAAATCACCGACGAAAAATTTCAACGCAGGGGGTTTCAGAATCATGTACTGAATGAATCCATGGTAACAGTGTTCGCGTCGATGTCCCTGCCATCCTGTAAAGGTACTCCTGCCTGCACATTATTAAGTCTGTGACGAAAATGCAAGACTGCCTTTTTGGAAAGTTAGAAACTTGGAGCTTTCAGTTCAGCTAAGACAATAGACTTGAACCAGACATGTTATGGCTTAGGTAGATATCAGCGTCGAGTCGAACCTTTTAGACATTTTGAATATGGACTAACCTCATTACGACCAGCGTAGATTGGTTACTTCGGCGGACTGATTCATCATCATCTTCAGCCTACAGCACAACAGTCCACGAATTTTGTAGGCGATGATCGATATTACACTATTTTTTAAACCCATTAATTTAGACTGCCACGTTGGTCTAGTGGTCGCAAGTGCTACTGCTGAACATAAGGTCCCGGGTTCGATTCTTGGGTCAGGCAAACTGTTTTTGGGTTTTCCATCTGGACTGTCTCAGTAGCAGCCCGGAGTCTGGATTAGTGCCCAGTTGATGGCAATAGGCTCGTTCCCTATTATTTGGACTTAACTGATAAAATATGGGTGTACTGTAGCCACTATAGGGCTACACCTCTGCCCAACCCTTCGAGGACTACAGGCGTGGTCTTATACACAGTGGCAAGGATACCCTGTATAAGATCATAATAGTTTTCGCGTCGATGTCCCTGCCACCCTGTGTTATTTTAGGCCGGCGGGGCGACCACTGCAAGAACTCTCACAATGAGTGGCAATATGCTCAGTTAGTTCGGTTACATTTAAAAACAATTACATCGATTTGAAAACTTAATTTCCACAACAATGAACACTGTTTCACAAATAATTAATACAGTTAATCAAATCCCAAATAAAGCTTCGGTTCATATCGGTCTACATTATTTGTGAGAACGTAACGGTAAGCATATTGTAGAGCGCTGGGTCAAGGTTGCAGCGTGCGTACTTTCGCCTCGTTTTTGTGATAAGAAGTGGTATAAGTACTGACTGTCAGGGCCTGATGTCAAGTTAGGTGGCAGTTTGAGGTTTTTATGAGCTTGTATTGCTTTTTTTTCAACTGCGGGTCTAAAACGGCCACATTAAGCAATTCGTGGCCGTTTTAGGCCCCCTGATTGCTTAAACTATGACAGGCACAGCTACAGGAACCTTTAGATGTTGGGGGTCCGTACTCCGCCGGCTAATACCTAGATGGCAAAAATAGAATCCTTGTAAAATGTTATTAAATATTCCTACAACTCTATTTCTTTATCACCATTTCATGTTGACTACCTAACATAAATGACTGTTTTCGACACATTATACTTTCTTTCATTGTTTTTTAGCTCGGTGCAATTGTCTTTTGTGTATTATATTAAAGTTATTACTAGCAGACCCGTACCCTAATTGCGTAATACAACACAATCTGTTTCGTTTTGAAATTTTCTTTTTTCCTACACCACCCCAGGATTGAGGCGAAAAAAACCAAATCGGCCATTTTCGAGTTTTTGCGAGACTAATGCACGACATTGATTTTTATATTTATAGATAGATAGAAGATAAATCATGTAGGCACGGTTGGCGCAGTAGTTAAGCGATTGACTGCTGCGCTGCGTTTTGCGGGTTCGATTCCCGCACGGAACAAATATTTGTATGACCTACAAGGAGTTGTTCCGGGTCTGGCTGTTTGTGTCTGTGAGTTTAAATGTTTGTAAACGCACCCACAATACAGGAGAAATTCCTAGCTTGGGGGGTAACGATAAAAAAAATAAAAATAAATAGATTTAAATAAAAAAAGATGTAGGATCTGGATGTTAATGCACGTGTAACGTACCTAAACAGTCACAAAGTCATCGTTTTTTAGGGTTCCGTAGTAAACAAGGAACCCGCATAGTTTCGTCATGTCCGTCTGTCTGTCTGTCCGCGGTCTAGCTCCAAGACTGTTAGTACTAGAAAGTTGTAATTTGGCATGGGTATACGTATTAATCATGCCGACAAAGTGGTAAAAT
Organism: Agrochola litura; assembly: GCA_949152395.1. Classification (NCBI taxonomy): domain Eukaryota; kingdom Metazoa; phylum Arthropoda; class Insecta; order Lepidoptera; family Noctuidae; genus Agrochola; species Agrochola litura. Next base: position 1,302,643 of record OX424512.1, read on the forward strand.
AAAATTATGAAAAATATTTTTTTTGGGGTACAGTAAGCGCTCAAAAGTGCATGAGCACGCTAAGAGTCGTATTGCTGTGAACACGCGGTATAGCTCGTACATTTGTATGTGTAAGCAACACGATACACACACCACAGATAACGCAGTTTTGCACTACACGAAACAACAATATATTTCCGTCGCTTTAAACATGCTAGCACACACGCACTATGCGCGTGAACTTGACCAGTTAATGGCATTGCTAAAATTCGATAGTAACTTAACAAGTGCAGATAGCAGAAAGCGTTAAGCGTTGGTATGGATTTCAAACTGCCTCAGGTTCTAATCTCATAAAACACAGTGCGGTTTTTTGCAAATATTATTATTTTTGTTTTCCATAATAATATTTTTTAAATATTGCTGCTTTTTTATGTTGTTATTGCAATAAAGGTTTTAGAATAAAAAATGCGTGATATATGATAACAAAATTTAAAAAAATATGTTTATTCGTTATATTTATTTTACATAAGTTAAAAAACTGCTACAATTATTTATCATTACTTCAGCTGAATAAGATGTGAAATAGATGTCAAGAAACTTAGAAGCAGTTTGTATTATTTTGACATATTTAAATTATGAAATATTTTAAATTTTTAATGGATTTTTTCACCATAAATATTAAGCTTTGATCATGGTCGAAGTAATTAAGTAATAAATAAGAATATTAGACTACTTAAAATGTAAAAAACTACTTACAGAATAGGTAATTTTAAGGTTAAATATGGGCAGTTTGTTTATATTTTATTTGTATTAATTATTTTACATTTTATTTGACTTTAGTAAATATTGGTTGTTATTGAGGTTAAAGCTTAAGTATTCATTTTCTTTACGAAAAGAAGATTGAAACTAAACCTCAAATTTTAATCCTAAAATAATACTATTACTAAAATAATATTAAACAATTACGGTATATCTGCAAGAAATACGACAAACACCCTATTGAAACGTGCTTAAAAAATTCGTTACCATAAATTCATGCAATAACGAATCTGTTGTTTATTAAGTTGGTACGGTCAATATTTTAAGGTCAAAAACGGTTTTCTAGCTGGTCTTCAGTGATGCAAGCCTTCAGAGTGCACGGCGAACGGTTCATAATGACGTGTTTTTAATAATTCAGCAAAATATCTCGTTGGTATGAAACCATTTGTTTCATTCACCATTTGACGTCGCTGCTACTCGATAATAAGCCCCTTCCTCATATCTCTTAACCCTCACAGTATTTCTCTAGAACAAAGAAAAACATTGTTTTTATTACACATAATACCTTATTATTTATTATTCACTAATCGAATTAAACCTCACAATGAATTTAAAACTTTAAAGGCATCTTCTGTCTCAACAATACCTCTGTTCTATCAACAATACCCTTAATTAAGATTTATGTTTAGTAAAATATGAAATATGTAAATGATAACACTCACACTTAGTCCGGTTTCATTAGATATTCACTTCACTTTTACGCAGCGCAATAATATTCTCTGATCTGATCTGATCTCTTCAATATATTTTATGCCTGCTTTTTGATAATAATAACCACAACACTGCGCTAAATACTCGTCACCAATATTATCCACGAACCAAAAAAGTTCTATTAATTAAATACTCGTAACAAACTGCATCTACCCCACAGAAATCGAAATAATTTACTTAGTTTTTTGTGGTCTACCTGCTAAACTTTAATATTTATGTGAACAAGACGAATGAAACTAAAAACGAATGATGATTATTGAACTAGTCATTGGTTGCAGACAAAGTGAGTGTGTGTGTGTAATGTGCGTGTCTACAGTATTGTAACAACTTATAGAAGAAGGTCGTAAGTCAAACCGAAGCGTCATTCTATTGCTTTGTGAGATTGCTCATGGACTTTTGGTCGGTACTGTACCTACCTCCCCTACACGTAAAGTGGGAATGTTTTTTTTTTCTATTCCTTTGTGTGGGGTATCGTTGGAAAGGTCTTTTAAAAACATTGTGAGTGTGTGAAAACCATTTTTGAATTCAGAGATCCGTTTGCGAAATATTAAGCTTTAAAGTGCAAATTTTTATTAGAGGCAAGTGTCCCCCCCCCTGCCAGCTAAATGGTTGGTTTAGATATGTGAAAAAATTCACGACAGTAGCTTATATAACGAATTTAAAAGGAAAACTATCACAGCTGAGTAGGCTTTACAAGATAACGAGTAAAAATCGACCAACTTAAATTTGCGGTTGTAAAAACATGTTCTCCCATACATTCTGTATGAAAGATTTTTTTTTTCAACTACAAAGTTTGTTCTTGGGATAAATTCATCCCAACTACGGAACCCTACATTGTGCGTGGTCCGACATGCACTTGGCCGGTTTTTTCATTAATCATTCTGCTTTATATATTAACCCTTCACGACGTTGACTAGAAAGTTCCAAATTTTATGTTTATTTTTAAAGCTTTCGAAATCCAATCAGGTTTCCAAAACGACAAGTCTTTTGTAAACAAGTATATAATTAAATGGCATCAAGGTGACAGACAATGTGCAGCTTTCAATCATAACTTAAGTATTTGCCTTGGAAACAAAAAACTTATTGAATGGGTACAATAAATAATACTTATACAAGCAGTGATTGCTAAGCTCATAAGCAAGCAACAGTCGACAATGGTGCCGATTCCTTTGTTTACAAACTAAACTAAATTTAAGTTCAGTGCATCTTTTTCTTTCTATTTCATTAAGAAAAGGACAGAAGAAAAATTTTAGTTTAGTCCTGTCAAATTAATCAGCCCCTGTCACTACTCCATACAAGTTTAGACGTGATTAAAAACTTGCCTACTAAAATTACGTCAATTTACGTCAAGCGCTGATTAATTTGACAGGACTAAACTAAAATTTTTCTTCTGTCCCTTTCTTAATGAAATAGAAAGAAAAAGATGCACTGAACTTAATTTTAGTTTAGTTTGTGAACAAGGGAATCGGCACCAATGTCTACTGCTGAAACGGTAATTTAAAAAAAGGGTCTCATAAGTACTGCACTAACATTACCTAAAAGTAATAAAAAGTCTTATTATTATGGAAAATAAACAAGTTATTGCTATCTAAAAAACACATTTTAGTAGCAAATCCATTAAAAATTAGCAAATTTTCAACAGGGGTTATATAAGTTATGACTTGTAGACACACGCTAAATAACAGCCGCCGCGTAAAATTAGACATAAAAAAAAAATTGTAATTTTTTCTTTTTTCCGGAAAATTACCACATAAATAGACTCTCAGTACGACACCTAACAACACCCTCACGGATCGGACAGGGTTTTTCATGTTGTATTAAATGTCGCTAATTCATTTTTATAATGGCTCGATCCTCAAAAGTTACTACTTAGTTACTTTACGTGGTGTTACGTCAATTTTCTATGCACATGTACATAATTGATTATATTTTACATTTATGAAATATTGTATATACAAAAACGTAGACATTCACACACGCACACAACCCCCCACACCCCCCACACACACACACGCACATACACACAAACTCTAACAAACATTATACTCAGACACACTACCAACCATTCGCAATTGTACCACGTTGACAATTCTTTACTATGTGTTACAATGGGGGACCTGGAGTTCTAAAATACAGGCCTAGGCTTAGTTTAGACTTCAGATCTCCCACAAATTATACAATTTTGTCAAAATATCTGTCAACTTATTATCTATATAAATGTAATTTGTGGAGATAAATAAACATAATTTAAATTTTAATTTAATTTTGGACGTTAAGAAAACGTGCATAGAGAATCTGAACAATTTACAGCACACTAATCAGATGAATATAAAAAAAATTACCGACTTAAAAAAAAAAAAACACTAAAAAGTGCAAAATAACTTTAATTCCGGAAGTTGGTGTTTTTGGTTCTGTATTTTCGTTTTTTGCATTTTGCACATTTTAGTGTTTTTTTTAAGTCTGTTTTTTTTTTGTATTCTTCATTTTTTTGTTGTGGTTCCTACCCCACACAAATTCGAATACCAGTACCTGCTATATTTAAATAACAGTGACAGGAATTATAACATCATCCATATAGACAAAGTTTTTTTTTATTTTTTTTTATGACATTGCCCCACAGCTAGGAATTTCTCCTGTATTGTGGGTGCGTGTAGAACAACTACTTTTCGCTTAACCACTGCGCCAACCGTGCCGTCGTGAAAGTGGGAAAGACACCGTGTAAGTATTAATGAAGCTAACTCAAAAACTACCCAAGCAAAGTTAATACCACCTCTGAAGTATCCTACCTATCAAACAAAAAAAGAGTTAACAAAACCATTTCATAATCGCGTAACAAAAGTCCAAAAAAGAAAAAAAAAACATAGTCGAATTGAGAACCTCCTTCCTTTTTGAAGTCTGGTAAAAACCGCCCTAATTGCGTAACACACTTTCCAATCACAATCTGAATGATTTTGAAGGATATTGCTAATCCATTGATTCATTATATTATGTTCGATTTATAGAGTTCCGTACCTCAAAAGGGAACCCTTACAGGATCATTCGTGTGTCTGTCCGTCTAACACAGCCAATTTGCTCCGAATCGAATGGACCGATTAAGTTGAAATTTGGTAGGTACACATATTTGTATTTTTGTGACCTAAACACGAACGTGTAACGTAAATAAATGAATTTTGAATATAAGGGTCACTTTTGGGGGGCAAACAAGAAAATTTAAAAAAAGTTTTGCTAACAGTACCGTGTGACACATGAAATAAAAGGGCTTATTGCGAGGATCTCAAAAATATTTTTAAATAATTTTCAAATAAATAGGTACTTAAAGGTATTTAAGAAATTCGATGAAAATTGACCATACCCCCTTATCTCCGAAACTACTGGACCTAAAATTTTGAAAAAAATACATAGTAGGTATGGCTCTTTACTCATAAATTACAGGAAAATCTATAAGAAGTCTATGGTCTTAAAATAACGTGGTAAATCTCTCAATATTGTGCGTACAAACTTACATTTGCAGTTGGAATGTATGGGAGATTTTTTTTTTCAATTACAATGTTAAGTTTATTCTTGGGATAAATAAATTCATCTAAACTACGGAACCCTTCATTGTGCGTAGTCTGACACGCACTTTGCCGGTATTTTTTTCTGCTCACCAACGTTTAAACGCAATGAATTTTGTTGAACTATCAAAATGAAAGCCATTGCTACTGTTGGTGTGTTACGCCATTACCCAGCTGTTCATCTTCTTAAACTTACGATGACGACACCTAAAAGTGGTAGTGGGGAACTATTCTTCTGAAAAAAATGAGACAAGGGTTGATTTTAGTTATTACATCTTTTGCTGCAGATGAGCTAAATCAGCTTCTGTTTTCAGGAGGTTTACTTTGTGTCGAAGTGCGCTATCCAACAGCATTTTGATGTTTCGATTGTAGGCTATTGTTACTTTAAATAATAGTTTTACATAACTAAATAAAGACTCAATTTCGGTAACTACACAAACAGCTTTCCTAATTCACGATCTGAACAATTATCATCATGTTTAGTTATCACGACTCCTCACAGAGAGGCTTTCGAATGTCTTCCGCAGTCTTCACAGTTGATTAGTTGTGATTGTGTTCATTCGCTGGTTTTCTTTTGTATTGGGCACGTGAAAGAAGGCTTCGCAAAATTCTTGGAAATTGTGAAAATTAGGTAGGTTCTTTTGTATGATTTGGGCTAGACTTCTAATTCAAAAGCCGCTATAGGCTAGGCATATTTGTTTTTGTTTTTCTGTAATTTCTCAGTGTTTTTAGTTACTAGCAAACCACTACTCCTGAACTTTTGGGACCTGTCTATCCTATCCTATGCATGCAAGAGGAAGAGGGTTGCACCTTGTCAAATTCGTTTTTTTTTTAATCATAATGCTCCAAACAAAACTAAAAATATAATATCCTAACCTAACTAAAACTATTTACAAACTCAAATATGGCGTCGAAAAATTCCTTCGCATCGCTGTCGCCCGGTAGGTAATGTACCCAAGAGACTGGCGGCATTGCCACGTTGTATGGCAATGCTTAGCCTCTGGCCAAGGTAAAAGCCAGCCCTTGGGTCACGGGAAGTGTCAACCAGTCGTTTGGAGATTTCATTGAACAGAACATGATGAGCACTCGGACCCCACGGCCCTAGAGTTTCAACCCCCAACGGCTCGAAGGCGGCCTATAAGGTTAATATACTTTCGCCGTTTAAGGTTTTCTGCCCCAGCCACGCTGAGCCAGGAAGATAGAATGACGCTTGAGTATCGACACACGTGTTGTCCCACACTAAAGGCCTACCCACCTTCCATGGAAATAATAAGACATGCCGTCCGGTCTGTTGCCATCGTCGTGTGCCAAGCCATTGGGTTAGTTTATCGATACAGCACTGACATCAGTTTTTCCGATCAGATTAACTAGTATTATATGACTTTCCCTAAGGTATACCAAACCTACCTCCAGGGTCGAGGTGTTTCTAGACTTGGAAGACAGTTTTCTAGGTTTTGGCGCTACTTGGGAGAGCCGGATGGATGACAATAAGCTTGACTCAAATCATACAGTATCCCCATTTTCAGAAGTACTCAATTTACCCAGCCTTTTCCCAACTATGTTGGGGTCGGCTTCTAGTCTAACCGGATACAGCTGAATACCAGTATTTTACATGGAGCAACTGCCTATCTGACCTCCACAACCCAGTAATTGGGTAATACGATATCCCTTGGTAAGACTGGTCGTCAGACTTTTGGGCTTCTGACGACCCGTAACGACTGTCAAAGATCCACGAATGACAGCCGGGACCGTAAACGTGCTTTCCGAGGCACGGAGGAGTCTCGGTAAGTAAAGATAGTCACCCATCCACAGACTAACCCCGGCAAGCGTAAGTTAAAACCGGATGAATTCACCCGTGCGGCTGTTATTACTTAGCCAAGAGCTCCTCGATTTTCAGAAGTACTCAGAACAACAAATGCAGTAAGGAAAGTGCAAGTCAATGATATGGTACATTTGGTGCGAATTTTCCGCCACTCAATGAATCATACCTGGCCTGAACATAGATCAAGAAGCAAACTTAAAGAAACACAAGTTAACTAAGTATGTAATCACTTTACTTGCATGATGATGTTACTTCGCATAATATTCTTTACATAAGGAGATATTATACCACTTCCTTTCAAACTCCTTCCATCATAATACCTAATATTTAAATATAATTTTCGTGTTCCTTCATTACCTGTAATTATAAAACCTATCGAATTTGACAGGAATAATAATTAAAGTGATTAATGTTATAATTGCTTCGATCCTCGCTTCGATAAATAGTTGTAATTTAAGTGTGTTATTGATAGAGCAGTGGTAGCCCAGTGTTAACGGCCCCGACTTACGAGCTTTAGGTTGTGGGTTCGAACCCAGGCAGGTACTTTACTTTGTGTAAATATTTTCGTCACCACTACTTTCAAAACGGTGAAGAAAAACATCGTGAGGAAACTGGCATGTCCTAGAACCAAAAACTCGAAGATATGTGACATCTACCAGCCCGCAGGGGGCCCGCGTGGTTATATCACTCCCTCTCACCGAGAGGACTAGATCAACCATTTTTCAGATTATCTAAAGTACCTACATACTTACATCTTTTATGGGGTACAACAAAATACCTTGTGATATATTGCAATTAAATGAAAGAAAATTTAAGACTCATATTAAAAGTACACTTTGTAAACAAACATTAGAAATTAGGGCATTATATCCAAGATAAGAGTGCTTGGAAACATGCTGGGGGCCTACCACCAGCTCAAAAGCATTATTATTTTAATATTACTTCAGTGGGAGAAAGAGATGAAGCTATACGTAGCAGGTCCTGCTCCATAGGGCAATTTAGAATCTAGACAAAATCAAACTAGTTGCTAATTTAATTGTATAATTTATTATTTTATGTTATATGACATTGATTTTACATTCTGTGATTACTTACTCTGTGTGAACAGAGACTTATTAACTGTAAAATTTTAGTAAAATCGTCTACTTTTACAATGTTTGTAAATATGTGAGCACCACGTATCTATCACAATCCTTTCAACGGTCATTAATGAGACACAATAGAATTTTAATTCTTATCGATCTCAATGAGTTGTCGTGACCGTTGAACTCATAATTAATATCTGTCGATTGTCTTAAGGCTCCCGCAGCTTACAGCTTACACGACTCTAGAAGAAACAATATCTATGAAAACTTCATGGAAATTGTTCTACTAAAATCGCGTCGCACCGTCGCGTCGCGTCTGTCTGCAGGAGCCTTTATGTCGTTGCTTGTGTTTTCCATTGATGCTGAGATAACTACGACATTGGATACGGAGTAGGGATTGGGAAGTCTCGACACACGATCAAAGTCCCGGGACGCCCCAGGACTTCTCGTGAATAAAATTAGAATTGAGTTAATTTTAGGCCAGATGTATCAATAAAAGAAATCGGCCAAGTTGTATGCATCGCAGCGGGGGTTACATACGCGTTACAAAGCAGAGGACCGCGTCGCCGCGCCGCCGCGCCGCCGCGCCGCCGCCGCCGCCGCCGTCGCGCTCCGCCGCGCCCCGGAGCGTTAAACTGATACAATAATTTAATAATACAATATATGTACCAATAAATAAGTCGGGAATCATTTATCTGTACCTGTGTAATTCAAATCAAAATATCAAATATTTTATTGGAACAACAACAGGTTTACAATTTTTTGTGTTTGTTAACAGCTACATTAGTTTAAAAAACTGTGTTGCAGCCATTAGCGCCCACCTCCGAGAGGGGAGAACATCGACGTTCCAACATTAATAATATTTATAATACAAAAACAATAAAATAAAAAATAAATTTGATATTAAAGAACCTAAAGTAAGGAGGTATATCAACTATTTAACTAAATTAAAATATTATAAATTATGATTACATTTAATTACTATTATTTTTAAACATTATATTATTAAATTATTGAAATTACTAAAACATTCAGAATAAATTAGGATAAAATGTTCCAGTTCTTTAATGTGATAAATGTATGTGTATGTATGTGTGTGTGTATGCAGGGTGTATTTGTATGTGTCTGTATTGTATACTTAGGGAATAGTTATAGGTAAGTATGTGTTAGCAGATTTTCTAACACCTCATACTTCAGGCTTTGGAGCCATTTGTCCGTGAGCACTCTACACTCCCGTGCGGTAAGTGGATAGATATTTAAAATCTTATTTACTCTGTTGTACAAAACAGGGCTAAAGAAGTGATACTGCCGTTTCACCAACACAACATTGGCTGGCTCAGTCTGGCACACTCTGTCCGCCCTTCGTTTTTTTGAACTGTGATTTGGGGTCAAAAGTAAGTTCCGAGTGTTTGCGTAATATAGTGCTTAGAAAAAATGAGTGTCTCACTGTGGGCACTTTACAGAGAGCATAGACCTCGCTGGTAGGGAATTAAATTATTGTATCAGTTGCAGTTTTCCCTTGTATAGAGTGTAGTAACGTTACAAGGGAAACCGATCCAACAAAGCTGTCCAAGTTATGCCATGAGATAATACAGGGTGGCAGGGACATCGACGCGAAAACTGTTACCATATATTCAGTACATGATTCTGATCCCCCTGCGGCGTTGAAATTTTTCGTCGGTTATTAAAAAAAAATCAGCTGTTCCATACATTTTGACCGCGTAGGTACTGCACTTTTCTATGAAACAGCTGTTGCTGTACCAAATTTCAACTTAATCGATCGATTAAATTCGGGGAAAATTGGCTGTGACAGACGGAAAGACAGACAGACACACGAGTGGAAAGTTTCAGTTTTTTCCTTTTGAGGTACGGAACCCTAAAAACAAAAAACCAGTCAGCTACGAAATAGGCAATTTTCACAAAATATTTTTTCATGCCAATTGATCCTGTTTCATTTAAGGATCAAAAAACTCTATGGGACCAACCTGACGCTGACATCGTTTTTTTTAAATTAAGTTTTTGACACCACAGTAATTCATCATTTCATCACCAACAACGTAGGACCTAAAAGAAAAGGAAAAAGGTGAGACCTTGTGAACGCGAACTTTTTTCCCTTTGTGTCAATCACAAAGGATGCATTTTTTTTCTTATCTAAAATAAAACAAATTGTGGAGGCCCCTTCTTTGTGGAGGCCCAGGACCAGAGCCCCTGTTGCCCTGCCCTAAATCGGGCCCTGTGTGTATTTCCTCACAAGCGCCCTACCACATTCAATCGTTTTCCATCGTGGGTTCATCTAGCTGCGGGCGTATTAGGTACCCTACATTGGGAAAGGTCCCAGTATACATACATGGGCAGAAACCAGTTGACATAAACCTCGAGGAGTACCTTCTTCACTTTTCATTCAAATAGGGTGAACTGTTTCCAGAATTTATTGTGAAAATACAGTCCTCTTCTAGTCCAATGACGTAATAAAAGTAACCGTGAAGATGCCAGACCGGCGGATCAGAGAATAAGTAGTACATCGTGTTTTCAGTACTGTTACAAAAAGTGACGTGGTTACTAATCGCCTGGAAACACGCAACAGAACGCGCTGAAAAAATATAGCAAACAGCAACTTGTTATAGATGCAAATGCACGAGCTGTTGAATGCGAATTGAATCAATCATGGTGGTTTTATGAATGGGGAAGAAAGCTAAATGATTAAAAGAATACTGCTGAACTGGAGTAGGAGTACACTGTTAGGGAGCTGTGAAGGGTGGGCATTTTGAGAGTTGTCATTTGTAACTTTTCACGATCGAGAAGTGCTGATTTCGAACCTATTTTGAATGACTTATACAACCATTTATTTATTCATTTTTTAACATATAATATAACAATGAACAATGTTTTGAATGAACAATTTATAAATTATTAGGATGTGATGGCCTTATGCACGAGGCTGTGGGTTCAAATGGGTTTATCTCTGACATTACTGACATCGGTGGACGGTGACGGAAAAACATCGTGAAGAAACCCAATTATTTATACTTATTAATAATAACATAATTGTGAGGAGGTTCCTCTCTCTAGAGCCCTGACCACCGGCAGCTTGGACCCTGTTCCTGATGCCGATGGGCCACTATTTTTTATATTTTTAAATGTTTTTTTAATGAATTTTACAAAAATATTTAAAAATGTATTTAATATGTAAAAAAATGAATAAATTAAAAAATAACAATAATACAGGTGTAGCGTAATTACTGGATAGCCCTGATGCGGGAACTCAAGCACAATATTAAAAAAAATTCAAACACGCAATTTTTTTGTTTTAATTTTTTTTTGAAAATTGTTCTCCTTTGGTCACTGTGTTCACAAATGACTGAATTTTCATTATCTGATTTCTACATAATATTCTTAAATAAACGAGCTATAAGATGAATATTACAGTTTTAGAGTACCTCATGTGACTTTTAAAAAAAATCTTAAAGTGAAAAAATTGTGTTTCTGTAAAAAAAATCCTAAGTTTGAGTTTATCTGATGTGAAAAAATGTAAGAAAACCTAGCTGCTCATATTTTTCAAACTTAACCCTTTAATGAAGATTCCAAAATGGTATATCAATATTCCATATCTTTTTTAGATACAAAGTTATTGCTATTAAACTGAGGAACGTTATACAACTGTTTTCAAATTTTTACAATTCAACCAAATTGTCGTTAATTTGATCAATATATTACTGATCTCAATGACATTATACGGATTTGAGGAAGAAAACAACATTTCCGACATCCACGCGGGCGAAGCCGCGGGCAGAAGCTAGTTTGTTTATAAATGTAGAGTTAACTGAGGAGGTTCTTTTCAAAACTTGACTGTTCCACTTTCGACAGAACACCTTTTTTTAGGGTTTTGTAGTAAACAAGGAACCCTTATAGTTTCGTCATGTCCATCTGTCTGTCTGTCTGTCTGTCTGTCCGCGGTCTAGCTCCAAGACTGTTAGTACTAGAAAGTTGTAATTTGGTATGAGTATACATATTAATCATGCCGACAAAGTGGTAAAATAAAATTATGAAAAAAAATTTTTTTAGGGTACCTCCCCTACACGTAAAGTGGGGATGTTTTTTTTTTTTTTTCTGTCCCTTTGTGTGGGGTATCGCTGGAAAGGTCTTTTAAAAACATTGTGAGTGTGTTCAAACCATTTTTGCATTCAGATATCCGTTTGCGAAATATTAAGCTTTAAAGTGCAAATTTTTATTAGAGTCAAGTGTCCCCCCCCCCCTTCCAGCTAAATAAAAACTATCACAGCTGAGTAGGCTTTACAAATAAACGAGTAATAATCGACCAACTTAAATTTGCGGTTGTAAAAACATGTTCTCCCATACATTCTGTATGAAAGATTTTTTTTGTCAACTACAAAGTTAAGTTTGTTCTTGGGATAAATTCATCCCAACTACGGAACCCTACATTGTGCGTGGTCCGACATGCACTTGGCCGGTTTTTTTGTTTCGATACTTTGAAATTTACATGCAGCGAAAATAAAAGTTTGCCTAGACGTGATTGATCCAGCAGAAAAAATAAATAAAACGCATGATTTCATCAAAAGTAGTTTAATCCACTTTTTTCCTATATTTTTCAGTCAGTTAAATTTCATTATATGGGTACATTTCTTCAGTGCAGAGTTTTTATTTTAACGACGCGTTTTGAAATAAAATGGGGTGGTTGAAATTATTCCTCTCAGCAGCGGTCAGCAAATTTTTGGCAGGCAAGGGCCACAAGGTGGCAAAATAAAATAAAGGCGGGCCGCACTTGTGATATTAACCTTAATAGAAAGCCCCTACGTATAAATAATCATATCCCATAGAAAAAATAAAAATGCTACTAAAAACTGTTAAACCATGCGGAATTTAATTCGACACGTTATACTTACATTATGTTTATATGTTTGGGCTTTACAGCTAGAAAAATAACCACCGTAAATCATTCAGAATTGAAAACTACAAAGTACATAAATAGGTAACCGATTTTATACAAATTTCAGTGTGAAGTGTCTGAGGTTGCATTTGGGAGGCTATTTTTTGTATGTTAGCTGTCAAATTTGTAGTTGCAATTCGTAGAATGGCTGTCAAATGCTCATCTGTGAGATGAGAAGCATATTTATTTTTTCTATAATTTACAATTGAAAAAGTTTGCGCGTTATTTGTAACTTATTTACAAAACATTCACTCACGGGCCGCAAGTAAAGGCTTGTGCAGCCCAGCGCGACACGCGACGCGACACAAAGGCACCGCTCGTCGCGCGACGAGCGGTGTCTTTGTGTCGCGTCGCGTGTCGCGCTGGCGCTGGTCTGCACAAGCCATAAGACGTCCGCGGGCCGCGTGTTGCCGACCGCTGTTCTAGAGCATTTAGCAAAACATGATTATTCCAATAAAACCGCGTCAAAACTAGATTATTCCATTTAATATTTTTTATTTATTAAAAAAAAACAATGGCTATTCTGGTTGTACCTATATATTATATTAATGCAACAAAATATAGGATTAAATCATAGGATTAAATAGTTTATAGCTGTATTCCTAAAAAAACTATTTTCTCAAATTCTGAAAAAATGTAATAAGTGGAATAGTCAAGTTTTGAAAAGAACCTCCTCAACTTTATTAACGTAAAAGAAATATCGGTAGGTATAATATAGGTGATGGTACTAATAGGGTACCTACCTAATGCCTTACCTTGGCCTATTTTTTCTTTAGCTAAGATACACTTTGTAGGTACAATGGTACATAGGCACCAAATTACAGGTCGGCTAACTATTTTCCGTATTCTTGCAAACTCTATTTATTAATTTCTAATTTTCTAATAATACATTAGTTTCATGCTCCATTTGACAAACTAATTTGAATTTTTGTTGCCTAAAAAAGGAAAAACATAACGGTCGATGGCGCGAAAACCTGCAATCCTATTTGTAGGTTTTCGCGCCTAAAAATTGAGGAAAAATAATAACAAGAATGATAATTATCTAATTATTACTTATAGAGGATTTAGGATAAGTTTGTTGGCTGAAAGACAATATAATAAAATAAGTACGTAGGCACCAAGTAATTGCTCGGAGGCTCATTATTTTCCGTATTCTTGCAGTCTATTTCTAATTCTCTAACAATACAAGTTCCATGCTCCATTTGACAAACTAATTTAAATTTTTGTTGTCGAAAAAGGAGAAACATTATAGTCGATGGCGCGAAAATCTGCGATACTATTTGTAGGCTTTCGCGCCTTAATTGAGGAAAAAGAATACCAAGAATGATAATTATCTAATTATTTAGACGATTTGGGATAAGTTTACTGGCTGAAAGAGAACATAGTAAAATGAGGTGAATATAGTAGTTATGTAAACTATTGGGAAGGAACATAGAATAACAGTAACTGTATAATATGACAGTAACAGTAACTGTTTAATGTACACTTGAAAAGAAGACACATTTAACAAATAAAGCATATTATAACATTAACGAGTTCCTCGAGGAAAGATTTGTATTGACATAGTAGCGATTTGATTTAATTATATTTTATTTTTTGTGTTTGTTAATTTTTTGATCTTTATATTGTTTTTTTATTGTTGACATGATTATTGTGTATTATTAACTTATTTTTGTTTTAGAGTTCTGTTTGATTTTTGTTATTTTTATCTTTAACTACTTAATTTAGTGTTATTCGAAGAGAATGTTTTAATTAATTAATAATATTCCTGAACATTTGCACGTCACATCATGTGGCAAACATGCCTGTACCTAATAATGTTCCTACCATCTTGCATGCATGTATTTTCTTGTATGTATGACACATGTTTAAGCAAATAAATATTATCTTATCTTATGGTGGTTACGGGAAAATAATAAGGTTATAAATGCTCATACCTTTTGTGTATGAGTACCTAGAGCCTCCGCTTCATCATTCTCTTCTCAGCCGAAACCGCCACCATATCGATCGGTCCTGTGCCTCTCGTATTCAGCGGACTCCTGTGACCTTCACCAGGCCATCGATCAAACATGAGTGTGGCTTCCCGGTACGCGGTTGCCACTTTAGAACTTACAGTACCATCGTCCACCTGTTCTGCGGGCAATGTGTCTCCCCACTGCCATTTAAGTTTGGAAACTCAAACTCAAAGCATTTATTTCAAATAAACCATTTACAGGCACTTTTGAATTGTCAAGGAGTCAGAAACAGGAAACTATTCTTCGGGCTTATGTAGTTTTATTTCGTCGGTTCTTCTACGAATCTCCTCTTTTCTAATTTGATCATGCACGCAGGGAAACTTCGAGTACTCATAGATCATCTCCGTCCCTTTGGGTCACTTTCATCCTTTTATGCTTACCTTATACATGCTGCAAGGTAGAACTGTAAAACTTGCTCCTAAACATAAAAAAAAAAAAAAACTTGGAAGACTTTTGTAACAAACGACATTTTATTTTTGCAAGGCTCATAATATGAAAAGATACACCAACCTCATGTGTCTTTGCCCTTTCTGTCCTGCTGATGACAATTCTTAACTCTCTTCCAACTGTTCAGAACAGCATTAAAACGTAACTAAATGCAAGTAACGCCTGGGGTCAGGGTATTGGATTGATTGGCGAAACATTATGACATGGTGACGGGCGTGCCTCCGCCGCAGTTAGCACAATGATATAATTTATTTTTCTCCACTTTGCACCCCAAGATTGTGTGCGAAACTTACGGATAACACAAGAGGGGATAATACCTATTTACCTATTATCTTATGAGGATTTCACTGCCCATGTTCTTGTCTATAAAAGTGACAGTAAAGTTTGGAAATGCATGAAAAGAAGCATTTTCAGGGAACTTTGGTGAAACAAAAAAAAAAAATACAATTCTGTCCGTGAATTAGGCACATGCAACATGTAAAATTGGTGCTAATACATGACTTATTTAAGTGGTAAGGTATAAGTAGTTTACACTTAGGTATTATGCTATAATGCAACCTATGAGCCTATATCATAAGTAAAAGCTCTCATGCCTATTTGCACTAAAGCAATGTAATATATTCACATCGTGATCATGTCAGAAGTGTGACATTGTACTGCCTTTGATGCCCTACCCGATATGGGATTCATCTCGGTAGATAGGAACCGGTTGTTCCGGGAACTTCACGGGAAATTTTTTAAGCGCATTAAAAAAAAAAACATTCAACCACGTGCTGCATTTTCTACGAGTTATTTTGTGTTTTTCTTTCAACTAATACCTTACACTTAGGATGCTGCACAACTGCGCTGTCCAACTAACTAAACAATAGCGCACCTTTCTTCATATTTTTCCAACTCGCCGCTCTATACAATTCCTCTGTGGCCGATAGTCTTTCGCTCCGTAGAGTAATCACTATAAATACAAGTGGTTTCTGTCCGAGAGTACATTGCCTCACAGTCCGCACCGCGGGGCCTACCTACCCCCCAACCTAAACCGAAATATATCAAACGTTTGTGAAAGTATTGGAAGGTATTAAAGTGAATTTAGTGCTTGATTTTATTAGCAATTTTTTCTAGATTTTTTGGAGTGACTTGTGTAAAAAAATTGATTTTGGCTAGAATTTTTCTATTTTAAAAGTATTTTTATCAAATAAACTTATTAAATTATAAAATTTTAAGCGCATTTCTAAAAAATTGCAAAATTGGAGAATAAAATAGCTTTTAAATTTTATTAATTAATTGTAAATGAGTGTTAATTAAATTCACGAACGGTGTAATTTCAGTTCGACTGTAGCGAAAAAATGAAGACCTTTACAGCTGTATTATTATGCATGGGTAAGCATTAATAACTTATTTTTTATCAATTGAACCTTAAATGAAAAAGTTTATAAACTAAGTAACATAAATAAAATCATTACACAAATATTAAAGTTAAACAAAAAAAAAAAAAAGAAATAACATTAATTTTATTTACAAGATCTATAATTTTCTGAATAACATTTATTTAATTAACATTATACACAGTTTTATATCTCATTGAACATTTACAATATTATTATTGCATGCTTAGAAAAACAAACTAAACGGAGGATCTATTTTCCAGTATTTTATATTGTCCCTGGATCTCCTTCTATTACTTACATAAACTAACGCCTTCTTCCAATGGGGATAGGCAGTAACTCCTCCTAATAGAGCCTATTCAGTACCTTGTTACTATTTATTTCAATAACTTCGTCAAAAAAATCATCAGGAACTTCATGAAACCTATTATTAAGCAATCGTGTGTTTACTGAGAATTCACATCGCCCTGTACCTAACCCAATACATAACAATGCATAAAAAGTGCAATTATATCCGTTTCCGTTCAGCTTTTTCGTGTAGGTTATGGAAATAATGTTACCGTGCGATGAGTTTTTACTGCCTAAAGCTGTAACGGAAAAAAAAACCGTGAGTGAAAACTTGAAAAAAAATCGGATCCGCGGTAATCAACGCGTTGATGTCTTTTACTCCACGGTGTCGGTAAATTGCATTACAGTGTCGCGAAGTCAATGGTTTAGATCTTAAAAATGCTCAACGCGCCTAAAGAAGTTTTCTCTTCAATTACTTGCCTACCATCATGATTCTCCTGCCCATTTCCAATTTATTTTGGGCCGAAAATGTCAAACATATATTTTTCTTCCATAGTTTTATATTCATTACTTGCCTACCTATCTAACAATAATATTTATGTGGATAAGATGTTATAAGTATCTAATTCAATTGACTATTGTGATTGTTGGATATCTATATTTACTCTTAGATAATTCTGGGATAACGCAAATAAACTGCACATGCTTGTGCTCCAGAATCTTCTTGTTTTTTATCATAGAAAGAGTAGGCATCTCAAAGCATCTCATTTAGAAGTAAACGCACTGATTTTAAGTTTTCATTGTGTTATCAACATAAATCAATATAGATGGTCATTATGGTCAACCAAAACCAGAAAAAAAAACGGTGGCACTCCGGGAGTGCCGACAGAAGTGAAAAACATGAAAAAAATCGGCACCGCGGTAATCAACGCGTTGATGTCTTTTACTCCACGCATCGCGGTAATCAACGTGTTGATGTCTTTTACTCCACGCATCGCGGTAATCAACGTGTTGATGTCT
This sequence comes from Agrochola litura, assembly GCA_949152395.1. Classification (NCBI taxonomy): domain Eukaryota; kingdom Metazoa; phylum Arthropoda; class Insecta; order Lepidoptera; family Noctuidae; genus Agrochola; species Agrochola litura. Next base: position 1,320,707 of record OX424512.1, read on the forward strand.
TTTACTCCATGGTGTCGGTAACTTGCGTTACAGTGTCATGAAATCAATGGTTTAGTCCCATCTCAAAAATGCCCAACGTGCCTAAAGAAGTTTTCACTTCAAAAATCTCAAACTACTCTCGGGTGGACAAAATTCACACATACTGCCAATGCAATACATCAGGAATTATGAGAAACAAACCCAGACTCAAACCAATCAGTTAAATCAATATCAATCACTGAAAAATAACAAATCTTTTACCCCAAAACAAAAAAGCATCTAATTAACAAAACCAATAATTAATACCAATTTAATTACATACAATTATATCACGTTATCGAGTTTATATAACAAACTAACAGCGGAATGTAAATAGATTCGGGTGTTCGGAAGTTAAACGCAATGTTCCTCACGCTAGATCGGTTCAGTTTGTTTCCTCAACGCATGCGCATGAGCACGATATTAGTTATGAGTTTACTAGTTACGATCGATAATTAATACTTCCAGTGTTATCTGGAAAAAGAAAAGCATGGAAAACTTCAGTGAAATGGAGCTTACCGGTACTTATTGTATAGGTCACTCTCTCCCTCTGTTTTTTTTTATATTTCCATGCTGGAATTTTTTCACGTGCCGTGGGTGTGTTTATTGTCATACCAACATTACGTGTTCAAAGTACCATATTTAGAAAACTGATCTGTGCGGCAATCGAACCTGCACCGTAGCATACAAGCCAATCACTGCGTCACTGCGCCAAACATACCGCGTTGTATTCAACATTCATTATGTCAAAAGAATTAAAATAAATACAATTTATGAAGACAATTTCTGATAATTGTGACATTATTAAACAAATAATAATTGCTATTATTACGTTTATTACGGAGTGGACAAATCGGTTTAAGCGAGTTTCAGCAACTCAGTGTTTCTCAACATTTTGTTATCCTTGCCCCAAAAATTGTCCTTTAATAAATTTGAATTATGCAGTATGCTAAAACATGTTTTTGAGATCATATTAACGCAGTTAAAGAGACAGTACCTACCTAGTTTTTGTGAAAGCATTATTTTTTATTAATTAAGTTAAAAATGCAAAGGTCTTTCTTGATATTTGTGAAAACAAGAGTTATGGAAACGAATTTTGCTGGAACGTAATACAATAAAGATATGGGAGATTATTAGGTACCTGACAGAAACGTGGTTGATTATGAATCCGTTAAAATCTTCGTCCTCCAGCCCTTAGTCCCATTTTTAATGGGTTCGGCGAAGCTCTTCTTTTTTTTAATACATCTTTACTAGTCATCATCTCAATAGTCCACCTTCTTTCTAGCCATACAACCCATCGTTATTAATTTAAACATTTCATATTCTTGACTAACCAGCTTCGTTCTTCCAGGCACCCTCTCCCTATCGGCCGCAGCGCCCGTCGCCCGCGACAGCTCCCCAGTCGAGTATGAATACGATTACGACCACTCAGCACAACAACAGCAACAGGCACCACAGGCCCAGGATCCTCAGGAATCAGCCAGCCATTACGACGCATACATACAGGACGTCAAGGCAGCAGCCAGCGGCGGCAACGGCGGCAAGAAAGGCTTCAGTCAAGGCAGCGGGCTCAGAACCATCGCCCAAGGATCAGCAAACCAAGCAAAGACTGCTTTAGGAAACCAGGCTGCCGCTGGTTATCAAGCTGCCTACGTAGCTAAGAACACCCTGGCCCAATCAGCGGCCCAGGCTAGTGCGACTGCCCAGGCTGCCCTTGCGGGTAAACAGGTGATCCTGTCAGGTTTGGAGCAGCAAGTCAGAGATGCGAAGGTCGGGCTCCAGGGTGAAGAGATGCAGTTGCAGCAGGCTAAGAGATCCGCACAAGCTGCTGCCAATGCCGCCCAGCAAGCTATGCACCAGGTACGTGAGATTGAAAAAACGATAGCAAATATCGATTTGTAGGTTCTGCTTATACTTAATTGCAATTTCAGACTTTTTTTATATAATATCTTGAGTCTAACCGTTTTGTAAATCAACATGTCCTATCTAAGAGAGCTAGCGTAACGTAGCTAGAGGAACTCAGGACCCTCCTACCTCAGACACTTTTCTTTATTTAAGATTGTGCATTTTATTAACCAGTACCTGTAATATGATCTTGAGATAAATAAAGACTTATGATTATGACTTATGGGCTTTTTTTAAGGAATTCTAAGGGGAATGCAAATGTTGTATGAACTTTTGTTGCCTACTTCGACTAGAAAAAGTGATTCAATTAGCTGCTTAATCTTTGCAGTTGGCATCTTTGTAACTATAAATATAAAATTTTATACAAAGAGTGCAAAAATATTTACAAGCAATAAAAATGACAAGAACAAGTGAAACGCACTTTCCGTCCACGGCCACACAGCGTTACTCAAAAAATGCAAATGATTACTTATAACAATTGCGTAAACTGGTTCAGTACAATACACAATAATTTTGGCAATGAACTAATTAAAAAAACCAGAGCCCCGCTGTCAGCTTTTTACAACAAAAATAACGCAACGGTGACACTAAAAGTAACTTTTAAAGATAATAAAAACAGCAACGCGACTAACAACGAAATGTACAAAAAACTCGTTGTGAAAATCGGTACTAATGAGTTTTACGAAAAAATAACATAAAACATTGAAGAAAGATATCAGAAAGTCAATTAACATTACGGACTTATGCAATGGTTCGGTCGGGAAATGAATTGATCGCGTTCATAGGTCGTTTTATTGCAATTATAGTAAGTGGCAATACAAACATTATGGGGCAGAAATTGGTAATGCCACTAACTGAATTGTTAACAATGTGGAAGTTAAAAACCATATTGTTATAATGGATATTGGAATTGCACGAAATAGGAAAGAAATAGAACGTAAGAACTAGATCACCGGCAATGTAGAGCACAAGCAAACATAATATTTTTTTTCCTCTGCATAACATTATCTTTTCAATGGCCTATAAGATACATTCAGCTTTTATCTTGAATATTAAACGAAATTAAGTAATACTTAATGGAAAATGTTTATTGAGTCATTGAAAGTAATAATAATAAGCCTGCAATGTGTTGGATTACGAGAATGAGTTCATCTCGGTTATTTTCTATAATTTCTCTATTCCGAATGATGCAACTGATTTACTTTAATAAAATTCGACTGTTATATTGTTAAGCAAACATTGAAGATGTATTATAAGTCAATTGTGCAATAGTGTGCCATAAGTCAACGGGGAATTCAACAATAGTTTGTACCTACCAATATATACCAATTTTTTTTAGGAGACTTCGATCCGTTTCAAACTTGAAACTTCTAATGCAACTTCATGCCCGCGCAAAAATTAATTGAATTTCAGTTTCCAAATATTACGTGACAAAATGTGAGCAAAAACATATTATTTTGAACTTTGCAATGCCATGTAATTGATTTACTTTTATGTTATGGTGTTTAGTAACTAAGTAAGTACGAAAAACGGTTAGATCTTGCAACAGATAGATCTTAGGAAAGACTTGGTGATTTGTTGTCAGCCATTGCTAATCATGTTGTAATTTAGATCGAGTATTTCTATTTGATTCTGGATATATAAAAGTTAAAGTTTGTAATAGAAGAAATTGGTGGAAAAGATGTTTAAAGTGGGTCAATGTTACTCAATCTGTGAGGTTTTGACTTGGCCCTTTTAAAAGACCGCAATGACAATTCAGACATTTATGTTTTATTTTTTATGCAAGGTTAGTCGATATTTGATTGTGCTTTTGTCATGTGCATCACAGAAGATTGAAATAGTTATCTTGCATCATTCAATAGACGTAACAAGCATAAAGTAAAACTAAGAAAAACTGTAGATCTCTTCAGAATTCGGTACTTTATTTTTTCAGCGATTACATCAATAAACGTTGCTTCTTTATTTTCTTTTAATGCTTCAGTAACATCAGCCTATTGACTAATTTGGTCTAGGTTGTCACAGCACAGCGACTGATTACCATAATCTGATGATTATATAACGATTGCACTCAATTGCAACTTTATTTATAATCATCTGTCCCCGTCAGTTTTTTATATGTCTTATTAGGAACAATGAAATCTAGCTGTAATCGTAGAATCGTCGTATGAACCGATTTTATAACAGAGCAACTTTTACTGGACGATGAGTTATGATTCTTCAAATTCTTCTCCAACAGTCCCATTGGCTACGTTATCTCTGTAATGCTGGTGAATCAGAAAACGTCATGTCCACTTACTTAATCCTTTTGCAGTTTACAGCTTGTTAATATTTTAATGTAAGTAGTTTGCGCCATAAAGTTAATTCCTCCCAAGTTTGGCAGAATTTAAGAAACCCAATCAAGAAATCGTAACGGTTTGAACCGAAACATTTTGCAAGCACTGATTTTATCGTTCTTCAGTTTTGTTTGCGACACATTTTAATTATAACAACGTTTCGGTCCATTTTGTATTTATTGTATCTAAGATATTATTTAAATTGCCGTTTAGAGTCCAAGGTCCATATTTCTATGTTGATACAGTTGTCATTATAATTTTCTCAATGGAAATTAATGTCAATGACTTCACGACTTGCCTTTTTTGTGGTATGGATTCGGTTCACTTGTAGTTTCTGATATGAATTCGACAATGTTTCAAATGGATGATACCGTTTTATGGTTTCTTCTTCAATTATGAAATGGTCAGTTCCTTTTTTTTACTAACATTAAACCTAAGATTCAGAATGATGGAAAACGTTTTGCCCTAATTACCTTCACATCAAGTTAGCACTTTAAAAAAAAACTAGGTAGGTACCTTTTTTTTTTTGGGTGGGAAATTATCAAATAACTTCTCCCGCTCTGGGTGGAGCGGGAGGGCGTGTCAGACTCTTACTGACTAAAACCCACCCGTGTTCCTTCCTATGCCATGTTGCCGGGGGCCACGATTTCCCTATCGGTTTTCTTCGAACCCCCGGTAGGTAGGTACCTGGCTTGCATGTTGTGTTGCATGTAGAAATACAGTATTGAAACTAGATGCACATGATGTAATTTGATCTTAACATTGTAACCAATATGCGTTACCTTCCTGTTAATTCACGGTTAGAGAGTAATTGTACATTGAACTTGATAACTTTCGCTCTCTGTGTTTTGTAAGAAATAGTTCGATTTTGTAATGAATCTTGCTGTTAACGTTACTTATTGAGATAATTTCTTGGTAGTGGACTTGTTAAATTTTTTCTCCACCATAAACCCTTTGTCATAAAATCTAGATCCTGACAAATCAGATCACTTAGGTACTTTAAAAATGTCAAGACCACACAGCCTTATGTCTTTTCTGCAATATAGGTCAAAGTTTTATTGCTAAAACTACGCAAATGCTTCCTACTTTTTGGAAATCTATAGGAACCCAACCCCCAAAATCTTCGCAGGTGAACGTAATCCAAGCAGCCTTGAACGCTGCCCAAGCGACATCAGAGAACGCCAACGAAGCAGCTTCCCAAGCTGCAGGTGAACTGGGTGCCCAGACTGCCATGGTAGGAGCTGCCAGGCAGAGACTGCATGCGCTTCAGGAGCAGCTGCATGGAGTCAGGATCGACTTTGAGGCTACGCAGTCGGCAGCGAGAAAAGCTCAGGTATGGGGGATAGAATTTCTGGGATTAGTGGTTCTGAGTGGTTTATTATTGGGATGTTTAATAGGGATGATATTCAGACCCTCAAGGCACTGTTAGGATATTGAAATATTACTTTAAGCGTACTTGGATTCTGATTGTTACTTTTAATCCAAAATAATTAGCCAACGTTTCTGAGATGATGCAGTTTCGTGATTTTTCATGTTCCTCGTAGTTAGTTAAAAAAATCAGAAATAATAATGAGTGACGTTTTCCTGAACAGGAAGCGCAGCGGAACTCAAAGGCGTACATTTTTGAGGACATTATCATTTCCATGTTCTACTGAGACGATGAGAAGCACAATGAGAACTATGAAAAGCTATTTATTTTATGTTCAATATTCTTCTGGCACTGAATAAAACTGTTGATCTCACTTCTCACTTTGTTTCTATCTTTTTCTATTTTATATATCTTCCGAGATGCTTGTGTCTTACTTATATCTTTTTCTTATTCATTGTTATTTTCACATTCTTTATCAATCTGACTCGCAATTCTAGAAAGTATTTATTTCCTTTCCAAGTTTCCATCTTGTCGTTATTAGGACTTCAGATTTAGGTCACATTTACATCGTGCCACAAACCTGAAGCAAAAACCCACTTTCATCTCAACAACATCATATATTTACAGGCGGCAGCTCAACAGGCCCAGGCTAATGCTGCAGCAGCAGCAGCCAAGGCAGCAGCAGCTGGGCTCGGAGGTCAGCACAAGGATGCTTCTCACGAAGGTACGGCGCCCGAGCAGTACCAGGCTGCTCCTCAAAGCCAAGAGCAGGACAGTCAGGAATACTACCATCAGCTACAGTCGGACTACCACCACTAGTAACAATAAGGTTTTAGGTGTCTAAGTTCTGGGATTTGATTAAGTTTTTTGGGTTGTTGATTTTTGTTTTGTCTTTCCTTTTGTCTTACCTTATCTTCCTTCCATTATATTTCTGTCTTACTTGGTACATTCTTCGCTACCAGTTCTCTTCTAAACTGTCCCATACCTTAAACTTATTTAAAAAAAATCTTTTTCTTATTCGTTAAACACATTACATCTTTAAGACACGTTTTCCCTTTTATCATTCATTAATTGGTTATTCAAATATCCTTCTTTCTTTTTCTTCCCTTGTTCGAAAATCATGTCCCTTCTCATTACCTTCCTCATGTCCCTTTCATCATTTTACCTAGCTCTCCTCCTGTCATACAAAAAAAACAACAAAATAAAAAAGTTTGAGAATCCCAGAACAAACGTTACGTTATTATTAGGATAGGATACTTTAGCATTAAAATATTTATTTCACCACTTTGCATATCCTATTCTAATCTTAACTCTCAAGTAGAATTATTTCTACTGCGATGTAAATAAAAAATGTTTTTATAGTTAGGAGTGCTTCAAGATCGAGTTATTGTGATATCTGTTATGTTTTCAAACATTTTTTACTTTTATAAGAGGTCCCGAATGGTTCCAGTTTTGTATATGTGTAACTTTATAGTTATACTACAAAAATGTTAGAGGTAATACTGCCGAATGGCAAACGAACCTTGTAACATCGCAACGCAACAAAGCAACGTGAAAATCTAGTAAGTTTCTTCCACTGTTGCTGCAACACGTTGCATGCTACGTTGCTTGTTGCGTTGCACGTTACGCAACACAGTTTCCTTTGATACTAACATACAAAATTAAGTGCGATGTCTCAAAGCCATAGAGTGTCGACAGAAAGTGTGAAAAAATAAAATATTGTTTTTGTTACTTCTGTTTTTTCAATACGATCTTGACTGTGACTATCTGACTGAGACTACTTCTGACTATTACTTGACATCTCACTTAATATCACTAACTTGACTTGACTAACACTACCCTACCCACCTTGCTTCTCTCACAATCGTTTATTTAGTAGAAAGTTCTTTAAAATGAGTTTAGTTTATTGACATGACCTTTAAAAACCTTGACAATAAACCCACAAGCCAAGGAAGAATGCAGAAGATGGAGAATAATATGGAATTCTAATGATTACCTAATGACAGATACTTATTTATTTTATTTTGTAGTTTCTATATTATTATTTTTGTAGTCTGTTCGCATATTTTATTCATGAGGTTCCTTTGGTAAAAGATATTCTTAAAACTGAGTGCCGATTTAAATGTCTTGTCTACACCAGCAAGACAAAAGTAAGTAGATACTTAATAGAAAATAATTTTGAACTACGATATACTAGGTGCACTTTCGTAAATTTATATCTTAAAACCAACAGGTAAGTATCTTCATTATCTATCACTTGTTTAAGCCAAGCACTTTTACTCTGACACATAATACATTTCTCTGCGCATCTTATGCTTTCGAATTCTCCAAAAGTTTGAAATGCTATTCCTTTCAATATTTCATTCTATTTAGGTTTGTGAAGCTATACATCCAAGCTTACAAAAACATGGTAAAGACCATATTCGCTTGACAGGCTTAACCTATGGCTTTGTTTCATGGCTCGTCGACGAATCCAGAAGATTCGTTAAGCGAGATCTTTCCTATATTTCAGAGTGGGCCAGCTCCGACCAGGATCCTATTCAAGTGACCAGCGAACAACCCTTGCACCTCCATGAAGAACTTCCGCTCACCCCTGCCCCAGAACCAACTCACGCTCTCATTGATACCAACGCATTCACACCAAAACCCGCCGAACCCGCACTCAACCAATCACCACCTTCGAAACTAAACCAGATTGAACTAGAAAAACCCGTCGATTACCAGTTCCAGCCATTCCATTCCGCTTTCAACCAGTTTAGGTTCAAACCTATCGCGGCTAAGCCTACAACATTAGGCGCTAAACAAGTTAAATTGGTGGCTAAACCTACAAAATTTGTTGCTAAGCCTACCAAGTTTGTCGCTACACCAACTAAGTTAGTCGTTGCAAAATCTGGTGGGAAGATGTTCCCTAACACTTACGTTACTTTAGATAGCTTCTTTAAAGATCACAATCAGAGTAATTATGCGAAGCAATTGGGATTTTATGGATGGTAGTAGAAGAAAGTTCTTATAAGAGGTAGGTCCATATTGTAAGTAGTTCATCGCTTTCCCTACACACCAAGGTTATGGCCCTTGAATTATTATTTTTATTTATGCCATGGGTACTTATTAAAAAATTTAAGCCCGTTCATTATTTTTATTATATTTACGTTTAGGTACGTATTTAAGTACCTGATAAATGAAATTATCTCACTTTTTTATTATTTGTATAATAAAAGCACTCATCTTATATTATTTAAAATCCTTTTCAAAATGTGTTGTTATTGGATGCCACTTAGGTACACAACTTCTTCAAAATATTACTATAAAATAATAACCTAATAACTTATGTCTCTAGCGCCAGCTAAAGAAGAGCAGAAGGCGGCTGAACCAGAAGAAGAAGAGGCACAAGAGACAGAAGAAGAAGAAGAGGAAGAAGATTGCGAAGAAGAAAAGAAGAAAAAATAGTTAAACCAAATAGTTAAATGCCATTTATTAGTTCGATGTCTACATAGCTTTTATTTTTGTTACTTATTTTTAAGGACGTTGTAGTAATAAAATAATAAAATCATTTGTAGGTATTTATTTTACATTAAACAAAACCTAATTTATTGAAGAGACAGATCTCAATGTTTTTTTTTGTGGTGCATTGAAATAAACGTGAAGTACGAAGTAATAATTAATTTAAAGATATGTATTTTTATTTTACCATATGCCTATGCCTAGCTATCGACGAAGCCACGAGGTGTGCCCAGTCACTGAGAGATTTATGTGAAACTACTATTTTTATTTACGTGGCGTAGGTACTTACCCGGGTTCGATTCCCACACAGAACAACTATTCGTATGACCTCTTTTTCAGGCAACGGTTCATTCATCAATATAGATATAAAAATATATTAAATAAGATTACAGTCCAAGCCTGGCTATAAAAAACTTTTTCCAAAAAAAAAAACTACCGACTTCCAAAAAAAAACTACAAAGTGAAAAATCTGGGACTCGTCCTCGATAGCTGGTGGAACTTCGTGGAGCATTTCCGACGTTTGGCTCCCAGACTGGACCGGGCCGGGGCTGCCTTGAAGCGGCTCCTGCCCAATCTGGGAGGTCCAAACGCCTCCTGCCGGAGGCTCTACGTGGGGATCGTGCGGTCCATGGCCCTTTACGGGGCGCCGGTGTGGGCGCCTTCATTGAGGCGGCAGCCAGGCCGCCGGCTGAACGCGTCCCAAAGGGTCATGGCCATCCGGCTGGCCCGAGGATACCGCACGGTCTCCTGCGAGGCGGCGAGCCTCCTTGCCGGAGTACCGCCATGGGATCTGGAGGCAAAGGTCCTCGCGCACATTTGGGAGTGGCGCGAGGAGGCGAAACGCCGGGGCTTAACTCCGATGCCGCAAGAAGTCGCGGCACAGCGGACAGAGCTCCGGCGGGATCTCATGGCGGAATGGAGAGTGCGATTGTCGCAACCCAGCGCTGGGCACGCCACAATTGCGGCGATAAGACCCCTCTTTGAGGAGTGGCTAGAGAGGCGCCACGGCGTCCTCACCTTCCGCCTGACGCAGGTGCTCACCGGACACGGCAGTTTCGGGAGGTACCTGTTCAGGATAAAACGGGAGGAAACGCCCGGGTGTCGTCACTGTGTGGATCGCCCGGAGGACACGGTGGAGCATACGGTGGAGGTCTGCCCGGCTTGGGCAGGGCATCGCCGTGTCCTCGTGGATGCGATCGGCGGCGGTGATCTCTCGCGTCCGGCCCTGATTCGGGCCATGCTACGGAGCGAGAGGAAATGGGAGGCCGTCACCTCTTTCTGCGAAGCAGTAATGCTCGCGAAGGAGGAGACGGAGCGCGTGAGGGAGAGGCAAATTTCGCGCCCTCGCGCCCCTAACCGCCGCAGCAGGAGACGCCCTGGGCGTCGGGAAACGCAGGAAGATTTCCGGCCACCGTAGGCGCGGGCTTGCGGACGGTGAGCAATGGGTAGCTCGCCGTCCGATAAGGACCAAGCCCGGGTCGACGGCGCGTTGTGTTCCACGCGCGCCTCAAAGAGATGTCAGCAGAATTGACGGGGTCCGCTAGGGCCAATGCCTGCCGGGGGTTCGAAGAAAACCGATGGGGAAATCGTGGCCCCCGGCAACATGGCATAGGAAGGAACACGGGTGGGTTTTAGTCAGTAAAGGTCTGACACGCCCTCCCGCTCCACCCAGAGCGGGAGAAGTTTAATTTCCCACCCAAAAAAAAAAAAAAAAAAAAAGGCCTGGCTATTTTTGGAAAAAGTTTTTATTTTTCACTTTTTAGTTGTGGTACCTACCCCACACACATTCGAATACCACTACCTACTACCAGTGTCGAACTTATCATAATTATCATCTACATACTAAGTGGGGAAAAAAATACGTATTTTGTAGCTAACTCAAAAACTACCCAAGCAAAGTTATAAAATTTATATGGGACCAATTTGGGAGCATACCCTTTCAAACAAAAAAAGAATTTTCAAAATCGGTCCACAAATGACGGAGAAATCGGTAGACAAACATAAAAAAAAAAAAAAACATTCTTGCAAAGTTTTTTGTTATTTCTAAGCGAATCAGTAAACATCAGTGATTTACGTTTATTTTGACACAGAATAAAATGAAACAAATTTTTCTGCCATTAATAAATATACCGAAAAGGCTAATTGAACTTTAAATTAACTATAAATAGGATCCAACAGAGTCTGAATGTTTTATTTTACAAACTTTGACAAAATTGTTTTGTGAAATAATGACAAAACAAGTAACAACATCGACGAAAGTGAAACAGAACGTTCCTTTCGAAACCCGACATTGACGTGTGCTTCACATGTAAATTTAAAAATATTTAATAAATATTTAAATACACGAAAATGTCCGTCGTAAAGAGGAAAAAGCGTGGTTCCATGAAGAACAAGAAGGCGTGGGGAAAATATTCAGATATCCGTGATGTCGAGGAGTTTTTAGAAGATCAGAGATTGGAAGAACGATTGGGGTAAGTTAGGTTATGTTGACATCATGTGCGCAACAATTTTGTGTTTATTTTCGCAATATCTTTAGTCTTTATGTGTTATATTATCTGAAGAACTGAACACTGTTCATTGCTTTTAACATGTAGGCCTTAATCTATTTAAATTAATAAAAAAAAACAATAAAACTTAGAGCACAGTGGTAACTAACTTTGTGATGTTATTGAGACACCGCGTCACCAGCATAGGTAAATTTTATCTATTGTATCTACAAAATAAATATATTGGTCAGTCATTCAGACTATCTATTGTTTGTTATGAACCAGAGGATGCAAATAAATAACACATTGCTCCATATTTCACAATATCTATTGTTTGTTATGAACCAGAGGATGCAAATAAATAACACATTGCTCCATATTTCACAATATTTACTTGAAACTTTAACATTTCAGTAAGTTTGACACCAAACCAGACAGTGAACTGTTTGTGGTAGACACAGCCGGAGACAATGATGAGGTCAAGGTTGAGGACACGAAGCCTCTGTCACGAAAACTACAGAAGAGAGCTAAGCTGAAGGAAGTACCAAAGTGCTTTGAAGTTCTCCTGCCTACTTCTAAGGTTTGTTACTAAGTTAAATAAATTATTTTGTTTATCTTCTCCAAATCTACAGCCTACAAATGTTCTCACATTCGTAAAATCTAAAAGAAAAGAATCTATATTTCTTTTCTTTTAGATTTTATGAATGTGAGAACATTTGTAGGCTGTAGATTTGTGTACCATTTTCTATTATGCTAAGTACGTGGTACTTGTTGATAGGCCTACACTGTCCTCTCATACTTATTAACACTAATTTGAAAACATTGTAAAAAATATTTTTAAAAGAGTAACTGTGGAGTTTCTTGCCGGCTCTTCTCCATAGGAAACGATTAATTGGAACCGTGCACCTAGCTTCTGATGTTTCATATGTGCCCTTGTAGGTTTATGTGAAATAAAATATTTTGAATTTTATAATGCTAAGAAAAGTTATTCATTTCTATTAGAATATCTGGGAATGTGTGTGATGAAATAAGCAACTAGCTTTATTTCTTCTGTCACTGATGGTGTTTTTGTTTTGGTGGCCACAGTATTTGCCTTTAGTTTCTTGTTAGTTGCATTCATGATCCTATTATAGTAAACTCAATACTTTGAGTATAGTTTGCGTCCAATAACTTTGCTGCTCTGAAGCTAGGCTAGGCATGCTACTGTTTTCTATGTAAGATTGACTACTATGCAGTCATTTGTAGCTTACTTCAGAGTGGCAAAGTTATTTGATGCAAACTTTACTGTGTGTGTGTTTGCAAATTAAATAAATGATTTAATTTGATTATTTTCACCATAAAAAATGTTAATAACCAGTATATTCAGCTGCATGAAACAACCTATATCCATCCAATATAAAATAATCAAACTATCTTTTTCCAGGTCCAAGACCCAAACAAAAAGCGTAACACTGTAAATCCAATCGGATCCAAACCATCTGCTTTGAGCAAGTTAAGAGAGAAGCGTCAAGCGCAGAAGGGAGTGTTTGAGAAGAAGTTGGTGGAAGCCAAGAAGAACAGAAAGATGGCTCTCGACAAGAAGAGGAAGGCTAAGCAAGTTAGACAGAACTTTGGATTGGATTTGTGGGGAAAAGATTGTAAGTAACCTTTTATGAATATCCTCAAGTTCGAATGTATGTTAATTGTCACATTATAGCAGGGATCACCAATTAGTGTTATTGGGGGACTTTAAAAAAAGTACATGACTTGCGGCCCGTTTGGTAGAGGATTACTAGGAAGAGGAACCAAGATTAATATCAACTAAGAAATAAATCGAAAAGAAACATTTTTTATTAAGTAGTAAACAAAGGTAATGAACAAAATAACACAAAGTATGTAATTAATTATTCAAATGAAAAATATATATTTTTTTCCTTTTTGTACTGTCTGTCTGAAGTTTGGAGAAAAGCTGGTGCAAAATAAAACTCAAAAAAAATTAAAACTATGTTTTTAGATTAAGTTTTAGTTATACATTTTACTGTTTACGTAAGGTCTGCATAACATAGTTCGGCGGTCCGCCATTTGGTGACACCTGCATTATAGAAATTGCTTAAAGTTTTGCACAGTCCTGGGGAAACAGATTTATTTTATTTTTATAGTGATTGTTAACGTGTAATCCATTAGCAATGCAAAACCAACACGCTATGGTTAATTTATTTAATATATAAAGTACAAAGCTAAGCTATTTGTAGTTTAGTTGTTTAAACATTACAAACCAGCAGAAGGATCCATTGTTGTAACTTTGTAAGTAATAATTTTTTTAAAGATTTTAGGTTGTCTTTTACAATCAACAATTATAGTGAGATAAGACTGTCTGGCTACGTACATACTATCTCTTTACATTTAACTTATTTATATTCCTGAAATTACAAATTTCAAACTCTTTTAATACCGTACCTTCTCTCCCCAGTACCGGAAGCTAAAGGTATACCAGAGACCCTGATAGACGAGTTCATATCAGAAGAAGCACAGCTCCATAATGTGTTACCAACACAGAGACTCAGAAAAAAGCCTCCACTAGCCAAGTCTGTGATGACCAGGGCTGCGGTGGAGACACCGCATCCGGGAGTCAGTTATAATCCTTCTTACCAGGTTAGTAGCTGTATCTTTTGCTTGTTTTCCTAGAAACAGGCCTCTGTTAAATTTACTATGTTATTATATAATTTTTATTGTTTTACCTTGGAGTTTGTTGCATCTGAAGTGCCTCCACAAGTGACATTACCTACTTGAGAATGTCTGACACACTTTGGGTTGACAACCAATACAGACTGTCCTATCCTTTCTGGTCCTTTCACCATCAACAGTTCTCTTATTGTTTGTGGCAGCCTGGAAGAACAAGACTTTGTCCATGTTTTTTTAATAGACGTATTATGTAAATTATTTCATAAAAAGAGGTTATCACAATACAAGGCATGCATATTTATCTAAAAAGTGAACAAACCCTCGATAAACCTAATGGTTCAATTATATTCATTAACTGATACCTACCATTGCTGTGTTACAGGAGCATCAAGACTTGCTGCAACAAGTGGGCAAGCACGAAGAGAAGATGATGAAGAAAGAGGCGCATCTCCACAGAGTGACCACCGGCATGTTCAGAAGAGTCACGCAAGCCGAGAAGGAGGTATGTACTCTATGGTTAATTTTATAATAAAACTAGCTGTGCGTCCAGCTCCACCGGAAGAGTTACCTACAAAACACATTGGATAAGTGCTTAATATACACAAATCTTCATTACTGCAAGCTTTTATTTAACTTGCCTTGTTAGTTAGTATGTACGGGTCAAATCTTGCAAGCTGGATTAAAACCACTTCGTCTTATCCTATGGACTTGAAATTTTACATGTTGATTCAGTTTTGAAGACAATGCATTTTTTTGTGACCGTTTTATGTAAGGATGATGTCATATTATTTATAGCTGCCTTTGCCTAGCTAATTTTCACTATTATTTTGCTGTCCCCGGCGAATAAAATCGTAATCGTAAAAACTAAATTTTACAGCAAATTTAAAAAACTGTTTTTTGTGAATATCTTAATAAAACACCATAGCGGAATTTTTCAAATAAGTAGGTACCAAAAGAAAAGTGATTTTTTACATTTATATATACAAGTATATATTCATGAACCGTAATAGGTGGACAGTTGTAATTTTCATAGATTGTGTATTTCTATTGCCGCTATATCAACAAATAATAATACAAGAAATGGGTTTTTAGGCGTTTATTGGTCGTTCTTCCCCCCGTGTATGAGTCCGGCACGCACTTGGAATAGTGTTTATCTCATTATACATGCCAAACACTTGTAAAATCTTCATGTAGTTTGCATGGGAAAGCCATACGGGCTAAAACCTCTACAGTACTACAGAATAAATGAACACAAATGATTCTTTACCACTCCAGAACCAATGGCGCGAAGAGATGAGCTCCGGCCTCCCTCAGCCGCACAACCCGGCTGAAGATCCGGACACGGACACAGACGACGAGTACAAGTCCGTGAACCCGCCGGTGAAGAACAAGAAGAAGGACCACAAAACTCGGAGGAAGCAGAAAGAGAGGCTCGTTGAGAAGGAACGGCTGAAGAGAGTGAAGGTTGATAAGCAGAAGATTACTGATCTTTATAAGTGAGTATTTGGGTTTAGTGTTATTATACGGGTATGTATATAGAGAGATAGGGAGGAGCTCGTGGCTAAGTACTAACAGCCGCACGGGTCTAATCAGGTTAAGCTACGCTTGCCGGGGTTGGTCCGTGGATTGTGTGACCATTTCTATATACCAAGACTCCTTCGTGTAAAGCCTCAGAAAGCACGTTAAGCCGATGGTCCCGGCTGTCATTCGTGGATCTTTGACAGTCGTTACGGATCGTCAGAAGCCTGAAAGTCTTACCAAGGGGTATCGTATTACCTAGTTATTGGGTTATGGAGGTCAGATGAAGGCAGGCGAGGTAGTCGCTTCA
Source organism: Agrochola litura (assembly GCA_949152395.1). Classification (NCBI taxonomy): domain Eukaryota; kingdom Metazoa; phylum Arthropoda; class Insecta; order Lepidoptera; family Noctuidae; genus Agrochola; species Agrochola litura. Next base: position 1,336,808 of record OX424512.1, read on the forward strand.
TGTAAAATACTGGTATTCAGCTGCATCCGGTTAGATCCGGTTAGACTGGAAGCTGACTTCAACATAGTTTGGATAAGGCTGGGCAGATTGATATGGGTATGTATTATCCTTTGAAGCCGGCCGACCCCTAACAGAGCTACAAACAATAGATAAGTCGTGTCTCACTGGCCGAGGCTTAACAGGTAAAGGCCCGCGTACACCACAAATCGTATAACATCGTTCTGTTGCTGTCAATTATTTGAAGATGACAGAGACAGAATGATGTTTTAAATATTTTAAGTGTTAAATGCATTTAGCGATTTGTGGTGCTAACGGGCATAAAGAGTCCAAAACCAAGCTTTAGTTTTTCGCACATTAACATTTCGCTATTAGGACTTGTTATCAATATTGCTGTAGTATATTGTCACTTGGTCTATTTTCTCGTCTAGATAGAGCTCCAGCATAATGAAATACGACTGATTCAGTATTTTGCATACAGCGACTTTCATCTCTTTTATGGAGTCCAATTGCTTGAAGTCATCATATCCTTAAATTAAACCAGTCGTCAGATTACGGGACTGACTGCCCTTTAAGACTGTGATTCATAGGTGGCCACATGGCTACACTATTTCCATAAACAAACAATATTTTTCTCCAGACTACGCAAACTCCAGTCCTCAATCAAAACCCGTGAGGAGAAACAATCAGACGAGCGCACAAAGCGAGCAGAGAAGCGCGCCAGCACCGAGGCGACCGCGCTGCCCACGCTCAACGCGCACAAGACGCCCGCTAAGGAACCGGACTTTGTGGATCCGAAGCAACTGTCTGGAGATCTGAGGAATATTCAGTCTACCAGTAAGTTTTTTTAAATGATTTATTACGGTTTAGATAATCTAGTTCAATGTGAGACAAATTAATAAGTAAAATAACTAAATAGCGATTTATTCACATCAAATTCAATTGAAGTCAAAACGTAACTGAGGGACAGTCTATAAAGGTTTTTTTAATATCTTTCTTGGAAAAAAATACAATAGACGTAGATATATTTAGTAACTTGTTCCGCTTAGCTATTTCTAAAGAGCCATAAAAAACTCCTGAAAGAAAAATCGACACGTGTTTCACCTCTCAACGAGGCGTGTTGCGTGTGTGTGTGTGCCGTGTTCGCAACAAGTCCATCGTCATCCTGAGGATGCCTCGTTGAGAGGTGAAACACGTGTCGATTTCTTTCAGGAGTTTTATGGCTCTTTAGAAATAGCTAAGCGGAACAAGTTACTAAATATATCCACGTCTATTGTATTTTATAATGGATTTCCGCAAGGTCACGCCTGAATCAATTAATTATCTTTCTTGGACGAAATATACACTTTTATTTAGGCAACTCGTTCACTAGACGGCCACGACTCCGGCCAGTCGTCTAGAGGTATTGTATGCTGGCCGGCTAGTTGCCCGTTGCGACCAAGTGCGTGATTCGTATCGGTTTCTATAGTTTACCTGGTTGCGGTCGTAGTCGTGGCCGCCTAGTGCGCGAGATCCCTTAGTTGAGCCCTTTCTGAGAGAGTTCAGGTTGTAGGGGTATGACTATTACTATTTATGGTATCGGACAGGATTGCTGTGGTCCACTGTCTAATGTCAGAGGGGCAATTCCCGAATTTTTTAAGAACGTTCACATTCCCATCTCATTCGCAATCTGTCAAAAATACAATTAATTTACCAACATTTTTGACAAGTTTCACAGATTCCGACTTGAATGTGAACGTTTTTAAGTACGAGAATTGGTCTTCAGACTTCAATCTAGTCTTTTAGTTCAGTAAACACATCGAATATTCTTTATTTAACAATGTGTTTATAAGCGGAGGTGACCAGTTTTGATCAGGAGAACCTGCGAATATCAATTATATACCAAACCCTGCGTTTCTTGACATAAAGTCCATTTTTCCAGCAAACCCTCTCCGAGATCGTTTCGAGTCCCTCCAACGCCGCGGCGCCCTCGCAGCTTCCAAACTAATGATGAAAAAGAAGAGGAAACTCAAGAGCTACTTCAAAGCAGGCCACAAAGTCACTGAGAAAGATATCGAGAAATACGTCACCAGGAATGTTGGTAAAAAGTGATCTTATTGTCTGTGGCGTAAGGTCGGGTTTGCCTTGTATGATAAGGAGAATATAATGTAAGTAATGTGCATTTAGTACGTTATTAAAGAGTTATTTAACGGTTATGGTAGTTTGATTTATTTAATTATACCTGTTTACTGATTAGTAAGTTTTAAAATTGAAAATACTTTAGTATCACTCAATATTTATAATTTTTATAAGGTTCCAGTGGTGTTTCTTTCAGAAGTTGATATTTACGGCAAACTAACTAAAATTATTACATCATCTGGGTTTTGAAAAAAAGTCAATAAAATATTTTTATACAAAAAATTTACTAAAAAAATATCTAACATATAATACATCTAGAAATAGTCCACTTACGAATATATTACAGAGAAATCGTGGCAGTGTAACGAATATAAAAACTAACATAAACATAGCTATGTAGGTAACTCAGTATTTAAACCTAGGATGTTTCCTAAAAATAGGAAAATTATACATTACATTGCTTATAAATAGAATACTATGCGTTAGTCTATGTAGTCGAATATTTTCAATAACAAAACATAATAAGTTAACTAGGTTACAAACTAGGGTGGCTGTGTTGAGCAATATGCACATAATATTATGTAGAACATAGTTTGTTATCTGTACTAATAAATTAAATTGAAGTGTCGTTTGGACATCTCTGCCTATACCTTTACGAAATATAGGCGTGTTTAAAATGCATTTCTCATAAATAAAGTTAATTTCGAACGGTTTTTCTTATTGTTGTAATATGTAGGCCTAACAAATATTTTCAAATATCTGTAGACCTAACAATATTCTTCCTCAATCAGGAATCGGACCCATGATCTTTTAGTTTTAATTGATATTATGTTAATGATTTTAATCATTTTATTTCAAATAAAAAACATTTTTACTAATTATTGTGTCCTGTATTTTTAAATGCTTTGAAGGACATTGCTAGTGATAGCCATATTTCAATTTCAAGTAAACTTCAGTGCTATAAATGACACATTAATTTCTAATAATTACATTTTACCTATCTATTTGATTTACATCAATGATTTTACATCGTATTATGTGCATGTTGGCCTAACAGCCTGTTTAGAAACATCATAATTTTCAAACACCTGAAAATACTGATGCTCTCATATGTTGGTTGAAAACAAATAAATTCTATCTACATAATCACATTTACACGTTTATATTTAGGGTTTGAAATTGTTAATGTTGCAACATTCTGTTTGTAACTTTCTCTTGTACAGATAGTACCATTCACGAAGACGCGCCCCACTTTAGTACGGAGCGGGGCGCGTCTTCGTGGATGTGCACTATCTATAACTATTATTATATTAAAACATTATTTACATTGGCGGCCCTTTGTCATAATCATCAGTCAGCCTTTTGGTAGACTTGTATATTGCCAATATCTGATTGCCTTTAAAAGCTATCTCGATCCTGTACTCTTTGTCAAGCACAGGAATTCCTTTATTCATATTAATAATTATGACAGGCTTCTATTCTGCATCTAGTCATTTTAGTAATTTGAAAATCTTCTACTTACCCTTAAAACTGAATTGTTCTAATGCTCATTCTAGATTAATTAAATTGTTGTTGATTACATTCACTCACAAAAAAAAGAATAGTAAAAAATGGTTACAAGATAAGTTACAAATCTGAACGCCCATTTATCTAAAAACATCAAATTCGATAAAAAATTAAAAAAAATGTCGCACTGGACTCAACCCTAAATATAAAAACAGAATCCTTACGTTTCTAGAACATTCTCAACCCCACCTCGCCGCGATAGAGTACAGCGACCTTAATAACTCTAAGGCCCTGGTATCGGACGTGGCTTTGCCGTCACCGGCAGATGAAACCCTAGCTTCAGCTATAGGAGTATCTATAAAAGGTACTTTAGTAGTTGTTTTTGGTTCGACAGTTGTTCTGACGTGGAATTTCTTAACGCCTCTTCGACTGGCAGTGTTACTACTGGTTCTAAGTGGACTGAAAGTTGTCGCTGACGTTTCTAAGTCTTCTGTTGTTTTAACACTTTCTGTTGTTGTTGTTGTCGTGCTGCTGATTTGTGCTGCGTTTGTTAGAGAATTGATTGCGCTAGGATCGAAGTTCAGGCTTTTACCTCTCCTGTCTCCTCTTGTCCTTTCTATTCTGTCTGTTCTTCTGTTTACATTCCTGTCAGCTTCTGTCGTTGGAAATTCAGTTGCCTCTTCTTCTTTAGCAATATCTTCCATATCCTTTTGTGAGACAGCCATCAAAGCTTCAAGTAAAGCTTTCTTTGACGCCTCAGCGGTAGTGTTATGATCATCATCGCATGTTTGTATCAATAACAATATCAATCTCTTCACTGTCTTTGATTTCGTTTTCTTCATTACATTCATAAGTTTCTCAGCAGTGGTTGCGTTCATGATTTCTTTCGCTTTTTCAACTACTGTGTCGGTAATTGTGGTTAGGTCTTGAGCGGGTTCTGTAGAAGAATCTCTTAACAGTCTTCCTTGTCTTTCAAAATCTTTTGTCTCATGTGTTGTTACTTCAAAAGCGACTGTAGTTGAAGCTGTTTGTTCTGTAGGTAAGTATTCTGTGGGAGTTGTAGCTGTGTTAGGAAGGTACGTGTTCTCTGCTAAACCTTGATTCTGATCTGGCGCAGTCGGACTCAAGCCATCGTTGAGCGTAATAGGGTCTATCATAGTGCTCTGCCAGTTTCCGTAAGTGCTCGACCAAGCGAATTGGTTGGTCGTTTTCTCGCTGTCGGGAGATGTGAAGACTGTGTCTGATACCGTCGGTGTGATAGTTAGTATTTCTGTCTCTGTCACTCTTGCAGTTGTAGTCGGCTGCGTTGTTGTTTGTACGGTGGTTAGGTCTTCATCAGGTATTGTAGGAGCTTCAAGGTCTTCAGCGGGTTTCTTGATGGGTTCTGCGTCAAAGTTTATCTGTTTTCCTTGACGGATGCTGTTGGCTTGTGGTGCTGCAAAGGATTGACTGTGAGCTCTTTGCAATTCCTCTTCATTCTCTAATTCAACACTTTCCGTCTCAGTGAAATAGACTGAAGTAGTCGAGGGAATTGACGTTGTCGTCCTTATCTTCTTGCTTTCAAAGTCGCTGACGGAAGTCGATACAGATGGGTCAATACCCCAAGCAGTTGGCAAGTTGGTAGCTTCAACATACTCACTCAAAGGTTTACCTTCAGTAGACACAGCATTTGTTCCGTAAGGAGAATCATTTAGAGACAAAGCATTGTTCTGGAATCCGCCATATTTGTGGATCGAGTAATCGCTTTCAGTTGTTGTCGCTTCATTGTTGATGGTAGAGAGCGTGTTAATATTTACTGCGACAGTGTTGGTATATGAAGGTGTGGTAGCAGCGGGTGTAGGCGGAGATGTGTATGAAGCTGATATCCTTCCGCAGCATCTGAATGGATTTCTTGCAGTAGTGGATAAAGAACTGTATGCAGCTGATGGTGCATATTCTGACACTGGTCTAGGAGTAGTCGTACTGGTTGTTTCTTCAGTTACCGGGTAAATTGTTGGCACACCTAAAGCCTTAGGTTCTCGTACATTATTCGATAGTGGCGGTGCAGCTTTGTGATCATCAGAGAAGCCTAAGATTTCATCATCTTCTTCGTTTACTGTTGTAGTAGGTTCAGTGTTAATCGATTCTTCTGTTGTTGTTAACAAATCGCCGAATGATGGGTGGGTCGGTCTGATGTCTGATAGAACCTTCCTGAATTGTACTGGATCTTGGAGGTACGCAGATAAAGCATGTGTAAATACTTGAGCTAACTCCCTGATTTGTGGAGAAGTAGCAATGGGATTTTGGCTCTGCTGAACAGACAAATCCTCTGCTAATTCGTTGTAGGTTCCATTAGGATCTTCCCTTATTTCCTCCAATAACTCCGCATTGGTCATTTGATGTCCAAAGAGGTTGCTGTATTTGTTAATCGTTTGGCGGCTGAATAGAGCTGGGAGTACTTCTTCCATTGCCTCGTACTCATCAAAAGTTGGTGGGACTGTCTCAAATTCTTCAGGAGTCGGTGTTGTAGACAAATTATCTAAAGCTGTCGCGTAGTAGATGGCCAAGCTATGTAAAGTCTTGGGAGTTAGTGATGGTGGAACCACTAATCCTGGCCTATTGGGCTGATCACCGAAATACCTGTCCGTCATAGTCGTTAGGACAGTAGGTTCCGTAGGCCCAGTAGGTCCGAACCTATCCAGGTTTAATTTCCTCATGAGTCTTTCGCGACGTTCTTGGTAGGACGGCTCTGTGGTCGCTTGGTTTGCTCGTTTAGTGCTTGAGTATACGTCATATCTATCAGATGATGCGGTTTGTGTAAAAACATCAGCTCTAGTAGTGTGAGGTATCTTAGTAGCCGATTCGAAACTGTCCTTCGTATCGATAGTTACCTTCTTTTGTTTTTCAATATAATCGGTCCTTGCTGTAACCTGCGGAACTGTTTCTGTAGTGGTAGTAGTAGTAGACGTTGTTGTCTTGTTCTTCTCTTTTTGAAGGAATCCTTTTAGGAGAGAAACTCCAGGTCGTGTATAAGGTTCTTGCTTTTCAATGACAGTGGAATAACTCTTGGTGTATGGCACCAATGTCGGCCGTTTGGTTGTTGGGTCAGGAGTCGATGGAGGCGAATGTTTGTCACGAATATCGTATAAAGTTGTCAAGTTTGGATTGCTTTTAGCTTTAGGTTTGGCAGGAACGTTTGGTGTGTAAACCGGGTATGGTCTGTAGGCCTTGTTATGGAAATCTTGGAGGTACTGCCTGTTATTGTTGTTAGCAAAAGCTGCAGTTTCCGCTGCGACCTGCATCTCCCTGAAACTATAGTCCGGAGTACTTCTGTATACGGGAGATTCCGTGTAAGTAGGTTGTGTGGACCTCGGTACATTGCCAAAGTTTGTGGAGATCAGTTGAACTAAATTCTTCCTTCGTTGTTCAAAGGCCGTTGTGGCGGCAGTTCTTTGCGTCGGGTTGAAGTTGTTGGTAAACAAGGCTTGGTATGTCTTCACAGTCGCTTTAGGGATCTCGGTCTGTCTCTGTCTGCTTCTGAGCAGTCGTTCAGTCGTGCTGGGCACATTGACTGGCGTGCGTCTGGACTCTGCCCTGATGTTGGTGTCAGCGCCGATTTGTTGAAGATCCTGGTTCTTGCTAAGGCTTTGTGTAACCTTCTGGCTCTTCTTCTGTTCGTTGGAGTAGTACTCGGCGCTGGACTCGTAGAGGGCGGGGGCAGAGGCGCAGTCCACCTTGAACCACCAGTCACATATGAGGTGCGACTGGCTGAAGATGGTGCCATTCGGACAAAGGAACGAGATCTTGCGGGATGTGTCGCATATGTGGAATACCTGGAATTCAAATATTAAGATCAGTATCGAGCGTCGAACATAGCATATTAAATGGTTCTGCAAGATTGATATTCTGTCTACTTATGCACCTTTAACGTTAACAGTTTTTGATAAAAATACTCTAGAGATTGTGGTAGAAAGTTTATCATTATAGTTGGCAACTTAATAAGCCTAAGAGAATGAGCAGCAGGGGCCTACTGTATGTCTTCCCAAAAAATCATCGTGCCATAACTAAGATGATTATGTCAGTGCTATCCTTACTTTTGATAGTTAAAGCCAAATAATTTATTTCAATTAGGCACATAAAAAGCACTTTTGAACGTCAAAATTTACAAAAAACAGAATTGATTCTAGTCGCCCCTTCCAAAAGGTAGTTTTCGTATGGAGAAGAATGGGCAAGAAACTCCACCGTTATTATTTTAAAACGTTTTACAATATTTTGCATATGTCGCAGGGACACTGGTGCCGATTCCCTTGTTCACAAACGGAACTAAATTTAAGTTCAGTGCATTTTTTCTTTCTATTGCTTGACGTAAGTCAAGCGCTGATTAATTTTAGTAGGCAAGTTTTTAATCACGTCTAAACTTGTATGGAGTAGTGACAGGCGCTGATTAATTTGACAGGACTAAACTATAATTTATCTTCTCTCATTTTCTTAATGAAATAGAAAGAAAAAGATGCACTGAACTTAAATTTAGTTTAGTTTGTGAACAAAGGAATCGGCACCACTGTCAAATCAGTGATACTACAACTCCACCAGTGAAATTACAATTGCACGAAACCCCCAGAGACGTGGAAATCCTATCAGTGGAATTTCAGGCGCTAATATGAGCATGGATGATGTGCAGTATTATAGTTACCTGGCAATCGGTCTCCAAGTCGGCGTAGTATCCGGTGGGCACGTTCTTGCAGTTAAAACCTGTTGGGGGAATGTTCGGGTACGCTGGGAAGTCCACACCTGACCTGCCGATCACACCTGGAAACAGAGAGTTTATACTTATTTACTATTATGTACTTAAAAACAAATTGGGCAAAGGATGAGTGGCGGTAGTCCTGCAACGCAGGTGGTTTCAAAATGTATAAAAATTATTTACTTTATTAAATTTGCTTATAAATAATGAGAGCAGTCGTCGAGTATAATTAAATATCTCGGAAATAACTTATTTTTGTGAGGACTCATTGTCTAGTGGTACCTATAGTCTGGGTATGTAGTTTGTACTTGTAATCATAAAGAAACACCCTTGTCCTTTTAGGCTAAGCTTTTATAGGCCAGGGCACCTACCTCTGGTTTCTAAATGTCCGTTGAATATATACATATCAAACCTCATTTACAAGGCGTGATGTTATGTCTGTTATGTGCAAATTTCATTTAAAGTGATTTAATTGGCTGTTCTTATTTCGCCCAGCCAAAAATAACTGCAGTTAACCGATGTTTGACAGCGTCAGAGTTTATTTTCGTTTACTAGCTCTTTGGGTTTAGGACTTTGAGCCAGGATCAAAGTTTCTTCTTTAGAGTAATTAATGAAGATACCTTGATACTCGACGACATCTTCGGGCTGGTTATCCGGGGGTATGAGCCTCTTCACTAGCGCTTTGCCTTCCGTATAATGCTCGAACCCGGCGGCCCCCATAGCCTGAGCAATTTCCTGTAGGCTTTCCACACTTGGCGCGGGGGCGTATAGCTCGGTGTCCTGAGAAAATTATAAATAGACTAGGTATATAAAACGAAACAAGGGCAGGTAAAGTGATGTTGTGATGTTGTAATGATTAAATCATTCAAATGAATGAATGATTTAATGTTTTTTTTGCCAGAATATTGACATAAGACTTAGTATTAATAGCAGATGATTTTACAATATTCGACGTAACTTTCTTTCTATTTTAAATCAGAGGGGAATCTGCATGGTCTTGGTAAGTCTGAAATCTAAAGAAGACAAGAAATGGATCCACCAAACGTCTCAAAGGAGGATGGGCAAAAATATATGAGGTATAGGTTAATGAAAAGTAGGTAGGTAAAAGGTATTAATAGTTATGTGGTTACCTGTCGCCGTTGCGCTGTCCGGCGAGCTCCATCACAAGCGCCTGGAATTGAAATAAAATAATTGTGTTAAATATATCGGAAATAACTTGTATGCATGTATTTTTTTGTGAAGGCCGCAGGAATCCGCTGGATGCAGAAAGCACAGAATCGGTCGAAGTGGCGGTGCTTGGGGGAGGCCTATGTCCAGTCTGCAGTGGACGTCTTTCGGCTGAAATGATGATGATGATGATGTATTTTTGGCTCTTGTGAAGAGGTCATCTCATAATTATTAACTCTTCGAGAGACTATCAGCATCTGCCTAATATTTTGCAATGGTAAGGCTGGTAAGTCTGCTAAAAACTACGCCTACAATACCATCTATTTAAATCAGTATTTATTAGTTAGCGTCGGGATGGCTGGACCAAACGAGATATGTACATGTGGTCTCATGTACCATCGAAGAAACCCATACCTATACACCGTAAGGATTATTTCTGCTTGCAGCGCTCGGCCACTATAGTAACGGTTACCTACGAAAACAAAGGGTCGTGTGCACGGGATTTTGTTTTCAAATTGCTTAGTTATAGGTTTCTTCGATGGTACATGTGCACTGTTTAATACCTATTTGCTACTATTTGAAAAAAATATTGAAATATTTGCTACCTTTGCGTTAAGAAACATATAATTTAAGCCGTTTTCTTAAATTAGCATTCGATTTGTTTTGAATTGCAACACATCTTTCATCTCATAATATTCTAATGTGCCAATTTTACATCCGCCAGACGAGACCTCACATTGTCATGGCCAGACTTATACATATAAATCCCACCTCCTAACAATAATACAATTAACTCAGTAGGTAATCGACATAAACGTTTGCAACAAACCTAAACAGTTTGATATTAAAAGCGTCCTTATTTCAAAGGAGTAAGGGCGGTTTTACAGTTGTGTTGATATTGATCTACTGTGAGTTTTTACAAGTGTAATAATGGGATAGACAATGGGACCTGCTTTCTAATGTAAGTCGTGGTCGCCATGCGGGGATCTCGCGGTGATTCACGATTCACGGTATCCGAAAAGGTTGTGAACTTAGAGGTGGTGGAATGGCGATTTGGCGATGTACTTGCTGTTATGTAGAAATTAATGCGTAGATAGATCGAAAATAATTGTTTGTAGAGAAGACTAGAAATTCTTTTAAGTTCTCTTTTATAATCAGATTTGTCTTAAAACAATATGCCTTTACAGATTATGTTTAAACATCAAGTGATTCAAATCACAATTTTACGAAGTTTTTAAGTAAGTTATGGTTACCACCATTCAAAGTGTGACTGGTATACAGAATTTTGTTTCATGCTCACTCAGTTTACTGTTTAAACCGAGTCAAGTGTATTCTGTTCTTCCCTTTCCCTTTCAACGGTCATTAATGGACACAATAGAATTTTAATTGTTATCAATCTCAATGAGTCCTCGTGACCGTTGAACTCGTAAGCTATTTTCTGGAAAAACATTTTAAGTTAGTATCAAAAGTAAATGAAGCAGCTCGGTACTGAAACTTCACGTTAAACTGCATTTGTTTTAAATCCGCTGATCCAACCTCACTATAACCACAACCTAACATCGCATAGCGCACTAACTAGAGAGTGAAAGTATCGATGTGATCGATGACTCGCAGAACACCTGAATGGAGATGTACCGCTTATCGATATGTACCACAATAGTGTTGCTCGTAATAGTGGGCGTTCGTTTGTTTTAGATTCAAAGTTGTTAATGATTGAAGAAAGCTTTTTATGTTGGGAACTGCCTTATGATATATTGAAATCAGATGAAGAGGATTGACATTGGTAAGCTGCTGAGACGAAGAAAAGGCTGTCATTAGGTTGGCTGTCGAACATGACAATGGCCATTGGCCTGTATTCCTTGAACTCATAGGCAGAGCTATTTGTTACTCCCACGATCCTCACTACACTTCGTGATTATAATATAATATAATCGATGTTTTCATGTATGTTGAAGAAAGTGAACGATTTAAACTCCAAGCAGAAGCGACCGGGTGAGCATATTCACAGTAGTGTTGCCAGGGATTAAAAAAAGTATCCTAAGTGTTAATCCAGGTTATAAACTATCTGTGTGCCAAATTTCATCCCAATCCGTTCAGTAGTTTTTGCGTGAATGAGTAACAAACATCCATCCATCCATTCTCACAAACTATAATATTATTATAGTAGGATTTATAATATTAGTTGGGTAGTAGGATAGAATTGATTAGTGTTTTACCCTGTGCCGTCTAGTGTGCGCTGCACACTCATGTCTGGTTGTGTGCAAAAATTAAGCGTATATTCTAGCCGAGTATTTGAAGTTACAATAGTATGATCATCTTATATTAACATCGTCTTGTCTTAACGTTATAAATTAAGTAGCTGTTGCCCGCGACTTCGTCTGCGATCCAGGATGAAAAGTAGCTTATGTTCTAACCCAGGTCATGGTCAACCTATGTGCCAAATTTTATTCATATCCGTTCAGCCGTTTTAGCTTGAAAGCAAGGGCGGATCCAGGAGGGTCACGTGCCCCAAACGGTTTAAGAAAAATAAAATGTAATCGTCTGAATGAACTAGCCTAAATGCATATCTATCAAGAAATTGCTTCAATAATGAACGCTGAAGAAGTAGGCTACTATATCTTCAATGAATAAGAAAAAATCTCAAAAAAAAAACAGTGACACTTCGGGAGTGCCGACAGAAGTGAAAACTTGAAAAAAAAAACTTCCAAAACCTTTAAAGCAAAAATACTTGCATAGAACATTGATCTGTAACTTAATATAAATAAAGAGCACAAAACAATTGACCATGTTCCTATGTAGTACCTATGTATCACCTGCATCGGCACTGCGGTAATCAATGCGTTGATGTCTTTTACTCCACAGATCGTCTGTTGGCGAGTAAAAATACTTGCATAGAACATTGATCCGTAACGTAATATAAATAAAGAGCACAATCGCGTTTAAAAAAATGAGGTGTCGGTAACAGTGTCGCGAGTTTTAATTGTTTTTCCCATCTCAAAATGCCCAAAGCACCTAAAGAAGTTTTCACTTCAAAAAAGCATAGTGAAATTAACATAAGAGAGACACTTCATAGTTGTCTGGCCCAGAATTAAATCCTGGATCCGCCCTTGCGTCAAAGCGTAACAAACAAACTCACTTTCGCTTATATAATATTAGTTTTAGGACAATTAACGTTATAAGTACAGAATTAACGTTACAAGTAATAAATACACCAAACAAACCACTCTAAAGCGGCACCTTAGGTTCTTAAATGCTCGTTTACTATTTGTGTTTGAAGTACCATTTGCCCCGCAGCGACTGGCGGGTATTCGTAGGATAGGTTTCCTACAGTTAACCTGAGATGATAGGTGTACTGTACAGTGACCTCTGTAGTTAGGGTCACAACAGGAACTGTTTATGGTAGCGGTAACTGATGATGCTATGGTATATTAATGTCTCTATTATGTTCTTACTTGACGCCATAGTCTACACCAGCCAAAAACGATGCATGTCTACAGTATTTCTATTTTTTTATGTCCCTCGGGTATCATCACATTTCCGAATACAAACGAATGCTAATTTCCATGTCTATCAATGATTATATTTATCGTGTTTAATAATTTGAATTCAGAACTAAGTGCTTTATTGTTGTTTTATTTTGATTTCCGTGTGAACTATATAGAGCTGTAAAACTATTTTTCATTTCTTATACTCGAAAAGTAGTGTTTGTTTGACCCAAGTAGCGGGTGAAAGACGCTGATCCCCACCCTTGGGCAGGAAATAGTCATAGTAATTGCTTCCCTCTCTAGGGCGGGAATGAATTTTAAATATAGAACTAAATTTGGTTAGGTAGTCGGCTACGAAAAATTGTACAGAGGGGGTATTACACTGTTGAGTCTGTGGTCATGGATCTGTGATCGAAGATATAATGGAATTGTAAAATAGACATTTATTATGGGTATATCCGCCTTGGGGGATATTATACTATCATATTATATCATAATACCTATCTACGAAGCTCACAAATCACCCATGTTATGTCTATTTTACAATTTAGTTATGTCTTTGATCATGGATCTGTAATCAAAGATCTGATGGTGTAATACCCCCCTTATAGAAAAATACTGATTAAAAAAGAATGCTGCAGTCTTGTCATTGTATAAACAGCCAGTGTGAATAAAAAAAATACCTAAGCGGCATGACCCGCGACAGTGACGCGGTGTGTTCCATATTTAAAATAAAAAAGACTAATAGGTACCTACTAGAATACTCATGTTATTATTATCAATTAATATTTTAGAAAAACTACATCTTTTTACTTTCCTTATATTGAAAATAAAAAGTAGTGTTCAACACGGGTGAAAGTCATCAATTCCTTTCGACCCTCGTATAACAATCTACTATTTCTATTTATCGTGCCTTCGATTTTAGCAGCTTTCCTCCCATTTTTTAAATGAATTACATTAAGTTAAAAGACTATTAACAATTCTATATACTTCCAAGTCGATTGAGAGCCGGACGCTCTCAATCGACTTCTGTACGTCCGTACATTCCGACGTCTGCACCAAGTGCGAAGGGCAACTGATAAAAATCCGACAGCTGACGAAACACGAAGTTTGCCGAAGGACATTAAGAAAATAGAAATACAGTACATTATTTATACTAAGTGTTGACATAGCAGAACATTATATGCTGATTACACACACAAGTCTCTCTGTGACAGAATGGGTCGTAGTCCACCATGCACGCGGTCCTAGTGCGGGTTGGGGATGTCACACGTCTTCGATTTTTTTGTTCTTGGACATGCCAGTTTCCTAATCTTGTTTTCTTTCTCTGTTTTAAGAGCAGTCATGAAATGAATTACACAAAATAAACATACCGCCCACTCCTAAGTTGGGGCCGTTACCATTGGGGTACCATTCTCTGGTTGACATACGGTTGGCTTTTTAGGATCTTTTTCCACGTTTTCAGCGCCTTTAAATCCCTCATCTTCCGTTGCTAACTTCTGTTCGTTAAATGCCGAGTATTTGTAGCAGTCAGATGTTTTTGGGCCAAACTACAAAATGTTACAATGATATTTCCTAGTATTTCATCTGGCAACCTTATAAACTTCAAATTGTGCTTTCACTTCCAAAATATTTATCATAGTAAAACCTATAATTTTGAAAAGGTTATAGAAAGGTGTGATTGAGCACCCTCACTTTGCCTAAGACTGTATAAGGTAGCGTTTATAGGTTAGCCTACAGCTATGTCCATTTCTCTTATAAGTCATGTCGACTACTTTCGTGTCCTCGCGAGTTATTCGAGAAATGCGTATACCTACTATGGTGATAAATATTAGTCAGTATCATCCAGAGGTTGTTAGACGTAGTCTGTGGTTATTAGCGATCTTCTAACTTAAGCTCAACACACACACACAAGGCGGGTGCGTGTCGGGCGCGGGTCGGGACGGCAGTACAGCGGGCTTGTATATATATCCGCCGTCCCAACCCGCGCCCGACACGCACCCGCTTTGTGTGTATGTTGAGCTTTATCAGGCACCTTTGCGGTTGGGGAGTTTGTTGCGCCACTTCTTCGTCTCGGCTAAAGGATTAGAAAGTGGTGAAGGGCGGGTGTTTTGGGGGACTTTCCTATGTAATGTTGACGTTAAAAAAGTGCTGAAACTCAACCTAATTTGAACAAATGAAAATTTTTATTTTGATCTAATTATAATAAATTTAAAAACTTGATAAGCGTGTCGGAAAAGCTCTTAAATACTATTTCCTGTGTATTACCTATTTTTTGTTTTCGGGGAGAAACCTTTAAAATGCGCCCGGGCTTTGGGGATAAAACCGGGGAGCGTGGGATTCTAACCTCACTAAAACCACCCCAGTGGTCACATCTGCACATAGAAAGGGGTCACTGAAACGTATGGGAAACGCCTGTCAGGGCACATCCCTGAGGAGATTCTAAAGGGGTCTTCCTGTGTGTTACCTAATGTTTCGTATTTTAAATTAAATGCGAGACCTATAAGATCTTCTTAACTAACCACAGAGATTGAAATAAAACGATCTATTTTCAAATAACTTTGTAAAAGTATGCAATATGTTACCGACTATGATGACTGCGGTAGAATGAAAGGTAAGACGTAAGTATAAAAAGTTACAATTATTGAGATTTTCTGACAAAAGTTCGTGACATCTAAATACAAGTGATTTTGACTTTCACTCACATAACTGAAGTAATAACTTTCTTGTCTACCTCCATTCTGAACATCCATTATTATTTGGACAAGACGCAACTGTGAAACGACAATCGGATTTGCGATCGAAAGACTCATTTTATAATAATATACTTAAAAAAAAAAAATACAATTGACGTGGATATATTTAGTAACCTGTTCCGCTTAGCTATTTCTAAAGAGTTATAAAAAACCCTGAAAGAAATCAATACGTGTTTCACCTCTCAACGAGGCATCCTCAGGATGACGATTGACTTGTCGCGAACCAGAAATGGCGTGTTGCCACACCGAGCGCTGAACGCAGAGTGAAATAGCTAAGCGGAACAGGTTACTAAATATATCCACGTCTATTGTATTTTATAATGGATTTCCGCAAGGTCACGCCTGAATCAATTAACTATCATACTGTATTAGTTTATGCTCGCGACTTCGTCCGCGTGAAATTTTTTGTTCTCCGACCCACCCCGTCGCTTCGCGTTGCCTGTCCGCGTTATTATTTCCTTTTTGCTTAGCGGTCTTTCTGACTTTCTTTTTGCACGGCTCCTAAGGGTCCAAGCGTGATGAGCCTATAGCCTTCCTCAAGAATTGGGCTATCAAAATAATGCAAAAAGATGATTTCACTCCTCTTGCTCAAAAAGTCAGTTATTGTAGCGTACCAGAGCGGGGAAAAAATAGCATATCTTGCTCTAGGGGAAAAATAAATTTTTGTCTGTAACCAACGAGCCTACAAAAACGGAAAAGTGTTTATTCTTATGTAAAACTAGCTTTTACTACCGCATACCGGGATAAAAAGTTTCCTTATAAATTCAGACTGAACACATTGTATATTTTTTTTAATAAAATAAACTATTTAATATTGAATTGGATTATTTTATTTTCTCGCAATCGTAGTGAAAAGTAGAGTGTAACACACGGCGCTGAAACCCATTATAACTCGGATTTCTATTTACTCCCTCGCCAAAGCTCGGGAGTAACTAACTACCTCAATTGACTGGGTTATTTTAGCCCCTCGTATAACAATCTAAGTACTATTTCAAATCTGGTAGTTCCGGAGATTACCTCTACATACAACATTACAAACAAACATACAAAAAAAACACATAAACAAACAAATTTTACCTCTTTATAATATTAGTTTAGATATAGATTTAGCAAATTTTCTGGGGTTACCTATTACGACGTCTTAAGGCTTTGACTCTAATCTTTAGCATTAAGACAATTTCATCTTACTAAGTGAATCCTCTTATAAAGTTGCATTGAAAAACCCAAATATATTAGTCATGAATCATTAAGCCGATTGGTTGAAACACTCCACATAATATAACGATGTGCCGACAGTCCGATACAGATAACCGCACGATTTATGACCACTTGCGCAAGCGCAGACTTTCGCTAGGTCGCTGTTAGGACGTGTTCACATGAACGTTTGTGAAGGTCGGACGTAGTTCCGCCGACTGTGAGATCCGGAGATTACCCTCTACATACAAACTTACAAAAAAACAAGTTTTACCTCTTTATAATATTAGTATAGATAAATGATGAAGTTGAATTATAGATCGTTATGTTGACTTCTGTTGACGTAAACATTATTAAAATAAGTCTGCTTGGAAGTATCTGGAATGACAATCCACTATAGTCCATTTGAAATAAGATTATACATTTAAACAAACCTTTTTTACAATCCGTTCAACCGATTCTGACTTCTATACTGTAGGCATAAGGATGGCATTAAAAGCAAAAAAGTGGTTACAATACCAACTATTTACTGCAGCTGCCATTTGTCATGCCACCAACGCAATAGAAGTCAAAATTGGTTGAAGGGACTGTAAAAAAGGTTTATTTATGTCTAATCTTATTTCAAATGGAGTATAGATTCATCAGTCTCCAGCCCTTATCGCAATTTGTTTGAGGTCGGCGCAACATGTCTAGTTCTTCAATAGGTCCTTTTCTATTAGTCGTAATCCACCAGATTATAGCTTTTAGTTTTTCTTTGCCAATCATAGAATTGCAATATTTTATGGCGATATGAAGAAGGTGTTTATTTTCTCTTAATCATTTATTACAATTAAGTACCTAATGGTGTAGGTATATTCCGAAACACAGAAAATACAGAAAAACAAATAAAAACACAACTACGAAAAAAAAGCCAACTGAAAAGGTTTAAACAAGACATCACAGACACAAATAAAAAATCATAACTCGAACTGATTACGTGCGACTCCGGATTTTTATGCGGATTTTTTTCACTAACCACATGAAAAGAAGATAGAAGAAGAAGTTTTTATAACGTTTAATTTTATTTAAATTATTTTGGGGTTATATATATTATATGTTTTTGAAATGTGCTAATTAAGCCCTTTCATTAGATTACCAACATGAATCACTTTATTTCCTCTAGAGAGCGCCATATTCAATTTACTGTGACGTCACGTAGCTATAACCAGTGGAGATCAAAACGCTTCCTACGATACCTCATTTGTCAAATTATAATGAGGAGTTTAGAACTTATGAGGGAACAGATGAACGAACATACGAGTACATACATACCGGTCAAAATCATAACCTTCCACCGTAGTCTGGTAAAAAAAAACACGGATTATTTCAGTCGCAAGTCTAATCAAAGCCTTACAATCCAGTCGTGAGAGAAGCGTCGATCTGATCGACTAATACAATTAGAGCCTTCAGCAGCATCGATTGTTTAAATACTTCTCGTGCACCTCTTATATTTATTGCTGTAGGCTACAGCATAGAAATATAAGAAACATTATATCTATGGGCTACAGGTTATAAACCTTGAACCCAGGTTTAAACCTGAGCGATTATCGTCTAGTGAGTATGTAGCTAATGTTTTTAGGATGATTCTTTAATATCGGTATGTTGTGTGAACGTACTAACATTTGGAATAAATTGTAATAATATCAAGATATAATTGTCTCATTTCTGTGCAAGATCAGACACACAAAAAATCAGAGACACAGAAAATTAGAATGTTCGCATAGATCATTGCGTGTTTGCGATTTGGGTCTATTAAACGTAGGTTAACTTACAATAAGTACTTATAAATGATGTGATAAGGCAACGGTGCGGTTTAAAAGAAGATGTAGTGACAAAAATTGGAAAGAGTACCTATGCTTAGATGGTTTGGTCATGTTGAGAGGATGAATGAAAGGCGACTAACAAAAGGTATTTAGAAGGCAGATTTGAGTGGAAACGCCGGAAGGGGATGCCCTACGAGGACATATAGTGACCTTATTAGTGATGTTCTTCAGAAAGGTCAGGGGCGTAGTACTCGCAACTGGCGTGCGTGTATGACCAGATGTATGAACGTAAACGAAGAAAAAGGAGTATGTAAGGATCGTAGCAGGTGGCGTGAGTCTATGTATGCAGTTAATTGATTCAGGCGTGTCCTTACGGAAATCCATTATAAAACACAATAGAAGTGGATATATTTAGTAACCTGTTCCGCTTAGCTATTTCTAAAGAGTCATAAAAAAACCCCTGAAATAAATCGACACGTGTTTCACCTCTCAACGAGGCGTCCTCGGGATGACGATAGACTTGTCACGAACTCGAACACGGCGCGTTGCCACACCAAGCGCCGAGGACAGACTGCAAACACAACAACAACAACACTCCGACAACAACACACAACAACAAAACGACAACAATAACAATATTCCGTTTCATTGTGAACCAGTGGTGTAGTCAAAAGGGTGTGTTACTTGAGGAAATGCTACAGACGGGGTTCGAATTTTCAACCTCTTGCTCGCGAGCTCGTCACCCAAGCCTTTGTGGCAACTGAATACTGCCCATGAATTGCTTCTATGATCACCTTCTACTGACCAGCGGGAACCGTTAATTATACATCAGCATGGCCCACGATATCCCATCGAGGTCAAAGATGACTTAACTTCGGTACCTATCTGACATCAACTACAGATGGTTTTCATCAAGTTTACGACGTTTACGTACGTTCTACGTACTTCCTAGAGTTCCTAGAGATATGCGCCACAGACAGCCGCTCGGTTACATCGCGGTCGGCCATAACTTGACAATACCACAGACCGCACGACTAAATGTCACAGTTCCTATATTACTGGAGATAGTGCTTGACTTAGGGCTGGCAAGAGTTGAAGAAGTTTACTAATTTTATTTATTTCGATATACACACTTTTACATCTAGATAATAAATCTCCTGGATTTGTCACGTCTTTGTTGTATGTGAATTTCCAAAGTATGTTTCAGACAGAGACTTTCTGCCTCTAAAGATTTTCAAGCGCTGAATGTTAGCATTCATTTGATAGATGCAATAGTACAGAAGATGGTGTGTAATATTAAAAACAAAGAAATAGCAATGATTTAAAAAAATTGAGACTTATTGAACCTAACGCCCTAAAAATAATACCTAAAACACTCGATCCAAAATAAATCTTATCGGAGAGCCCATCGATTCTCTGACATCCCTGCACCATTACGTAGAGAGCGTATTAGCAAAGTTGTATAACAAAATAATATGATGTCTGTCTGTGCAGTTAAACGAGTATAATATCTAAAGCCGCCATATTGAATGTAACAATGGAATAGTGCCGGTAATAACTCCTTATGAGCGGTAATCTTTTGTCGAATATTAGGTTTAATCTAGAACAGATGCGTGGGTTTTATCTGAATAAATTAGTAACTATTATGTCTAGTCTAGATACTAATACCTAGTTATTATCTAAATATATAAAAGCGAAAGGTCACTCACTCACTCACTCATTCATCACGAAATCTCGAAAACTGCTTGACGTATAAAGATGAAATTTGGTAGGGAGGTAGTTCATAGTTAGTAGACGTCCGCTAAGAACGGATTTTTGGAAATTCGACCTTTAAGGGGGTGAAAAGGGAGAATTTTGTTTGTATGAAAAATCTTATTCCTTGAGTTAATAAACTTGAAACTTGGCACAAATATTTATCTATGTAAATTATAAACTTTGCCATTTTTAGTTTTTCTAAACTACCCCCTAAAGGAAGATTGGGGGGTATCAAAGTTTGTATGGAATAATTTTAACGCGCGTTCTGATTAACTCGAAACTCAGTATTTATACTTAAGATTGAAAATAAATAAAAACGTATATCAGGGATTTTTTAAATTTACCCCTAACCGGGTGAAAAGGGGTATTCATTTTTACAGGGGAGGATTTAACTGTGTGGCTTGGTTAACTTAAAATTGGTATAAATAAATAATCAATATGTCAAATAACGGAAACGTCACAATAGACTTTTCAAAAATTATTATCGTGCTATTTTTTATTTCGTTTAATTGTAAAAGGCTAGCCAAAAGGTTAGAATAACCCAAATAAATACCCAATATATATAACGGCCGCCACGTAACGGCCGCAATACAACGGCCACCACATAGCGGCCGCCACATTACGGCCGCAACTTGACGGCCGCCAAATTGCAGCCGCCAGATTGCGGCCGCCACATAACGGCTGCCAAATAACGGCCGCAACATAACGGCCGCCACATAACGGCCGCAACATAACGGCCGCCACATAACGGCCGCAACACAACGGCCGCCACATAGCGGCCGCCTTATTGCGTCCGCCACATTACGGCCTCCACTTTATGGCCGCTAATTGCAGCCGCAACAAAACGGCCGCCACATAGCGGCCACCACATTGCGACCGCCACATTACGGCCGCCACTTAACGGCTGCCACATAGCGGGCGCCACATTATGGTCGCAACAAAATGGCTGCAACAAAACGGCCACTACATAGCGGCCGCCACATTGTGACCGCCACGTAACGGCCGCAATACAACGGCCACCACATAGCGGCCGTCACTTTACGGCAGCTAGATAACGGCCACCAAATAACGGCCGCCATTTAACGGCCTCCACATAGCGGCTGACACAACCGCCACCACATTACAGCCGCCACTTTACGGCCGCAACATAACGGCCGCCACATAACTGCCGCAACACAACGGCCGCCACATAGCGGCCACCTCATTGCGTCCGTCACATTACGGCCGCCACTTTACGGCCGCCAAAATGCGGCCGCCACATAGCGGCCGCAACAAAACGGCCGCCATATAGCGGCCGCCACATTACGGCCGCCACTTTACGGCCGCCACATAACGGCGGCCACGTAACGGCCGCAATACAACGGCCACCACATAGCGGCCGCCACATTATGGCCGCAACTTGACGGCCGCCAAATTGCGGCCGCCAAAATGCGGCCACCACATAACGGCCGCCAAATAACGGTCGCCATATAACGGCCTCCACATAGCGGCCGACACAACCGCCGCCACATTAGGGCCGCCACTTTACGGCCGCAACATAACGGCCGCCACATAACGGCCGCAACACAACGGCCGCCACATAGCGGCCGCCTCATTGCGTCCGCCACATTACGGCCGCCACTTTACGGCCGCTAATTGCGGCTGCCACATAACGGCCACCAAATAACGGCCGCCACATGAAAAATTGCCAATTTTCACAAAATCTTTTCCAGAAACTATATCGAGCCAACTGAGGTTTGAGTACAAGAATGTTTGTCTGTATGTTAACTTTTCACGCCTAAACCACAATCAAATTCCAAATTCGAATTCGATTTCGATAAAATTTGCCAAGGTACTTACTTAGTTACGTACTGCTTAATCCTTATCCCAAAGTAGCCTATGTCCTAACATAGGCTACTTTTTGTCTCAAAAATAATCCTAAAGGAGGTGATATATAGGTAATGAAAGTTTTCTCGCCAAACTTCATGCTGCTAGGACAACGGGATATAGGCTTTGTTTTATTTGCGAGTGTCAATATAAATATGCGGTATAATTTAATGGCCGTATTTTTTTATTGCATTTACTTGGAAGTTTGATTTTCTTTACAGCTCCAAGGGACCGTAGATCTAAGTTTTTGATATCTATTTCAACTTGATGCATCCAGGCGTTTCTGAAAAAAGGGTCTTGACAGACAGCGAAGTTATCCTTAAACGGTTTCAATTTTACATTTTGAGTACAGATTTATTATCATTAGATTTATTATTGTTGTTTGGTATTAGATTTATACCTTTTAATACCGTAACGGCTGAACGTATTTAGATGAAAGGCATACGGATAGGCCATAATCTGGCTTAGAACATAGGATACTCTGAATTTCGGTAGCATGTTCCTGTGGGATATTTTGCGACATCCACGCGGGCGAAGCCGCGGGCAAAAGCTAGTATTTATATATATAAAATTCTCGTGTCACAATATTAGTTGCCATACTCCTCCGAAGCGGCTTGATTGATATTTATGAAATTTTATATTTATATTTGGTAGGTCTGAGAATCGGTCGTAATCTATTTTTCATACCCCTAAGTGATAAGGGTGGTCCACCCAAAACATTTATATGGCAAAACAACGTTTGCCGGGTCAGCTAGTTTTATTAATATAATTATGTAAACATAAAGTAAACGCCCAGTACCAACTATAAACGAAGATCTGTCGATAGATTGTCTAAGTTTATGCCTATGTCTGACCAGTAGTAGGTACCTCCCACTATCTATGCACTGTCAATCCTGTAGCCTTTTAGTGTGGCCTCCAATTTAGATTTCAGATTTCCTAATTTCCTAACTAAAAACATTTACAAAACATATTTTATTACAAGCGAAAATAACCACTATCAACGAAAATATTGATCTCTAAACTTCGATAATTTCGTACTTCGAACGTTGAAGCTCGATCGATGCGTCTGCGCATAATTACTGTGATCTAGACTTGTAATGGCATTTCACAAGTTCCGCTGAGGCAACGTCGTTAAGATATAGTTCGATTATAATGTCGACATTGTCTTGGGCTCGTTGAACAAATATTATTATTTATTAGCCTTCGATTTGTTTTAAGATAAATATCTATAGATATTTTAAGTGGTCGTTTAGTAATTGGATGAGATTGTCGTACTCTTTTTTAAAAAGGACGACATATACATATTTCTGAGCCATGTCTACAAGCTGTTTTCACGAGTCATCACGAACCGTCCCTCGTGCAGATTTAACGACTTCCAGCCTCCCGAACAAGCCAGATTCCGTAAAGGCTTTAGCACCGTAGACCACATATATACGCTGCGGCAGGTTATACAGAAGACCGAAGAGTATAACCTGGCTCTCTGCTTAGCGTTTGTGGACTTAGAGAAAGCCTTCGATTCGATCGAGACAGGAGGAAACAGTTTCATCTCGGTAGTCACCCTTTCAAGCCATATCTTTTACACAGTCCATCCATCTTTTCTTTGATTGTTTTCTAATGATAGCTACACATTGTGGTGTTAAACATTTGGATTGAATTGAAATATTGAATTCTATTTATTTTGTTTAAGTTTTAGTGGTTAGTAAAAATGGTCGGTTAGGTAATTACTATGTAGGTGTCATAGTACAATTTTAACAGTTAAAATTTAAAAATCCCCCGACACAAACATTTCCTCATTTGGTTTTCCTACTCCATCACCAGACCCTGTTCACCACCTATCTTTAACTTATTCATTGCAATGAGCCCAAACACAATACCTGTGCTGTAAGTTGGTAAGGGAGTTGGGTATCCTGCAAATTCCAGGTGATGCTGCAGCATCAGTTCAAGGTTACTATGTTCTTTTAATATCATTGAAGTAACAAAATACCAAATTTCAAATCTATCAGACCTGTGGAAGATACTCACATCCATTCATCAACTAGAAAAGAGCTGATTTCTTTTTTTGTTAAAACATGTCTAGAAACCATCGCTAGAAAACCTGCTTTCAAATAAAAAAACCGCATTCAAATCGGTTCACCCGTTTAAGAGCTACGGTGCCACAGTCAGACACACATGGCGGTCAAACTTTCAACATTTTTTTTTGCGTTGCCCCTCTTTTTGCGTCGGGGGTTACCCCGCTACTGCAGCGCATCAGGGATGTTCGCGGACGCACATGTGGATTGTTTCTTTGCCACAATGCGTAAGCGCTGTACGTCCCTGGTGCGTGGGGTGTGGGGCGGCGACAACAGTATCCTGTCTCTAATTTCGATCAGGCTGGACTGTCCGTATGTGAATCGCTGCTGCGCCATTTGCCATGGAATGGTGCAGACGCGGTGAAGCGTCGGATAGTACTGCCGCTGTGTGTAGTGTACAGTGATTTGTTTAGGATGTAGTTTGTCATAGTTACTAACAAAAAATTGAAAAAGAGCTTTTTATAAATGTAAGTATGACACGACTTTCCCTAAAGAAGTCGACTTCGGGTTACCTAAAGTTCTGATTTTCCAAAGGAATATTTGATAAATGAACAATAACTTACATATCATAATCAGGGTGAATAAAAGTATTGTCTTCATCATGTCAGCTCCTATACTATTCCGTCTCCACCGCATGACAGTTCTGAAACAAAATAATAAAGACGTTAATACTTTCTCCGTACTCCATTATCGTGAAATATGTTAGATTTTCTGGCATGATTAACTTAAGAACTCGGAGAACGACACAGTTCTCCAAGATGGTAGTGGTACGACCCCGATCCTACTGATCATCACAACTGGTTTGATAATAATAACCCTGAAAATGTGCTTAATAATAGAGATGCACAGACTCACACACTTATAATAGAGAAATATTTAACTCCGCGTTAAACAAATTTTTGAACTTCAAACAATGACGACCTTTTTTAATGATTGCATTTCTTTTTAATTTTTATCTTTTCAAAAACTGAACTATTAAAGTTGGTTAGTAAAAAAATCCCATTGTGATCTTTTTGTTACGCGGTGCTATTAATCTAATTGATCTTTTTGATTTTCAATTAATATTCTAATCGTATCTTTTAAACTGTTTTTACCTCTTTATATTTAAAATCTACCTTCTAACATAGATCTGCCAATAATTGCCACTGGTCCACGGCTATGTGTGGATTATAAAATTATTTTGTACCTACAATGTTTTGTTTTACCACCTTTAAATTAAAATCCAAGATGGCGTCTGCGAAAACGTTAACAAAAGAGCAGCAAGTATTATATTAGAGTGTTCAATAATATTTTTAGGAGCACAAAATGGGAATTATTAGAGGTTCGTTTAAATACATACCCTTTTAATATAGGTACCCCCTGGCTACGGGTAATGAGATTTTTATTATGCTTTTAAAAATCTTGAACAGGGACTTTATAAGAGCTTTCTTTGTCTCAGACCTGCATCTAAATATATTCTGCAGCAAATTCCACTTAGGTAGTCCGGATAGAGTAACAATTTACATGACCTCAATATTATATTCAATCTAAACTTTCATCGTCTGTCATATTCACGAGACCAACCGGAACTTCCCGAACATACCACCACGTCTGACAAGAGTCAGTGAGCACGAGCAACGATGACGTCACAAAGTCACGACCAACATCGACATCTGTAATAGTGCACTACCTATACAGCGGGATACTAAGACGGATGTGAACTTTTGGGTTAAATGTAGAACCATTTCTAACCGCATTGGTTTACTGATAAACTTGCTGCGCCCCGCGGTTTCACCCGCATAAGTCTCGATTCCGTGGGAATATCGAGATAAAAAGTTCTATGTCCTAACCCAGGTCATGGTTTACCCAAGTGGCAAATTTCATCCAGATCCGTTCAGCCGTTTTAGCGTGAAAGCGTAACAAACAAACAAACACATAAATATACAAAAATCAAATATTTTCTCTTTATAATATTAATTGACATAATTAATTTAGACGAATCTCAAAATGGCGCCTGAAAACAGGAATAAAATGTGGGGCGAACAAGGAAATTGTGTGTTTAATCCGATCCAGCCTGTCCCTTGCTGTCCTCCCCGAGCGACGCCCTAAGCCGAGGTCCGTACCTCACAGGGGGTGCCATTAGCGTGAAGTCGCTTAGTTTCTACGTTTTATGTCCTGGCTTGAGGCCTTAATTTATTGAGGCAGCCACAGAGAAGTCCGGTTAAGCAGTCGATAACCTCCTATTAGGTTGACCTGCGAGATGCCATAAAAAAAAAGAAATATAGGAATTGATTGTGTGAAAAGTGATGTAGCTAGAAAAGACGTGACTGCTGCGATGATGGCTAATTAAGATGTACGGAGGTAGAGGATATGCTGTGCCCGAGCAAATAAGACGAATTGGGAACAGGGCCGGAGGATGATTGTCAGTCTTCATATTTTATTTTCAGTTTTTGTTTATGCGTCCTGATTTTCTATGAAAATATCTGTTTTTTCTACCTTTCATCTAAGTGCTTAAATCAACAAATTTCATGTGTTCTTAACACTAAAATCTATCGTTATCTAACATACCCACAACCTTACATTCCGATACGTGTGGGCGACGTGCAGCTAATTGTCTGTTATCTCACATCGCTGATGGCACTGTTACATAAAGTTATACTATCGGCTATACTTGTAGTTGACGAGTTCCGGTCTTGGACATAATATAAATATGCAGTTATAGCTTGTCCACTCTGAAATGGCGCGCCCTTCTACCACATTTTACGTACAAGCCGCGGCGACGGCGACGACGCCTATTGGTTTTTGTTAGAACTTTTCCGGAGTGTTTAAACCGTTTAAGTATGTAGTTGGTAATAAAATATCCCAGGTTTCCTGATCAGGTTTTGATATAACTATTAATTAGTTAATACGCTGGTCGTTTGTAAGGTTTTTGAAAATAAAAAATTGTTTCTTTGAAGTCTACAAAAGTCCACTGCAGAGATTTAAAGTTAAATATTTGAATCCCACTGTATTAAATAACGTTTCATGGTCATTAACTATTCCTGTTCGCTGTCGCAAACCTAGTTGTTACCATTATTCTTGATTAACGATTTCTGAGTTCCAAAGTGTGTAAGATTGTTTAATATCAAATTGTAGTTGGTGATCCCTTAAGTAACCTTTTACGAAAATCTAGATACTATTAGAAAAGAAAACCCTCTTTGCAGAATGAAACCAACTGATAGCAGTTTTCAATTAAACTAAATCCACATAAAAAATGCGCTAATCCAGAACTGTCACGCTATAATACTTTATCATTTAATCTACTCACTATTAAAACATACTGTAAAATAAAACAAATTCAAACGTGAAGAAAATCGCGAGCTACTGCGCACGCGCTGTTCCGGAAGTCGTGACACAAGATGGCCGCGCTTCCGGCCGCCATTGTTGCTATGCCAGTTACTAGCAACAGGTCACTTTCCAACGACTTTTGAACTTGTTTTATATATTTTCCTGGAGTTGAATGCGGAATGGAAAATATGCTAATGACATGAAGTTATGTTTGAAAGGTAAACTAACTATAAACTGTTTATGAGGTAGTAAAGTCAGTCATCGTTCCTAGTGTAGAGTAGTGTGGAAATGTATAATTATGGCTTGTATATTACTTTAATATAAGTAATTGGTAATTCCTAAAATGATAGATTGTCTACTTTGATGACATTATAGGTTGTAACTACTCAAAGACGTTCTATTGAATATAAAACGGCCAAGTCTGAAAAGTTTGATGAAACTTCAATATCTACAAAATATCCCTCTACCCGCCTCCCGGGTTCGATTCCCAGAAGGGAAAATGTTTTGCTCGGTTTGGTTGGTGGTAGGGCTTGTTCTAAATTCGCCTGGCTAGCTACCACCTTCTTATCTAAGTCTGTCGCCATAACAACACAGTGGCACTCCGGGAGTGCTGACAGAAGTGAAAATTTGAACAAGATCGCCTTGGTGGTAAAAAAAATACTTGTATAGAACATTGGTCCGTAACCTTATCCAAATAAAGAGCACAATCGCGTTTACAAAGATGAGGTGTCGGTAACGGTGTCGCGAGTTTTGTTGAATTGTTGTTGAATTGTTTTTTCCCATCTCAAAAATGCTCAACGCGCCTAAAGAAGTTTTCACTTCAATAATATCTAGTTTGAGAACTTGTAGACTGATTACTTTTAAAACCAACTGCACTTTTAACTTGGTGTAATACAGTCTTCTGGGCCTAGAACTCTCTTTGTTTGCTCCAATCCCCACGCTCCTGTGCCAGGCTCAACCTGGTTCTACCCGCGATGGCAGCACTCGTGCAAAATATCTCATTAGAAAGTAATTTCTAGTTCAGAAACTTGCTGATAACTTGTTCCAACCAACTGTACCTAAAGTTGTACAAGGATCTTAGTGGCCAAAATAAAAACATTAACTTTTACGCCGCCATTTTGTTTTTTTTAATACAATTCACAAATAAATTTTATAAATGTTTAATAACAGTAAAATTCCTGTAAATTTCATTCAAGCGAAGCGCCAAAAGTTCCTTGTAGTAGGTCCTGCACTTCCAACTTGGTAAAAACAAGTATGTCTTCGGATAATTTTTCCCTAGAAAAATGAATCGTTATTTTCTTAATGTCCCTTGTGAATCGTCGCATTTCCGAATACAAATGAATGCTAATTTCCATGTCCATCAATTATTAAATTTATCGTGTACAATAATTTGAATTCAGAACTAAGTACTTTATTGTTGTTTTGTTTTTATTTCCTTGTGAACTGTATAGAGCCGTAAAACTATTTTCGTGCCTGTGACTTTAGCAGCTTTCTTCTAATTTTTAAAATAAATAACATTAAGTTAAAAAAGTATTAACAACTCTATATACTTCAAAGTCGGTTGAGAGCGTCCAGTCTTCGCCAAGTGCAAATGGCAACTGATAGAAGTCCGACGACTGACGAAACATGAAGTTTGCAAATAGTTATACTGTACACACGGCTACATATCAAGCAATACATTTCCAGTATAAGCTGACCTCGCATTGTACGGAAATCCTATACAATGCAAAATCAGCATAAACTGGAAATGTATGGCTTGATGTGTAGCCATGTGTACATAAAATTAACTGATATAGCAACACGTTACATTTATTTAGCAAGAGTGGCGGATATCGCCACTATTGTTTATTTACATCTACAATCAATCCTTGCGCTTCGTAGATGGTTATCGCTCAATTGCCGGTACTACCAAGTACAGAGAGCATAACGAGGTGAATATTCTTCACTTATAGAAAGTTAGGAACTATCGTCTTCTTGACGAACAGTATGTGGTAGTAAAGTATCTACGACACATCGACATCATTCTCTTGCCTTAATGCCAAAAAATATTTGATTTGTTGTATGTTTGTTTGTTACGCTTTCACGTTAAAACAACTGAACGAATTTGGATGACATGGGTAGACCGTGACCTGGGTTAGGACATAGGATAGTTATCCCGATATCCCGAGACTTATGCGGGTGAAACCGCGGGGCGCAGCAAATCGTTCATATTTCTCTATTAGTCATCGAGTGACAGAAAAACTTTAGCTTTATAGGGCGCCGTCTCTGTCACTCATAGTTATGTGACAGTCGATCAGTCGAAACGTTGCAATTCAAAAGTACACTTCGTAAATTGTTAATAGATAAAGCGTATTACAGTGTAACTGAGTTTTTAACAGTCAATTTTTATCAGACCACCTCGAATTTTTAATTAATTAATTATTGTTTTGCGTATGAAATATTTATGGTGTGTTGTCTATGACCTGGAATTTTGATGTTTGTTTGTTTATTTATCTTTGGACCACGATTTGTATTTCTTGTATATACCTACTGTTACTGACAATTTGAATTTTTTTATGAATAAGTATTTGAATTGTAATAATTTTATTTAATGAGAATGACATGACTAATTTAATGTTCCAACAAGAGTTTAAATTTTAACAATTTTATATAGGTAATGAAAATGTTTGCATGCCGAATGGTGAAATATGGCGGAACTCTGATGAAAACCTACTACTACCTACTTATGTATAACCCATATTTGCAAATAAATGCTATTCTATTCTATTCGATCGTTCAAAATCTCGAAGTGTCATATTAACGTAAATATATATATTTTTTTGTAAATTTTGAGTCATTTGAAAGAAGTCTGTCGATTTATGCGGTTTTGTTTCACCTCTATGTTCACAAACAACTTACTTCAATCATTCTTTCGACATGAAATTCATACAATAAAAGACTGTTTAATAGAAACGTAGAGGGAGGTAATTCAGCTTAAAATCATCATTCATTCGAACGTAGTTTTGTCTCAACTTTCTGATTTCAGAACTATGGTTTGGCTATATTTCAGAACAATGAAAGCATTTTTGACATTCCATTAGTTAAAAAAACAAATGCTCGTTCACGAATGCACCTAACCGAAGGTAAACACTTGTGCCCTCAACTGTACTTACCTACTGTAAGAGAGATCAGATGATGACCTGAGCTTGTAAAAACTATGATGACTACTGAATAATTGAGCTGATCGGACCTTAGTCAGTGGCCCAAGTGGTAAACTTAAAGCGGGGTTATGTAAAAGACAAATATATAAAAAGAGGATCAAGTCGGAAGATTACATTTCTTTTTTAAATAAAAAATAATTCATGCCAAATAAAAAAACACAAGGCAGAAACTGTTTTGGCGCATTTTGAATTTCTTGATCCATAAATTTATTATCCGAGATTTTCGAGTCAAAACGAAAATGAGAAAGACCTGACCAATGTCGCAATCATCTATCTTACTACCTACATAAAAAACAATTGCCGTTAGTCTTGCACAAACTCGAAAATGCCTCCACCGATTTTTGTTTTTGTTTTATTTCGCCTTAATTCTGGGGTGGTGTAGAAAAAAAGAAAATTAGAAAAAAACCCATACAAAACGCCGGAAAATCGAAAAAAACAAAATTTTGTCTCATGTGGTACGAACTTCACCGGGTCACCTAGTACCTAAGTAAAATAAATTAATGAAATAGTGTTGGTATTTTTTAAACTTAATAGTAATAACGAATAGTCGTGCTGTTCAGATCTAGATGTTTAAAACGAAGTGACTTTTACCTTGTTAGCTGAAATACTTTCACACGACTTGCGTGTGAGTGTTTTGTTTTTTATTATCTGAGGTTTCAGTAAATACCTACTTTAGGATAAGTACTTAAGATTATGTTTAAAAAAGCAGGTTGTGTTCCTAGGTCGTGAACTCGTTGTAAGCAATGAATCATCTCATTAAAGATGTAATTAATTGATTAGGGAAACTTTAGTCCACCTCTTTTTCAACCAGTGCATAAATAAGCAAACCATAAACAATGATTCAAACGAGTGTCATGGATTTAGAAAATTTTATACTAAACTAGCTGCGCCCCGCGGTTACACCCACTTAAGTCTCGATCCCGTCGGGATATCGGGATAAAAAGTATCCTATGTCCTACAAGACCTAGGTGCCAATTCATCCAAATCCGTTCAGCTAAACAAACAAACAAATACACAAACAAATTCACTATCGCATTTTAATATTAGTTAGGATTATCACAACTATGGCATGTAAAACGGTTTGTTTAATTTCTGAAACATTAATTGTCTTGCCATCTTCATTGTAACAACAAGTAATATTTCAAAACTTCCTAAAAAGGTCATAACACACTTTCAATAACGCTATCGCTACATCTTATCTCTTACAGCGATTACTTCCTTCTCAGTATCGCGCGATCTCTTACGAAAGCCAACGTTTTCGTCTGCTTTTCCCATGCATTAGTCGCTTTCGTACGTCACGAGCCGATTGCGCCCGATTACACCCGATCGTGGCCGAAGATAGGAAGGAGGCTGAGGGGCTAAGGGGCTAAGGTTTGTTATGAGTGACTAATTGAGGTCGAGCGAGTAAGGGTTAAATAAATAGGAAGAGATGAAGTTAAGACATTGTGTAAGGTTGTGGGTGATCATTTTTATATGGTTGTGAGGTGGTTACATGTTAATGTTGGTTGAAATGAAAAAGCTTTGAAATGACCTTGTTATGACTGTTATATCATCACTTATTTATGTGTTGCTGGGTGGGTTACACCTTACCTTCTAGTATTACTGTAAAATGCCGCGAAAATAGCTTATTAGATATGTTATTGAACGGTAATTACGTGTAAATTCGATCTTTCTCAAAGCTAAGTATAATATTTTCAGAATCGGAGATAAGCCTCGTGCAGACCAGCGCGATGCGACAGCGCACAGCGAAAAAAAAAAACTTTTTTTGCAAAAAAATCTACCTACACCACAATTTTTAACGTATCGCTGCCATTTTTTTTAGACACTCCTGAGATAACACACTTTGGTGTGTCACTGCCACATTACCAAAATCGAAATTTTGTTTTTTTTAATTTTCTTTTAAAAATCGGGAAAAGAATCAAATTGTTTTTTGGGGCGCCTTTTTGTATCCACCATTTTGAATTTTTATAAACAGACAGTAAATTCAAGACCAGGGACCTGAAAAACGCCTGGAAACAGATTTTTGTTAAAATATTTTTTTTAGAAATTGTTTTTAGCTTCATTTCCTAATTTTTTGACTTTTAAGGAAAAGTTCATTTATTAAAGTCGTTATTAATAAATATCGCAATCAAATTCATTTAGGTAAATTCGTGTATCAATCAAGTTTATAAAAC
Organism: Agrochola litura; assembly: GCA_949152395.1. Lineage (NCBI taxonomy): Eukaryota > Metazoa > Arthropoda > Insecta > Lepidoptera > Noctuidae > Agrochola > Agrochola litura. Next base: position 1,369,926 of record OX424512.1, read on the forward strand.
ACTTCAACAATGCAATTTTGGATTCGTTATTCGCGAGACTAAGCGGACGTGTTTTTTGTGTTGATTATAACGATATTGATTTAAGTAATTACGAATAATGTTATTGCAATAATTGCGGAGTCAGTTTATTGTGCAAGTGACGAGTGTGACTAACAACTTTGTTCGTTGTGAAAGATGAACAAAATAGTTTTATAGACAATCAGCGTTTCCGGTGTTAGTAGTATGTCTAACCCAGGAGATAGCCCCTTTGGCCGCAGCCAATTGGTACGACGAAGTCCCCCTCCGACGCCATCGCCTGCCGATCAAAGCCAGACAAGAGAACCAGCGCCGCCAGCAACCACGGAGAACGAATTACCGACTGAAGTCGTCTCTACGTCAGAGATTCAGAGATGGCTTGGATCCATAGACACAATTTTGAGCGAAATTTGCACGATTGTGGCCGAGGGAAAAATGAATTCCGACCAAAAACTTCGTGTCACCAATCTCTGTCGGAAAGTAAACAATGGGACGTCTCAGATAGCCGTACTGTACCAATCCCTGAAGCAGAAGTCTATCCAGGCGCACACAACCATCCAGCACCTTCAAGTGCAGCAGAATGTTGCGGAATCCCTTTGCCAGTTCAAAAAAGTCGTGGAAACGAAGATGAGCCGAACCGAACCAGAAAGTACTTCCTATGCTAACATTGTGATGAAAGGCTCTGATAAATTTATTCGCCCAGCAAATCTCAGTTCAGTCGCTATATATCCCAGCGATAAAACCAAAACCAGTGACGACACCAAGTCGTTGGTACAAAAAAATATCTCACCTGAGGAATTAAAACTCCATGTTCGCGGTCTAAGTAAAACTAGAAACGGAGGCGTCATCATTAGGACGGATAACAAAGACGACATTCATAAATTAAAAAGCTCACAGAAGCTACTTTCCTCAGGCCTTACAGTTGAAGAACCTTCCAAACGCCGTCCTAGGATTGCTGTCATTGGTGTCCCCGTAGCCCTGACTGAAAAAGAGGTATTTGATTGCATTTACGTACAAAACTTGACAGAAAAATTGCCCAACATTACTCATGAGACCTTTTTAGAAAATATAAAATTGAGCCATAAGTCAGGAAAGAAAGATCGTCCTACTTGCAACTACATATTGCAAGTTCCTGCTAATATCAGGAAAGTTATGATGGACCAAGGCCGAATTTTCATAAATTGGACATCGTGTCCAGTGAGAGATTTCACTATCGTAACTAGGTGTTTTAACTGCCAGCAGTTCGGACACGCAGCCAAATTTTGCAGAGAAACGAGCCCTACTTGCAACCTCTGTGGCGAAACAGGACATTCATTTAAGGAATGCAGTCATAAAGGTTCTTCGCCTCAATGTGCGACCTGCAAGCGCTTCAAGAGGAAAAATGACCACCCAACTGGTGATGTAAATTGCCCAGCACGTAAATATGCAGAAGACAATTATATTAATTCTATTGATTATGAAGGCGCCTAGGAGCGCCGCCGACTAACTAGTTACTTAAGCACATAGATAGTAGGTTAACTTCTACATATAATTTATTTTATGGCCAATCAGCTAATCTGTGATCTAGATGGGTTTTCCGTGTCTGAAGCTAAAATCTGTAATGTTGAGGAATGCAAAAACATAGTCTATACTGGGGATAAAACATTGACTTTACTTACACAAAATATACGCAGTATAACCCGAAATTTTAACGGTTTCCAAGTTTTGTTACAAGATTTTGATATTTGCTTCGACATTATCGTTCTAACAGAATGTTGGTTATCCAAACAAACGGCCAATATACCATCTCTCGATGGCTTTAATCTTTACAAAAGCGATAGAACATTCAACCAGAATGACGGCATAGTGGTTTATATTAAAAATAATTTAAGAACATTAGTAGAAGAACCCCATTTTCTAGGCTGCAACTGCTTAGTAATTAAAATCATTCCCGATACAGTAATTATGGCTATTTATAGGCCTCCATCCCAAAGTATTGATGGGTTTTTGGATTCACTTAATAGTAACTTAGAAAAGTTATCTTCATTTAAAAATATCGTACTGGTAGGTGATATCAACATAAACATTGCTGCCGAAAAAATCGATACTCATTCACATAATTACCTCAATATTTGCTCATTTCATGGACTATTACCAGCTCATTATCATCCAACCCACCAGAGCGGCTCTTGTCTAGACCATATCCTCATAAAATCGAAAAGTTCATCCAAAACATTGGTTACTAATTCGTCACTTACCGATCATCATACTGTTTTACTAACATTACAAATATCTTCACCTAGAAATAACTGCATGCGTAGCTATACTAAACTCAATATGACGAGTCTTGAAACTGACTTTCGCGGTATTAATTTTGACCCCGTTTACATTTCACATGATCCAAATGTTTCACTACAATACTTTGTCGATATTTTGCAATCTACGATAAGGAAAAATACATTTACTAAAGTAATACCTAGAAAATATAGTAATATTAAACCATGGATTACGCCCGGACTTGTTCGCTGTATCAGACATAGAGATAAACTTCACCGAAAATCGAAAAATGCACCGGATAACGAACTACTCTCAATTACTTACAAAAGATATAGGAATTTCTGTAATAATCTGTTGAAAAAGCTAAAAAACCAATATGATCAAAGTCAACTACAGAAAGCAGGTAAAAACACTAAACTTATATGGAAATTCTTAAAAACTAACACTATTAGGTCAAAAAATCCCGAACCAGCGCTTGATCTTTTATCTTCTGAGCTAAGCCCTACCGAAGCAGCAAATAAAGCTAACAACTTCTTCATTAACGTAGGAAAAAACTTAGCTGAAAAATCTGTATTATCTAATAGTTATTTTTCCATTCAAAGCCAAACTAAGACATATGCAACACGAAACTCTATGGTCTTATTAGATACTGATGTTAATGAGGTAGTAAGTATAATAGATGGATTAAAGGAAATTTGTGCCGTAGGATGTGACGACATACCTAATAGCATACTCAATAGATTTAAATACGTCATTGCCCCTCCTTTGACTCACATTTTTAATTTATGTTTAAAAAAAGGAATATTTCCTAAATTGCTTAAAAAAGCCATAGTCACCCCCGTGTTTAAAGCTGGAGATAAAAATAGTGTAAATAATTACAAGCCAATTTCAGTTTTAACAGGCCTCTCAAAGATTTTGGAAAAAATTATAAACAGTAGATTAGTAAAATATCTTGAAAGTAATAAATTACTCTCTAATCATCAATTTGGTTTTAGGCCTAAAAGATCAACAAGCCAAGCCGTTCACCATCTGACTAATTTTATAAGCACAAACCTAGATAACGGCATGCACACCATAGGGATATTTTTAGACCTTGCCAAGGCTTTTGACACAATTTCTTGTACTTTACTTTTGTACAAGCTTGAAATGCTGGGAATACGGGGAGTACAATTGCAACTATTAACTGATTACCTTAGCGACCGCCATCAGTGTGTAAAAATAGGTCAGTACATGAGTTCTGAACTTGAGAATAGCTGTTATGGAATCCCACAAGGCAGTATTTTGGGTCCTACTTTGTTTTTAATTTATATAAATGACCTGTGCAATTTGACACTTCAAAAGGGTGTAATTATGTCATATGCGGATGACACAGCTCTACTGTTCGCAGCTAAATCAAAGGATGAGGTCTATGAAGTAGCACAGAATGGGTTTAATACTGTGTCTAATTGGCTTCATAAAAATCTCTTAACTTTAAATACAGATAAAACCAAGTACCTATTATTTACAATGAGAAACACTAATCCAACGCTTACTAATCCAAACATTCAAGCGCATAACAATTGTAATTTACATTATGCTGACATTGCATGCACTTGTCCCACTTTAGCCAAAACTGACCATATCAAATATCTAGGCGTCACAATTGACACAAACCTGAATTTCCGCAAACACATCGATTTATTATGCACCAGAGTGCGTAAACTAATATACATTTTTAAAAATTTACGTAGCATTGCCGACTTTAAATTAATTAGACAGGTTTATTTGGTTTTGTGTCAATCTATTATTACCTACTGCATAACATCCTGGGGTGGTGCCGCTAAATCAATTTTACTGCACCTAGAACGCGCCCAAAGAGCAGTTTTAAAGGTTGCTACTTTTCGGCCATTTAGATTTCCTACACACCAGCTTTATATGGCATGTAAAGTGCTAACAGTACGTCAATTATTTGTTTTGAATGTAGTTTTATTACAACACACTGAACTTTATTTTAACCCCGTACCTTCAGATAGGAGAAGAAAAGATTTGGTTTGTGTTAACTCTCAGACTAAACATGCTTTTACTAATCGATTTTATTTATTTTTAGGACCCTACTTGTATAACCAATTTAACAGAGTGCTAAAGATTTATAGTTTAAGTTATAATAGGTGTAACTTACTTGTTCAAGAATATTTGACAAAACTCAATTATGCAGACACGGAAAAACTACTAGAAATTTTAAAATAAAATTTATATCTACGTACTCTATCTTAAGTCTCTTCCTTTACCAAATTACTCTTTAAGTACTTTACTCTTTAAGTCTCGTCCTTTACCAAATTAATAATACTTTGTCTACTTTAATATTATTCGTTAATTTATTTAAACATAATATATCTTACATAATCTAGTTTTAAAATAATATACCCAAATAGTTGCTGTTTAAGTCATTGAAAATATTATGTCTTCTTTTTAATTTAGCTTCTAATATATGTATTGTTGTTCTCTTTTTAAATGTTTGATGTAAATTGATGGCCTGAAACACAGGTTTTCATAAACCTAGATCAGGCTAGTCTACATTACAGTTAGAATTAAAGTTTCCTCGATTGTAATTAATGTAAATCATAATTTTACTTTATACTTGAATAAATTTATTATTTATTATTTATAATTTAAATATGAATATAGTTTACTTATGCACCCAATACGCTATTCAGCTATTATTATCGACAACGAAGCGTATATTTTCCCATCAAGTAAACCCATTGTTGGGCTAGTTAATTAATCTTAAAAGGTTAAAGATTACAGGATATGATCGCTCAAATTGACCAAGAGGTCAACTCGAGGTCCAAATATGGTGTGCATTAGTCATTTCTTTTTAAATTAACACCTTTTTTGATGGATTTAATAGGTGTCTGATATGGTAATTTGCATACCGAGTAGGTTTCTTATGTATAGTGATAATGATCTTTTTACATAGCTCAGTAGATGGCAGACTGGCTTGGCTGAGGTCGTGCGTCGTAGGTTCTAAGCATTCTAGCCTGTTTGTAAAAGTAAAAGTGTTACTGTTTGATTTGTAAAATACTGCTATTTAACATAAGATTTCGGCTAGGTAGTTTATTAACCGACTTCAAAAAAAACGAGGAGGTTTTCAGTTCGTCAGGAACTTTTTTTTTTGCTTTTATGTATGTTCCCCGATTACTCGAAGACGGCTGAACCGATTTCAAAAATATTTTTTTGTTTGAAAGGGTATACTTTCTAGTTGGTCCCATTGTCATTTGGTCACGATCTTATGATGGGATCTTGGAGAAATCGAGGGAACTCTTCAAATATTATAGGCACACCTATAGCAATTTGGGTATTTTGTATAGTAACTTGTGCATTTGCTCTCGGAAAGCACCATTTGGTAAAGTGGAACTGATGATGAAGGACACAGATGGCGACCGGAACTACTCAATAATATGTATTTCACGGGTTGCGATTCGATTACTTTAATATGGTTGGTAAGCTCGTCACAATTCATATGGTGCAGTGAGCTGATGGTGAAGTACCTGGAGAACTCCTCAACAGTTAAAGTCCCTGCATCGGGAAAAGCAATAGGTATTTTGTAAAAGGTGATGAGCAGTTGACATTAGGCTATTGTAACTTAGAGAAATTACAAACTGACCCACTATTTATTTTAGTGATATTTATTTTAGAAGTCTGTACCTATGTAAGTATATTCTCATTTATTTTATATTGTTTATATTGAAATTAGTGAATTGTTTTTTTATTCTTCTTTGATTTATGTTTTTATTTTCTCTTCTACGGTTTTACACACGTTGTCTACATCTCTTTTTAACTACTTTCCTATCGCAGGTATGCTGGAAGAGATTTCTATAGAAATAAGCATTGCCCTTGTACGTATTTTTCTGTTCCTTTCTTCTTGTCTGTTTATATGTGTGTACATAAATGGTTAAATAAATAAAAAGTGAAAGTTTGCCTAAACCCACATTTCGCCAGTTATGTTTCAGTCCGGGCACAAATCCAGACTCCGGGCTGCTACTGAGAAATTCCTAATGGAAAAACCCAATAAGACTGCCCGACCTGGAAATCGAACCCAGGATCTTATGCTCAGCAGTAGCACTTGCGGCCACTAGACCAACGAGCCAGTCAAAAGTTCATTTTTAAACTAGCCTAATCAAAGTGATTTTCAGCAAAAGAAAGGCTATTTATAAGTTGTCTAAATCTCTCAAAATTGGAGAATACATTTCTGTCTGTTGTAAAAAAGCTGCACAAGCATTTTAATCTTCTATAACAATTTCACTCAAGCGTTCATACGTAAGATCTAAGATTCAGTTAATTTTTGAAATGCCACGATCTTCCCCTTGCTCGCGTCTCTAATTATATTTCCACACCGATGACCCGGAGGATTGACAAATCGACTCGGATCCATATCTCGTGCATTCCTGCGGTCGCTACAATTTTCTGATAATCACACAGGCTGATTTCTCCGTCTAGATTGGGATCTAGCTAATTTTGCTTAGTAATATAGATTGGATGAATGCAATATTGTTTGAGGAAGGAATAAAAATAATAATTTTGTTATGAAATATGTTTCTTACTTTGCCTGTATTAAAGCATTTATTTCAAATAAACCAATTACAGGTACTTTTGAATTGTCAAGGGGTCGGTCAGTCAGAAAAATGAAGCTAGTTGCCCATTCCAAAGCGAAGTAAGTACCTATGGAGAAGAACGGGCAAGAAACTCCACGGACACTCTTTTAAATCAATAAAAAAAGAAAATATATACAATTAGTGTCAAATTCAAACTTATTATTTCAAATTGACATCATTAAGGTATTACAATTAAGCCACGCACTTTTGGAATTCATGGGAGGCCGTCATCTCCTTCTGCGAAGCACTAATGCTCGCGAAGGAGGAGGCGGAACGCGTAAGGGAGAGGCAAATTTCGCGCCCTCACGCCCCTAACCGCCGCAGGAGACGCCCTGGACGTCGGGAGTCGCAGGCCGATTCCCGGCAACCATAAGCGCGGGCTTGCGGATGGAGAGCAATGGGTAGCTCGCCGTCCGATAAGGACCAGACCCAGGTCCACGGCGCGTTGTGTTCCACGCGCGCCTCAAAGAGATGTCAGCAGAACTGATGGGGTCCGCTAAGGCCGATGCCTTCCGGGGTCGCGGGAAAGCCCGAAAGGGATACCGTGGCCCCCGGCAACATGGCTGAAGGAACACGGGTGGGTTTTAGTCAGTAAGAGTCTGACACGCCCTCCCGCTCCACCCAGAGCGAGAGAAGTTATTTGATAATTCCCTACACAAAAAAAAAGGCTCTTTTGGAATTATGAAGGGACTCAGTCTGTTAGAAAGTTGTAACAAGTTACCCATTTCAAATAGGTAGTAGGTTCTCATGGAGAAGAACGGGCAAATAACTCCATGGACGGTACACCGTTACAGATATACATGTCTGTTGTATCCCATCCAAATTAGGTGACTATTTGATTTTGTGCCCACGGCATAAGCCCCTCATGAATAGCTCGGCGACACGTGTTGAAAATAATAACATAACACATAACATAACATCACGCCTTGTTTCCCCGAAGGGTTGGGCAGAGGTGTCCCTGTAGCAGGTACACTCACATTTCGCCAGTTATGTTTAAGTCCCATGTAATAGGGGGCGAGCCTATTGCCATCAACCGGGCACAAATCCAGACTCCAAGCTGCTACTGAGAAATTTCAGATAGAAAAACCCAATAACACTTTGCCCGACCCGGGAATCGAACCCAGGACCTCATGCTATTACACTATCTATTTCCATAACACATAATCAGCCTATAATGATCCCACTGCTGGGACACAAGCCTCCACTCGTCGAGAGGGAGTGGGATCTAATCTACCACGTGGGCTCAGTGCGAGCTGGCAGATGTCACATTTGTCTTCAAATTTTTGGTTCTAGGTTATCAAATAGTTACTATCAATTTGCTCTTCTTCAAATGCCATGTTTGAACACACGGGCACAGACGAGGAGGTAGCAGTCAGCCAGGGTGGACATGTAAGCGACATGTTCGGGTGTTGTAGCTACTAATATTGATATGTTTGTTATTCAATCACGCAAAAACGGCTGAACGGATTCGGATGAAATTTGGCACACAGATAGTTTATAACCTGGATTAACACATAGGTTATTTTTTATCCCGTTAGTAGGTATCTTCCCGTAAGATTTCCGAGCTCCACGTGGACGAAGTCGCGGGCATAAGCTAATTGTTAACCGACTTCCAAAAAGGAGGAGGTTATATGTTCGACGCGTATGTCTGTTTTTTTTTTTTTTTTTTTTTCTTTTTCATATCATTGTTTGTTATATGGTCGTTTTCGAGCATTATTAACTTGTTTCAAATGTTTTACTTTCAAGTTGGTCCCATTGACATTTGGTCACGATCTTGGAGAAATCGAAGGGACTCTTCAAATATTATAGGCACACCTATAGCGATTTGGGTATTTTTTTAACCGACTTCAAAAAAAGGAGGAGGTTCTCAGTTCGTCGGAATCTTTTTTTGAACGTGCTCGATGAGTGTCTTAACATTGCATTACATTTCCATCAAAGTTTACGTTGCTCCTCAAGAAAAACCTAAATGCAAAGTCAGTAAACATTATAATGTTGTTATAATCTGTATCATTCCGTCGCAATCAGTTAAATAACTAACTAAAATACGTTTACGACATTTTCGACAATTACACTGCCGAGCAAAATAAATGGGACGTTGCAAACTCTAAATGTCTCCGACTTAATTGCACCGCTGTGTATTACGACACGGACAGACAAGCAAAACATTTGTTATTATAGTATCTAATCAAAAGTGGAGGTGTGCACGAGGAATGAGCTTAACTTTTGACCTTTGCGATTTCTGATAGTAAATAAAAGCTTTGTTAATTGGTATTTTAAAAGTCAACATTATTTTAATGTCATGGTAGCCGTGTGTAGCAATGTGATTTTTTCAATATCATAGGTAAGGTTGTTTACTTAGTAACGGTGATCGATACAAAATGTTGATAATGTTTCTCAGGCCTTCATTAATTAAGACAGACTAAGTAGACTGATCGTGCTTGCGGTAAAAGGAAAGGCACTTTGGTGCACTTTTGTTATACAGTGTGAGTCTTTTTATAATGTACACATATCGAAATGAACTTGGTCACGATAAAAAAAAAAAAAAAAATTAAAGTTTCTTTCTGTTTTATTGAGAAATTTTACGATTATTGTAAAAAATTATGAAAAGAAAAACAGTTTTTTTGCTAAAAAAACATGTTTATTTTCAGTTGAAGGTAGGTTTTTTTTTCCACAATTTTCATTTTATGAGGACGCCTAATTACTTCCAATCATTATGGAGTTTGTTTCATCACGATAGATCATTTAGTTTAAAAGTTACACCGTTTTGTATAAAAAAATCCGTAAAAAATATTTAGATTAAAAAAAAAATCCTTCGATAGATTCCCTCATTTCGACGTGTGCACATTATAAAAACTCACACTGTAAAAAAGTCATTATAATTTTCAAACTATCAGTAAATCGATCCCTGGACTTTAGTCTGTCTGAAACTGACAACTTGCGTTGAGTAAGCGTGGTTATGAGAGTCAAGCCATTTCCCTGCAGTATGAGATGACAGATCCAGGCCGATAATTATGTTACAATAGGGTACGGTAGTCAACCATCTAGTGTAGGTAGGCACTGTATACTTTTCTCTAATTTTGAAACAAGGATGAAAATAAAAAGATGGCGTCTGTCCGATTATCTCTCGTTGTAAGTGACTGCGCAACAGTCATTACTGGTAGCTGTAAGTATACGATACAGGCTGTGTTTATTGTCAGTACGTTTGTCTTCATAAGTAGACGAGAATGCTAAGTTTTATAGGTTTTTCCACTAGGTAAAGAATCATAAAAAACCGGCCAAGTGCGTGTCGGACCACGCACAATGAAGGGTTCCGTAGTTGAATTTACCCCAAAAACAAACTTAACTTTGTAGTTGAAAAATATGTTCTCCCATACGAAATGTATGGGAAAACATGTTTTTGCAACTGCAAAGTTAAGTTGGTCGATTATTACTCGTTAACTTGTAGAGCCTTCTTAGCTGTGATAGTTTTTCTTTAAAACACTCGACTCTAACAAAAATTAGCACTTTAAAACTTAATATTTCGCAAACGGATCCCTAAATCCAAAAATGGTTTTCACAAACTCACAATGTTTTTGAAGGACCTTTCCAACGATACACCACACATTGGGTAACAAAAAAAAAAAACATCACCACTTTGCGTGTAGGAGAGGTACACTAAAAAAAGTGTTTTTCATAATTTTGTTTTACCACTTTGTCGGCGTAATTAATATATATACCTATGTCAAATTACAGCTTTCTAGTACTAAGGGTCTCGGAGCTAGACCGCGGACAGACAGACAGACGGACATGACGAAACTATAAGGGTTCCTTGTTTACTACGGAACCTTAAAAACTGACTTTTTTGTTTGGTTTTTGGGGAAAGCATAGTATAACCTACCCCTAATAAATTGCGATTCATAATACTTTTCTCAAAGTGATAATGTCTCGACCAGGCTCGGGTCGACAGCGCGTTGTGTTCCACGCGCGCCTCAAAGAGATGTCAGCAGAACTGACGGGGTTCGCTAGGGCCGATGCCTGCCGGGGTTGCGGGAAAGTCCGAAAGGGATACCGTGGCCCCCGGCAACATGGCAACTGAAGGAACACGGGTGGGTTTTAGTCAGTAAGAGTCTGACACGCCCTCCCGCTCCACCCAGAGCGGGAGAAGTTATTTGATAATAATTTCCCAGCCAAAAAACAAAAAAGGGTGATAATATCTTGACTAGCCTAGAGCACAAAACAAAACGGTGTAACTTTTAAACTAAATGATCTATCGCGATGAATCAAACTCCATAATGATTGGAAGTAATTAATTAATTAAAACTGTGGAAAAAAAACTACCCTCAATTAAAAATAAACATGTGTTTTTTTAGCAAAAATCTGCTTTTTTTCATACATTTTTACAATAATCGTAAAATTTCTCAATTAGACGCCCCCATTAAGTCCATTAAAAATAAATGTATAAAAAGTATTTGGATTTTTTTTTGCTTAGTTGGAAAAAGGCTAGACAGATTGGGTAAAGATAAGTGATGTGCCAAATGTTGTAAGACACCTATCAAGCTATCACTAACAGTATCTAAACTTAGAGCCATCAGCTGTGAAGGTCACTGTTCACGCTAAGTTACATCTAAGTAATGATGCTTGACATCACTTAATGGCTGTAACAAAAGATTATTGGCTGTTGATAATGTGTGTTTAAGTTTTATTTTGTAATGTTTTTCGCAAGGTCAGGTAATAGGTAGGTGTCAGACGGTCATAATTATAATAAGAGTGGGTCTAGGTTTTATGTTTTGAACTTTGAATATAATAATGAGCTCATCATAATCTGACACAATAGTTTTCAGAAAAAAAAAGTTAAGTAATGTCTTTGAATGTACGTTTTTGTATTTTTTTTTTGTCACTTTTAAATAAACTGAGGTACAGTGCCTATAATATTTACATAATTAATAAAAAGCTAACATTTTTAAAATAATAATATGTACAGTACATACAAGTATATAAAAAAGGCAGGGGAAAAAATCTAAGGGCCTCAAGAAATTCGGCCGCATCGCTGGCAACAGGAAAAGTGCCCAAAAAGCTGGCAGCATTGCCACGTTGTATTTTAATGCTGATTCTTTGGCCAAAAAATAAGTCACGTGATGAGTCGACCAACCTTTGAAACTGAAAGTATGAAACTTCAGGTGTGCAAGTCTGCTGGAAGAAATTTCTTAAGAAATAAGCAGTACTTTTGTCCAAACTTGCTAAATAATAATAACAATTTTGCTTTAATTTTCTAAATAAAGTTTGTTTTTTTTTGTGAAGTTTTGTGCTTTAGAACAATGCGATATTTTCTGCTTTGTTTTTACTATTGAGCCGATTATACAAGCTATGATCCGATTTATTATTTTCATATTCACATGCAATGATATAAACAGACTAAGATTAATGCGCCAATTCCTAACACTGTTTAATTTTTTACTTAACACTTACAAAGCATGATTAATTTCAGTATCATTGCCCTCATACATCTAACTCGGCAAACGTTTCAGTTTCAAAATATTTATCTTAGCTGCGCACACGCAACCCAGCGATCAAGTTGTCTCTACATGCGATCGCTCCAATACAGCGCTACCAAATGTAGAGAAGCGTGAAATTGTACACGCCTTCGCAATGTGGAGGGTAGAGTCACATAGCGAGGAGAGCGGTCAAATATAGCAATGCAGTTCCGATGCAGTCCCATGACAGTGTAAACGGAAAGCAGGTCAAGATAATATTAATAAAATTACACCGCGAATGGTTAAAAATATAAGGACGGTTTTGAACCATGTGCGGTACATGACACGTCACGTTTTGACACTTTTAGTCACATTGGTCTATTTTAAGAATGCCCCCTTGTACTTAGGACATACAGGTCCTCGATTAATCTTAAGCGGCATCTTCGTAGTTTTTATTATGACGTTATTTTCGTTGAACCCTGTATGTATTAGACAATAATATTGTAAAGCGTTCTATCATTTTAGCAATATGTTTGCAAATAAAATCGATAGATATGTCAACGTTTCAGTGTATTTCCCATTTCATATATTAGGACCTGAAAAATTACTATAGATAAAATGCATATTAAATATTGAACATTACCATATAAATACATGACCTGATTCCTGAAACTTTCAAAAGAATATTTTGACGATATTTTATCGTCTAGCTCACACAGGCATGCTATCCTAAGTGCAACAGACAGACAAACAGTCAGAACAATGAATAATGGCGCCGGCAACCGTCGGCTCGGTTATTTGCGATAACAAATTGCTACCGCTCCCTCTGAGGCATTTATCGGGTAGCTTTGATTCCACACATAAATGGTAGATCAATTTCAGTAGGTACACATTTTGTGAAGTCAAACTCAAAGCATTTATTTAAATTAAAACATTTACTGGCACTTTTGAATTGTCGGTCAGTCAGAAGGATGCTTGTTGCCCATTCCAAAGCGTAGTAAGTTCTTATGGAGAAGGACTGGCAAGAAACTCCATGAACACTCTAACAACCTTGATTATCTACATCATGTCAATCATGTTCGGAATAATGGCATGCTAACCTAATACACTTAACTATATTTTTTTAGCTTCTTATAAAATTCTAGAACAGTAATTATCCACCTAGTTTTATCTGATCGTGTTATCAACGCTAATATAAAATTGAAATTAAACTCGTCTCACGGATAGTTAACCGTGAAATAAGCCGTGAAAGTAGTTTCGTTGCAGCGTTAACTATCTGTTGAGTTATCTTCATGCTAGGTTTCTAGTACGCTAAGCAGAAAGAACATGAAATCTTCTAAATTTATAGACAACAATGAATGCCATAGCAATCTAATAAATTGGTACAAAAGAGGTTTCAAACTTATGACTTCTCTTTTGCCAAACCTTGCTGCTTACTTTGTAGTAACAGTTTTCTCCTGCACAACGACTATTTCCATAATATCATAACTTATCATCACACCAGTATTATACGAAGAGAACCAAGAAATAACCGAGAAAGATGGCACACCACAATCCACAAAGCAACTGAATGCTTTGAAGCAAGTCGTCTTGAAGACTTAGACAAAAAGCGCCAAATACGCAAAAGTCGCCCAAAGCCTTCATATGCGTACACATACAACGATGCTGATCAGCTCTTCTGTACACGGTGTGACCGGGTTTTCAAGACCAAATTTGGTTTTGCTAGTCATCAGAGAGCTCACGAAAGGAAAAAAGAAAATTAGTCTGGGTTACTGTCGCCGGTTACGGTGAAGAGGACTATATATATATATATAGTCCTCTTGACTACATATATATTATATGAAGGGATAGGCAGTAGTTCATAAAATTTTAGAAATATCGAATACTTCTACAATGTTAGTAAATATGTGAGCACCATGTATCTATCACATAATTAGTTTATTTGTCATTGCTTCATTTTTAATTCTTTTTACCTATTGTGGTATTGTACTTTTATTCTAGGCACATCGTCTTCACATATATAATTAATGTATACAAAATATTGTAAAACATTTTAAAAGAGTAACGGTGGAGTTTCTTGCCCATTCTTCTCTATACGAAAACTATCTACCTACTTTTAGAAGGGACGACTTGACGTTCATTAGTGCCTTTACTGTGCCTAATTGAAATAAATTATTTGACTTTGACTTTGACATAGCACATACACGTTTCGCCAGTTTTGAAATAAAAATGAAATCTTTATTTTCCAGACACAAATCCACATAACTTTCAATAAATACACATGATTTTTAAGTCCCATGTTAGGAGGCGGCCTCAAATCCAGACTCAGGGCTGCAAAAAAATAACACAGCCAAACCTAGGTATAGTTGTCGTCATATAAAAAGAACGCTGAGCGACTAGGCTATTGTTTTATAATATAAGTGTAATTGTTTTATTATAGAATCATAATGGCTACAATACTTTATTAGCTACTGAGTAGGCTGGAATCGCTCAGTGTGCAGGTAAACGACCACCGTTCTTTTTACGTGAGGGACCAGTATCAAACTGTCCCTATTGTGACCACTAGTCCAACGATACAGGCAATCAAACAAAGCAATTCATAGCAAAAACTTGCAGAATTCTAGACCTGCAAAATCATTAATTAGCCTACCCGTTTTACAATGAATAATAGAGTTAACAGCTAATTTGTGTGAACAAATTACCACCATTGTGCCCTGAACATTGGACGGGCAGCTATTATATTGATACCTCAATACATGTCGACATGAATGAGCTTTGAAATAGATGCTGGGACTTTGAATGAGTTGCAAATTAGAAGTTAGAAGACGAATCTTTATAGCTAGGTTTATGAAATTTTACAAGGGATTTCAAGGGGTTTCATGGGAATTAAGTACCTATATGTATAAATTCCGTTCTGCGAGCAATGTGCCCTGCCCATTGCCACTTAAGTTTGGCAATTCTTCGGGCTATGTCGGTTACCTTGTTTCTTCTGTGGATCTTTTTTTTTCTGATTCCATCACGTAGGGAAACTCCAAGCATAGCCCTCTCCATTGCCTTTGGGTGACTTTTAGCCTTCTGATAAGGCTTATTGTGAGCGACCTCGTTTCGGTACCATGCTCGCAGTGATGCGCAGCAGGTGATCGCGGCAGATGGGGCCGAAATGTTCTGGAGTGACGACCGCGTACTGGAAGACGTAGCGTTGGAAGGCCTCCTACAAGATGGACCGATGACCTTGTGAAGGCCGCAGTAATCCACTGGATGGAGCACAGAATCGGTCGAAGTGGCGGTGCTTGGGGGAAGCCTATGTCCAGCAGTGGACGTCTTTCGGCTGAAATGATGATGATGACGATCTATAAATTAATTATACTTCATCGATTCTCGTCTTCTGGATGTCATTAGAGATGATTAAATGACTATGGTGGACTATGGGGCGCAAGCAGCAAAAAGCAACTTTATCCGATCACTATCGAGTTTTCAACATGTAGTTATTATTACAACGGCTCTTATCAACATCATCATGATTCTCTTACCCACATGCCTAATTTATTTGTGGTCACGCAACATGTATTTTCTTCCATACTTCTCTGTTAGTCGTCATCTCGGTAGTCACCCCCTTTTCTATGCATAATACCATCTTACACACAGTCCATCCATCGTTTCTGTGGTCTTCCCCTACTCTTAGCTGTTAGCTCTAAGTATCAGCTCATCAATACTTATTCAAAATCAAATCAAAGCTCGAATCGATCACTTCAGGATAATTTAATTAAAAATTGACCGCTTTTACAAGTAACACTCGATTTTGGTTTTTATAGTTGCACGTCATCTTTTATAATGTTTGCATGTAAATATTTTATATAGTTCCGGATTATTTTACTCCGATTTCATCTACATAAGAAAATTAATAAACAAACAATACAATGCATTCTGACCTCTACCTTTACAGCCTTATTCCCAAAAGTAATACATCGGAACATCGGAAGTGGAGGTAGTCCGGATATTATAGCAGCTCCATTATTTTAGACAAACCAGCTCATTTCATTGTTTAGCTTTGGCATTGGTTCGACATGGTTCAATCTTAGTGTTGGCCGTCCTTCTGATGAGAATATGAAATATTATTGCGTAATTTGCATTCGAACAATAACAATAATGTACCTGGAATTTTGTAATATCTTGATTTAAAAGAGTGTCCCTGGTGTTTCTTGCCCGTTCATCTCCATAGAGGTCGACGATTCCAACTAGCTTCAACTTTCTGACTAACTGACCGACTCTTTGACAGCTCAAAAGCGCCTGTAAATAGTTGAAATGAAATAAATGCTTCGAGTTCAATTTGAGATTCACACTTGAAACGGATTGTCTAATGATTGATGTTTGTACTTTCATAAATGCGGTCTTCTTGCAAACGAATAAATAAATAAATTGGACGTCTTTCGTCACTATTTAAATAGAGTATTGCATAGGCTAATTTAGCTGTCTCCGTGGTTCAACAGTACGTAATAATCATATTTATCTATTTCAGAAATGAAAAGTTTACGTATATATCTTTTGTTAAAGATCAAGCGATAAAAATGATTACAATGTTTTTCTTTGATTTAGCTGTGATAGCGTGCAAATAGACATACTTACTTTCGCTTTATAGTGAATTGATCCACTTTACAAATCAATATGATGATCTAACTAATATTTCCTTACACACATTTACTGGCTAATGAATCCAACAGTACCTCACTAATGACCGATGATAAAGACATTAAAACAAACATACATAATTAATGAACACCGTGGGAAATGCAGAACCAGAACCAGTAACGAACGAGAAACAATGGTATAAGTAAATAATCACCAGATTATGTACTAATTACTTTCGATTGGAGTCTTAGTGTTGCGCAAGCGATCATCTGTCGATAATTGCTGTACTGTGACGTATGCATACCGAGGCGGGCGGTAACCTGTAGTTTGTGTGGCTTGTGTGAGAGGAGGTAGCGATATCGGGAGAAAAGTAACGCAAACAAAAGCAATGAGCAATATAAAAAGCCACTTGCAAAGTGCCAAAAAATCTAAATATCTCCTAAACCTCACAAGTTAACTACATGAAGTAAAAAAAAAACTTTTTACAATAGATACAACCGACTTCCAAACTACAAAGTGAAAAATAACTTTAATTTCGGAAGGCAGTGTCTTTGGATCAGTTTTTTGTTTTATGACACCGACTTCTGTCATTAAAGTTATTTTTTACTTTGTAGTTTGGAAGTCGGTTGTATTTTTTGTAAAAAAGTTTTGTTTTTTACTTTTTATTGGGTTGGTTTATAATTTATCTAAGTTACAATAGTCTAATGTCAACTGATCATCAAAAATACCCAAATCGCTATAGATGTATGATATTTGAAGAGTTCCCTCGATTTCTCCAAGATCCTATCATCAGATCGTGACCAAACGACAATGGCACCAATTTGAAAGTATACCCTTTTAAACAAAAAAAAAAATATTTCAAATCGGTCCAGCCGTCTTCGAGTAATCGGGGAACATATATATAAAAAATAAAAATAAATATTCCGACGAACTCTTTTTTTGAAATCGGTTAAAAATCTTGAAAACAGTTTTAAAGGTGTTTTTTCACGCGCTAATAAATACACTTGGATGTTGCTATTTACTTCAATAAGCTATCTTGCGTGGTTTCGGAAATATTTCATGATAAGTTAGTGGCTTTTTATATTGCTCGTCAATGTAGATTAAAACAATTTATAAATGGCAAGACTGGTGTTGCACTATCTAGAGCATTCCTATTACAACCTATAACATATTAGCATATTATGTAGTAGGTATAGTATCTTAAACCAACTTTGCAAGTACCTAATCTTCTAATTTAATTTTATAACAACCATGGCTCTTTTGCGGACACGTCATAACCGCGATAGGTATTTATTTAATTTCAATTTGTTTTTATGCTATTAATAAGTTAAATTTATTTGGATAACGTTTGTTTTGCTGAAAAAATATTAAGTGAGTATATAGATAACATAGCTTGTTATGTCGTTGTTCAACAAGCAATTTTTGTTTCCTGCTTTTCGCTTATGACTCGTGCCACAGATTCACTTTCACCGCTCTAGCCGGGATGCGCAGGAGTAACCGACCGAGTAATCGATTCAGAAATCATTTAATTGCTTTACTCTCGTGCTGTAATGCCAACATCATCGGCATGGATCGTAATCCAGTTATGGCTTTGTTTAGCATCAGACATGTTTGAAGTCTTTCTTGTTTTTTATTAAGTCCTTAATTAACGGTTAAAGTTTCTTTATTTAATACTTTTTGTGGTGGTATTTGTTCTCAGAACAACGTAGTCTCCTGAAACCTAGTTAGGGTTCCGTACCCAAAGGGTATAACGGGACCCTATTACTAAGATTCCGCTGTCCGTCCGTCTGTCTGTCTGTCCGTCTGTCACCAGGTTGTATCTCATGAACCGTGATAGTTAGACAGTTGAAATTTTCACAGATGATATATTTCTGTTGCTGCTATAACAACAAATACTAAAAAACAGAATAAAATAAATATTTAAGGGGGCTCCCATACAACAGACATGATTTTTTTGCCGTTTTTATAGATAAAGGTACGGAACCCTTTGTGCGCGAGTCCGACTCGCACTTGGCCGGTTTTTTTTAAATTAGGAACTTACATTATTTTTTCATGATCACAGTTAATTTGTTGTGTCAATTACAAAATTTAAATTATTTACCTGCCTATTAATTTACCAAATCTTACACCCGTATTGCATGACCTATAAAGGTAAATGATAATTTCGGTGTTAATTTTAAAGTTAACCCACGAAACATTTTTCAGTCAATCATAACGAAAACATGTTACTTTCATCTTATTAGGAGACGTGACTTATAAAAAATATTTTATATAACCAATAAGAAACAGTGTCACAGATCACAATCACTTCTGAAAGAAAGTGAAATATCGTGCGAATTCGTAGTGAACGAAATATGACCTTATAAAGTAAGTATCAGTAAAAGCTGTTCCCTGAACTTAGGGTCAGACTTTCAACTTGTGACCAAGCGGTATCTAACGTGTACAGTTGACAAAATAGTAAGGTAAACGGGCAAAGTTGTAAAGCTTTTGGTGGGAGAGCTCATCCGGAGAAGTACTGCCACTATTTTTTCTATGTTTGAGCTTGACAGGTGTAATTAAATTCACTTGACATACTTGGGCTTTGTCTCTGGGATATTATGGCAACGCTATTGCGATGTCTCTGATATTGTAGTCTTGTATGTGCTCCATCGACAGTATCCTCCTTTTTTGCTACTCAATAAGATCTTGGCAATACAGTTTATAGAGGATTAGATGTTGCCCGTAAGTGACCGTAACTTCATATGCGTATACTTCATATTTCATCATTTATTCATAGAAATGTCTAAGATGAAAAGTAGCGTTCTTCTCCAGGTCCCAGGCTACCTATTTGTCTTTCATAACGATCGGTTCAGTGGTTTAGGCGTGAAAAGGGAACAGACAGCCAATCAGAGTTGCTTTCTTATTTATTGGTAATGTTAGTATGGAAGTATAAATTTCTAGTTAGCTGCCCGCATACCTACCTCTTCTGTTAACTGTACCCAACGTGAGGTGTACCCAGCTTTCTGACGGCATTCTGTTTGATAGCCAGTGCTGGGCCAGAGGTTAAGGTCTTTCTAATGTATTGTGACTGTGCATTATTAACGATTCAAGGAAAAGGAACTTTTCTCTTGTCAATAACTCTGCATGTATTGTTTGTGACATATTGGCGTGACTATGCATTTACATGCTATACTTAGTGCTAATTCAGGAAAACGGTCTTAGTAACTTAACTTCACGCCTTGTTTTCCCAAAGGGCTGGGCAGAGGTGTTATTGTACACCCATATCTCGCCAGTTATGTTTAAGTCCCATGTAATAGGGGGTGAGCCTATTGCCATCAATCGGGCACAAATCGGGACTCCAGGCTGCTACTGAGTAATTCCTGAAGTGAAAACTAAATAACACTTTGCCCGACCCGGGAATCGAACCCAGGACCACATGCTCAGTAGTAGCGCTTGCTACCACCAGACCAACAAGGCAGTCAGGTCTTAGTACGGTCTTGGTATTTAAATATTGTAAAAGTCAATGCTGCTATAACTAAAACAATATTATTAATTTCTTCAATACAACACGCGACACACTAAAAAAGAAAGAAAAATAAGTTTATTTGCCATGTTAAGCCGTTGGTCCCGGCTGTCATTTGTAGATCTTTGACAGTCGTTACGGGTAGTTAGAAGCCCAAAAAGTCTGACAACCAGTCTTACCAAGGGGTATCGTGTTACCCGGTAAATATGTAGTGGAAGTCAGATAGGCCAGTCGCTCCATGTAAAATACTGGTATTCAGCTGCATCCGGTTAGACTGGAAGCTGACCCCAACATAGTTGGGAAAAGGCCAGGCAGATGATGATGGCTAGCAATTGGGTTGCTGCACCTGAGATCGCAGGTTCAATTCCCGTACAACACAAAAAATGTAGTTAGTAAGTTTTAGTAGTATCTGTGATTTATCTCTGTAACCACACCAGTAAGTATGGCGCAGGATCTGTTAAATTAAAATAAATGTTGGAGTATTAACTAAGAGCTCAGCCCACCCCGGAAGCTACCTAGCGTGATTCTCAAACAATGTATGTAGTGGTACAATAAAGGCATCTTCCCATAACTCAGGCCACGTAACAGCTGATCGTATCGGCAAACTAAACGTTCTCTACATTTACACGTCGCCGATGATTAATTGTGTGTTCTGCTTAATGACGATAGAGGGCGGTACTGGGAGATTTTGGATAACTTTAAGACTAGTTACAAGCTTTATATTTTAGTTTAGATTACTACATGTGTCTAACTTTTGCTCGTAATTTGTCTCGGCGCCTCAGTTTGTAGCGCGACTGTTGCCCGTCTACTATACTGGCTGGCGATTTAGCCACCTGTCTTCGTCTCGACATTGGCAAAGTTACCAACAACATATCGCACGTGCAGTGTGTGCACTGTGATGTCGTTAGCCACGTTCTAACCAAAGCGATCGTCGCGCGATTGCTGCGCCGCGTTCATTTCGTTCGGCGAATCCGAAAGCGTGGTCTTGCCGACAGAGAGCGCCTACGCGCCTTCCCGATTTTCCGACCGAATGAGTGACATAATGAACACGACGATCATGTATTCGCGCAACCGATCGCTTTAGTTACAATGCCGGGTATGCATAGTTAAAATGTCGTCGACACGGGCTACAAAATGTTGTCCGTTTGAATTTTATGCGCATTTTAATACAAAATTGTGCCTATTATTATGGCTGCGATTAAATTAAAACTAACCCGTCTACTACCCATTAGTTTTTACATGATCCATAGCAGGAACTGTCACTTGTAATGCATACCCAGTAGAACAAGATAATCAGCTCATACGCGGTACAAAAAGTCAATGTATTTGCACTGAGGTGTCGTGAACACGGGAAGTGACGTAAATGTTACTATATAGGCGAACGTATCTGTTTGTGTATTGCTGTTTATGTAAGGGGTTCATATTACACTTGTATTTGTTGTTATTAACGGCTTGGATGTTATTTTTTATTTCTGTGTGTGTTGACGAAGATTCTAAGATGCATCGAGTCGTTGATGCAATTTTTTTTTTGTTTCAAGTAATTTATTCTACCTAAAGTTTAGTATCAAATTCAAATTCAAATCTTTATTGCATATCACATGTGTTTACAAGGTCTTAATAATAATAATAAAGTTCACATGGACCCTGTCGGGCACAACAATTACATAAAATATGAGTAGTAGCATGATTTAAAATAAATGCGGTAAATAGAAATTAAAAATAATTATCATTAAAAAATCTAATAAAATTACATTATATAATATCACATTTAAATTTGTGACATACGTCTTTGCAAATTTCATCTCTAGAAATCATTAGGAAGAATCAATCAATCAAGAATCAATATTCATTTCAAGTAAATAAGATCACACACAAATTGAATGTAACAATCCTTTACAGAAATTTAAATTATAAAATAAAATAAATGAATAATTAGGAATTTATTTGAAATTAATAATGTTACAGATTAAATTAATATAAAAAGTAAAATATAACATTAAAAAATTCAATTCACATACAATAGATATAAATGTCACAGTTTAATGTCAAAAAGTCAAATCAAATTGTAATAAAAATTCAATTAATTTAAAATAAATAATGTCACAGATTAAAATAGTATCATAAATTCAAATAAAAGTCAAATAAAGTATAATAAAAATCAATGTCTAAAACTGAGTAAATGGTGGAAGTCATCCCATTTTGATGTCATCATTAAGAAATTCTTTTAGTGAATAATAGCATTTATTAAATCCACCAGTAATTTTCTGAGCCGTTTAATAAATATTTTTTCATTTTGTTCCATTTTTATGTCGTTTGGTATTTTATTATATAGGTATTTTAATTGATGTTACGTGAGGACTTGTGCTGTGTAATTTTAGCTTATATTGTGATATTACGGGCGTATTATCAGTATGGGTGTAGAAATACGGTAAAGAGAATTTGGTGCTGTTTTAAAAAAAAACAGGTTTATGTACCTACGCGTATATGAACAGTAGAGCATGTAAAGAAGCTAGTAGTAGCATGTTAAGAATTAATAGTCTATGAAGAAAGATACAAAATCTACAAAGATACAGACAGTCGTCACAACAAAAAATTAAGTACCTTATCATTAATTAAGAACAGAGTTATTTTAGCAAAATCTCAAGCACATCGTGATTGAAGTCACGGTGTGAGTTAAGTCAAATAAAAAGTCGTTTGCGCCAGTTTACTAACCGTGAGAGTAACTTAAAGTGTGGTTTAAGTTGCTAACTTGTTTGTAGTCCCTTATGGTAAAAATAAGTGAGTTATGGCGGTCTTAAGGGGGCCCTTCCCGATCCGTCTATCGTCAACGCGAGCATGGTCGAAAAGCTTGTTGTTTCATCCAGCGCAAGTGAGAACCGCTAACAAGCAAGTGAGAACGCGATAACATTGTACGAAAAATAACTGGTTTCAGGAAATACGTGTTTTTGAATACGCCTTACAAGTTTGTAAAATATTTTTTTGTAATTTAGAATCTCCATTACATGGGCGAGGTTTCTATAAAGATGTTTTCTTTACTTTTACAATTTATAAGTACATTATGAACGGTCAAAGTTGAGGTAAAATTTGTGCAAAAAAGCAGATTTTTGGAGGCTTATATTGAATTTGTTTCGCCAAATTTTTATTTTTTGATTTCATAGAAACCTAGATATAGTGCACAAGATACCCATTAGTATAAAAGAATTAAAGAAAGATGTGTTACAACGCCATAATCACGTACGAGCGTTTGTATGAAAAGTATGACGGGTTGGCCGTTCTTAAGAGGACATTTTCAATCAGGCAAATGAGAAGTACTGTATTTCTATTTTCTTAATGTCCCTCGGCAAATTTGGTGTTTTGTTAGTTGTCGGATTTCTATCAATTGCCCTTTGCACTTGGTGCAGACCGGACGCTCTCGACTTGGAAGTATATAGAGTTGTTAATACTCTAATTAACAACTCTATTAATGTAATTTATTTAAAAAATGGGAGGTAAGCCGCTAAAGTCGCAGGCACGACAGATAGGAAAATAGTTTTACAGCTCTATATAGTTCACACGGAAATCAAAACAAAACAACTAAAAGTACTTAGTTCTGAATTCAAATTATTATACACGATGAATCTAATAATTGATGGACATGGAAATTGGCATTCGTTTATATTCGGAAATGCGATGATACCCGAGGGACATTCAGAAAATAGAAATACTGTATACAGGTAGAATTTAGCACGCTTGTGTTCCCAGTAACTACAGTCAACCACAAGTCAGTAACAACTACGAAAGCCGCCCTTAGGCTTCGACATAAGTAAAAGTGCTGTCAATGTCAAGTTTTTATCATGGACGTGCGGTTGACTGTACCTTACCATGATTCTACAAATGAAATAGTCATAATCGTAATTCTGTTCGTTATATTACACAGCATTTGATGCGGTTTTTATTACCATGCTCCATCGATGGTTCTGCTAATAAACGGGACTTTCTCCTGAGTTGTACTGTAGATGCCCGTCTTAACACTAAAGGGAAGACCCGGGTCAGCTTTCAATTTTTTTTTTTTATCAAACCCTGGACACGTAGCATAAGAGACAATCACTCAGCCACTGCGGTAACTTTGCCATCCGTTAATTTGACGCCTTTTAAAGATAATCATCGGGTAGGTACTTAATTCTTCTCTAATCAGCAAAATAAAGAATTAAAATGAGTTTAGTTAGCCTTTGTTTTCTCAGTAATCGAAGCAAACAAGGCACTTTACTGTTATCTTTGTTACTTATCACTTAATCAGCGCACGTTTATACGTTTTAAGTAAAGTTTAGTTTAGCTCTACTTTTTATGTAAATTTTATTTTATTTATTCTGACATACTTGCATAGATTCATAGTATTAATTAATTAGATAGAATATGGAAATGGAACTATGCCCGTGTATAAAAAAACCGGTCAAAAGCGAGACGGACTCGCGCACCAAGGGTTCCGTACCAACATATAAAATTTTCATCGGCGAGAAATTCGTGAGAGAATTTTAACACTGCGGTGTAGAGTATTGCAGTTTTAGGTCAGCGCCATCTCTTGACCGATAGTGAAACTAATGTAATTAAGGGGAACGGTATTTTTTTAAATTTTTTTTGTCACGTGTCGAAACCTATGCGGCCTAAAAAAGAAAATGTTTGAGAATGTGCAACTAGCGCTATTTCATATAATACTCCACATGCCCTAGTAGCTCCACTTCGAACTTCTAAGACCCTCGTTCAGTCCCTGTTGCAAAAAAAAAGTATTTCTTATTTGTAAAATAGTTGGGCAAACGTCATCTAAAATTATTCCAAATTTCAAGCTGTGACAGACAGACAGACGGACAGACTGAGTCGCATCATAAGGGTTCCTTTTTCCCATTTTTGGGAAAAAATGCCCTAAAAATAACACTTTTATAGACTTTATATTTTCACTTATTTGATTTTATTTTGTTTACAGTAAAACAATATTTACTTATATTCTGGTTTGGGTCGAATTAAATCAATACTTTTTTTATTTTTTTATTAAATAAAGCTGAAAAGTTTGTTTATTTGTTTGCTTGAACGCGCTACTCTCAGGAATTACGTTTCGCAAAAATCATGTATGACAGAATTGTATTAAAAAAAATTTTTTTTCACCTTCTACGTAAGTGAAGTCGCGGGTTAAAGTTAGCGTTAGCCCAAAGTAACTATTCCACGCGGACGAAGTCGCGGGCAGAAGCTAGTTCGATATAAACCCTTGATGACTTGATGACTCTCTACTTTTCTTTAACAGACCATGAAAATTAATGCACCTAACTAGCAGAGGTTTACTCTGTATTCATATAAAACTATCATTAAAATCCATTTGGAAATTATGGAGAAATAAATAGGTAACAAAAATTCAAAAGATATAACAGTTGGTTTGAGAACTTCCTTCTTTTTAATGTCAGTTAAATAGGACGTGACGTGAGACATGCTCAGGGTATGAATATAGACAAACTTCACGTTCATAGGTAGCTCAAATGCTTTTTTAACCCCCGACGCAAAAATAAGGGTGTTATAAGTTTGATCGCTATGTGTGTCTGTCTGTGCCACCGTAGCTCTTGAATGTGGTTTTTTTATTTGAAAACAGGTTTTCTAGCGATGGTTCTTAGACATGTTTTATCAAAATCGGTTCAGTAGTTTGAAGATTATCAGCTCTTTTCTAGTTGATGAAAGGACATGAGTATCTTTCACAGGTCTGATCGATTTGAAATTTGGTATTCTGTTACTTCAATGATGTTAGAAGAACATAGTAATCTTAAACTGATGCTGCAGCATCACCTGGAATTTGCAGGATACCCAACTCCCTTACCAACTTACAGCACAGGTATCGTGTTTGGGCTTATTGGAATGGTCTCAATGAATAGGTGAACAGGGTGTGGTGATGGAGTAGGAAAGAGAAATGAGGAAATGGTTGTGTCGGGGGTTTTTAAAATGTTTATCTACACCCATGCTATAAAACCTCTATAAAAGTTTCTGGAACAGTTAGCTTATTGGCAACATCACAGCCAGTGTCATAGTAACCATTACCTCATCCAAACGAGTGTTACAATGTTGCACTAAATTTCATTACGCAACTCATTTCAACGTTCAAGCGGGGGACAGCAGCACCCGCTGCACGCATGTGTGTGTGATGTGCTGCTGCAGCCGACGTACATACGTGCAGTTGTACTGAATTTTGTGGGAATTTCTTTATTCTTGATCTTGAATTACAAACACCCAATGGTTTCAGAAACTTTTATAGAGGATTCATATCATGGGTGTAGATAAAGTCTTGTATGCAACTGTTATAATTAGGTATTAAAACACTCATGTGATACTATTAAACCCACACGGTTTTGATACCCCTTATTATACAACAGTAGATAAATAACTATAACTGTTCCTTGTCCTTTTTGTAAATCCACTATATCACAGAATCGCAAACACAATCGTGTAACGTGTCATATAATCTAAAACATAACTAACTTGTGTTTTGTCGCAGTCGGTTAGAAGCGTGAGTGATACTTGGTAGATTATGATCTTCCCACGTTTTAGATCTGTCATGCGATCTATTTTAGTACCTACCTTATGACTGTATGGTGCAGCGGTGCAGGGTCTGCCTACGATATCTAAGGTAGCGGGTTCTTTGATATTGGGTAGAATCTTCAGAAGTTAACTTCTGTTTGCCAAGATTTTATAGTTTTTCAAAATCTAAATAGCTTTATTTCCTTCAAAATCGAGGTCATGGTTCCTTTGACCACCATAGTCTACTGGCCATAGTTTCGTATTTCATCTTGCTTGTAAGCCCTATCTCAAATACAAAAGGGATTGGGTTTGATTCCTCTCAGGCAGAAGTTTTTCCCGGGTCGACGGCGCGCACACGCGCCTCAAAGAGATGTCAGCAGAATTGACGGGGTCCGCTAGGGCCGATGCCTGCCAGGGGTGCGAAGAAAACCGATAGGGAAATAGTGGCCCCCGGCAACAGGGCAACCGAAGGAACACGGGTGGGTTTTAGTCAGTAAGAGTCTGACACACCCTCCCACTCCGCCCAGAGCGGGAGAAGTTATTTGATAATATCCCAATCAAAAAAAAAAAAAAAAGGCAGAAGCTTTTGCAATAAACGAAAAGATCCGTTTTATTTTCCTTCAAAATTGAGGTTGTCGTTTCTTTGAGTGTGGCAACGTAGCCCTACTACCCATTGATGTGAATATGTCTTAAAACAGTAGATTAGACTAGACCAAAATATAAAATTAGATTTGTTAAAATAAAATGTAATAAACACGTAAAAATACAAAGTTATTAACCAATACCTAAGGCTGGTTTCACAGCTGTCCGGAAGACCCGTGCGGGCCGCCCGTACGGGCTCCCGGAACGGAGACACACGTGAGGCGCTAGAACATTGTTTCACAGCGACGCGGATTGGTTCGTACGCGACCCGGTCCGGGTAGAGCCCGTACAACGCTAGCAACCGTATCGTACTAACTCCCTCGTTTCTGAGCACTGCGGGCGCTACCCGTGCGGGTCTCCCGGACGGCTGTGAAACCAGCCTATCGGTTAACTGTTACTTTGCAGTGGGTGAACTATCTAAGTTTGTTTTACAAAGTAAAGTAGGTACTTTGATTTTTCCAACACTGTGTTACTTAAAGTCCTTAGTACTTTAAACTCTTAAAAGCTTGTCGGGATCTGACAGATAGAATATAACTAACACATTACACAATATTCCCACGATATTATATCTTCACTCACGACCTTTCTATGTAACTTTCTTTAAGCATTCACTTCTCTAAAGCCTGTTCTGTAAGCCAAAATACCTACACTAGGATTTCTCCTGTCTGTAGCACATTTACAAACGTAAACCTGAATATTTTTATAATTGGCCGTATATTTCTTTATCAGTCGTATGAGTTAGCTTTACATAGTGTGTCAATTTGATAAACAATTCATTTCCCTGACTGAACATAATGCTGGCAACTTTGCCCACCATTCGACTTATCTTTAATTCAATGCTATCAACACAGCATTCGATATCCTTTTTTGTAGACGTTTCTTTAACCGACTTCCTTGTTCTGAGATCGTGAGTAATAATAAGTATAAAAATGTTAATCACTTGCATATGAAATGTAACATGCACATAACATTAGTTTTTTAATGACATACTAGGTCGTATAATGAATGGAGATAGCTTTTCTGGCAAGAACAAGATGCCATGTAGAATGTAGACTATACCAGTTTATAAAACATGATACCTTATCTTTTTAATTTGAAAATAACCTAACATTGCTATTCAGCTGTGTGTATTTTGTATTTCATAGTTTTTAATACAAATACATATACCCATTATACAAGACGAAAAGTAGCCTGTCCTTGTCGTCAGCCTGCGGCTAACGATCGGTTCAGTGGTTTAGGCGTTAAAGGATAACAAACAGACATACAAACAGAGTTACTTTCGCATTTATAATAACTAGTGGTCGCCCAGTGGTCGAAATTCGTCCATAATTAATTTAAATATGTTGTATAGACATACTAATTCCATTCTGCCATGTCAATATTCTAAGGTATGTGTGTAATGTTTTTTATTAATTAAATTTATTTCGAATGCATAATTATTATGTAATAAAAATATTAGCTTTCTGCACTCCGTCACCATATACACATAAACTTTAACTGTGCCAAATTTCATACTCCTCCGTCCGCGTAATTTTCGTAAAAAGAGGCATCTACAAAGTTTTTGCTTTATGTGTTAATTTAAAGAAGATTAAGTATGGCCGGTTGGTAAAATAACATGTACACAACGCAGTGCAATTTTTTCATAGGTATTTGGTAACATGACATCTAAATTCGTATTCTTTCTCAGCCTTGTATTGTAAGTTGTAACAAAGCCTACCCGCCGCCACACAATACAATTATTTACACTTTCAACCTATTATAGTTTATGCTAAACTTGTTTTTGAAGAAGAATACACTTTCATTGTACCTTTGCTTGCCACGTTAGGGCGTATGTCCTTGGTGTAGAGGTCGTATGTCCGTGCACAAAGTGGGGTCCTTTAGCTCAAATTTAGACGAACCACCATTTAGCTAGCCTTTTCCTATGTTGGGGTTGGTTTCCAGTCCAACCGGATGCAGCTGAATATCAGTATTTTATAAGGAGCGACTGCCTACCTGATCTCCAGAACTCAGTTACTGGGTAACACGATGCAGTAGAAACGGGTAAAAAAGAGGCAGAACAGTTTAAGTACTTAAAGACTTTATTAAAGTGTGCTACACACGGCACGGCTTTATTCGGCACAGAGCGGGGCGGCTCTACGTTTAGGTAAATGCCGCTCGCTCGGCTTAGAAATAATTGTGCCGAGCCGACCCGAACTAGATTCAGTAGTGCTAGGTGCCGACCGGAATTCACCGATCGGCACGAGCCAAATAAAAGCCGAATATGTGTACAGTTCGTTTTTTAATCCCAGAGACTAATTTGACAGGTGCAAATGTCAAACTTCAAATTGTAAAACAAAAAAAAAACAATCACTTGAAATGTCAAATTAGTCTCTGGGATTAAAAAACGAACTTTAGTAATTGCTTTGGGTCTTCCTTGTTGCTAAAAAAATACTGCCAAATCGAATGTGCCGACCCGGACAAGTGTAGCACCCCCACATTTGAGAAAAGTCGGTTGGTTACTGAGAGTTGCCGATGGGAAATTTCATCGAGCACACGGCTAGTAGCAATAAAATATTAATACCTATAAATGTGCCTATCCCTTAATGACTTACGGTCATGTTCGTTACATACTTTCATCAGAGACAAACAGACAGACAAATGTGAAGGGAGCGATCGATGTGTATGATAATTTATAATTGTAAATTTGTAACGTGAGTTTCAAGGTACGTAAATATTGTCTATGCGACAATAATCTGATGATTAGAAAGCAGACGGTTCAGAGGTCAAGTTTGGGATGTGTTCATTGAACTATTGTGATCAAACAACTTTTAAGCATTACAATACAATAAGAAATAACATAACTTTCTTTTCATTGGGGGCGTTTTGGGGGACTGTCTTAAGCCTCCTGCACACGATCCGGCATTAACAAAACAATTTCTAAGAAAACTTCACGGTAAAACAATTACCGGTGTCGCGACGCGCTGTCGTGTCGCGCCAGTCTGCACGAGGCTTCATATCACAGAATCGCCACGCGACACATCGCGCTAGTCTGCATGAGCCTTAATGCGATTTTGACGTTTAAAAAGTGCTGATTCTCAGCCTAGTTTGAATAATGATTTTTAATTTTGATTGAATATAAAAAGCTACACTTCATCAAAGTCGGTAAAAAAATTGCAATAGGTAAGTACTATTTTATTATTTGCAATATTACTGGGTTAATTCGAAGATCCATAACTATTATCATCATAATTTATGATGAGAATATCTTGGTCCCAAAAATTACATAATTTTATTATCATGTTTTAACATTACAGATTTTGCAATTATTTTTAATAGGGTATCATAATTAGTAACATCTTCTCTCTTATTATAAAGTGCCCTTTTGACAGGAGTGACAGGAGTGACAGGACGTATACACGCTAGCATTAAGATGATGAAAGTGTACACGATCGACCATTCAAACACACAAATTAACTATATCACATTACACTACAGTGGGCGGAAGACCCAGCATTAGCGTACACTGCATTGCAAATAATTGTATCCACACAATGAAAGGCCGATGTTTTCTATCTTGTTTCACGCTCGTTTAAAAGATAGCATCGACTACATCCTCCTAGCGATATTGTTTACAACTCAACTAAATAGACTGTGACGTTTTATTTGCACTGCACTGTATTTGGTAATTAAAAAAACAAAGGCCAGGTTGGTGTTTGTTTTGAATAGTTTTTTGGATTTCTTTGTATGTTACACAAACTTTGATTTAGAAAAAATGTTTTCTGGGAAAAGAAAATTGCTTTGCTTTGACATACTCTCGTGTTTTAATATCATATGAAAATATTTTTTTTTTAGCTTTGAAAAAATTGTTTGATTAATTATAGTTACTTTAACGTCGTATTTAAGTTAACTGGCAAAACACGATGCGCCTCATAGCAATAAATCATAATTTAAGTTAAACAGCTGATTTAAGAAAAACACCATGTATAATTGAAGGCAATTCGTGAATTGAATCATGAAAACTCATGAAAGTCCTTTATGAATTTAGAACCAATAAAATGTAAACTGGTAGCGGAATATATAATCTTCAATTTAATTTAATCGAGTACTTAGATCTAGCTTGTGGTTAAGTAATAACAGCTGCACGGGTCGGTCGATCAGGTTAAGCTACGCTAGCCGCGGTTGGTCGGTGGATGGGTGACCATCTTTACATACCAATACCTCTCCGTGCTTCGGAAAGCAAGTTAAGCCGTTGGTCCTGGCTGTTATTCGTGGATCTTTGCCAGTCGTTACGGGTCGTCAGAAGCCCGAAAGACTGACAACCAGTCTTACCAAGGGGTATCTATCGTATTACCTTTTTACCCGGCTACGGCAAAGCAAAAAGGAGGGTTATGATTTTGACCGGTATGTATGTTCATCTGTTCCCTCATAACTTCTAAACTACCGATCATAATTTGACAAATGAGGTATCATTGGAAGCGTCTTGATCGTCCGCTGTACGCCTGTACACCTACAAAATTATAATGGCTAGCGACCACGGCTTTACCTTGACCATTTTTGTACCTATGTCTTGATTTCTGTCTGAAATATTTTCTTGTTTCATACTTTTTAGAGCGTGCTTTTTCAGTAGTCGGGTTTTAGTTTTTAAACTTAATTTTTTAGTTACTGGGTTGTGGAGGGCGATTAAAGGACACTGGGCAAAAATGTATGGGGCTTTGTTCAAATGTCCACCACTAACGAGATCTGTGTTTCTGAAAGTGAATAGTCTAATAAATTAGGAGTAACTTTTATAAAGACATCCACGATAAAAAATCTATCACTAAAAAGTTATAGCTAAATAAAATTATTGTTTTTTTTTGGAAAATTTTGGCTTGAAGGCTTGATTGATTTTAACAAATGAGGTGTAATTTTTTTGTTTGGTGGCCATCTGGACCACTTTTACCCATTGTCTTTTTGAAGAGTTTCTTGTGATATGACACCATAGAAGTAGTGTGTTGCCTATCCCCCTAGCTCACTAAAACAGAGTGATCAACAGAGTCCGGCCTTGCTTTCGATCAGTCTGTTTCGTCTCGCTAACCTTACCGTTGCGAAATGCAATGTATCTGCGCTGATCGACGATTAAGATGGGAAGGTCGCCAGTTCGGTTCCCAGGCGGAAACATTATGTTTCTGTTGTTTTTGCTATGATCTGCTGATTACTTGTTTGTTTTGTATTATGATTTATGAGAAATTCATTAGTATTTAAATAAACATGAGAAGTATTTTTATTATTTTATTTTTCTAGATTTCAATGTGTACCTAAATTAAATAATAGAATAACTTAATACACTAGCACATTGCTGGATCTTCAGAATTTCATGTTTGGGAACCAAAAGGCAATTTGTGTTACTTGACATAGACTTCATAGCGTGGCATGTGATGTGAAAGTGATCGTTAGATACCATTTTTTGCTGTTGAAAGTTTCGCAAGGGTGTCAGAGGTTAATCAACGCTTTCAGTAGACATGTTTAGTGTAGTGTTTTCAGTGGATAATTATGTTCATTGTCAAGAGGTTTGACTCTGACACATTGTCACATAATATGATACCGGAGCATGTCAAGAGCTCCCAACATGGGCACGTCATGTTGTAAAAACTAGGGCGAAAATACTAAAGTTTTACTTTCAAAGGAAACCTTTTAATAACCTGACCCACCACTACCACACAGAGCCTTTATGTCGCAGCAGTAAGGGCCATTTTCATTGTGCTAGTATTACCACTGATGTTCGGTTGACCGTACGTTGATACACCTGCTAGTTGTGTTTCGGCAGTAAGAGGTAAGATAGCCAGTTCCTCTGTGGTTGAGGATTCCGGGTGAAGCTCGCTTCCATCTTCGGCCTGATCATCACTTACCATCAGGTGAGATGCCGGTCAAGAGCTCCCCCGTAACTAGTGGATAAAAAAAAGACCTACCTGGACTAGAAGACTGGCAAGATGTTCAAAGGTTACAAAGCTGTCTCTAAAAACCTCGTCTTGTTATTTAAAACAAAAGTCGAACACACACTTGCAAATACCGATCAGCATATTAAAAAATAAACAGCTCAAAAACGTCTGATCGGTATCATTATAATTATTATAAGTGAAACTACTTGTAATAAAGAACGCTAATAGGCGGGTGAAGAAAGTGCGCGATAACTGATGTGTCTCGTATGTGATATCGACGCAGGAGAACCAAGGTAACCAACATAGCTCGAAGAATTGCCAAACTTAAGTGGCAATGGGCAGGGCACATTGCTCGCAGAACGGATGACCGATGGGGTCGAAAGGTTCTGGAGTGGCGACCACGTACCGGAAGACGTAGTGTTGGAAGGCCTTCCACAAGATGGACCGATGACCTTGTGAAGGCCGCAGGAATCCGCTAGATGCGGAAAGCACAAAATCGGTCGAAGTGGCGGTGCTTGGGGGAGGCCTATGTTCAGCAGTGGACGTCTT
This sequence comes from Agrochola litura, assembly GCA_949152395.1. Taxonomy (NCBI): domain Eukaryota; kingdom Metazoa; phylum Arthropoda; class Insecta; order Lepidoptera; family Noctuidae; genus Agrochola; species Agrochola litura. The sequence continues at coordinate 1,404,019 of OX424512.1, forward strand.
TCGGCTGAAATGATGATGATGATGATGATTTTTTCACTAAGATAACTTCTTGCGTATTCACGATTGGTGTTTTTAGTACCTACTTAAGTTAAATCACGTTAAACTAAAGGAAAATAATAAAGCTTCCGAAAAACAAATTAACTTCCGACGATCTGTGGTTGACTGTAATACGATGTGTTAAAATGAATTACTTACCGAAAAATTATTACAAAATTAATCGACAAAAAATGTTGTATTTAAAAAACAAACATGAGCTTATTCAAAATACAATTCTACGAAAAATAATCTGTACTTTCAAATAATAAACTAAATTTCCGAAAAAAATACTAAGTTTCCGAAAACGTATGTTCTGCTAAAATAATACGTTCGTTCATGTTTTTGTTTACGTTTTGCTTTGAAAGGTAGGTTAGGTTAGGTTAGAACTGTGAAACCACAAAACGCACGAGCCGAGCGAGCGTAGCGAGCGGTGCCGCGGCAGCGGCCGGCGAGTGCCAGGGTCCGTTTCGGCACAAGAGAATGTAAAACACCACATTTCCAAAACATTACATTCTCTTGTACCTAAACGAACCTGGTCTTTGTTTGCGCCACAGTTTATAAAATGTGTAAGGTTAATTCTAAATTCATAATAGGTGAGTTACGATAAAAATGACTAAATGAATATTACGTCAGCAAATGCTGTATTGATTTTACAGAATTTTCAGTATTTTATTCGGTCGTTTCTTTATTTGTATTCGCTTAAAAGTTGTCGGAAAATTAGTATATTAAGCAGTCAATTTCATATTTTGAGAATGCTCATATTCTGATTTTTTTTCGGAGGTTTTATTACTATCCTAAACTAAATAACAATTGGTATTTTAAGGAGAAGGAAGTTATCTACCACTTTTTTCTTTTTTCGTGGGAAAATATCAAATAACTTTTTCCCGCTCTGGGCGGAGCGGGAGGGCGTGTCAGACACTTACTGACTAACACCCACCCGTGTTCCTTCAGTTGCCATGTTGTCGGGGCCACGATCTCCCTTTCGGAATTCTACGCAACCCCGGCAGGGTTATCCACCACTTAGGTTTTTGAATTAGCAATGTAGAATTGAAAAGGTGGTTGTAACTTTAAAATTGAATATTCGAGATATTCAAGATCACAGGAATGTAAAACTTACTTACTTACTTGACTTAAGGCGAAAGCGTCAGGGTAGCCCGCGAAATTCATATTTTCTTACGTTTTTTGCAATTTGCAGGTCAGTATCTCAGTATCAGGTTGTATGTTGGTCTAAATATAATTCGCGGCCGTATCAAATGAGTATTTATAGAATTATAATCAGAAAAATCATCAATACAACTCTCAAAGTTTACGTAATCCTATTGAATGACTATTTCATGAAATCATGTCATTTGAGGATTATGCTAACTTAAGGAGTTGTATTGCTGATTCTAATGTTTATAATTCTATAAAGTCATATTTGTTACGGTCGCGAATCATATTTTAATCAACATACAACCTGAAACTGACCTGCAAATAGAAAAAAAGGAAGAAAATTTTGAATTTCGCGGGCTACGTTAGCGCATCCCTCTTAAGTTGCATTGGTACGGTTATTAACAGTAGATTTATTTACAGAATTATATTAAGTCAATTAATTTCAACATCGCTTTCATCTTGTACTTGAGTGCATCAGCTGAGTCAGTGAGTGATATAAAGTCCTTTCTATTAAAAACATCTTCGTTATCTTTACATAACTTAGCTCTCACATACAAGTGTACAAGTTATGTAGCTAAATAGATATGTCAGTCAAACTCGCGTGGACAAGATTATTATGTTTTTTGTCGATGAAGACGTGATAAATGTAATAATGTCTTATAAATAAGCAGCTATTATGAAATTTATGATATAACGCATGAAAGTGATGTTTTTATTGGATACTTAAATATTTTTATATCATTTGTGAATTGTAATTGATATACCTACAAGTGTTTTTCTGCTTGTGTAAATTTAGTAATTGATTCAGACATATAATAGGCACTTTAATAAAATAGACGTTGTAGAAAACATATCAATAGCAATATTATACATATATATGTTTAAAATTATCGTTAATTGGCGTTAGCTTAACCAACACTTTAATGAGTGCTATATGTTTGTTTGAGAATCGAACTCGGGTCCCAGAAACTATTTTTTTGGAAGTTACGTTCTTGTTATTTTATCATTTAATGTAGCTTTAAACAATCAAAATCAAGGATCAAAATCGTATAAATAACATCTTAACAATAACGAATGATGGTTGAAATGGCAACAGTGTGGCAATAGCCTTGAAGCTCCCGCTGATCAGCCCAGCGATACCATGATGTCTTATTCTGCATCAAATTATAGTCATTATTGTAAGTCGGATGAAATTAGGGATGTGACGAAATGTTCTGTAGCAGACAGTTCGAAGAGGGGTTAACTACATGTAATTGTAAAGTATTTTAAGTACTGTATAGTTAGTGTAATGCCCTTGTTAAATAAGATAGTAGTCTAGGTAGTAGAGTGGATCAGTTTTTAAGTTTTTACCGGCCGTTAGGTCGCGCGCACTTTGGATGCGGTTTCGTACGAATTTCACTCGTGCGTACACGTACGACCATGGTCGAACGAATTGAGTGCGGACTCTGGATACGTTTTTCTCCGTCAAATAGAACAAATCCCAACAAGTTCGGATTATTTACGGACGACGGAACTATACGTACGACTAACTCGCACCCAGTCTGCGCGCTCCCTTTGAACTTGGAAGGTCGGGATCGTTCGTGCGTGTTCGTACGTGTACGCACGAGTGAAATTCGTACGAAAACGCATTTAAAGTGCGCGTGGCCTTAGAGTTTGAGTACAAGTACAGAAAGAAAGAAAGAAAAATAGGTTTATTTGTCACAGAAACACGTGCATACATAAAAGACAAGAGTAATCAGAGAACAACACAAAGTACATAACAAATCACGAGCATAGAACAGAATTTACTTTGGCGGCAGCTGCACGACATGACTGTGACAAGAAGGCTTCCACTCAGCATGATGCTGTGCTATGGGGGACCCACAGCACAGCGCTGATTTTCAGTGGTCACAGCTTTGTGGACTGTCGTCTCTGTCACTTTTATAATATACTAGTAACCGACCCCTGCTTCGCATGGATTTTACGACTTGACTTTTGAGTTTTCTTTATTATACGTAAGATTAATAGTAACGTATTGTACCCATAAACATTCCGGAATAAATTCTCAAAATGATGGTGAAAACCACATCAAAATCCGTTGCGTATTTTCGAGGAACGATACGGTCACACAAACAAAACCCACTACATTATAAAATGTGTATGTATAGCATTTAACTATGACAGTATTTTTCTAAAGCTCTATTTGTTACATTTAGACTCGTGAATTCTACGTCAGTGCAAACTTATTGTTATCATAAAACTAGCTGCTCCCCGCGGTTTCACCCGCATAAGTTTTGATCCCGTGGGAATACCGGAATAAAAAGTATATTATGTCCTTTTTCAGATCATGGTCTACCATTGTGCCAAATTTCATCCAAATTCGTTCAGTTATTTGAGCGTGAAAACAAACAAACAAAACTCACTTTCGCATTAATAATTTAAGTAAGGATTATGTGCCAAAATAAAAAACAATACAAAGATTGCAAAAAGATGAGCCACTTTTGACATTAGCTGTCAAAATTGACAAGTACAACATAAATTCTCAAATGCACTGATCCATGAGTTCCATGACCCGTCGTGATGCATCCAACCTTTAAACAAAAGCCTCCTTAAAAAGGATGTAACGATTTAACTAAAATGTCGACGTTTAGTTGATCAATTGTCGATTGTCTATTAGAGTCCGACCGAATTTCGTTTTCGGTTTTCGGCCGATATATACATTTTCGGCAATTTTCGTTTTCCGGCGAAAACAAATGTTTTGTTAATTAACCTGAAAACAAAAATACTCTGAAAATATAGAAAAATTGCTTTCCATATAACATCAGATGGTTTGATTATGAATAGGTCATTGATTTAAGTTTAAACGGACTAAATTGTTGTTTTACTTTTATTAAAGAAAAAAAAACAAGAAAAAAATCGCTTTCTGTTTTCGGCCGAAAACGGAAATTAGGACGAAATCGTTTTCGTTTTCGGCCGAAAACGTTAAAACATTTTCAGTCGGACTCTATTGTCTATCGATTCCGATGCCAAGGCTGATCGAGTTAATGGATCTCAAACAAGGTAATGGATGATCGAGTGTATGTTTAGATGTTTTTATTTTGTGTTGCATCGTGATTAGTTTAAATGTGTAACGATGTGCACTTGTTTATTTTTTATTCTTGCTGTGTATTAAAAGTGTTATGTTCTATATTCTGAAGGTCATTGAAATAACATTATTATTAATGCTTTGCCGGTTTGTTTAAGATCTGAGTGGCGGGCGAGAGGTCGTGGATTAAAAACTGCAGTTCCTCCAGAGTAACGTCAAAATCTATACATATAGCGTGTAGTTTTTGGTTTTGCTTAGAGAAGTAAACAGGGCTATTTTTATTTTATTTTATTATGTATGTCCCCCGATTTCTCCGTCAACTGTGGACCGATTTTAAAAATTATTTTTTTGTTTGAAAGGGTATGCTCTCGAGTATGCTTAGATAGTTTTTGAGTTAGCTTCAATAATACGTACTTTTTCCCACTTAGTATGTGGATGATATTATAAGTTCCTGTCACTGTTATTTACATAGCAGGTAGTGGTTTTCGAATTTTTGTGGGGTACAACTAAAAAGTGAAAAATAACTTTAATTTCGGAAGTCGGTGACAAAAATCCATAATTCAAAACCAAAGACACCGACTTCCAAAATTAAACTTATTTAGTGTAGTAGTTTTTTTCTATTGTTTTTTGGAAGTCGGTTGTTTTTTTTTTTTGTAAAAAGTTTTTTATGTACATTTTTTATTAGAGTATTTCGAAGTAAAAGTAGGTAAAGGTTATTATAATAAACAGTGCAAAATTAAGCTGTGGACTGTAAATGACAACGTAAAGCGTGCACCCAGACTAATGCAACATGTAATGCAATCCCTAGCATAATGCAATCACATTTGTGGCAGTATGATCCCACCATGCTACCACCATGCGACTCCAAACATACGTAATCACCACAAAGCGTACTTGACCGCATAATAAGATGAATTAAAATAGTTTTCATATCATAAACACTAATTAGCTGAATCTATTGTACTGGTACCCTCAGAGGTTGGAGTGTGGGAGTCGTTGCTAATTGCAATCAGTTTGAAAACTATGACGATTATGTCAAGGACTTGTTCCATGGAAATTGAGAAGAATTTTCTAGTGTGATTGTTTTTGTTAAGAGTAATACGGTTTTGTTAGTTTTGTAATTTTTATTATTGGGAAAGGAAAAGATGCCTTTTACATTTTTGTTATGATAAGAAGAAATATAAATATACACCTTATTATTATAATACACCTTATGGGCGGGCAAAGTGATATTGGGTTTTTCCATCTGGAATTTTTCAGTAGCAGCCCGGAGTTTGGATTTGTGCCCGGTTGATGGCAATAGGCTCGGCCCCTATTACATGGGACTTAATCATAACTGGCGAAATGTGGGTGTACTAGGTACATCTCTGCCTAACCCTTCGGGGAATACAGGCGTGATGTTATGTGATGTTATATTATTAAAAAAAGTGAGGAGATAAAACTCTAGGAGTATTCAGATTGATCTTAGAATGACATTAAAATACATTTTATTGAAGATCGCGTTTGGTTAGGACGCGGCCTGACCCTTCCGTATACTAGAAAAAATAATCCCCTAGTGGGATTTATATGTCCGTAGGTATGGCCGTGGCATCACAGCTGGCCCTATCAGCATAATAATAAATACCAGCGCTTCGGTATTAATTTAATTTTAAATATCGCAGCATCATGCTGAGATAGGAGCCTTTTTGGCCTCGCATAGGTCGTTATTAATTTTGTTTGTTTTAAAATACTCCTTTTTTATATTAGTTATTTTTTTATTTTTTTATTACAGTGCGTGTCCCAAATAAAATATTTTTCTTTCTTTCTTCTTTCTTTCAAAAATTTCTGGCTACTATTTTTAACATTGCTTAGTACTTAAATTCCTAGTAGGTAGGTAACAAAGAATAAAGAATAAAAAGAATAAAAGTTTTATTTTAGGTAGGGACTAAATCAGTGATAGGTAGAAAGAAAATAGTTTTATTTACATAAATATGAGTAGAAGCACAGAATCGGTCGAAGTGGCGGTGCTTGGGTGAGGCCTATGTCCAGCAGTGGACGTCTTTCGGCTGAAATGATGATGATGATGATGACATAAATATCTGAAAATCTTTTTAGGATTTTTTTTATCCTAACCAAGCATTTTGAAAACTGGAAAAACCATGCTACTTTCAATAAACAGAAAAATCCCTGTGACTCGTAGAATAAATAAAAGAAAATAGACGTAACAGACGCATAGCGTGTCGTGCAAGCTGTAGGTAAAAGTAAAATGAGTGAAAATTAATTATTATTTACAGCTGATGAGTCAATGGCCGCTGCAGTGTTAATTATTCAGTAGACACTGCGTAATTGTAATGTTTAAACACAATGCGGTATTATTTAAAGGTATGATACTTGTTAGTTATTGCCTGCCGTATTCTCACTATCAATTTATATGCGGTCACTTCAGTGACTTTACGTTTTACAGAAAAGCACCACAATATAGGTTCTCATAATCTTCCGACCCTGAGGTCGGCGCAGCATTCCTCCAATACTTATTAAGAACTTGAAAAATGATTTCCAAGATTTTTAAACTATAAAACTGAAATATAAACTCTAATTTCTAGGGATGTAAGGATTTCGATTCCGAGGCCGATATCTCGACCGATATAATCGGTTGGCCGATATATCGGCATCACATATGCAACCGATATCAAACAGTTCAAAAAGCGCACGAAATTAGGACGCGCGCACGACACTGTTGCTCCGTCGCAGGCGGGAATGGCGGGAGAGCCGCGCAGCGCATGCTTAGCGACATGGCAACATGGCAAACGGCAATGTTTGCAGTTTTCTGAGCGTTGGCTGAGCGATGTATTGTTTCGTGCCTGATTTACGTCAGCTATTCGTGATTATGTTTATAAATTCAGAATAATTAATAGTGCGTTATAACGCACTATTAAACAGTTGTGCCCGAAATACAAAAGACATACAATCGCCTGAGGTGCATACTTCATTATTGATTTATTATGTATACTAAGCCATCGATATCGGCATCGGTAACGGTATCGCCGATTATTTACTACAATAATCGGTATCGTATCAGGAAAATTATGTATCGTTACATCCCTACAAATTTCCGTTACATTAGACTCTTCTTGCATATAATTAGTATTTATTAGCCAAAGCACTATAACATACTTACCTACTGTGTTCACCAATTCGTTTACCAAGAGTGGTGCGTATATATAGTGGTATTTATTAAACGTTTATAAATGGTACGACTACGTAACGTAAACTAAACCACGGAAAGCCTTTTCAAAAAGAATTTAAATAACAAAGAACACAACAACACAACAATGCACAACAATGCATGGAGTCTTATAGGCCCATTGCGCTTGTTCCAATAATATCCAAGGTATTTGAAAAATACATTTATGCACAAATTTATAAATACCTGGATAAACAAAACATTCTGACAGAGGAACAAAAAGGCTTTCGAAAAAGTAAAACTATCAATATGGCCATCTACGACTTTTTAAATAATGTATATACGAATGTTGACAATAGAATACCTGTTTGCTCAATATATTGTGACATGACTCAAGCCTTTGATTATGTGGACCATGATATTTTGCTAAGTAAACTTGACGCCTACGGCATTAGAGGAAATGTATTGAATTTAATAGAATCTTATTTAAAGAACAGGAAACAGTACGTTGAAGTATCAGAAATAGATTTTAAAACTAAATGTCAACAAACCTACAAGTCTGATCGTCGTACAATCACATTTGGCGTACCCCAGGGCAGTGTTTTGGGGCCTCCTCTATTTATAATCTATATAAATGATATGCCAAAAGTTACAAGTCACCCTATGTCTCTATTTGCCGATGACAGCACTGTGACCATTAATAGCACAAACGCTCAAAACCATAACGATGAAATTACAAAGACAATAACCTCCATAGTACAATGGTTAGATAATAATAATCTAAAAATAAATATTGAAAAAACGAAGTTAACGATGTTTAGTCAACGTTCAAATACAAATATGAAAATATACTATGACAACCAATGCATAACACAAGTAAACACATCTAAATTCCTAGGTTTAATCATTGACAATAAATTAGATTGGAAAACACACACAGAGGAGCTAACTAAACGAATTAGTAAGTCTACCTATGCCCTAAATAAACTTACCTCAGTTATGAATGTGGACGCCTTAGTCACAGCATATCATGGCTTGCTGGGTTCAGTTCTGAGATATGGTGTAATTTTTTGGGGGAATTCAACCAATAGGGAAATAGTCTTCAAAGCTCAGAAAAAGTGTATCAGGACAATTTTTGGATTACAGGTCATAGATACATGTAAACCATTGTTTATTAAATTTAAAATATTGACTCTTCCAGCCTTATATATTTTTGAGCTTGCTGTATTTGTTAAGACCAATCCAAAGTTATTTAAAAAAATGTCAGACATTAATAACCGAAGTCGACGGGATATCAATAGCTTATGCGTAAGAAGGTCCCACACAGCATTAATGTATAAAAGTGTATTCTGCATGGCGCCAGTCATATTTAACCACATCCCACGGTCAATCAAAGAATTGAACGTGAGCTTATTTAAGAAACGCCTAAAGTACTTACTGGTGAACAAAGCATATTACAGTATTTCGGAATTTATATCAGACAAAAATTTAATGACAGAATGATGACATGCTAAGAAAATAAAATGTGTTGTGATCCTTGACATAAATTTTATTTATTGACATTAATATTATTGACATCAGTTTTTTTATATTAACTTTATTATTGTTTAATGACATAGCCTTATTATTTGTTTTCAGTCTGTGTGTTGTCATGCACTGTATTGACATTTATATTTTTTTTTTATATTGACATTGATTTCTATTGCTATTTATTATGAATTAATTTGTATTATGAAATGTGTGATTTTTATAATTGTTTTTTGTTTTTTATTGTTCAGGCTTATTTATTTCAATAATTACTCAAATACAAACATTTGTACGCCCTCCGGTATAACATAGCGAACTCTTTATCTTTACATACCATTACTATTGTACACCTATGTTAAACAAATGAATAAATGACTTATGACTTACTTATGACTTAAAATCTCCGACTTAGGTAATTTTTTGCAGATTATCACTAATCTTGATCGTGCATTCTGAAACCGCTTGTTATCGAATTCAAAAATGTGTCGTGTAATGTAACACAATACCATTATTACATAACAGCATCAAACATTATTGATCTCACCTTTTGACATTTCACTACCAAAATAATGGATCGATACCACAATACCATCAGATATGACGATTTCAATACATTCGTTCAGTTTGTGTAATGAAAAAATGTCGGATCAATGTGTATTGATGGTTTGAAACGAGCCGTATTTGGCGTGAAAGTAAAAAACGTATTGTTAGTGTTATTGCTTGTGTTGGTAGCTTAGATGTCATCCATGATAGTTATATAAATGTAGGATGTGTAGTAGGATGTCGTGTTCTGAAAGATTTAGATCTATTAAATTGGTATTATCGTAAAAAGTGCGTGTCATACTCGAGTGTTGAGAGTTCCGTATCGTACCTACATGATTTTTTAATATTTTTTTTTTACAATTTTATGCCCACTTTGCTAGTTTGAGCTTTTGACAGTAAGCCATAACTAATATACTTATGCTATACTTACTACAAATAAATAAAATTGTTTGTAATGTCAAAATAACAGCTTTTTAGTAAATGCATAATAATATGAAAGTAAATACGGTACTCGAAACAAAAAAAAAAACAGTGGCACTCCGGGAGTGCCAACAGAAATGAAAATTAGAACAATTTTAAAAAATACTTCTAAAACATTTAAAGTAAAAATACTTGCATAGAACATGATACGTAACGTAACATAAATAAAAAGCACAATTACGTTTACAAAAATGAGGTGTCGGTAACGGTGTCGCGAGTTCAATTGTTTTTTCCCCATCTCAAAAATGTTCACCGCGCCTAAAGAAATTTTCATTCAAATTTTTTAATTTTTTTTTTTTTGTCTTTTTGTTCCTGCTTATCACTAAAATGGCTAGACCGATTTAGACGAGAATTTCACTGGCATATAGCTGATGTAATAAGGAGTAAGTAACTTAGGCTACTTTTATTTTAGAAAAGAATTACCCTCGCGGGCGAAGCAGCGGCCAACAACTGGTTACAAAATAAAATCGTTACAAAATCGTAGAATGTTTTTATTCACTTACGCCTTAAGCTTGGTTCTGCAAGATTTCAAAGCTATGGATTGAAATCGAAAAGCCTACTAGAAATTCGTTGGTTGGATTGTGGATGGAAGCAAAAGATGAACCTTTTTGCGACAACCCTAATTAAATTCAGATAAAGACCGTGTGGTCTAACAAAGGACAGCGGGCGTTAAGTGTGAGAGTTAGTCCAAACTGTTATTGTAATAAAACATTTTACGGTTTCCAAATAACACACTCAAAATGCGGTACACATACTTAATATTACAATTCCAAGTAATTTCCCAAATCCAGCACTTACAAAACAAAACATCAAATTTTGAAACGTACCAAATCACAAATTAGATTAATTTTCTCACGTTCCAAAATAGCTCTTATCTTGGATCGTATAAGAACAGTTTTAGATTGTGTGCGCACGCGCAGGCGTCACGCGATCAGTTATATAAGTGTTACAATTAAGCTTTTGCCGTGAGAACGGGGTATTGTGATGATTAAATTATTGACACAAAACTGTGGTTATACTTCTAATAAGGTAACAAGATTACACTCTCGTGTGGTGATTAGGAATGTGAATTGCTCATTAGACTGGTTTCCTGAATTAGTAAGATAACATACATAGCATCATCCAGTATTCCCCGAAGGCCAGAGGTGAATAGTAAGTACAGTAAACCGCACATAAGACATTGACAGCACCTTTTTGTCGTACCAGTAAGTCGGTTTTCGTAGTGCAAGTGTTCATGTCTGGTTGACTTTACCCGCATTTTATACCAGTTATGTTTTTATTTAAGTGCCATCATTATCATCATTTTTTCAGCCGAAAGACGTCCACTGCTGGACATAGGCCTCCGCCAAGCACCGCTACTTCGACTGATTCTGTGCTTTCCGCATCCAGCGGATTCCTGCGGCTTTCACAAGGTCATCGGTCAATCTTGTGGGAGGCCTTCCAACGCTGCGTCTTTCGGTACGTGGTCGTCACTCTAGAACCTTTTGACCCCATCAGCCATCCGTTCTGCGAGCAATGTGCCCTGCCTATTGCCACTTAAGTTTGGCAATTCTTCGGGTTATGTCGGTTACCTTGGTTCTCCTGCGGACCTTCATTTCTGATTCGATCACGTAGGGAAACTCCAAGCATAGCCGTCTCCATTGCCCTTTGGGTGACTTATAGCCTTCTGATAAGGCCCATTGTGAGCGACCACGTTTCAGTACCATAGGTCATCACTGGCAACACGCACTGGTCAAAGACTTTCGTCTTGAGACACTGTGGTATGTGGGACGAAAAGATGCCGCGTAGCTTTCCGAACGCTGCCCAGTCGAGTCGGATTCGACGATTGACCTCTTTCTCGAAGTTGGACCTACCTAGCTGGTCAGTTTGTCCTAGGTAAACATACTCGTCCTCAACTTCAAGCGTAGCGTCATAAGTGCCATAATATGTATAATAGGGGGGAGAGCTTATTGCCATCAATCGAGCATAAATGTAGACTTCAGACTGTAACAGCAGTTACGCACTACGTCCGATCCGAATCCGAATCCGAAAAATGTTGGTCCGAAGTAGCCGTTGTACTATTTGTATGAGGTTGCGCACTAGATCCGAACTCTGTCCGTCAAAATTTAGAACATTCCCAATTCGGATTGAATTCGGAACTTGAATTCGGATTCGGATCGGACGTAGTGCGTTAATACTATAACTGAGATATCCCTGACTGAATTTGTTATCTAAGGGTCTGCATAACGTTGTGGACCTTGGTCATACAAATGCACGTCACACTCGAAGGGTATTTTTTAAGTTTTAAATGTCCCCAAAAATATTATAGGCTATATTGAAAAAAAAACCGGCCAAGTGCGTGTCGGACTACGCACAATGAAGGGTTCCGTAGTTAAGAATGTTGAGATGAATTTATTTATCCCAAGAACAAACTTAACATTGTAGTTGAAAAACATGTTCTCCCATACATTCCAAATGCAAATCGTCGCTCGGCATCCAATACCGCGAATGTGACATTTTTGCATTTTTTTTTTAATTGCAGTATCATTTATTTCAACATGTAGAATGAAATAAAACAAAAATCTGATTTTTGTAAAAAAAATCACATTCGCGGTATTAATATAATAATAATCTAAATCTAATACTTTTAAACGAGCAATTCTTGTATATATGTATAGGTATTTTATCTGAATCTCGGAAACGGCTCCAAGAATTTTTATTAAATTTAGTATGCAGGGGGTTTCGGGAGCGATAAATCGATCTAGCTAGGTTTCATTATTAGAAAACGTTGTTCAAAAAAATATGGTCATCCAGATATTTTTCTTTATTCAAGTAACAAGGACTCATTGTGTTAGTAAACTTATGAACTATGTTAACTTATTTTACCAGGTCACTTAGAAAGTTTTGCGACTAACAGTTTTTGTCTATACGATACTGGCTGGTTTTGATGTCAATTAAAATTATGACTGTTTATTACAAAAAAACGTAACATTCCAAATTCGAAATTCCCTCCACATTTTTTACGAGCAAAATCAAAATACTCTGTCTTACTGAAAACTGGATTTACAACGAGAACATTTTCACGCGATGATTTTGTACGATTTCTAATGTTGACTAAAACCAGAAGAATCGTTTGAAAGACTTCGAATGGTGTTCATAGAAAAAAGCCCTTCTAAAGCGACTGTTTTCCGCTGGTTCAACGAATTTTTGGGTGGTCGAGTAATTTTGGCGGACAAAGAAAGAAGTGGCCGCCCTATGACGGTTGTTACATAACAAAACGTGCTGGCTGTGAAAAATTTAATTCAAGAGAATAGGCGAATTACATATGAAGAGGTTCAGCATATACTGCCGATTGGATCGGGAAGTGTGCATGAAATTCTACACAGGCATCTTCAGTTATGGAAGATAGTTTCATGCTAGTACCGTAAAATCTAACACAGGCTCAGAAGGAGGTTCGGGTAGAATGGTGCCGAGACATGATAGCAAAATTTGTAGCAGGCTCGTCTCGGCGCGTTTAAGATATCATTGCGGGTGATGAATCTTGGATTTATCAATATGATCCAGAAATGAAGCATCAGTCGAGTGTGGCTGTTTCAAAATGAACCAACGCCTACCAAAGTGAAGCGAGCCAGAAGTGCCGGCAAAATTTTGATCGCAAGTTTTTTTTTTTGCCCGGTTATCTGGTGTCAGTACCCTGACGAGATCAAAGGAGCATCAATCCTGAATGGTTTGTTACCATATGTTTGCCAGAAATTTTTACTACTGCAAGCAGCAAGCGACCGAACACTGGCCTCCGTGGGCTGCTGCTTCACCACGACAACGCGCTGGCTCACTCGGCGCTCAAAACAAGGGACTTTCTGGACAGTACACCGGTCAAATTTATAGGTCATCCTCCTTACAGTCCCGATTTGGCTCCGTGCGACTTTTTCTTGTTCCTCAAAATAAAAAAAAAACTCAAAGGAAAACAGTTTTCATCACCTGAAGATGCACTGGCTGCATTTGAGAAGGAGATTGGAGAGGTGTCTGATGCGGACTGGAAAATGTGTTATGAAAATTGGTTTAGACGTATAAAACTGTGAACGCCAATGGAAATTTTTTTTGAAAAGATATAACAAAAATAATTATAACCTGTAGTATATTTTTTTCTAGTATCACAAAACTTTCTGAGTGCCCCACGTAATCTAGTTTAAATTTATCTCACCCGCATTCCAATCTGTAGGTATGGCCTGGAAAAAGCTCCAGCCCATCGTACACTATTGATCTGGATACCATACCACTACTTAAAGATGTTTATAAGCTCCGTTGGCAACCTATCCTTCTCCATCTTTCTCCACAATACATCATAAGCAACTAGATCAGAAGCCTTGAATAAATCGAGGAAGCTAGCATAAATCGGCGTCCCACGCTGTGTATAGTAAGTATGTGATAGTATGTTTAAGACACAACACTGCACTTTCTGTTGACAAACCACGCCGAAACCCGAATTGGTTGTCATGAACATTTACAGTTTTATTTATTTGTGTATTAAACAGACGGTCAAACACTTTTGATATTATAGTAGCTAGAGAGATGGGCCTATTGGGGATGCCGAGCGACGAAATGTAAGTTTGTACGCACAATATTGAGAGATTTACCATGTTATTTTAAGACCATAGACTTCTTATAGGTTTTCCTGTAATCTATGAGTAAAGAGCCATACTGTGTATTTTTTTCAAAATTTTTGGTCCAGTAGTTTCGGAGATAAGGGGGGGGGAATGGTAAATTTTCATTGAATTTATTAAATATCTTTAAAAGTATTTATTTTAAAATTATATAAAAAATATATTTAAGATCCTCGCAACAAGTCCTTTCATTTGATATATCACACGGTACTGTCAGCAAAACTTTTTTTTTAAATTTTCTTGTTTGCGCCCCAAAAGTGACCCCAATATTCAAAATTAATTAATTTACGTTACTTATTCGTGTTTGGGTCATATAAATACATATGTGTACCAAATTTCAACTTAATCGGTCCATTCGATTCGGAGTAAATTGGCTGTGACAGACGGACAGACAGACAGACAGACAGACAGACAGACCGACAGACAGACAGACAGACACACGAGTGATCCTATAAGGGTTCCGTTTTTTCCTCTTGAGGTACGGAACCCTAAAAATTACTCGACAGTCCTCTGAGTAGGTACTGTTTTATTTAATATTCTGGTCGTATTTAGGGGTGGACCCGTTAATGTCAGAATCAGTACCTAAATGTTTTTTCCGACACCAGAAACTATATAATTTAACCAGCCTATAAGGAAACCATAACCTACGTCAACCATTCACGAATTACCGGTCCTATTAAACTTAAAACGTGTAGGTACCGGTTACCAAAATAAAAGGAGTGATAACAGAACATAACTTCGGTAACAATTACCGACCAGTAGCAGGTTATACCGGTCTAGATATTATGGTTCATTACGGTCGATAATACCGGAAGACTTGGAGGAATTTCTTCTTAAGATCAAGGACACGAGTCATTGGGACTATCTGAAAGTAATTACCTTGAAGAACTTTAAAAAGGGTAGATGTTTGACGGATTGTGTGCATGAAATAAATTTATTTTAAATACTAAATAGTGACAGAAAGTAGTGAAAGTACAAAGCTATAGTTTGATTAATATTTTTCTTTATTATATTATTTTTAAAGAGTTAATGATGTATTATTCTCTAATTAAGGGCGAATTTAGCCAAGCAATCAAGAGTTTGACAGCTCTTGATCGCTTGATTGTTGTAGAATATTGCCACTAGAGCTAACGAGTGGCAAACTAATGTCACTGACAGCTCTTTAACGAGGCTCAGATGTGCTGATCGTGTTCAGTTTCATTTTCAATTCGCCCTAAATGCTACAGTTATTGCCTTTGTTTTTCTAGGCTAGTCTGTCCCGCTCCTGGGCAAAGGCCTCCCTCTACTCCTTCCACCTTTCGCGAGCCCGCGCATCCTCTTTTCAGTTTTGACGGAACCTATCCAGCTCGTCCCGTCATGTGGTCTGCCGAGATCCCGCCTCACTGTCCCAGGGCACCAGTTCTGTGCTATTTGGGCCCACAGTTTGTCCGGCATGCGGCAGACATGTCCTGCCCAGTCCCATTTAAGTTGGGCAGCCTTTTGTGCCACGTTGTATATTGCCTATAATCGCACGTATTGATGGTCGTCTCATCTATGTCTGTTACAGTACCTACTTCTCTTTTATGTAAATATAACCCCTACGCCATAGAATAATAAATATTGGACGGAGATACATCAACCTTTTCTTTGTTCAGATACATATCTAAATATTCATGGTCCCAAAACATATAACAATCGTGTCATGTGTAAACCTAAATCACCCACAGCGCAAGTAGCCTTCCTCACATCACTTTCATTGACTCGGACGCGACACGAGCGCGAGTACGAGTATTAACACGAGTACAGTCAACCACAAGACAGTGATAAAACTTGCACTACGAAAATCGACTTTACTGCCTAATCAATTTGTTATCCCTAATTTGTGTTTGTCAGCTTCCCTAATTTTGTAAAATAATATTAGCGGACGAATGGATGGCCCCTATTACACAGGATTTTCCTAGCATCGGGGTCATTATTCACAAAAACTGAGCACAAATGTAATAACGTGACATGCATTGTATTTCTTCTTTTTGCTAAATAAATTATTTATATTTCTATCACCTAGGTTTGTTGGTTGACTGTACGAGTGATCGAGTCGATGGGAAGATGGCCTTTACGCTCAGTCGTTATAGTACGCGTACGGACGAACGGTACTTGGTGTAGCGTCGGTAAAAAAGTGTAACAAAGTTTTAGGTAATGATTTTTCTATTATATTAAAGAACTACAATAAAAGGGGCTCTGAAATTGATGGATTTATTTAGCCAGAAATAATTTAGTTGGTTTAATTCATTATCTTGTAAAAGTTGTCTACCAACCGTTAGATATAGTAATTAGTAAAAAGTAGGTGCTCGGTGAAATATGATTCCTTGACAAACGATTTGTGTTCATTTGTTTAAAAAAAATCTCTGCATCTACTTTTACTCTACATTCTTTTTTCTATGAACCATGAATTATTGTGGTTATATTATTACCATTTAGTCGATGCAAGTTGCTACATCGCAAAGTGAATTTTAATTAAAAAAAATAAAAATGATAACCCTTGACCAACTCAGAAATAATTCAACACTAACAACGACCATTTATTTTAATTCCACCATTCATTTATATTTTAGCAGTTACTAAACATTTTCTCAATCACACTGCAACTTCACAATTGCAAAATTTAACATCACACATCATTTAAAACTTACATACGGTAATAAAAACAAAAAAAAACATACAATATTTTGACCCACGGTTTGTACGATTTGACATACATCGAGATTTCTTTATTATGTGCAAGTTTAATATTATCTAATGTAATATGCACAATAATCTTTTGGAATGAATTATCTAGCACAATCAGCCTATAATTGGGAGGGAGTTGGCCGTGATCCACCACGCGGGCCCAGTGCGGGCTGGTATTATATAATTTTTAGTTCTGGATATCCCGGTGTCCTCACGATGTTTTTCTTCACCGTTTTGAGAGCAGTGGTGATGAAATAGTTTACATAAAGTAAAACGCCTGTCTGGGTTCGAACCTACGACTTACAACTTGTAAATCGCGGCCATTACCAATGGGCCACCACTGCTCTTAAAAAATATTTCTAAATGATGGTAAAACCGATTTAAAATCCGTTGAGTATTAGATTAGTAACGATTGTTTTGCTGTCTGTACCCGCTGTACGAAATTGTTCGCCGTCCTTGAACTTTCACGTGAAGCCACGTCACTAGTGTGCAGTGAGCCTATACAGATACACACGCATGCATGCATAGGGCTGGTACCTAGCACCATTCTGATCATTAAGATTTTGAGTCTCAGTATCTTGAATTCTGATTAAATAACTTAGAAAAAAAAATGCAAAAATAGTTTCAGCCAGAAACATCATTAGAATTTTAAACATTTTATGTCATCAAGTTGAGAATGATTACCAACAAGGTGTTTTTTGCACTGGTTCTGGTTTTTAAAGCAACTTCTCCAGAAACATTAAGTGTTGTGTTTGACGGAAAGTCCACGTTTAGCGGGAAATATTTAGAAACCAATCGTTTTTTTTAAATTTCCAATTTATTTAAAAACGGGGTTTAAATCAAAGCACATTAAGTAGAATCTTATTTTCTTTAATGCCTTTTCTCAATTTCATGACCAATACTGTGAATAAAAAAAATCGTATCAGAATAAATAATAATATTCAAACCAATCTAAAAACTCGCTCTACATACAGCACCTTCCAAAAACCGTAGCTTAACAACTTATTCAACAGTTTTGAAGATCACTCTTGAAAATAGCATGTTTACGACCATTCACACACACACAAACACACACATAAATTCATGTCAATTTCACAGCACTTCACAATTGCCATAACGCATGTTATTATGTATATTTCTAGATGTTATCGAGGTCTACAGATTTATTGCTTGCTTCAAGTACAGAGTAACAACTGTAATCTTGGATAGACAAGTGTGATTTATCCGTATTAGTGTTTCTTGAAACATGACAGTAGTAAGACTCAGCCTTGCCCGACTTGCATAGCCTTTTTTATAGAACAAAGTGTTTGACGGGACTGGTAGCTCAACTTACGTTCAGTGTTTTATTTTTTTGTAATTAAAACAAGATATCTACATACTTAATAAAAATCTTAAACTTACTGACAGACAACACATAACCTAAAAAGTTGGGTTTAGAAGAAAATTTTGTACAAGAGTTCCTTATGTAACGAAAGTGAGCAACTAAGGCAGGATTTTTTGAAAATTTATCCTCCTATCGGGGTTAAATTGGGGATGAAAGTTTGGATGGAAGTTTGTCATTTTTTCCGATGGTAAATCCTATCACACGGCTTACAGTTAATAGGTAAATTGCATATATGTCCCTGGAATTTCATAAGCATAGCACCAACAGGTACGCTACTTTTCACTGTTGTGCTTTTCAGCTGAAAAGTCAGTTCCTTAAAGAATTTATTTATTTAATACTTTAAGCACATAAATGTACAGAGGCGGACTTAATGCCTAAAGAATTCTACCATTATTAACATAATTTGATGTTAAATATTGTATGGTGGTATGGAACCCTTCTGACTCATACTTGGCCGCTTTTATCACTTTTGATTCATTTTATGTTCAGACGTTTAATTTTGAGTGAAAGATAAAATGAATAAGAAGCGAAGTGCCTGATATCCTTCTTCAGCTTAAGAATAATCAAGCAATAATACTTAAGATAAACACTAACTAAATACACGGCATTTTACCAATCGATCAATCAAAATCAGTAACAGATCGATACACATCGTGTGATCTTGTCGTGAGGTGCTGACATTTTTTATTTATTTTAAAATTGAACCTTTAGAGAGTAATGTCAATGTTTCAATTATAATGTATTTGTAATTACTAGTATGTAATGTAATGTCTAGACGTTTGGTATTCCCAGTACATTACTCAGAAGCTTTTAGTTAAATGTTAAGGTGTGTGAGTTTTGTAACGTTTATTAGTAGTTGATCTATGAGTGATAAAAGTAAAAAGTTGTTTAATTGCGAGTTTTATGATTTGTTTTATGAACGAGTTATGATACTTACTTTAATTACAAGCAAGTGACTTGACCTGAATCACTTTTATAATAATAAATACCAATATAAAGATTAATTCAGATCATGTTTTGAATTATACTTAGTACATTATTTAGTCCAGAAATTGTTAATTTTATGTCGATTAGTGTAATTACTTTAGAACAGATGCTGCATACTGATAATCTATATATATTATACTTAAATTACAGGCGCCTTTCGTATCTGTCTGTGTGCCTACGTTGTTCTTCAAAACTCCGCAACGGATTTTGATGCGGTTTAGAGAATTTATTCCGGAAGGTTTAAATGTACACTTCATTAATATTAAACGTTCATATTATACAGAAATATCGGTGTTTAATAAAGTCGTACAAACCGTGCTAAGCAGGATGGTTCGCTAGTTTATGATAATTTACATAAACCTATAACAAAATCATACCACGATTATCTAAAGGTTGTTGTAGAGGAACACCTAAACCGTCGAGGTTCTTTCGTGAATCCAAATTATGTTACATATTACACAAGCAGCTTAACAGGGGCATCGTTAATCGTCATTATTTACATAAGCCTCTCACACAATAGTATGGGAACGCGAAACGAGAAAAACGTAGGATTTACTATAACATTTTAATTGGTCGTTGCGCTCATACAAAGTCACCGCGCGCGGATTTCTTAAATATATGAATTCCGGCGAGTGCAATTACTAGGGAAGAATTTGTTACTAAATATGCTAAATGATGCGGTTACTAAATTATTTAGTAATTATTTTGCGGGGTAATTATGTTGTAGAAACATTAATTTTAATAATTATTGGCTTGATGAAGGGAGAGAAAGGACTCGTTGTAGGTTCGCAATTATTGTATTAGGCAAAACAAAATTGTACATAATAGTGTAAGTATTTACTTACGACCTCGAAATAAAATAAACCTTTTTATCTACTCTCATAGCGTAATATTCGAATTATAACATTCAAAACGAGTTTATATTGACATACTTTATGAACACAATACCGAAATTTAAAAATAGAATCATATTGTAAATTATTCTGTAACAAAATAATGCTTTAAAACAATTTTTTTTCTATTACGATACAGGGCTATTCCAAGAAGTTAATATCACCAAGGAGTTTCCATCAACTTTTGCATTGGAACGTTTAAACGGGGGACAGCAGCACCCGCTGTAGCGCATTTGTGCGGTGATGTGCTGGTGCAGACGACATTCATTTGTGCAGTTGTACTGAATTTTGTGGGATTTTTCAAATTTATTCTTGATCTTTAACTTTGATCTTTTATTTAGTTTTAGGTTCAATCCCAATGTGTGAGAGTAGATAAAGTAGTGTATGAAACTGCACATAACTAGGTATTAAAACATGAGTGTGTGTTTAAAAACCGAGCCGTAGGCGAGGTTTTTAATAGTATCACACGAATGTTTTGATACCCGTAGGTAAATATTATTAAAGTGTTTTCTTTTTTCGTTTTGATTTTCTCCTTCATTTTTCACTTTCTTAAATTTTTGTTGTCTTGTGTAAAGTAAATTACATTTTTCCTTTTCATAATAACTAACAATTCAGTAATAAAGTATCGTATGAAAGTATGAAGAGAAATATTCGTTGATCATAATTATTTAAGAATTTATGAACAAACGTTTTGCTTCGTCCCTAGTAACATGGAACCTGTGAAATATTTTGTATGTACTATAAACAAAATTCATATTTACTGGATTTCATAACTTGCTTGCATTTCAAACAATAATTGTCTCCATCCGTAATAAAATATGTCAAACACAAGAAGAAGGTACAACTTAAAACAGTTTTTAATTATCTCTATTAACTTGTAATGGGGATAAAAACTGCCATTTGCTCACTTCAGATGTCGCTATCATTGTCCGTCTTTAAATTTGACAGCTAGCTGTCAATATCCATACATTTTTTGTAAACAATCAACTTATTTTACGCCTAATTAAATAATATGCCCCCTTGCGCAGCTGTTGACTGTAAAAATCCGGGGACCCATGTATTCCCCAAAGATCTTAAAAGAAGAAAAGTGTGAGAGAGAGCTTTCCGAAGAAAAAATTGGAAACCAAATAATTCGTCGAGGTTATGTACTTTACATTACATTTTAAACCTGAAGACTTCTATCAGACGAATGCGTATACAGGTGATGCTCTTTTTCATAATACAGTGAACTTAAGTGTGTTTTCATTATAGACATTTGTGGATATTTATTTATATACATTATACTAAGGTTGTGTTGTTAAGATTATCTTTTAATCGACCAAAATACTCGTATGTCTAAGTAGCAAGCATCTATGCAGCATTCGCTTTATTGCATTGTATTTAATATCTTCATACCAAACTACCTACTGCCTAATATTAACACATATCCTGCACTGAATCCTACCGAAAGGACTGGCCCGCAGCGACTGTGGACAAACCTGTGTGGAAAAGGAAATGGGAGTCCTTTGCGTAGCTGTGGGACTTTATGGGCTAAATAGATAAATATATCTTCCACTCATCACATTTGTATTTAATGTTTCGCACAAGTAGATCATAAATCCTTTTTGTCTGTTCTAGGAGATGAAAATATATACAAAAGGCTCAGGAAGACTGCTGTACCCTCTATTTTTTCTTTTACTAAAGTCAAACCAGTCCACCCCTTAGCTGAAGACAGAGCAAATAGACTGTTACAGAGAAATGAGAAAAAACAATGTTTTGATACATATAGTGATCAAATTGCTGGACCTAGCCATGTTCAAACCCGTGATAGTTATGAAGAGCCATATAAAGACGAGGAATTTACAATGTTTAACGAAATAGAAATTTTTCCTAGCACACCATTGGAGCCAGATGATGGGCCAGAGCGGGACCAACATACTGTATCATCAAGACATACTAAGTGAATTGTGTGTACATTTATGGATCTATAAAGAACTGTAGAAACAATGACAGTATCATTGCTTTCTACACAGGTTTTGAAACCTATCAAAAGTTCTATTTTGTGTGTTCGACTTAAGTGTAATGGCTCACAAAATAAAGTATTATGGAAGTCTTGTGAAGAATATTACTATTGAAAATGTTATTTATTTCAATGTAATTTAATTTTTAATTTATTATTTAATGTAAACCAAATATTTGATCCTAGTTTATTGCATTATTGCTTTGTTTTTACATAATTCTAAATCAGCCATTATTAGAAATTAATTGCAAAATGTTAAATTCAAATATAGTGCATGTGGTGTTAGCTTTAAGTAATTGTTGCACTTATAAATGTATATCGTGTAGTTTTAAAAGAAATGTACTTAATGTGTAAACAATTGTAGGCTAACCTATTAATTAATAAATAAATAAATAAGTCAACGCGTTCACATTGAATGTTTGTTATGTCTGACAAAACATCACAATTTTGTGCCCCTCGCATCAAAGATATTTTTTGTTTGTCTTATGTGCTGTAACTTTAGGGAATGTATTATGTAATATGCATTGTGTATAAGGAGATAAATAAAACATTGTATATAATATTAATTTGGTTTTATTACAGTATCATAGTATTTATCGTAAATTGCTGGTTGGAGATACTCAGTATAAAATGGATGTTGTTTTTGGTTGTTTGAACATCATTAATTTTTCTGTTCATACTTTATGCATAGGTAATTGTAATCTTTGTACATACTATATCCTCTATACCATGGAGGACTGTGAAGATATGTTTATAGTGTGCTTCCAAGCCACTTCCAGTTGCACATTCACAATGACTTTCACATAATTATCATACCAGTCTTATTCATTAATCTTTTCATTTGTGCCTGCATTGTGCATAAAAATAAGCATGGTTACGATCATTAGCTTGATCAAGCTCCTATTTTCATAGAGGATTTTCACTTTAGGAGATATTTGAAACCTGAAATAATATTAACATTAAATTAAGCACCTATATTACACGTTTTTTTTATAGTTGAACTCACAAAGGAAGTAGTGAATGCGTCATAAGTTGATCACTGTATGAAAACTTACTTTTCAGCAAACGTTTGAATGTGGGTTTTAGATAGCGCTGGAAGATCAGTGCTAGAATTGACATCCCTGAACTTTTCCAGGGCAGGAATGTTAGGGTTATCATCCTCAAGCTCTTCTTCAACTCCGATCAAGTTATTCCTGTCGTATGCCTCCAGTCTTCAACAAAAAAAGGAGTTTTAAATAATGTAAACAAAACAATCTATCAAATATAAAATGGTCATTATTTATTTACCTTTCCACTAAAGCTGCTTTTTTACCCGTGGTAGACGCATCTCTTTTCCATAACTCCGCTTTTAGTTGTACTACACTCCAAATCGCATACATTTTTGTCTAGTTTTCGTATAAACGATATCGACACAACAGTGAAAACATAAACAACAATGGCGGACTAAAGACGCACAACCGTGCTGCCATCTGCTATGAGCTTTCAGTTTTTAACCCCATTAATATAGGATGCAATTAAAACATCCTGTAAATTACAGGACAATTTGAACCTTTTTGAGTACCTGTATAAGGTCAAAGTAATTTTAGTGTAATATGCGAATTTGGCGTAGAAATAGGTTTATGTTAAAAGTTAATGAATTAATTTAAACTTACCAGTTTATCTGGATATTTACTCGGTTGATCTGGTTCAGTTCCTGAAAATAAAACAAACCTTGGTTAGTTTGGATTGACATGCCTAACAAAATAGTCCCTTAAAAAATAATATAAAGGCAACCAAAGGCATCTTATGGAGATAGGCTGACAAGTGGGGAGCGCTCGTAAATTGCGATTCCGAAACCAATTTTTCGTGGAAATCCTCTTCTTAAGTAGGTAACTAGGTACAGTCGGCAATGTCCGCGGGTGACCAGTTTCCAAATTATTAAAAGTGGGCGTCTGCTAACTTTGTAGAGTCTATATTGAAGACCCTATCTATTCTCTATGTCATCAACTCATCACCAGTCTCCTGGCTCTATCCCAATTTGTCTTTTTCTATCTATTCTCTAAGTCTATTATAAGTATAACATTCAGAAATCGGGGTTTACCTGCTCATATTTAACCCTGTTTCTTTTGACATCTTACAATTCAAATGTCAATGGATGTCAAAAGAAGACATTCCAAAAGGATCGTCTTCGTGATCACAATAACAACTGCACGATTTTTTTTGGATCTTTAAAAGTCAAAATTTGAATAGGTGTCTAAACTACAACCTAGATAATAGGAGGCAGTTGTTACATCTATCGACATTTAGTTAAGGATCGCAACACAATTGACGACAAATCGCAGCGATTTAACCGTGCAAAATTGCTTACTGATAAGGACGACTTGAATTACTACCTCAATACAAAAGGCTGTTTTTTTTTGTAGCACGTTATGTATCAGATTTTTGAAAGCTGCAAAGAGTCTTCAAGTAGGCTTATATGTAATGTTTAGAATGTCAACATTTACTTTAGGTTCAGTGAAGTAGATTTGCAGATACAGAAGAAATTTCATTGCGTTCAATTTGCATAGAGGAGAGAAGGACAGATGGATTATTATTTAGAAATAACACAGAACCTTAGACCTTACTTACTTGCAAAGTTATAAAAAAAATAGCAGCCTGTTATTGTCCCACTGCAGGGCAAAGGCTTCTTCTCATACAGATAAAGCATAAATCACAAGACTTGCTCAAGACATGTTGGCGATTTCAGACTTATTTATTAAGTCCAGGTTTATTCACGATCCGGTCCTGATTCGGGCCATGGTACGGAGCGAGAGGAAATGGGAGGCCGTCACCTCCTTCTGCGAAGCAGTAATGCTCGCGAAGGAGGAGGCGGAACGCGTGAGAGAGAGGCAAAATTAGCGCCCTCACGCCCCTAACCGCCGCAGGAAGAGACGCCCTGGGCGTCGGGAATCGCAGGCCGATTTCCGGCCACCGAAGGCGCGGGCTTGCAGACGGTGAGCTATGGGTAGCTCGCCGTCCGATAAGAACCAGGCCCGGGTCGACGGCGCGTTGTGTTCCACGCGCGCCTCAAAGAGATGTCAGCAGAACTGACGGGGTCCACTAGGGCCAATGCCTGCCGGGGTTGCGAAGAAAACCGAAAGGGAGATCGTGGCCCTCGGCAACATGGCAACTGAAGGAACACGGGTGGGTTTTAGACAGTAAGAGTCTGACACGCCCTCCCGCTCCGCCCAGAGCGGGAGAAGTTATTTGATAATATCCCACACAAAAAAAAAAAAAGTTTGCTCACGATGTTTTCCATCAAAGATGTCGGTGATGACCAAGATAAACTTAGAAAGTACGTATGGATTGAAAAAGTCACATTGGTACTTGTTGGGTTTAAACCCACAACCTCAAGCATGAGAGGCGAAGCCTTCACCACTGGGCGATCAATGCAAAATACTCGTGTCTTGCCTGAGAAGAGGTCTTCCCCTACAGTAGGGCAATGAAAGGCTCGTATTTTTTTTTACCGACTTCAAAAAGGGGTTCTCAATTCGACTGTATGTTTTTTTTGTATGTTTGTTACGCTATTACTCCGCTAATTATGGATTGATTTTGATGATTTCTTCTTTTGTTTAGTAGGTCATACTTCAGAGGTGGGCCCATATAGATTTTATTAACTTTGCTTGGGTAATTTTTGAGTTAGCTTCAATAATACGTATTTTTTCTACTTAGTCAATTATATGGATGATGTAGGGAATGATGTTATAATAAGTTCCTGTCACTGTTATTTACGTAGTAGGTGAAAAATAAAAAGCAGGTGGCGAAGAACGAAAATTCAAAACCAGAGACACCGACTTCCGGAATTAAAGTAATTTTTCACTTTGTAGTGTTTTTTTTGGAAGTCGGATGTTCTTTTTTGTAAAAAGTTTTATTTTGAACAGTTACAATAACAGTGCAATCTTAGCAAATTGCAGCCGAAAGACGTCCACTGCTGGACATAGGCCTCCCCAAGCACCGCCACTTCGACCAATTCTGTGCTTCCCGTATTTCATTTTTAACACCAAACTGCGATCGCCAACCCGCCTGCCAAGCATGGCTATTATGGCATATCCCCCCCAAAATGACAAGAAAATTTAATTTCAATAATAAAATACAAATCATCCCGTGTGTGCCCGTCTTAAGACTCCGCCACGCTCCAGCGCAGTAGAAACCAAGATGTCTCCAGTTAGACGTAAGGTGAAGTAATTTGATATCAACGTTTGCTGTGACAGGCGGTTACGTTGTTAAGTGAAGACATTATGGAATGGTTTGTTGTGGAGATTATTGTTTATTATATTATGGTGGAGGAATGTAATTGTTAACACTGTGGAATGTACTGGTCGGTGGAATGAAGTAAGTATTTTAAGAGGTTTTTTGATTCTCGCTATGGTTTAATAAAGTTACTGAATTGGTGGTAGTGTCACTTTTGAACGGTTTTATGTTCATATAATATGATTTAAAAAACATTTGTTTTTAAGTTTGTCGTAGGTTAGTAATTTCTTTAAAACCTTTCCCTTATTAGGTAGTCGGCCCTACAGTGTCCTCTGTGAAATTGAAAGATCAGTTTGGAAATGCATTAACACCAATCTTTGTAGTCTGATTGTCTATAGTCAACACCTAGAAATACACAAGCAATAGATTAGTTTTCTAGGAGCACAAAGGGACAGTTAATCCTGTATGAATTTATTGCTTTCAGGCAGGGTTGGCATAAAATAAACAAGTTGTTTTAAAACACGTATTTTAAACAATGTTTAAAACAGTTTGAAATAAAACGATGTTTTTTATTAAGTGTTTAAAATCACAGTTTAAAACAAGTTCCAAACAATATTTTAAACGAAAAAAAACAATGGTTAAAAATTTAATTTTAATAGCGAATGAATGGAAATAAATTAAAAGTTATAAATGTTTATGACTCGAAATAGCTCGAAAATAAATTAAAAAGTTTAGATAGGTAGTTTTATACACTTCGTCGCCGGTCGAAATTAATTAATTTTAAACAACAAACGTACAGCATGTACCTATCTAAGTGGTTCAGTATGTGTGTTACATATTTATATTGATTACAAAAAAAAGTATGTTCACAGATTTGATAGTAAATCTAATAGTTAGTATTAACAACTATAACTACATAGTAGGTATGTTATTCTGATAAATTTAAACCAATAGCCAGGTTATTCGGCTTCGACGATGGAGCAGCCCTACCAAGACAAAACTGATATACATCTGGCCGATGAACTGAGAAGACGTGGATTGCAATAAATCGCGATAGATAAATAAGCTTATATGTTATGAAATGTTATTTTTCGAAAATAAATGATTCACCCTAAAAAAAATGTTATTCTGATCGTTTTTGTAAATATTTCCTCAGGTTAATTTTAAATAAAATAGTCTAGTAATTAATTATATTAGGCCTCATCGATTTGTGTTGATAATAAATTTGATAAATCGCTCCAAAAAAAAAAGAAAAAAGGCCTTGTTTAAAAAAAAATAACTGTTTGTTTATTTAAAAAAAAACTGTTTTTTTTCCAACCCTGGTTTCAAGTCACCCATTTTTGACCTTCGGATCAGACTCTCTAAAACCACGCACAATTTAGCTGTACACATCTCATTTCCTAACATCCAGGTCACGAACCCGCGATACATTCTCTCAAACATTTCCAGTCAAACAATAGTTTGTTTACTCAAATCGATGCGGTTTGCGTTCAACGTCGATAAACTTATTTTATTAGCCTTTGTGGCTCCTATGGGACATTGTTATGGTTGTTACTACAACGGTTGTTTGTTTTATTGTGTTTTTAACAAAGTTTGACGGTTTTTAGAAGTCCACTTTGAAATATAAATGTCCCATCTTTTATATTCATCGTGACAGATAACGCACAACCGAGAGCCAGAAATTTTTGCAAACCCATCCCTGAGCATGTCAAACGGGGCTATGAAAGTTTTCTGCGATTTGCAAACGAAATCGCGATATAAATACATTTAAACACACATCAATGAAAAAAAACATCACATATTTATTTAACAGCTTCCACATGAGGTTTTCGTTTTAGCCGCTTTTTCAGAGATGCAAGGTACGGGTTATGGATATCTAGGTATTAAGTTGCAACAGTGAAGTCGATGTTTTTCTTTTAATCTAAGATCTACATGGTAATAAATATTATCTTCCATAGAAGGCATTGTCCATTGAAATGTATGCTCGTATCTTTTAGCTAAGTCTTAACATGCAACTCTAACTTGTCATCGTTTTTATTGACTCAACAGAATTGTATGGCAACTACTTAAATAGTTTATCCAAATACGTTTAGGTTGGCAAGAAAGGCTGCAGAAAAGGCGGTTAATAGAGATGTATCTACAACATGTCCCGGAATTAACGCACTCCACCAAACACCCCAATTATACGGTAGATGCCTAGGTAAAAAAAAAGAAATTCTATTTAGTCCGTCTTTCAGATAATATAAAAATATTAGACACGTATTTTTTGCTTTATCAAATGAATCAAAAATAACTTAGAAAACACGCATTAAAGTTGGGGAGTGGGGGCTCGCTACGTCACAACTCAGGATTAAATCTAGCAAGGCGTGACGTAATCCCACATTTTAACTCAATGTATCGCCGTAATCTTTTGATAACGTTAAAAAACCTTAAAAATCTTGTAGATTAATAAAAAAATATGTGTCCAATATTTTTTTATTAAACCACAAGATCGAAAAAAAAATATTGTTTTGGACACAGGCCTTTTAGAACATTATGTTATAATTATACACAAAATTTTTACTATTATAATAATATGTAAAACATTGTTTATTTATTAAATTAGTAATATTTGTAGAAGTCAATTGTGGTCTCATTGCAAAACTACGCACACACACAGATACACACGTATAAGGGTCTAGCGTAGTAGGTACTTCGTCCATTTTGGTTTGTTTTGACCGTACAGTGGAAGTGTAATTTACGTAGTTTTAATTATATTTGGGATATAAAATTACCTATATTAAAAATGACAGAAATAGATACAATAAACAATTCTGAACAAACTATTTTCATATATTGCATTAATTCAGTTACACATTGTGTGGAAGAAAGAAGAATGATGACCCTATTTAAATTTAAATAAGGGCATGAGATGAGGATTATGGGCTCGTTAAAGTTACCGAGTAAAACCACTAAGTTACTGATGTTATCATACTTGTAAACCAATGTAATGGTGAAAATACTGAAGAGGTCTTAAAGCCAAAAAGATCTGAGAACAGTGAACAAGATAAATTACATATAATTTTAACTCATACATCCATTTTTATTAATTCCGCGATCAGTCGCAAATTAAAAACTAAAACCCTGAAATTAAACCCATTATAACTGAAAATAGCACATCAATTCAACACAAAATTGCAACTATAAAGCGTCAATTCGTTCATAATGAATTATTACTAGTGTAATCCGTACTTTCATCTGCGCGAGCACATACCGACTCGGGGACTCACATGCGATGCTTTCCCCGCATTACAGCTTGATAGCTAGCTATTAAATAACGATTGTGCAAGTTTATATACGAAAATATTCATGTGCTCACTGAAGGATGGGGCGAATGGTCGTTTGGGTGAGTTATGACCCGTGACGTTTATGTAAGCAGCTGACAGTGCAATGGGTTGTTTATAGCGTGGGTATCATGTTAACACGTTATTGTAAGACTTAACAGAAAGATATTGTATTAGAATCGTCGAGAAATTTGATTGAAAAAGTGTAGTTGCAAAGTTTTGTATGTTACAATGACTCCTGCTCGTTTATTCCTAGACGCAAATTTTTCGACAAATTATTTCTGTATTATTAATATTCAGGGGCGTAGCTACCGCCGTATCTGTCGTATCAATTATACGGTGCGCCCGGGCCACGGGGCCCCCGACGTAAGCAAAAATTAATAAAAACTTCCCAAATTCATCATAAATTAGTTTGTCGAAAAAAAGGCAAGGAGAGTGTAGATTTTATTAGAATTGTTTGTAAAAAATTTGGAGAAAGTGACAGATAGATAATTATGATGAATAAATATTTCTTTTAATTTTACGCAATTTTTTTTTTTCTTTTGTGAGAAATCTTTGCCCTTCATAAGGGCCCCAAACAATTTTTTATACGGGGCCCCGCCAAGGCACGCTACGCCACTGTTAATATTTTTATGTTTTTACATGTAATCGTAATGAAGTTAGAAATGTAGCATTTCGAAAGTAATAACCACTATATCTCGAGTTGAAATAGCGGGCTAGTGGCAATGTGACTTATGTCATTGTATCTTTGATTTGTATTGAAGAAAAATTCAATAACAATTTTCAGCGTTTGATGGTCTATCGTAGTAGTTGATATTGGCAAAATTGTGGTGTGGTGTCTCTTCCAAAAAAGCCATTAAAGTTGATATTCTAAGCCAACCCCAAATTTACTAGAATAAGGACAGGGGATGTAAAATAATCATCACGAAGTGAGCGTGAAGATCAGTGCTCAATTCTTGTGTAACTGTCTAACATTAAAATAACGACAAGGCATTTAATCCTTTTAAGTTAGCTCGTTTGTTCCTGTGCTTAATTAGCGTCAAGAAAATCTTGGCCACAGATGTCTCTCATACTTACAATAACGCCACACGGTCTTAGGCAATACAATCTTAATAACAACATGCTTTTAGGTACCTCTTAAGTTCTTCAACAAGACCTAAACAAACTAACATAACTTAAGAACTTAACGAGTTACCTAACAGGGCATACATAACATCACAGCTATATCCTCGAAGTGTGGGCAGATGTATTTAGTACACCCACATTCGGCAGACATGTTTAATTCCTGGTGTTCCCTTGTTTCGCAGACAGAAATTTCATAGAATTTCGTTTCGCAGAAAATGTTTCATATAATATTTGGTCTTTGAATTTTTATTTCGAATATTCTTGTTTTAACGATTATTTACTTGAATGAAACATATTTCATAGAAACACAATTCAATGAATTTTATTATTAATTTTTTTCAGACTTCGCTGGTTAAAAATATTATATTTACCCTATAAAATTATAATACAATAGATTATTGACTATTGAATATTTGTCAATATTATGAATTGAAACGTTTAGAAACTGTCACTCGATAAAATGTTTATCTTGGTAATACCTAAGTACAAAGAATATTTGATTTGTTATTCTATGATATGAATATCGAAACATTAAATTTTATTTGTAACAAAAATCATTGATTTAAATTTACTCAAAGTATTCATTCTATGAAATGATAATATGAGAAAAAAATGATGTGAAACGAAATTCCATGAAAATGAAATTTATAAAAAACTAAATTCTTATGTATGTTTCTTATGTATGAGCCTATCCTTCTTCAGCAAAAAATAATAGGAAATATTAAATGCTGAGCTATTTTTTTGGGGACTGCTTTTTATAACTTATGAGTTTATGACTTATATTTTGAATAAGTGATTTATTTTTATTTCCATTAACTGTGCATATAGTCTCTGGGTTGCTGAGAATGCCTGATAGAAAGACCCAGTAACACTTCACTCGACCTGGGAATCGAAGCCAAGACTCACTCAGCAGTTGCGCCTACGACCGCTAGACCAACGAGGTAGTAATTACCTTAATACCTACGATTTGTCCAACATGTTGACCCACCAACACCTGTGTAATTGTTGTTGGGCAATGTTGTTGGTAATGGGGCTTAATAAACCGTGGGCATTTAGTTGACAACGCATGTGGTATTAAAATGATGAGCTTCGAGGATATAACTAGCTGTATAGCGCTGTTTTTGCTGCGCGGTTTGGTAATTGTTTGTCGTAGACATAATTATGTAAGTAGGTAGGTATTCTAGCCACAAGGGTTATGTAGGGATGTACCAATAGTACACCCACATTTCGCCATTCATGTTTAGGTTCTATGTAATAGGGGCGAGCTTATTGCCATCAACTGGGCACAAATCCAGACTCCGGACTGCTATACTGAGAATCTGGATT
Source organism: Agrochola litura (assembly GCA_949152395.1). NCBI lineage: Eukaryota > Metazoa > Arthropoda > Insecta > Lepidoptera > Noctuidae > Agrochola > Agrochola litura. Next base: position 1,436,576 of record OX424512.1, read on the forward strand.
TGAATCGAACAATTGCTATCTGTATAATTATGCTCAACTTCGTCACCTACTCTGCTACTATGTGACGATAACAATCCCCCAATGTTAGTATTTAATCAATCCCCTTTCCACGTGTTATTGACTGCGCGCTGACCATGACTTTTACTGATCGGCGCCCGCGCAGCCGAGCGTGATCGCGTTATGTAGTGTAAGTACTTATGTGCTACATATAATAATGTGCAAACAACTATACTTGTGGTCTTGTGAGCTGTGAGATTAAGAGCCGATGTATTTGATTAGATTCGATAAGTACTTGCTTTGTTAGTTAAGGTTTACACTGGATTTCAGAAGGCTAATCAAACTGATGTGAAGTAATTTGATTGGCTGTGGTCTTCGATCACCAAATAGTACTAGATTTCCGATGAGCGGATTAAAAACGGACGAAAAAATAAGACCACAAATAATATTGTGGCCCTATTTTGCAACATAGTTTTTTCAACCTTATTGCTTAGAAATTATTTTTCCATAAATATATTTGTTCTTATACATTAAAAATACGTTTTTTTTTCAATCCAAGTAGTAAATATGTTGCAAACGATAATAAACTTTATGTTTAAGGATTAGGTTCGTAATCAAGTTATATGCAATCGCGGCCACTTTTTTTTTTTTTATTGGGATATTATCAAATAACTTCTCCCGCTCTGGGTGGAGCGGGAGGGCGTGTCAGACTCTTACTGACTAAAACCCACCCGTGTTCCTTCAGTTGCCATGTTGCCGGGGGGCCGCGATTTCCCTTTCGACCCGTATTCGCAGCCCCGGCAGGCATCGGCCCCAGCGGACCCCGTCAATTCTGCTGACATCTCTTTGAGGCGCGCGTGGAACACAACGCGCCGTCGACCCGGGCTGGGTCCTTATCGGACGGCAAGCTACCCATTGCTCACCGTCCGCAAGCCCGCGCCTGCTGTGGCCGGAAATCTGCCTGTGATTCCCGACGCCCAGGGCGTCTCCTCCTGCGGTGGTTAGGGGCGCGAGGGCGCAAAATTTGCCTCTCCCTCACGCGTTCCGCCTCCTCCTTCGCGAGCATTACTGCTTCGCAGAAGGAGGTGACGGCCTCCCATTTCCTCTCGCTCCGTACCATGGCCTGAATCGGGGAATCGCGGCCACTTGAGCGATGTTTTTGTTCCTAATGAGTTGGCTGGCTGTTGTTCAACAAAAATGATGGGTATCGTGTTACTCAGTTACTGGGTTGTGGAGGTCAGATAGACAGTCGCTCCATGTGAAACACTGGTATTCAGCTGCATCTCGTTAGACTGGAAGCCGACCCCAACATAGGAAAAGGTTAGGCAGTTTTTATGGTTGGGCTGCTAAACTATTATGAACATAACGCAATCCAGCGTTCAATCAATAAATGATTAAAGCCCAGTTTCTGATTTCTTCAGACTATCTCTCAATATCTATTAATTTAAATCAAATTACTTATTTGCGTAACACACAAATAGGATGTTACAGAAGATTAGCTTAAGTACCTATCTTATATTATTACATTTATTACCTATTCAAATGTGCAAATACTTGAGACATAATTAAATTATCTATTAAAGCAGATTTCTTCCTGTGTTACCAATAGCACTATTGAATAGATATACTCCACTTTGGAATACCTCATCCTATTACAAACATCCGTGATTATGCTCAACATAATTAGACTGCAGAATCTCTTTAAATATAAGTTCATCGGCGTAATGTTTCCGCGAGTGACACGGCCGCTCTCGATTCGCCATCTACCGTCCGTTACGTAACCGTACGCTCTAGAGTCACCTTGTGAACTAGAGAGATAGTTAAGAGGGCCCTATCACCCGCGCATGCGCGTCAAACGGACACATGGTAAAGAAAAGATTCATGAATATGGTAATACAGGCAGGAAAATAAACGGCAAACAAATTGACATCCTACGTCCGCGTAATTTTGCCGTGTTATAGCCATTACATGCAGCAATTAGAGAAAGACAGTTGTGATTTGAATTTAAGTTGGTAGTTAATTTGATTAACAATTAATATTCCTGTATTTACCTACCTATAGGTTGGTATTTTCCACTAGATATTTCACATAATCTATCAGATCGAGCAGACTGGATTTGTGTCCGGTTTAAGGCAATATTGGCCCTCCCTCTGATATACAGGGTGGATTTTTGAGACGGGATAATAAGGGCAGGTATCTTAATCATTGCAGTTACAAGAAAACGGTTTTAGGAGACTGTCTTTAACTATTTGAGTAATTGCTAAATGCATGGGGAAAGTTTTTTGCGATTTGCGGCTTTTCTGGTACTCTAACCTCAATTGGTCTCGAAGGGTCTTTTAATCCTATACAAAACTGCATTGATTGGCATCATAAAACTAAAACGTGTGAATTGACGCTTTCCTAGCTGACTATCATTTTTCCTAAATCTGTGAATGCTGTTCACAATTACTCAAAAAATGAAGGACAATCTCCTTACTGCCCTGTCTCAAAATCTACGAACTTTGAGTGTACTAAACTGCACCTCTGCTCAACTTTTCGGAGAATATGTATGTGTCTGATGATGTGAATGTGATTTTCTGTCATATTGTAATGAAAACATTAGAATTAATGTGTTTGCCAGCGTACTAATTTGTATCAGACAGTCAAACCCATAGTAAAAGGTGGTTAAGTGAATGTCTTAAAACAAGAACCTTTAATATAATAAAAATATAACCTGGAACATCTTGAACAGTCCGCCTTGCAACAAAATAACTGCCTCGCTAATTTTATAATGGCAAGAGATTCTCGTGGTTATGCTGACATGAGAGAATATCAATCAATCAATCAATCATTTATTTTGTTAAACATAGGTATGGTTACAGATAGTATAGTCTAAAATATGCGCACTATGTTTTGCCAATATTTATGGCGTACAAAATTAACACAAATAAGTAATTACAATTAAGATGGCATGTCAATAAATTAAATTAAAAGAAATAATAATATCAATTTAAAACAATATGTCAGTTATGTAAACAGGTCATAAAATTTTAGACAAATAAACACATTCATACTTAGTCAATAAATAAAATCATAAGTGTCTAATAAGCAAGTCGGAATCTGCATACCTCTGTTTATCAGTAGTAAACTCAGTGATGGAGTAGTAACATCTATCTAAAAGGAATTTAAACAAATACTTCTTAAAGGATCCCAGACACTCTGCTTTTCTAATAGCTTCTGGTATACTATTATATATTTTTGGGGCCATACCTAACACACTTTTGCCGAAAAATGCGGTTTTATGAGAGGTAACATGAATGGTATTCTGATAACGGCGAGAGCGCAGCTTTTCAAATAAATGCAGGTTACAACGAACAAACCGCAATACATACAAAGATAATGTATGCATGTACAATAAGTGGCTTTATTTACAACACTTCGAATTTAAGTGAATCGTTGTGCACATTCTAGTAACCTTGTGATCCGTTGAGATCTGTAGTATATTTGTACCCGTTTCCCTGACCTTACTTAACATGAAAGTTCTAGGAATGGTACAGATATTTGGATATTGGAGTATTTTTATGGTTCTACGTATTTAGAGGTGATGGGAAACATAAATTAACATTAAAGTACCATGGTTAGAATTATTCTTTACAAAATCAAACAAATACTTACGATTTTTTGTATACAGAGTATAAACTATGCGATTAGCTATTATAGTCAGTAATGTTGGTAGAAGGGCTGATTGGCCAAAGTTCGCTACACGTAGGTATTTGAGTATCGTCATTATTAGATTTAACTCTTTTAATTCGGTTCATCCCTAGATTCTGGATATTTTGATATCTGTTGTCTTTATGTTTTTAACCGACTTCCAAAAAGGAGGAGTTGTTTTTTTTTTCTTTTTTTTATCTATGTCCACCGATTTCTCCGTCAATTGGGGACCGATTTTGAAAATTCTTTTTTTTGTTTGAAAGGGTATGATCTTGAGGTGGTCCCATATAAATTTTATTAACTTTCCTTCGATAGTTTTTGAGTAGCTTCAATAATACGCACTTTTTCCCACTTAGTATGTGGATGATATGATAAGTTCCTGTCACTGTTATTTACATAGCAGGTAGTGGTTTTCGAATTTGTGTGGGGTAGCCCAACTAAAAAGTGAAAAATAAAAACTTTTTACAAAAAAAAAAACAACCGACTTCCAAAAAACACTACAAAGTGAAAAATAACTTTAATTTCGGAAGTCGGTGACAAAAAACGAAAAATTAAAGTTATTTTTCACTTTGTAGTGTTTTTTGGAAGTCGGTTGTTTTTTTTTTTTTGTAAAAAGTTTTGTTAAAGTGAAAACTTCTTTAGGCGCGTTGGGCATTTTTGAGATGGGAAAAAACAATTGAACTCGCGACACAGTTACCGACACCAAATTTTTGTAAACGCGATTGTGCTCTTTATTTATATTACGTTACGGATCAATGTTCTATGCAAGTATTTTTACTTTAAAGGTTTTGGAAGTTTTTTTTTTTTGTAAACGCTATTGTGCTCTTTATTTAGACAAGGTTATGTACCAATGTTCTATATAACTATTTTTTTCCACCAAGGCGAACTTGTTCAAGTTTTCACTTCTGTTGGCACTCCCGGAGTGCCACTGTTTTTATTTTTACCAATGTTTCCTGGAATTTGAATACTGCTACACTTCCGTTTATATAATTTATTATCTTACTTAGCGTTTTTGTCGGAAACTGATAATAGTAAATCAACGTATGACGTGGTATTTGTTTGTGGCCATTCTAAGTTCAAGCTTATTTTTTTCTTAATTTAGGTTTGAGTACGGTTTGTCCCACCATAATCTTGCTTCACACATTCCTTCATCAAAATTAATTTGGCATTCTTTTTATAAAAACTCTCATACATGTAGCAAGCATCATACAATTACAGGTATATTACAAAATGCCTGAGTTATTTATAATGGCGCTGACAAAGATAATTTATGAAAAGAAACAAATTCACAAGACTATGTTGCCAATTGGCAAAGGTCATGGAAGATTATGACATAAAAGTTAAGGCTAAATGAACTTTAAAACTAGTAAGCATGGTTGGTTTTTGTATGTGAGAATTTGGGGTTAGTTATTTCATCTTAGTAATTAGATTATAAGAGTAATTGCTAGGTATATCGATTGCATTGCCATTATTTGTAGATTTAATGATAAGTGATGAGGAGCAGGTAGAATGATTACATGCTTTTATAAATGATTAATTAATTAATTGCTTAAAAACCCTAGTAGGCAGGCATTGTTTTAAATAATTTATGTTAACAAAAGGTAATTTTTACTTGGGCTTTTTCGCACACATGATTTTATTTCGAAATAGAATTGAACAAAAACTAAACAGCCGAACATTCGAACTTTGCACAAATAACACTTCACAGTGCAAAGTGTGAAGAGTTATTTGTGGACCGAGAGGCTGCTATGCTAGTTATAAATAAAAGATATATTTAGAATTAAATTCGTTATTATTTAAAAAAAAACAATCTTTATCATTTTACATGATGACGCACACGTTTAGCTCCTCAAGCTGGGACTTTATTCTTTTCTTCTAAATTCGAAATAAGATTAACCTCATAATATTATGCCATCAACTTAAAACATACTCGCGGAGGTTGCATGGAAACGACAAGTATGCTAAAGTCTCTACACTGCATTGATATTGAATGCACGTTTAAAGGTGAATTCTTATTTTGACCATCTAACATTTACTCAGTAAAAAGTCGTCAACACTGACCCTTATTCGATAGAAATACTAATACATACGATATTGTATTTATTTGGTTATGTTATGTTTATATGAATGAATGTCCTTTCATTGAATGTAGACTGCATTCACCAATTATTATAAGCCATTGCCAATCTGCATATTTTAGTGAAATACCATTCATAGACGTAGAACGTTGCAATCATTTGAGATTGAGTTTCAATAATGGCTTATTTTGTTAGGCTTATTTGTTTTAAACAAAAGGTTTGTTTTTTACAAAAATATATTTTTTATTTTTAATAAAATTATTAGACTGAACGCCGCCGATAGGCCTTTTTATCAGACTATCCAATTTTAGGATTATGTTCTAATGTACAGTACAACTACATATCTTCTTAATATCCCTCGGCAAACCTCGTGTTTCGTCAGTCGTCGGATTTCTATCAGTTGCCCTTTGCACTTGGTGCAGACCGGACGCTCTCAATCGACTTGGAAGTAAATAGATTGTTAATACTCTTTAAATTAATGTAATTTATTTTTTTAAACGTAGGAACGCTGCTAAAGTCGCAGGCATGACAGATAGGAAAATAGTTTGAACAGTAAAGTACTTAGTTCTGAATTCAAATTATTATAGGTACAAGATAAATCTAATAATTGATGGACATGGAAATTGGCATTCGTTTGTATTTGGAAACGCGATGATTCCCGAGGGACATTAAGAAAATAGAAATACAGTAATGCACAGTTTTTTTGTAGAAGGTAGTAGAGCTTTTCATGGAAGTGTTGACCCTGGAAAAGATTATCATACCTAGCATTGCTTTCTTTGAAAATATGAGAATCGGCACGTTTCAATCTAAGGAAAGTTTTGTTTGTGAATGTGGATGGCTATAAGAGTAGAGGAAGACCAAAGAAACGATGGATGGACTGTGTGGAAGATGATATGGATAGAAAGAGAGTGACTACCGAGATGACGACCAATACTTATAGTTTGGAAGAAAAGACATATGTCGAGCCGACCACAAATAAATTGGAATGAAGACGGGAGAATGATGATGAGGAGACATCAACATTCAACTTTATCTCTTTTCTTCTTTTGCTCTGAGAATTGTACCTAGATACAACACCAAAGGCTAAGGGGTTGTAGAACTTGTAGATGACTGTTAATAACCTGATTCAAACTCAAACTCAAAGCATTTATTTCAAATAAACCAATTACAGATACTTTTGAATTATCAAGGGGTCGGTCAGTCAGAAAGATGAAGTTAGTTGCCCATTCCAAAGTGTAGTAGGTACTTGGAGAAGCAAAAACTCCACGGACACTCTTTTAAATCAAAATATTGGTTACATCATTCGTGTTCAAATTACACATGTGAGAGCAATGTAGAAAGACGTGCACGTTAAAAGCGTCCGTAATAAAAATATAAAAACAAAAACAATTCAAAAAAAGTTAATTTTTTTCAAAAAATTAATCTAATTAATATAAACTGTGGCAGCTAAGAGATGACCAGTCCCTACTGACAGCGCCCGTTCACGAACATGACGCATGGATCAGCGCCATTTAGCTCAACCATTTTGAAGGGAGCTAAATGATTCAACACACACGCCACCGTTAGCGAGACATTAAAGTGAGCATGACATACTCTCAGCTGCCAGGGCACATTCAAGTCAATGAAAGACGTACCCAGTAAATGGTAGCTTTAATAAAAATAATAATGGTTGGTTAATTAATATTAATAATGGTAGATTACAGATCGATCTAGGTTTCTCATGAAAAAACTTAAAAGAAGGTACTTTTATTCAAGTTGAACAAATAAGACAGTTCAATGAATGTATGAGAGAGGCAAGAACTTCACTTCATTACAGAATGCTTTCACATTCACGTGAACGTCTCACTATTTATCTGAATTACACAGAAGATGCATCACGTTACATAATGGTGCTATTACGGCTATATATCACTTGAATGCATTACATATTAAATTATTTCGGTAATCTGTGTTAAATTACATGTTTTTGCTTGTATTTACAATTCGTTGAAAGTAAGATGTTTGATTAATGTGGTTATGCATTTTAGAGATGCATTTTTAGTTACCTGCTATTTGAGTATTGTTTGAAACATTGGTATACTTAATACGTTGTTCTCTAGAATTATTGTCATTCTTATTTGCTTATGTTTTTATCATTGCATGCTCCCATAACTACTCTCTATTATGCCAATGTTATATTTATAGCAAAATTTTAATGGTTTCACCATCCCCGCAGCATGTCCTCTTCTCCATTCCATATACTTATACATATATTGTATAGAATATTTTTTTCTAACCTGAACAGACAGCTGTGCTGCTGGGGAGTTTGTTGCGCCACTTCTTCTTCCCAGCTAAAGCACTAGGAAGTGGTGAAGGGCGGGTGTTTTGGGGGACTGTCTTATGTAATTTTGACGTTCGAAAAATGCTGATTCTCAGCCTAGTTTGAATAAATGACTCATCTTAGTATTCGCCCTCTTTCTGAACTCATCAATTTTCTCTCCACCCATTCATAGTTTCCTTGATCTTCCTTTATTCTATCGACATTTACGTTTACAAAGATATGTACATATCTAATAAAGCTTTCATGAAGCCACAGGTTGCTCCCCACGACGTCAAATATAATCATTAGATCAAATCTAATTTAGTGGTAATCGATTTTAAATAACTGCTAACAACCAGTGGCGCCACAGTTGCGCAATATCGCCGCAACAGTGAACTATGACCCGCCGCATGCGTGCTGATAATTATATATGTTACGATTTAGGTTCTTTTGTAACTTTTCCTATTTTTTCGTTAAGTAACAACTTTAAATATCAATTGTTTTTTTATTGTAACGAAGTATAGGGTATTTTCCTGGTTTTCATTGTAAATATTTGAAAGCTGGTTCCTTATTTTTAAAAATGTTCTCATTTTGATCTTGGACAAAAAAAATTGAAGGAAATTAGAGATATTTTTGACAAGTTTTTGATATTGACTGTCGCTGAGATTAGATTGCGAGTCGACTAGATAAAGAAAGTTTTAATTACGGGAATTGTCTTTCTGAACTCTGTAGAAAAGTCTGTTTAACAACAAACATGTTTCTTTCATATGGAAATCAAATTCACTCAGAAACTGTAAATTATTCTTTCAACATTATTTTACAAACAGAAGAACTTTAAACAGATTTTTTTTATTTAAGTAGTATTAATAGGCACCTAGGTTATTGGGCTTTATTCTTTCACATAGATTTTTTTTTCAGTTTTACTATTTTAAACAGAATGAAGGTGTATTAGTATTACTTAGATTTTAAATGAAAGAGAGAATAATGCATTATAACTAGTCTGCACATTAATTCTAGTGAATCAACACATAATGTGCTCTCATTGCATCATAAACACATGTTTGTGCATGTAATAATGAATAAAAAACAGATTTCAACTTATGTTCCGGTATTCATAAGTTGGAGAGATAATTTTTATAAGTTTGTATAATTTCTGGTAAGCACTGTTACTTTTTAGTTTACCATCCATACTTACTGACTAATATTATAAATGTGAAAGTCTGTTTGTCTGTCCGTTACCTTTTCATGCCTACACCTCAGAACCGACCGTTATAACATTTGACAAATAGGTAGCCTGGTACCTGGAGAAAGACATAAGCTGGATATTTGTATGTAACAAATAACACGCAGACAAAGTCAAGAGCAACATTTAGTTTTTAACTAATTTAACTTGCATAGATATTAGAATGTTGCATTTGTAGATGGCGGGACGAACTTGACGCTTTTAGGAGGGATTGGTCTATATTGGCTCAGGATCGGGTTGGGTGGAAAAAGGAAAGGGAGGCCTTTGCCCTGCAGTGGGACAATACGGGCTAATTATTATTATTATTATTTGTGACTGCTCTTATATGCTTACTCGATGCAAAGCTTTACGAATGTGGTACTTACTACTTACTATGCTTGATGCCACACATCTTTGAAAAATGTACTTATATAGTTTAACCCGCTAAGTAGCTTTAACCCGCAGCGTCGTCCACGTGGAGGGGAGAAATTATCCCACGGAAACGTAACTACCGGGATAAAAGTATTTTTTTCTATAGGTATAATAAGTTAAAGATTTCTAACCCGGGTCACGATCTATCTATGCTTTTCATCGAAATCTGTTCAGTCGTTAAGGCATGAATAGGTAACAGACAGACAGCCAGAGTTACTTTCACATTTATAATATTGATAATAGTATTAGTATGGACGTATCGTAGAATAGGCAAATCTGTCGATCAGCGAAATGGTAACGGTACAATTTTTTCTGTGGTTTTATGACTTCTGCTAAAAACGATACATATTTGTTTAGTTCAGTTTATATTTATTTAGTAGAGGGGCTCGTCGCTAAATGATAACTGCCGATCGAAGGTTAAGCTACGCTTGCCGCGGTCAGTTCGGGGATGGGTTACCATACATTACAAATCGAGACCCCTCCGTGCCTGGGAACGCACGTTAAGCCGTTAGTCCCGGCTGTCATTCGTAGATCTTTGACAGTCGTTACTGGTAGTCAGAAGCCCGAAGGCTGAGAGCCAGTCTTTCCAAGGAGTATCGTAAAACCCAGTTACTGGGTTGTGGAGGTCAGATAGGCAGACTCTCCATGTAAAATACTGATATTCAGCTGCATCCGGTTAAACTGGAAGCCGACCCTTGAGAACAGGCTAGGCAGATTGATTTATTGATTTATATAGTTCGGTTCAATACCAAGTTTTTAAAGAATCGGAACAGATATTAGCGAAAATCTATTCTTAATCCCCTGTTTAACCTCTAAGCGGCACGGGGGGTACTGTGTCGAATGTAATGTGCTGTGGGAACTAAGATGCGTTGCGATATGGTTTGATGATGCATATTATTATTAAGCCAGAGGCATAAGCTGAAGCGATAGCGATTATGAGATGTCACACAAACACAATACTAATTGAAATTAGCTTCTTTCTACATGTGAAAATATTTAGAGTATAATTAAGTAACAGATGTTTTTGACTTTTGTTTTCTATTTTATCAGTCAATACACGTACTTACGTTGTTCTCTTAGTAGAGTCTTGGTTTGGTTTTAAGCTACATTATAATACCTACTTACAAATAAATTCATAGTAATAATTTTAGGGATTATTTAAAAAAAAAACATTACTTTTAATAAAAACAAAAATGACTTGATGCCATATTATTTACATACATTGATAGTGAAAAAGTTACAACATATTTTCTACTGAAAATTAATTAACTTTTGGGTCTCCCTTCCCTCCTTCCACTTTTCCATATCTATCGCTGAATGGGGCCAATTTTAAAGAAAAGAGTCAAATTTGTCCCACCATGTCCTTCTATTAGTAACTTTAACTATTTCATTCCAATTTCTACTTCTAACAGCATATACAACAGATTAGTCACTAAATCGCTTGTTTCTCCTAACCTAAGCTCCACAAATCGCTTGTTTCTCCTAACCTAAGCTCCACAAATCGCTTGTTTCTCCTAACTTAAGCTGCACAAATCTCATGATGTTTTGCAATAATTATGTTTATTTAGCGCTCACAGTAGCGACCTTTATTGAAATTGCCAGTCGCCATATTGTAGCCATACAAGCTTTGTATGAGTTGAATGGCAGCCATCATTACGAGCAGCCTTTGTGTGACTTGTATGAATGTTATTGATGGTAATGTCAATGATGTATGGAAGCGTGGAGATTGGTGTCGTGTAGAATGAAGGTGGTAGGATTATTGGCGTTATTAGTTGTTTGAATTGAAAGTTTAATAGAAGTTGTACCTGTAGTGGTAATGTTTTAGTTAATATGGTTCAGTTGAATGAAAGTTTTGTGCGTAGGTAAACGCTCGGAATAGATTGTTACTAGGGACTAGCAGGTTATTCTATTAAAATACAGGGTAGATTCAGTACATAATACTGGACTTCTGTGAAACTTCGTCAGTTATTAAAAAAAGTGGCCAAGTGCGAGTCGGACTCGCCCATGAAGGGTTCCGTAGCAGCAATTAACATTGAATGAAAGGTAAATTGCGGTTTACGATTTATGACGTATTAAAAAAAAACTGCTTGCTAGATCTCGTTCAAACCAATTTTCGGTGGAAGTTTACATGGTAATGTACATCATATATTTTTTTTTAGTTTTATCATTCTCTTATTTTAGAAGTTACAGGACACACATTTTACCACTTTGAAAGTGTCTCTCGCGCAAACTATTCAGTTTAGAAAAAAAATGTTTTAGAAAACTCAATATCATTTTTAAACACCTATCCATAGATACCCCACAGGTATGAGTTTGATGAAAAAAAAAAATTTTGAGTTTCATTTCTAAGTACCCCCAAAATTATTTGTTTTTTTTTCTATTTTTGTGTGAAAATCTTAATGCGGTTTACAGAATACATCTACTTACCAAGTTTCAACAGCATAGCTCTTATAGTTTCGGAAAAAAGTGGCTGTGACATACGGACGGACAGACAGACAGACAGACATGACGAATCTATAAAGGTTCCATTTTTTGCCATTTGGCAACGGAACCCTAAAAACAAATTAGCTATTCCATTCCTTTTTTCCGCGTAGCTATTGCATTTCAGTAGGTAACAGCTGTTTTTTTTTATAACCGACGAAAAACTTCCCTGTCTGTATAACGTAATCAGAACTTAATCAAAAGTATCAACCACTTTCAGATTTTAAAAAACAGTTTGCTTTATTATACACAAAAAGCGTTTTTAGTTTTCGAATTTTTAACACTAATTGCGATAAACAAGTTGTATAAGTCGTCAGAATAACTAAATCTTTATTACTTTGGCATTTAACTAAAACCAAGCAATGTATCCTACACAAAACATGTGTGATAAAAACATTTGTTCCATTGAAACCATGAAAACTAATTATGTCCCTACAAATATAACCGTGTCTACATAATATGACACTATGTGTCTAATAACCCACGGCACGGTGTGGACATGCGAGCCAAAGATCGCAGGTTCGAACCTTTGTTGAACTTTGAGCTAAACGTGTCGACATAAACGCGAAGACAATAAAACAAAGTATTTAATTCAAATTTTGTTGTTTAATGTTTATTTATAACTAGCTTTCGCCCGCGGCTTCGCCCGCGTGGATGTCGGAAAATATCCCACGGGAACGTACTTTCGGGATAAAAAGTATCCTATAGATTAATCCAGGTTATAAACTATCTGTGTGCCACATTTCATCCAAATCTGTTCAGTCATTTTTGCATGGTTGAGTAACAAACATCCAAACACACAAACTTTCACATTTATAATATTATTAGTAGGATTAACTATTGCATACAACATAACATCACGCCTGTAATCCCTGAAGGGTTAGGCAGAGGTGTACCTATAGGACACCCACATTTCGCCAGTTATGTTTGAGTCCCATGTAATAGGGGGCGAGCCTATTGCCATCAACCGGACACAAATCCAGTCTCCAGGCTGCTACTGAGAAATTCCAGATGGAAAAACCCAATCACAAAATTCAAAATTCAAAAGTCATTTATTCAAACTAGGCTGAGAATCAGCACTTTTCGAACGTCAAAATTACATAAGACAGTCCCCCAAAAACGCACACCCTTCACTTTGCCCGGCCCGGGAATCGAACCCAGGACCTCATACTCAGCAGTAGCGCTTGCGACCACTAGACCAACGAGGCAGTAACTATTACTATTTATTTATTTGGTGGCGTTCTATAGTTTCCATGGGAAGAAGAAAAAAAAAAAAAAATTAATAAATCTCCAAGTACGAATTGAACTCGCTAACTATGGGTTCTTTATCACCAAAATCAAAATAGTGCATCTTGTATTTACATAATTAGGTACCTAAACGTGTTCTGTGAATTTGAATTGACTAGCTTTTACGGTTCTAAACATACAGCCTTGTGACATACAGACGAACTTAGAGTTCCGTTGGTGCCCTTTTGATTCGAAACCTTAATAACTGAGGCTTAATTTTGTTCCACTTAATCAGCGGCTGAGATTACGACATTTTGACCAAAATACCTACTTGTTTTGCAAAGTTGGTACTAAATAATAATTTATGATCAATATTACCAAATTGGTTACTTAGTTTTAAGTGTATTGAGTATGCCTAGTTATTAATATTTATTAGTAGGTATCTGTAATAAACCGGTTTGATATTTAAGTAATCCATTTTTTATTACTATATAAAATATTATGTAGTACTTAGTTTTTATTTGAAACAAGATCTAAATCATTCTAAATGGTAAATCAAGTTCCTGTCATATAAAAGACTTCAACGCGCTCGCGCACCTTTTTGCGGTTATTGCGTCTTTAAACATAATCTTTTCCCGTTCAACTTTCCTTTACTTGTACGTAGAGTAACTTGATAGTATAATAAGAAAATATCATCTCTTACACCAAAAGTATGCAAAATTATGAATCTGTGGGAAACTTGTGCCCTATTTCTTTCTTCGGAATTTTGATGACAAGATAATTATTTATTTTAGATTTTGAATGAAATGGCGTTTAACATTTTTTACCTATTAATATTGCGTTATCATGCTTGTCTACTCCAAATGATCTCATAGAACTTTAGGAACTGATATTTCTTTTGATTACTTACAATTTAAATCTTGAAGTAAATACTCAAATCGGAAATATGGTTTCGCGAGTCCAAGAATAACATTGTAATTCATATTTTATGTATTCATAACAACAGGAAACAGTCTGCTTTAACCCTAAAGCCTACTCTCGCTACAAAGGACATGCGCAGTGAGCGTCTCGTTCGAATGCGCACGCGCACACGGCGCGTCGTCGTCAAGGATAACCGATGTAATGTCACTAGGAACTGCTCTTGAAAGTAGGATAATTTTATAAGGATATTTATTTATAGTAGGATAATTATAAGGATATTTTCGATGTTAAGATTGTAAACAATCTGTTTTCATTGGTTATTATTTATAAATGTAGACATGTGAGTTGTATTGAATGAATATTTAAATTGTACTGTAGGACTCGGCGACCTCACCTACCGCCTGACGCAGGTCCTCACCGGACACGGATGCTTCGGGAGGTTCCTGTTCAGGATAGATGGGAGGAAACGCTCGGGTGTCACTATTGTGTGGATCGCCCGGAGGACACGGTGGAGCATACGGTGGAGGTCTGCCCGGCTTGGGCGGAGCATCGCCGTGTCCTCGTGGAGACGATCGGCGGCGGTGATCTCTCGCGTCCGGCCCTGGTTCAGGCCATGGTACGGAGCGAGAGGAAATGGCAGGCCGTCACCTCCTTTTGCTAAGCGGTAATGCTCGCGAAGGAGGAGGCGGAACGCGTGAGGGAGAGGCAAAATTCGCTCCCTCACGCCCCTAACCGCCACAGGAGGAGACGCCTGGGGCGGGAATCGCGAGCCGATTTCCGGCCACCGTAGGCGCGGGCTTGCGGACGGTGAGCAATGGGTAGCCCGCCGTCTGATAAGGACCAAGCCCGGGTCGACGGCGCGTTGTGTTCCACGCGCGCCTCAAAGAGATGTCAGCAGAATTGACGGGGTCCGCTACGGCCAATACCTGCCAGGGCTGCGAATATGGGCCGAAAGGGAAATCGTAGCCCCCAGCAACAGGGCAACCGAAGGAACACGGGTGGGTTTTAGTCAGTAAGAGTCTGACACGCCCTCCCCGTCCACCCAGAGCGGGAGAAGTTATTTGATAATTTCCCACACAAAAAAATAAAATAAAAAAGGACTGTAATATTCTGGTAAAAGATACCTGTATTTTTTTTTTTAATAATAAGTAAATATTTGAGTGCAATGATGAATTCAATAGGTTCTAAAATATAGGTAGATAAATTATGTATAAACTCAATATTCCGTAATCATATTTTTAAAATCATCCTGCAATGATAGTGCAATCCTACCAGAAGAAACTGAGTAAATCTATAAGTAGAAAATTAATGTCACTTGTCCTTCTTAAACAACATACGATTTAAAAAAAATTAGTGACGTGTGTGAAAGAATTTTATTCGTACATTATGAAATATGTGTAATTACATATTGGGATATCTTTCATATTGTATGCATACAATTCTTTCATTTACATTAACGGCACTAATTTTAATTCATGAATTATGTATCAAAATGTATCGTTATGTTATGAATGCAACTCCGAACCAGTTTCTAAATTATCTATCACATAAAACAAATATGACTAAGCACTACCAAGTTCACTAAAAAACCTAACTTACACATAACATGAAAGTTGAACTTCAAGTATTAATTAGTAAGTCATTCATAATAAAAGTAATCAATAATAATCTTAGGCTGATCTAGTAAGTTGCGACAAGTTGAGGAGTGTCACCTACCGGCCTAGATTAATTGGCGCTGCGCCTGCGCGCGTCCTGAATGATGTTATTAAGTTATTACAGTCAGTGAAAACTACATGATGAAAAGTGATCAGAGAAAGATTTTCTAAAGAAAACTTCATATCAACTGATGAATTGGTCTAGTACTCTAGTCTAAATAAATCATGAGTTTGATTCCCGGATCAGAGAATTTCCACTTCAGTTTTTCTATTAAGTAATTCTCAGCAACAATATCAGTAGGCCTAACCCTCATGTCAGAGGTAGAACAGGTTTCCAAACGTTCTAAGAAAAATTTGGCACAAGTAAAATTATGCAAAAACTCAACATAGATGCATAGGCACATACACATTAATAAACGCATCATGTAATAAATCTCTACTGAGAAATACCAACTCAATTTATAACACAAAAGTCCTGCTGAATTTACAACACAAAACAAGCTTATAGATACATAATATACAGGCATAAACGTATGTGGGACGATGACACCACAGATGCAATAAATAAAATAATAAATTAACTTGCACAATAGTTAAAATTGTCGTGTGAAAAAACAACGAAATCAATTGACAACTTCCTTTCTTAGTTAGAAGTAAGCTAATTAGTTATAATTAACGTAAATTAAACAAACACTTACCCAAATCGAAATTTTCACACGTTACGAATAATATCACTGAAATAGTTATGTCACTATCACTTGAGAATCACTTGGACTTTTAAACTGCTTCTAACTTGTGGAAAAACTAAATATGAAAGAAAAAACTAAAATTAGTATTCACAAAAGAAAATTACAAATACGGAAATTTGACCCGATGTGATACGCTAATTTGAACCAACATGATACGCCAATTTGAAATACGCTAAAAAATGCTCTCAAATTAAATCGAGAGCGCGAATAGTTGTTTTCTGTGATGATATGTTAATTACTAACACCTAATAGATATTATAGCACAGTTCCTAGATTGTATAACGGACTCATAACGTGTGTACAGCAAGAACTCCAGTCTAGCTAACACAATGCGCTCCCACGCCGGCTAAAAGTCCTACACTTACGCAAACACATAATTAGGTTCGTTTTTTTACATCAAAACATTTGGACATTGTCTAACATATTCGACAAAGCAATGTTACTAGTCTTTGAGAAAAAAATTAAAACATTGAACTATTGTCAAAGCAAGTCGGGTGAGAAGATTAGATTAAAGGTTATGTAAAAAGTCGGTCAAATGTATATACAAGATCTTTGAAAATGATATTCTGTATACAATGCAATGCCGTGCAGTGGTATTTCTTATGATTTTTCATTCAAACTTTAACCTCGCAAAATAATGTGAATTTTAATTTTTGCATCATGTATTTAGAAGAAAGTTACGTCAAAATTACTAACTGTCGGAGTTTATTGATAAAATTACTGTAAAATGTAATCTAACTGGCAATTAGTATAATTTTATTGTTTTGAAAAGTTTTAACTTTCGCTCTCAAACTGTTCTATGATTCTATGAGATGTTATCACGAATATGAATGTAAAATAAAACTTGAATCTGAACCATTAAAAAAACAAATTTTTCTTAACACTTTTAAACCCTTAACAACCCTTAAATATTACAGAAACAAAAAATCTAAACTAAACAAAACAACGAGTCCCTAAAAATAAAATTAAAACGCCACAAATTAAAAGCAGTCCAAAACATACGCCATCAAAAAAAAAAAACAAAACGAAAAATTTAAATAAAATAAATATTAAATAAAAAATACCGAATATTTGTGTGCTTTAGCGACGCTTAAGGATGCGCTCGCGACGGTCGGCCGTCGACGAAGACTGTGGGCTCAGCGCGGGCGCCGGTCGTTCGGAGGGGCGGCAGAGCATCCGCGATTGTTCTCTTTATTACTCAAACTTTATACACAGATGTACTAACGTTGTAGGCTGGTGCTGTTGCAAAATATTTGGGTTTTGAGCTAGTGATAGCATGCGGGTTTGTTTAGAAGCTAGAATTGTGAAGATGGGCTTTCAATGTGTCATATAAAATTGAAAGTAACTAAACATACATAAAGTTACTTTTGAAAAAGCATCGAGACACCGTTGAATACAATCTCTTTGTGAAAATTACTTATAACTTGATTAATATTTCCATGTAACACTCTAGAATATTAAAAGATCTTTAGTTTGCTGTAATAATATTTGAAAGAGATTGTTAGTTCAATTTATTACTGTTCTGATCCAACTTCCTAACTGTTCTAATTCATAATTAATGAATAACTCAAATACAAAAATAACATTCCAAAAATTATTTAAAAAAAATGTTTCAACGGGAAATCGAATCGGATTCATCTGCTTTCGCTGTTCAAGGTCTTATCCAAACACGCACGATCCATTACTGCTTATATCCGTGACTTTACATTGTAACCACATAGATTGTAACTTCAACAATTGAATTTCAAAATATTAAAAATTTATTAATCCAGGGGGTCTACTCCCTAAGCAAGAAATCCGTAGTTTCGGCCGAAGTTACGGGCGTTTCCAACTCCGTATCACTTACAGACAAATGATTATTTCGGGGCTGAATTAAGAATGAATGACAACACGATTTCTTATGAAATGAAATTGGTTTATTCTGTAAATAGGATATCAGAATCACTTTACACATCATATAAAAAAAATATTAAAACTAAGCTAGATGATCCTATCTGATTACTCTGAGAAGAAAGGCCGAAACAAACTCAGAGGTCGCAGTCTCTTTTAAAGTCCAGACATAATCTTGGTTAGGCCATATGAGATTAGTGTCTGAAATGGTCTTTTGAGGAAAGAACCACACAGATTTGAGTGGACCTGTCCAGTCAGTGCAAGCATTTGTCAGTAATCATGGAGCTCAACTCAGAACTTAAGGAGCTTAGTTGTCCCTACTCCCGATATGTATTTGCCCGTCCGAAAAATTGAATTTGACACTTGTTTTGACGGATCAACTTCTTCCGGACGGGCCCGTATCTTCGTTGACGGACTTAGAGAGTAGACCCCTGGTTTGGATCCCAGGGTCCGACAGTGGTATTGGTTTCCATTAAGACAATTTTAGTGCCTGTCCGAAATTTTGCTTAACAATGACGTCGGCAGTAAGTTTGTTGGTAATGCCAATACGCTCGATCCTCCCTATAACATAACTGGGAACTTACAACTCTGCGTCCAGGAAAATATTCGTGTTATGTATGTAACAATCTTTATGATGATATAATATAAGGTTTGGTGTTGTTTCAAGAACACAGTAATTTTTTTTTTGCCAAATGCAAATTGCAAAAAAAAAGCGAGTGCCGACAGAAGTGAAAACTTGAAAAAAATCGACACCGCGGTAATCAACGCGTTGATGTCTTTTTAATGGTCAAAAGCCGGTGTCGTAACAGTGTCGCGAAATCAATGGTTTAGTCTCATCTCAAAAATGCCCAACGCGTCTAAAGAAGTTTTTACTTCAAAAACATGTTTGGGGTGCCCTTTAAAATGCAATACACTAGACATTAGAGTTAAGTAACAATGGTCCAGCGGTCAAAGGGTCGGCTGCCGATCGCGAGGTCGTGGGTTCAAACCCTGACACACTGAACAATGATGAATCTACTACTTAGTTGAATGTAGTCGTTCAGAGACAAAAGGATACCTTACTGAGGAAGGGTCAAAGTGCTGAAACAATGTAACTATTTCTTTGCATTTCCAAGCTGTATAAATTACTACTATTACTCGTGACTTTACCCGAGTTCTTTTTTGTTTACAGTGACCTAAATATTGACATATTATTAAATTCCCTAATAAACCGAATTTACACAATTCAAAAGTGGACGATCATGGATCGAACAAACGATCTCTTGCTCGCGAATCCGATACTTTAGCCGTTGAGCCATCGCCACTTCAAGAACGAGACAATCAGATATTGGTGCCGATTCCCTTGTTCACAAACTAAACTAAATTTAAGTTCAGTGCATCTTTTTCTTTCTATTTCATTAAGAAAAGGACAAGATAAATTTTAGTTTAGTCCTGTCAAATTAATCAGCGCTTGACGTAAATTGACGTAATTTTAGTTGGCAAGTTTTTAATCACGTCTAAACTTGTATGGAGTAGTGACAGGCAGGCACCAATGGCAGCGTTGAAAATATACCAAACTTCCAAGTAATATATGTGTGTATTTAAGTATATTCTCATGTTGTATATTTATATTTAAATTAGTGTATAGTTAAGTTTTTTATTTTATGTATTCTGTTTTCTCTTCTACTCTTACACACGTTGTCTACATCTCTTTAACTACTTTCCTATCGCAGGTATGCTGGAAGAGATTTCTATAGAAATAAGCATTGCCCTTGTACGTATTTTTCTGTTCCTTTCTTCTTATCTGTTTATATTTGAGTACATAAACTGTTAAATAAACAAATAAATAACGTACCGTACTTATTTCCTTTTCTGATATCGGCACGAGCTATTAGTAAATGGCTCACACCTCGATGAAAAGATTACCAGTCAATATAGAAGGTGGTAGGACGCCAAATGTAGTTTAGTACCTATTTTGACTTAGGTTATGAAGATGGTCTTCCACTGCTACATAGGATGTGCACGGAGGTTACCCATGTTAGCTGCGCGGCATCATTTGATTGCCAGCGACGCATCCGTGCATAGCGTGCCTGTGGGTCACAGTGGACAATCCCGCCTACATTTTCATGTTAAGCGGAGCTAAGTACTTTAAGGATTCCGCGTCCTTATATTACCTACCGGGATTATCAATGAAATGAAAAGCTTATTTAGTAACATAACATAACATCACGCCTTGTTTCCCCGAAGGGTTGGGCAGAGGTGTACCTGTAGTAGGTACACCCACATTTTGCCAGTTATGTTTAAGTCCCATGTAATAGAGGACGAGCCTATTGCCATCAACCGGACACGTAGTAGCGGGCTTATTTCGTATTTATAGAATAATTATTTCTATAGTTCAGTCTTTTTTACACGCTCCGTCAACCCTTCAAGCTGAGTCTCTATTTTCTAAATACGAAACAGTGTTTAACTCATAATCTTATGCCATCAACTTCTAAAACAATCGCGGAGGTTGTATGAGACGCCATGCAGGGTAAAGTCTCTACAGTACACATGCGTAGCTTAGCCATGGACAGCTATGGAACAGCGCCTTTAAGGCTTTTATTACACCCATAGAACCATTAATAATTGTGATATAAATCAATCCTAACAGAGTCGGTTTTCTTTAACAATGAGTGTCAATCGTCAGGGTATCGGCGACAGATGACGGAAGCTTCAGTCCTTAAGCTCAGCATTAGGTTGATAGTGTATGGTTCAATCGTGAGCCTTTTGAGAGATGACGATCTATGTTGTTATGGAGTATAAGTTGAGAAGGGCTAGCTTATTTATTATAATAGGTTTTATAAACAGATTTACTAACAAATTGATTTTACTCGGCTGCACGGTAGTTTATACTTTTATCAAATGCATTCGGAAAATATAAACTTATTTATGTTCAGTCGATTTTTTTTATCTATATAAATACAATACATACTATATGAAGCGTCTGTTTATTATGTCAAAATAACAGCTTTTTACTAAATGCATAATATGGAAGTATATACGGAATTTATAACAACAAAAAACAATATTTTTTTTTTTGTCTGTCCGTCCGTTTGTTCCGGCTAATCTACGAAAGGCCGAACCGATTTTAACAGGACTTTCACTGGCAGATAGCTAATGTTATAAGGAGTAACTTAGGCTACGTTTATTTTAGAAAAATAATTAGGGTCCACAAGGCTTAGCGCGCGGCCGCAGCTAGTCTTCAGATAAGTTTTATCTGATCACTAGCTCCAGCCGTTTCGGAGGTTAGCCGGGACAAAGAGACACAGATAGACAAAAATAAAAATTGTTATAAGTAGTAAAAAAGCTGTTATTTTGACATTACAAACAGACAGTTCAATTTTATTTATTTGTAAAGATAATGTAGATACGTAACTGGCGGTTTGGCATATTTTCCATACAAAAGCTGTCAAACCGCAGTTTTCATTCCTTAGATAAAAGTTACCTGAAGATTGAGAAATCGGCCCTCAATAATTAAACGCGAACTTATTCGGAGGCCCATTTCAAAATTCAAAAATTCATAATATTTTATTTCACATAAACCTACAAGGGCATTTATGAAACGTCAGAAGCTAGGTGCACGGTTCCAATTGGTCGCTTCCTATGGAGAAGAGTCGGCAAGAAACTCCACGGTTACTTTTTTTTAAGTCACTAAATATGGGCTCTTAATATTATTAATAGGCAAACAGGCTGGCAGTCCACTTGATGGAAAGTGACTACTAGTACTAGTGATCATCCTAGAAGAAACATTACAAATTTATCGCCTTCTAAACCGTTCAAACAAGGACACACCAATATCTTATTTGGCGACTGAGTTACAGTCCTTTACCAGTCGAATTATTTTAAAATACCATTTATTGCAGGCTACACAGGCCCATAGAAAAATACCTTAACCTAAACATTATTTTAATATAAACAAAACTTGAAAAACTTGTGCTTGTAGCTTAAAACTATGTTAGTAACACTTCACTGCACTAGCTTGTCCTTGTGCTATCCTGCAGTACTTGTCCGCAGATGCGACGGAACACCACGTCCTGCGGCCAAAAGCCTTCTTCCATGACGACGGACTGATAAAAATTCGGTACTCTCACCACAAAGGCCTTTTAGTTGACGTTGCGGTGCGACTCCAATAACTGCACCCTCGGCGTGTACCTCGTTTCCTGGCGCACGCACTCCACGATGTCCTCCGCCTTAGCGATGTATTTTATAAACCACATTACAGTTGTGGTGACAGCAATAAGTATTTGCTTCCTACAACAGAGAAACAGAAACACTTCTTGAAATAAAAACGCCAAACCTGAAAACCAAACTCATAAAATCAATAACCCAAACCTGCACTCTTACCGTTAGATAACTCCAACCCAACAGTTATCACGCCTTCACTAACCGCGCCTGATTTATGAGGTCCCGGCTTCAGTTCCCGGGTCGTGCACACTCTTCACGTAACGAGGACCATAGATTGTACGGTGTGTGTACTAAGAACAACATAAAGTAAACCATTGTTTGTATTTCGCTATAAAGAGTGGCTGTCCCCGTTTGTCTGTCTGTCCGTAGTGAACTACGTAACTGGAGTCATGGGCTCTGTGTGTGTTATCAGTGCGGTGTATATGGCTTTCCTATTTGGTAGAAAATAATGTTACTTTATAAATTCATCTTTATAGGTCTATGTAGTTACTTACTATATTTGAATTGACGTAAAATTTAATATCCATTTATACATACTAACATCATTTATTTAATAATTTAAGCACACAAATGTCCAGAGGCGGACTTAATGTCAAAGGCATTTTCTACCAGTCAACCTTTGGGTGATGCAGAGACAAACAGTGGTAGGTGGAATAGCGAGAATTGTGGAATAAATATTTATTTAAATATACATATACCTATTAAAAACTGTGAATATGATATGTATACCTAATTATATATCATTTCACATTACATTTCGCTCGTTATTTTACCAGGCGAGCCTATTGCCGTGATCCGGGAACAAGCCTAGACTCCGAGCTAGTACTGACAATATCATTCCTGACGTCGGAACCAAATAAATCAAAAAATTATTTTTAATTAATAATTAAGTAATATTATGGTGTAATTTTATGTGTAAACGTAATATAATTGCATAAATACTCAGGATTATTGTTTTCCTGTAAATATATGAAGTAAACACAGTGTTTGGTTACTCACCGGTAACCTAAAAATATCAACAGCTGACTATCTAACTACGGATTTAAACGGGGAGTATTGCTTTACTTTTTACTTTATAATAACACACAATCGTCGCTTTACCTATGTTACATGTCCTAGATAAGTTTTAACATAAATAGTTCGCTGATTTAGCACTCTGCATTCGGTTTATGTCGCATTGTTTACATAGTAGAAAACGTAACTTAGCCAAGATTCTGTTAATCTCAATGTGATCTTTAATAAAATATACAACAATATAAACGTTCATGATCGTAATTTTTGTATGATCGTTATACTATAATATCAAATATTAACTTACAACCTACCCACTTATAGAAAAGTAAAATCATAAAAGGCAATAAAAGCATCAAAAGTTTACATTCAATTTAATAATATAGCTTTGATAATAGCTCTTTAAGCCAATTCAGTAGCCTACCTCATTTCTCCACTAAATAACGCTAACTTCTCCCATTTTCCCCTTCATTTCTACCTTTACTTTATTTGTCTGTCTACTTGTTCTCACCGTTTCTTTGTTCTAATTCCAGTTACAAATCCTGAAACCATGCCTGTGATGACCCGTAAGGCTACTGCTCAGGATATGGAACTTAAATTGAGAACGGCCCTCCAAAATCTTGAAGCATCTCAAGCCCAATGTAAACAATTGTTACAAGAGAATGACGAAAGTGAGGAGGAAGTTAAGAAGATAGTCAACAAAAACTCAAGCCTTAAACGGGAGCTAGTAGACCTACATCAGCAATATCTGAATGTTGTTGATGAACGCGATCAACTGAGGGTGGTCACGGATGGTTTCAGCAACTGTAGTAATTTGTATGAGGAGGCTTTAGGCAGAGTTAGGGACCTTGAAGATGAATTAATTCATGCCAATAGTCATATTATCCGTTTAGAGAAAGAAAAAGAATGTACTCGGGTTAAAGAAACTAACCACTTATACAATGAATTAATAAATACTAATTGTAACCCTCATTCCATAACAACTATTGACCTTACTGAAGATTCTTTGCTGAAACAGAATTATAGTTATAAAGTTAGTCATAAGAAAATAAAAAAATATGCAAAACTGAATAGAATAATAAAAAAATGTAATCAATTTAAGAAACAACAAAAACACTTTTCCAAAAATATTCCACTGAGGAAAGAACGTGTTAATTTACTCAATAAATTAAATAATTATCAAATAAAATTAGAAGACAGCAAAAAAATCTATGAAATTGATACACAGCGCTTACAGTCTGACATACAGTTACTCGAGGGAAGACTTAGTTCCCTTTATATTAAATATGTGGGTTCTCAGAACCAAATTAAAGAACATATTCTTGCTGCAAATGAGTTAGTTATGTGTCAGTGTACTTGTCAGGTTTCAAACCCTGATGCTGTCCAGCCTGAGGCAACGGAGGACCCGTCCCAGACTGAGAGTTTGAATCAAGGCTTTATTCTCAACCAAGATATATCTGATGTAGTACAAGATCTATCTCAAGTGGTACAGCCTGAGATTGGTAGTTGTCCATCTTTTAGTAGTCATGATTGTTATCATTCAGTTATGTTCTCAGATAGTATAGGAAGAGGTTTAGGTAAATTAATTAGTAACAACCTGTGTTATTCTACTCAAAATTATTGTATGCCAGGGTCTACCTACAAAAGAATAATGGCATCAGTAACTGGAAATGTTTACAATCCTAAAACCAACATTACTGTATTTGTAGGTAATAGTTCTAAGGTCAAAAAAGAAGAAATCACTGACTGTGTAACTGAATTGTTAAAGTTAAATTGTAGTAAAATAATATTGTGTGCTTTCCCATATTTTGAAAAATTGACAAATAGACAAAACAATTATATTCATATGCTTAATAAGCATATGCAATTCTTAGTTAGTCATTATAGTGACAAGTTTGTATTTCTTGACACCAACAGTTTTGTTGAAACTTTAAAATCGACTAGGGATACTGTGTATCTGCCTGTTAGTTTTAGACACATAATAGCACGGCTATTAGCTTTTTATATAAACTCAGACATAAGTAGTATGTCGCAGTCTTGTATTATTAACACCACAGTGGTTAGTAATAATACTAATAATAAGGTGGTGAACCTGAATAAATGTAGCTCAAATGCTATAAATATTTATACAAATTGTACGAAGGAGGTTCCATCTCCCTCACTCACTATGAGCTCACTGCCTGGTGATGACACTGAAATCTTGGGGTTAACTCCGGATAGTAATTTAAACTAGTTTGTAAGACAACAGAAGGCACCAGTAAGAATATTCTTAAACCTAACAACAACAAGGTGTCTTCTTGCTCCAAAATTAATAATTATCAAAAAGGAGATCAGCAGAATGCCTTGAAATTATTTCATCAAAATATTCAAGGTATTTCTTCCAAATTATTAGAAATCGAAATGTTTTTAGAAAAAACAAAGTTTGACATTGTTTGTTTTACTGAACATTGGTTAAAAGATTACCAAATGCTAATTAATTATGAGAACTATAGTGTGGGCAGTTGTTTTAACCGTAAATCTATGCTGCGTGGAGGTTCTCTAATCTTGATAAAAAATTGTTTAAAATCTAAGCAACGTAATGACATAGTTGGTTTATCAGTTGAACATTGCATCGAACTGTCCTGTGTTGAGCTGGATAAGCATGTTGTAGTGTGCGTATACAGACCCCCTAATTATCAGAACTTTTCTTTATTTGAGTCAATAATGGAAGATGTCCTAGCGAAACTTGCATCCAGTAACAAAGCCGCAATTATTTGTGGTGATTTTAATATAAATATTCTGGAAAATAATTCAAATAGCAGTAGAATATTAAGCCTTTTTAAATCGTTCAATTTATCAAATGTTTTTACAGAACCAACTAGAGTAACTTCAACTTCTGCTACTTGTATCGATAATGTCTTCTGCGGTTGTGATTATTTAGATAAAGCCATCGTAAATTATTTACCGTCTGATCATAGTGGACAAACGGTAACTTTTAAATTTAGAACACCTATTCAAAAAGTGCAAATACAAATTAGACCAATAACAACTGGCAAATTAAATAGATTCAATAGTACCCTAAATAATAAGTTAAATGCTCTGGGCCCTAATATGGACGATGCAAATAAATTGTATGAGGATTTCTTTTCAGTAGTGCACACTGAATTCAATAAAACTTTTGAAAAGAGAACAAAAAATATTTGCCCTAATTTTATTTTTAGTGACTGGGCAACTAGAGGTATTAGGATAAGTAGGGAAAGACTGTTCGAGCTTTATGGCCTTAAGCCTTACATTAATACTGAAACTTTCAACAAGTATGTTGCTACATATTCCAAAATTTTTAGAAATACTTGCAAGATAGCTAAAGCTCTGTATATTAGCAACAAGATTAAATCAGCAGAAAATAAAATAAAAACAGTTTGGAAAGTTATAAATAATGAAACTAATAGGAAAAAAGTACGAAACACTGAGTACACATTGGAGACTTCACGTGGTGCCATAAGCTCTAACTTAGAAGTAGCGCAAGAGTTTGTACATTTCTTTACCAATATACCATCTAAAACGACGGAAGCTTTAAATTCTTCACCCGATGTCTCAATTGATTTATTAAGAGCGAACGTTCCAGGCTGCCCGGTTGAATTTCAATTTAAACATATAAACCCAATGATAGTTATAAAAGCTTTTCGGCAAATCAAAATCAAATTGACCGAAGATCTATGGGGATTATCTATCAAAGTTTGTACATACATAATCGACACTATATCACCGTACTTAGCTTTAATATTTAATTTGTGTGTGGATCAAGGAGTCTTCCCGGATTTAATGAAATACAGTAAAGTAATACCACTTTTTAAATCTGGGGACAGTAAAGACACTAACAATTATAGACCAGTATCTGTGCTGCCGGTATTCAGCAAGGTTTTCGAAAAGGTAATGCTCAATCAAATGCTTAATCATTTTAACGCCAGCCAAATCTTGCACGATCAGCAATATGGTTTCACCAAAGGACGTTGTACAACTGACGCCGGTGTCACCTTACTAAAACACATATTTACAGCGTGGGAGGAGGCCCAAGATGCCATAGGAATCTTTTGTGACCTCTCCAAGGCATTTGACTGCGTGAGTCATGAAACCTTGCTCTTGAAACTTGAGCATTACGGACTAGGAAAACTTGCGCTCAATTTAGTAAAATCTTATTTAAATGATAGACAGCAGCAGGTTCAAGTAAATGGTGTCCATTCAATCGGTTTAAAAGTAAAAATGGGCGTTCCACAAGGCTCGATATTGGGTCCTTTCCTCTTTTTAGTATATATTAATGATCTACCCCATTTATTAAAAAACCAACCACAAATGGTGTTATTTGCTGACGACACTTCCTTAATTTTTAAGATAAATAGACGTGCATCAAATCTTGACGGAGTAAATAACGCCCTACTGCAGGTCCAAAATTGGTTCACTGCTAATAATTTAGTATTAAATGGGAAAAAAACTAAATGCATAAGATTTGCTTTACCAAATGTTAAAAGTAGTGATTGTGACATAGTATTGAATAAGGAGAAACTAGAATTTGTCGATAAAACTGTTTTCTTGGGGATCACGCTCGATTCAAGGCTGCAATGGGGTCCTCATTTAACATCTCTTGCAGGACGGCTAAGTTCAGCAGCATATGCTGTGAGAAAAATCCGTCAATTTACCGATGTAGATACCGCGAGGCTAGTCTATTTCAGTTACTTTCATAGTATCATGTCTTACGGTATTTTACTATGGGGACGGGCTGCAGATATCGAGTCTATTTTTATTCTGCAGAAGAGAGCCATCAGAGCAATATATGGCCTCCGCAGACGCGATTCTCTAAGGGAACTGTTTAAAGATATTAACATCATGACGGTACCTTGTCAATATATCTATGAAAACATCATGTACGTAAGGAAAAATCTAAGTCTTTTCAGTAAAAGAGGTGATAAACACAATTATGGGACTAGAAATAGGGACCAATTAGTTCAACCGGGTTTCAGACTGGCTAAAGTAGACTCATCCTTCATGGGGTGCTGTTTAAAATGTTATAATAAAATACCTTCCCACATACTCCAACTGAACGAAACGAAATTTAAATCATGTATAAAACGCACACTATGCTGCCAAGCATATTATAAGTTGGGGGATTACATCGCTGATAAAAATGCTTGGCTCAGCGCTGGTCCAGCTCCACAAGGGCGCATAAACTAATTGATTAGCATTCAAAAGTATTGTTGCAGCTGCTGAAGATTGTAAAACTATATTTCCTTTGTATAAATTCAATCTCTTTGTATTGTATAATTGCATATCACATGTGTGAGCACTGTGACCATGTTGTACATTCCATAAAGCTACCATTTACTGGGTACGTCTTTCATTGACTTGAATGTGCCCTGGCGGCTGAGAGTATGTCATGCTCACTCAAATGTCTCGCTGATGGTGGCGTGTGTGTTGGATCATTAAGTTCCCTTCAAAATGGTTGAGCTAAATGGTGCTGATCCATGCGTCATGTTCGTGAACGGGCGCCGTCAGTTGGGACTGGTCATCTCTTAGCTGCCACGGTTTATTTTAATTTATTTAAATTTTTGAATTGATATTATATTTTTATTACGGACGCTTTTAACGTGCACGTCTTTCTACATTGTTCTCACATGTATAAGTTCAACACGAATGATGTAACCAATATTTTGTAACAATATTTTGATTTAAAAGAGTGTCCGTGGAGTTTCTTGCCCGTTCTTCTCCATAGGTACCTACTACGCTTTGGAATGGGCAACTAGCTTCATTTTTCTGACTGACCGACCCCTTGACAATTCAAAAGTACCTGTAATTGGTTTATTTGAAATAAATGCTTTGAGTTTGAGTTTGAGTTTGAATAACATTTAGCTCGACCCGGGAATCGAACCCAGGACCTCATGTTCACCAGTTGACCAACAAGTCAGAAAGAGTTTTTTATGACATTATCGACATATAAAGTATAGGTAATGTGTAAGGAAAACAACACACGACCCTTACCGTTGTAACCATTTGCAGCTAGGAATTATTTATACTTAAAATAAATTATGAAAAATAAATTATATAATAATTTTAATTATGTACATAATTATATTATATTTTTCTGTAATTTTAGCTTTTTTCGTAAAAATACTATTACAAACTAAAGATGTGTCCACGGATGTCAAATGTGTCAACCGCGATGTATGCGTATTCAGATAGTAGATTATACACAGCGAACAAAATGTTACGCGAAAATTTTGTTCGCTGTGTCTGCTCTAGTTTACATTGAACCCCAATGGTTGCGACTAAGGAATAGATATCATCATCATCACCTGACTAGCCTTTTCCAACTATGTTGGAGTCGGCTTCCAGTATTTTCCGTGGAGCGACTGCCTATCTAACCTTCACAACACAGTTGCTGGGCAACGTAATAAATACAACCTCTTTTATTTATTTCGTGGCTGCAAGCATGCAAACGCTCAGCCGATGCACAAATCAACTTTTCAAACCCATTGAGAAACCCTTATTTTCAAAGTTTAATGAGCCTGTCTCAATAGTTCAGGGTTAATGCTGACACATGTCCGTCTGTCTGTCTGATTGGACAC
The DNA here is from genome assembly GCA_949152395.1 of Agrochola litura. Taxonomy (NCBI): domain Eukaryota; kingdom Metazoa; phylum Arthropoda; class Insecta; order Lepidoptera; family Noctuidae; genus Agrochola; species Agrochola litura. The sequence goes on from OX424512.1 coordinate 1,467,027, forward strand.
GCCGTCACGTGGGCGACGTTAGGAAATTGGCTCAGCTAATCATCGGACAACCATAATGTGATAATATATAGGTGTTGGGTTCAATTAGGTATGGATATTGTCAAGGTTGACAGTGTGGGTTTACAGTAATTGGTGGCATTTCTTTTTACGGGTTATCAATGGGATGTAGATTGCATTGGGTTGTTTTATATCTACAGATCAAGTCAATGAATTTTAGTGATTAAAACTTAAAAAAAAAACAACGGACTTCCAAAAAAAACAGTACAAAGTGAAAAATAAAAACAAAACCAAAGACACCGACTTAGTGTCTTTGGTTTTGTTTTTATTTTTCACTTTTTAGTTGTGTATATACAGATTAGTAAACTTATATTATCAAGGGTGGTTTATTTCATGATAATTTGAATACGCTATTTATTTTGTTTGAAAAACGGGTTTTTTTAGGTTAAGAGTTGTTTTGATTAATTTGGCAATATTACTGTATGGAAATAAGAAATATGGCTAACTAGTGAACTCGGACTCGCCCACCGAGGGTTCCGTACAAATTTGTGGATACATATTATAAATAGTTCAGGAAACGAGTCTCACAGTTTTTTCCGAGCTTTTCCTGAAATTCAGTTTCCAAAACCTATAATTACTTATATTATTGTGTTTTATAAGTGAAATTGAGGTAATACTAACAGTTCATACCTAAATTAGTTAGGTAACCGCTTGTCAGTGCAAACTGTTAGGTACTACATACACCAAAGTTATAAGGTAGGTACCTATGCATATAAAAGAGGGAAAAGATTTTTTTTCATTCTTCGTCATAAATCAAAAACTATACCTACCTACATCATAAAAATAATTAAAAATCTGTTTAAGCTTGTGTCAATGAAGCCCTTTCATACGATAGGACATGACACGGTTAACTAACTTCAACATTAGGATTCTAAATGCCTTTTTTACACCTAAAACGGTTACAACAAATATTTATCTGTTTTGATTAATTTGGCAATATTACGGAAACATGAAATATCACTAACTAGTGAACTAGAATATTAATCAAATGAATGACGCGCGTCTCGCTCGCTCGCTCGCTTCAGTTTGGCCAGAGGTTTAATTTACTAGCCAGCCTCAGTAGACACCTCAGTAGATCCTGCAAAAATAACTAAATTAACATTCCAACAAAAATTAAACTAAACGTTGTTTAACGCAACTTTAACGAAAACTTGATTAAATCCTTTTAATTTGCGGTATATTAACCAACCCTTCAATGTCAACGGCTCCGACGCTGCGAAACGTTATAAATAACTGTTATTACAGGAATTGTGTTAAAATTGTCGTTATTTGTCTGTCCTTGGGGTTAGGCGTGACTACTGTGGTCCAGTTTTTCTATAAAGGTTTGGAAATGCATATTTTAGATACCCAGGTCTTTCCATTCTAAGATTATGTTCTAAATGATTATGAGTATTAGGTATTTGTTGAGATTAAAAAAATCAGAATTACATTAAGGTAAGTTAAAATGTTGTCATCAAGCGATTGATTCATAAGGTATTCCTTCTAGATGAGATGAATCGATTTTATCTATTATTATGAAAGATTCCGTGATCACCGGCGAAGTGAACCGATATCCTTTGCTTCATCTTTGGCACGTGTCCACACGTTCTGGCAACCTACCCAGGGTCGCTTGGTTACGCTGAACCCTACGCTGTTTGACATACTTAATAAATCTGACCTTAAACTTAAGGTTATAAGACGTTTTAATCACTAACCAATAGTAATTATGATCTTCAAAATTCTAAAATGACAAAATTCGTTTATTAAAATTAATTGTCGTTGACAAATCGCAGCGATTACGCAGCGGTGTCGCAAATTAGTGGAAAGATGAAAATAAATGTTCAGCGCAAGCTGCGGTCGAGTGTCAGAAAAACTGTGGAATCTTAATAATAGTCTAAGGCTATGGCTGTAATGGGAAAAGGAAATACCTACCTTGAATAGCGTTGCTATGGTGATTCGGGATAATGTTCCATTTGAAATGATACTGAAGTATTATTTATGAATTATGCATAAATTAACAAACCTCGTAGGTCTATGCGAAGGATAGTACCTATAATAATAATAACCCCACCGCCGTATCTCTACGTTGACGTCGTGGTGGGGCTTGCGCGCTCCGAACTCTAGGTCTATGCCGGTAGAGTTTACTTTGCCGGAACGGGTCTAGGATGAGGAGCCAGATCAAGAGAGATACAGAAACCTGCAGGGCAGCTCGTGGCGAGCTGTTGGGCAGTAGCGACCCCACGGACCCTATCTCCCGGGAGAAGTCTTGTTCCTCACCTCTGGCTTGCCTTTATTGGCCGGCTGGAGTGAGCACTGACGAGGAACAGAGATGAGATGAGTTTTATAATAATTGGTCAGGCAGGGGCCATAGTCTTTCCATAGCTCAAGGTAACCAATCCATTATAGCCACCCAAATCCATAACCCAATATGTTTTGTTTCCATGTTCTGCAATAGTTCTACACCAACCGAGGGTCGTCCTTGGGTGCACTTGTATAGTGCATACAGGGATAATCGTCGGTTGGTGCCTCATTTCATTTTAAAAAACGTCTAAGAGGCCTCTGCGAGTTGGCTTCGGCCCCTCGTACGCCTTCCAAAGGTCCAGGACCCCAAGGTCCCGAGATATGTAAAAGAGGTAAAAAATAAAAATAATAAAAAGTTTATTTTGGAACAATAACACAAGACTAAGTACAAGTAAAACGATGATAGCTGCAAAAGTATAAACTGTAGCGCAGCGCCCTTCAACAACGCCCTTCTCCAGTTACAGAATGGAATGATGTTCCATGCAAAAAGGTAATTAAGTTAAATTAGATTTGTTAATTAATAATAAAAACAAAAAAAAATGATAAAAATAAACGGTACTGGACATTTGATTCAAATCAAATCAAATCATTTATTTGCCTAATACAGGTAGGTATAAAAAGATGTTACAAATAAATATAAAGATTTAGGATGTATTTTGACGTTGAGTTAATGTGGTGAGTGTAGGGTGAATGGGTGTGTGTGGGTGATTGTTAATGAGGTGTGCGAGGTATGTTTGTAGTGTTTCTGGCATGTGTGTTTTGTTTTGTTGGGGTGTGTGAGGGAGTGATGAGTATTTTACATTTCCACGAGTTTCTCTGTTTCATCATAATTTTGTGATTTTAACCAGGAGTCAAGTTTAATTTTGCATTTGCTGTTGGTTAATGGGTGGATGTGTAAGCTTTTGTTCAATTTATTGTACATTTTTGAACTTATGTGTTTGTAATGACGACTTGCAGCTACGGTTCTACGAGACTCAGTGTTACAAACCCTATTCGAGCGGCGTGTACAGCGTTTAGGATCAAAGGTAAGTTGTCTGTGTTTGCGAAGAATAGTTTGGAGGATAAATAGCTGTCTGACGGTGAGGACCTGGCAGAGGATATTTAGAGAGAATGTCGAAAATCGGATCGGTTTCCTTGCCAGCACCTACAGGACAGCTCTCTGCGCTCGTTCGACCCGAAGCATCACTGTTTTACCGGCACCACCCTAAACCGATAGGCAATACCCCAGAACAGACTGAGCGAGCACAAAGTAAACGCTTATTAAACAGCTAAAATCGGCCGCGCCTCTGAGCTTTTTAAAAATATATATGAGTTTTCTCACACGAGCTACAGTTGAAGCAATATGTTGCTTCCATTTCAGGTTGCTATCAAGAGTGACTCCAAGATATTTAATAATAGGGGTATTTTCCAATTCTTGACAGCCACAGTTTGCGTGTAAGTTTGGGCAGGTGTGGACACGAATTTCACTGCAGCTGACTTGAGTTCATACTACTATGAACTCAAGTCAGCCGCCTACACCGATTCAATAAAATAACAAAGACCAAATCAATAATATCAATAAGACCAAGTTCATTACATTCTCTACAGAATGTAATGAATTTGGTCTTATTGATATTTAGAGTGAGAAGATTTGTGGTCAGCCACCGCATGACGGTGTTCAAGGCAAACTCCGACTTGAGGTAAGTTTCAGTCCAGTCCCGGCCATGAACAATTAGTGTCATCGGCATAAGCTATAATTTTGCAGTTGGGTAAGGATAACTGACACAGCTCATTCACGTATATGAGAAAAAGTTAGGGTCCTAGGACACTGCCCTGGGGGACACCAAAGGTAACCGTCTCCTGGTTGCTGAGGTACTTTTCAAGTTTTGTTATTTGTTTACGACCTGTAACGTAACTCCTGAAGAGATCGTGGCCCGTCCCGCGGATACCTAGATGCTCTAGCTTCGACAAAAGTATGGGAATTGAGACAGTGTCGAAGGCTTTGGATAAGTCTAAAAACATGGCAAGCGTTTTATATTTATTTTCCCAATGGCTAACAATCGTATCTGTAAGTTCCAGTACAGCATCTTCGGTGGATTTTTCAGTCCTAAAGCCATACTGATTATTAGAAAGAAGGTTAAATTTGTTTAGGTATTTGGTGAGTCTACGGTTTATTACTTTTTCGAATATCTTTGAGAGGATACTCAATACTGAAGTGAGTCTTTAATTAACGACATCTTTGTCTTCCGACTTATAGATAGGGTGGAGAACTGCAGTTTTGAAAACATCAGGAAAAGTTCCTGTTGAAAAACACAGATTGAAGATGAAAACAAGGATCGGAATAAGAATTTGACAAGTTGCCTTCACGATTGAGGGAAATATAACGTCAAATCCAACAGCACAATTGTCTTTAAGGCTAAGGATGATATTTTCCAGCTCAATACTATCCACGCTGTGAAGAGCCATTGATTGAGATGCGGACGGTATGGAAGTACCCGGGAACCCTGAGAGGGTTAGGACGACTATTCGAGAGATATTAGTAGAGGACAGAGTGTTCGATTTTAGCCGCCAAGAGTCCACTAACATTCGCAAAGTACCACCTGTAGAAATAACATTGGGAAACATTCGCCAACATCTAGGATGTGTATTCAATTCAACGAACTCAACACAAAACTACCTGATTTAGATGTTTTCTTTGGTTCCCTGCCGCAATTCAAAAACCTCTTGCGCAGTCATTTAAACAATACTTAGTTAAGCTTATTTTAGTTAGTTATTTTATATTGAATGATATTTGTGTAAGTCAGTTTTTTGTTTTGTTTTAGACTTAGGTCAAAGCTGTTTTTTTTTTTTAATGATTTTATTTTATTTTGTTTTCCATTTTAATTTTAATTTTAATGAATATTTTAATTTTATGTAATTTAAGAAGGTTGCTTTGTTTTATGTGAATGTCGTGTACACCTGTAATTGGTATATATATAAGAGCCCATACCTGTTAACTTTAATATTTAATGTACAATATATATGCTGTTGGCGTACCTATTTTAAATAAATAAAGTAATTGTTGACTTTGTTCACAGACTACGACGGGTCGGCACTGCAGTTTAGCAACTGAAAGGCTGAGTCTCTGATTTGGCCTAAGCTTTCATGACAAGTTTCCATGTAGCTTTTGGATGCAGCTTAGGAGAACTCTTCGGCAAAAAGTAGACTGCGATATCTCTGCTGAAATGTAAAGTTTCCTTTTCCATAGGTACTAAGGTAAACGTACCAATACTCGTCAGGTTTTGAAATTCACACAGCAGTTAAAGAACTGCTGTGTGAAAAGTATTTCATTTAGAAAAAAACTTTTTGCATAACGAAATAAAAAAAAAAATATAAGAAAAAATATATAAGACGCAATTACAGTTAAAACTCAGTGTTGTTATTTTAATTGTGCAATAAAAATTGGCCCACTTTTATGGCAACATATTGTTTAGTAGATATATTGATGTTTTTGGATAATTTGACGACTTCTGGGACACTGTCGACTTCACCCGCGTTTACCTTATACTAACCTACCACACACACTGTGGTCAGGTTTTAGGAGATTCAATCAACATAATAGATTTACCTTTCAAAATCCTTAGATCATGTCTTGAGTAACGTAGTAACTTTAATGTGTCACACAGCTTTTTAAAACCTCTCTAAACTTAAGAAAATGTTATACCAAGTTGCTTAACTTTTTTACATTATCATTTCTTAACTTAACAAAAATCTAACCATCATCGTCTAGATTTCTCTTGCCATAAAATCAGAGTAGTCATCGTTAATTTAGCCGCGACTCGGGTTCTGTCGGTATCGCGTCCCCAGATCACCCGGTAGGCGACGTTGCGCAAGCGATGCTACGTGAGATTCTAATACAATATCACTGTGTAATGTCGCATCCGTTACGTACGACGCCATTTTGGAAAATTCTCCCGATAAGGTGAAGATTTGGGATGGTAGAAAGCTTGTTTTTCTAAAGTGATTTTTGGTAATAGTGTTGTAATTGTTTCGAAATTCGATACCTACCCAATCTGTCTGCAGTAATCGATATTTTTTGTATATAATCGAATTTTGACGTTCAAAAGTGCCTACGGCCTAAGCCAACGGCCTTTAAGAAATAAATTATTTGAATTCTAAAATTGATCGAATATAATACAAAGATATACTTAGGTATGTTCGGGAAAAAGCCACTCCGCTTAGCTCCAATTGTGCCAAGACGACCCGAACATAATTGAACGAGGATGAATGCCAAACGGAGTTTGCCGATCGGTACGAGCCGAATGAAAGCCGACTATGTGTAGTAATTGCTTCGGGTCGGCTTTGTTGTTCAACAAATACCGCTGAATAGAATGTGCCGATCCGAACAAGTGTGTAGCACCCATAAAACGCACTTCAATAAAATTTGGTCTTCTTCTGTTAAGCAGCTATATTATTTATTTTCTGGTGATACATACATAAACTCACGCCTTCTTCCCATGGGGGTAGGCAGAAACTACAGAACGCCACCTGCTACGATCCTTACATACTCCTTTTGCCTCGTTTACGTTCATACATCTGGTCATACACACACGTCGGTTGCGAGTACTACGCACCTGACCTTTCTGAAGAAGGACAATGGTGATGTTATGTTACTATGTCTTTCTAATATAATCCTGTACATTACAATGGTTGACAGTTGACCAATGTTATAGCTGCATTGCAAGTGATAGTTATCCATTTCTCCAAGGATTGACATAACATTGTTTGAGACATTGCTGTACGTTTTACCCCAAATCTCTAGAACTGCATGCCATAATCGATATACCTACTCCCCAGACACCATCCTACAAACGTTACGAAAATTATTGATGTCCAACCACTTGACAGATTGATACAAATTGACAGTTAAAATAATGATGCTTAAAAGTGGGCCGCAATGTAATGTCAAAACAAAAGAAGTATCGGAGATTGATAACAAAAGATGCTCGATTTGACTTCAAGTATGTGCCGATGGATAGTGAATGTCAGAACAATTTATTAAGTAATACCAATCGTACTAAGAGAGACAAGTTAGTCTAAGTGCCAATAGTAAAACGATTAGACAGCTAGACTTTCGATATCTTATGTAATTTATCATTATTATAAATATGTATACATCTATACAAATAAATAAAATTGTCTCTTTGTAATGTCAAAATAACAGCTTTTTACTAAATGTATTTAAAAGTATAAACGGTACTTATAACAAAAAATCTATTTATAAAATTTTTGTCTGGCAGATTGTTCCGGCTAATCTCTGAAATTACTGGACCGATTTCGACGCGACTTTGACGCGACCTGATGTTATAAGGAGTAACATAGGCTTTTATTTTAGAAAAATAATTAGGGACAACGCGGGCGAAGCCGCGAGTATCAGCTAGTCTAACATTAAACTCATTTTACATTCAATATGGGAATTGAACTCGGGACTTCACAGTCGCTTTAGATCACAAAGGTATGTGATTAAGGGAACCGAGAGTGTAAAATGGGCGTTTCCGTAAACACACTTAACATCCATTGTTTAAGGCGTATTGTGTAAGGCGTTTTGTCAAATATTTTACACCAGCAGTCTGTGGGCTAATCATACCCAAAAAGCAGACAGCGCACTGCGCATTCAATATAATAACGCCTTCAGGGCGCTGTTGAGGCTTCCACCTTACTGTAGTGCGTCAGGGATGTTCGCGGATGCGCACACTGACGATTATTTCGCAATCATGCGCATCAGTGATACGCAGATTGAGGTGAAGCAGCAATAGCATTCTGAAGGTGTTTGCAGAAAGGCTAGAAGGGCCTACAATGGATACATTTATCAAACTGCATGTCAGACATGGGACTTGATAAATCTTCCTCCTCTAATCATGGCTGTATTTTTGTGTTTTTATTTTTGTACTCATGTGTGTCTAAGTGTTACTACTAACATAATTTTTAAGTTTGTACTGATTACTAATACGCTATGGGTCGTCGACGCCTGAAAATAAACGATTTTTATTATTATTTATTGTTAGTTTTACTGAGTTTTACGCTTGACAGACCATTGAGAGATAAGTAGCCATACAGATCACTACAGGTGCTTGCCCACATAATTTCACTTAACCATCAATCACTTTACCTCAGCTTCCTCCCGCCCGCTCCCGCTCCGCTTACGAACCGCCGCGCCCTTTGACCCGACCCTAACTAGCCCATTTGTTGATATTCAATCAGGTTGCAACGTCAGTGAGAAAGTAGCCGTAATCATTTATCTTCATTGAATATTCACAGGAAGACTTGCGAGGTAGTGGTTACTGATTTTACTTTACATTTCCTTGAAGAATTGGAAATTGCAAGGCCCTTTAGAATCAATCTGGTAAGCCTTTTCCCAACTTTGTTGGGGTCGGCTTCCAGGCTAACCGGATGCAGCTGAATACTAATATTTACATGGAAATGATTATCTGACCTCCACAACCCAGTAACTGGGTAATACGATACCCCTTAGTAAGACTGGTTGTCAGATTTTCGGGCTTCTGACGACCCGTAACGACTGTCAGATCCACGAATGACAGCCGGGACCAACGGCTTAACGTGCTTTCCCATACACATCGAGTCTCGGTATGTAAAGATGGTCACCCATCCACGGATCAACCCCGGCAAGCATAGCTTGAAGGCCAGTTTTTTTTAGTTTTTTTTAGTTTTTAACTATTGAAGGCCAGTTTTTTTTAGTTTCTTTCACGAAAACACCTTTAAATAAATAGGCCCAATAACTATTGTACCACTGAATGCACCCAAAAGTATAACTTTTTTGCGAATACACACCAAAAATGAAACTCGTTTCCTAGCAATAATTTTTGCTCAATGTTACTTAGTTTGATGTAAGTTTGATCTCAATGTTAGTTGTAAATTATTAAAAGAATCCTCATTGGGTACTTGTTGATTCTTCATACGATAAAAAAAGAAAGAGAGAAAATACATTTATTTAGCACACACTAAAAAGCACACAACATTTCATTCATCATCTTTATCATTTATCATTCATCTTTCATTACCCAAGTTCAAGTTTCTTCGATCATGGGTTTTTGTCGGTTGATTTCTTATCAACTTTAAGTGAATTTTATACTTAACTAGCGACCCACATATGCTTCGCACAGGTGCGTGGACGCATGTATAATATTTCTGTTCTAAACATAAATATAAATGTATTATAGGTAGGAAGCTACCCATAAACCTTCCGGAATAAATTCTCTAAATGATGGTAAATAAAAACCATACCAAATTGTGTGCGTTACCCAGGCCAGATGTTGTCGAAAATGGTCATTTGAATCTAATAGATAATTAGTTTTGCGGCTTCTGTAATTGTTGCGCACATTTTTAAATTTGTTGCGCTTATAGTTTTTTAATTATTTCACAAAAACATTTCCTGCTGGGGTAACGTTATCCCAGCCAGACCTTTTTCTTTCTAATGGGAATATTTAAATAAATACTAGCTTCTGCGATTTCGCTTTTTCGTAACCACCTAAACTTGGTCGGGTTACCTCGGTCATTCACTTCCTAATGACTTTAATCGTATTATCTCATTAATTATCCAATGTACTACGCTGAAATTTTACTGATATACAACTGAACTAAACAACAATAATTGATATAACATTCAGTTCATATATCCAATCCAGTGTCCAAATAACACCGCGCGCATCAAGACCGTGCTCGTGAAGAACTGAATATCATCATAACTTGTTAAATACTTACAGGATACTAATGAAACTTCACATACATTTGAAGGCATTTACAAGCTTTAAAATAACGTTTAAAGTAAGTCTTTAGACCTCTTATTGAGAGTGCTGGAACCAATTGAAGTGTTTTTCTATTTAATGAAATAACCTTTAAACTATGCATTATTTTGTTTTTCTTATTGCAGAACAAATGTAAAGTAAATCCTAAGAAGTCATGTACAAAATATGATAAGAATCCGCTTAACCGTTTCAAAGATCTAGCAAAACCAAAAACGTTACCCCAGCAAAATCTCGAATAACTTCGCAACCGATGAAAGAACAAATACAAAATAATGCACAACATTTACTTCATCTAGACAACTAATTTTATAGCTAGTATTTATTTAAATATTCCCATTAGAAAGAAAAAGGTCTGGCTGGGATAACGTTACCCCAGCAGGAAATGTTTTTGTGAAATAATTAAAAAACTATAAGCGCAACAAATTTAAAAATGTGCGCAACAATTACAGAAGCCGCAAAACTAATTATCTATTAGATTCAAATGACCATTTTCGACAACATCTGGCCTGGGTAACGCACACTACCAAATTCTATTGTGTAGTTTAAAAAATAAGCGGTCACATAGACAGACACTATGTACTTAATCTAAATAGATATAGTTAGATATACCTACGTCTCATCTTCTAAGCGTGTGAAAATAATAAAATACATAAAATTAACTATTTTATTTCTTTGGCACAGCTCTTGAGCTTCTAAGTAATTAGATTATAACAAACAGTGAATCTAGAACTACTGACCTCCTCATCTAATTTTAGCAATTAGGCAATTGTCACTCAATCAAGACGAGACACGAAAATCTTCTCACGTAAACACTTCCTAGTCAAACTTCCGACTGAATTAAATGTAATATCATATAACATAATTATGTTAAGAAGCATATTATTATAGAACGTTCGCGTGCGCTGATCTATGTAAATGATAAGTTAAGAATACGCTCTGGTTTCTGTGCGCAAAAAACTGTTCGCTGCTATTTTGTGCGCACTCAGATGTGGGAACGTTGAGCTAGTGATGTCCCCAGTCGATAATGCAGGTATCGATTAGTTTGATAATGTTCTGCTATAGGTCAATTCCGTCTTTTGACGTAAGCTTTACAAAGATATACCTACCTGGTTGCCGCGAGAATAAAACTCTTTCTTCGAATTCAGTGGATAATGTTGAGTTTCATCTCATTGATCAAGAACCCTTGGTTTTACTTGCCTAATTTACCTTATTACAGTTAAAAAAACCTGTCAAGTCTTCGCCATCCAAAGCAAGAGTGAACAGGCATCTTCTGGGCACGCTTGTTCCAATCGTAGACCTCATCCACCACTTTCCATCAGGCGACATCCAGGTCAAGAGCAGGCCCATTTGCCGATATATTTTTTTCATAGTTATTTTCGTTTAATGCGCAAATAGGTGAACCTGCACAAAAATGAAGGCTCAAGAAGCAATGTGTTACATTGCCCTGTGTGACAGTTGGCTGTCGTTTAGGCGCTGTCGATTCTGATAGACTGCCAGAGTGCCAGCCAATTCCAACATGGCAACCTTTGTAGTTTACAAACGTTACTAGGTTGGTGTTATTAATATTTATAATTGTTATATGTATTTCATTTATGAATTATGTGTGGTATACTTATTGACTGCCTCGTTAGTCTAATGGTCGCAAGCGCTATTGCCGAGTATGAGGTCCTGAGTTCGATTCCCGGGTCGGGCAAAAAGTTATTGGGTTTTTCCATCTGGAATTTCTTAGTAGCCCGGAGTCTGGATTAGTGCACGGTTGATAGCAATAGGCTCGCCCCCGGGACTTAAATATAACTAGCGAAATGTGGGGGTACTATAGGTACACCTCTGCCTAACCCTTCGGGGAATACAGGCGTGATGTTATGTTATGTGTTACTTATTGTCTCAATAAATATAAAATGAAATGTAATGATGACAAAATTAAATTATTTTTGAGGTATTACAGTTCAACAATATTCAGCATGGTACATTCACATATTAAAAAAATGATTTAAATATCTACAAAACAAAATGTGGCAATGGGCAGGGCACATTGCTCGTAGAACGGATGGCCGATGGGGCCGAAAGGTTCTGGAGTGGCGACCGCGTACCGGAAGACGTAGCGTTGGAAGGCCTCCCACAAGATGGACAGATGACCTTGTGAAGGCCGCAGGAATCCGAATTAGCACAGAATCGGTCGAAGTGGAGATGCTTGGGGGAGGCCTATGTTCAGCAGTGGACGTCTTTTGGCTAAAATGATGAATGATGATGAAATGAAATTAAGTTAATAGAAACAATGTAAATTAGGTGTAAAAGTAATTAGATAAGTATGTCAAATTAAATTAAATTATTCAGTAAATAAGTCAGTGTCATTTAGAAAGCATAAATATATAAAATAATCTTTCATTATGATAAGCAACATCCATATGGGTTAGTACATACACAAAAAGATAACTTATATCTATTATATGCATCTATCCATCTGTTACTGCCTACTGCATCTTCTAATATCGATACACAAGTCACATGACTACACACGAAAACTCCACAGCGTTGACACGGATCCCGCGTAATGATCGCCATTATGGCATCGTGACGCAACGGCGCCATTTTGCGGGAAGACGGTTTAGCACTTTTTACCCCGAGCCCGAGATAATCTAATCAAATTCATTATATTTTTGTGTATGTTTGGTGCAATTTTGGCGTGAGAGCACGGGTTTTGTAAAGAGGTTCTAAGCTCGTTTACATAATTATTGGAAGTTGATAATTAGGAAGGTATATCATGTTTTTAAAGCATGCGACATGCTTTTGATTTATAGAGAGAAGAGTCAATACATTTTAACAAACAATGAATCAGTGTATGGATACTAAAGCCTCGTATTCAGTAGGCAACATTTGGCGCGCGACATGTTGCACAAAATGTTGCTCAACTTGTCGAAAGCTAGCGCGGAACTTTTGTTTAGAAACGTTGTCTGTCTACGCATGACCAGTCGTCGACAACATGTCGCCAGAGGAACTAGTGTTGATTTCGGCGGCGATGTGGTGGTTATAATTTTATCGAAAAATGCATCAAAAAGAAAAAACCACGTTGGTGGGTTAGAAATTACTTAAAATAAAGAAAATGTATTCAGTGATCTCCGTGTGGGATTTAATGCTCAACTGCATGTTGCGTGGTAACCAACAACAAGCCGGGCGTCATATAGCGCGCCAGCTGGCAGCGTCGCGCGCTGTTGTGCAATGTTGCTGATCATGTTGAGCGTAACATGTTGCGCGTCAATTGTTGCCTAGTGGATACGAGGTTTAAGTAATAATGGTCTACAGTTTAACATTTTAAATATGTGAGCACCTTCGTAGTGAGCACCATTTATCTAGGACCTGAAGTGAACTGAGTAGGCAGATATTTATAACGCAAGATATGTCTGGTTTTTGACATTCAAAAGTGCCTTTTTATGGTCCGATTGAAATAAACAATTTGACTTTGAGTACTTAGCATATTAATAGTTAACCCTAGGATAAAGTAACTGTTAAAGGATGTACCTATGTAGGTATCTACTTACTTTTTCACCACCTTGATCAACATTTTCAAAACGCGGAAGATGTATTAATTGTGACGAATTGTTGGTAGGTAATCAATTTATTGCGACGATTAAAACCTTACTGATTCGAGTAAGCGCGTGTTTATGAATAAAATACCAGACTTATTAAATAACCATGAAATCTAGTGATCGTGTAACTAAAGATGAAAGTATATATCCTCATTATTATAATATCAGCCTGCAGGTATAACTTCTTATATCTACAGAGAAGAAAGAAGCATTTTGCTCCACGCTTGCTTATACTGCTTGTTGTTAATTTCTTACCCTGGGTCCACACTCGCGAGTGCGCCTCGTGGAGGCCCTTGTCCGAGCCGCGGCAAGCGGAGGCTACACGAGTGCTACCCATCCACACTCTCGTTTTATTCAGTTGCCCGCCATGCCTCGCACCTCGAGTCCTTTGACTCCGATTAAAAAACCGACACCGAGCGAAGCGCGCGCGAGGCAAGCCGAGGCATGACGAGAGGAGCCGAGGGCGCCATCCACACTATCGCGCTCGCTTCATCTCGTCTTGCTTCCTGGAGAGTGTGGACCCGGGGTTAGACTATCTATAAACATGAACCCACTTTTATAACATGTGTGTTTAGTTCACTAAGGTGAAATGAGAGTACTCATCATCAGCCTATAGCAGTCTACTGACAAACATAGACTTTTTCAACGTCACGTCAAAACGCCGACGCGATCCTTGCCCACGGTCATGCAACTGCTGTTCATCTCACTCACCCTGCGAAGATCGTTGTTCTGCCAAACATGAGCCGACATGAGGTCTTCCCACGCTTCATTTGCCGATTTATGGTCTCCACTCCAGGGGGCCAAGTCTCTAATTTACAAACGTTCGGTCTCGCTATTCTTAGTTTTTAATTTTGTATGGCAAATCTGTCAAAATCTCAGAATGGTGAGCATTGCAACGTTTGCAAATTAGTAGACTAAGGTCCTTGGACTCATCTGCTTCACCAACCATCTGTGCTTCCACAGACATGATTGGCTTACTGCCACTTCAGCTTATTAACTTTTCAAGCTATATCTGTAACTTCAGTTCTTTTCGTTTATAGTTGCATACATACTAACACACAAATGCCCATATTAGGATCACAATAACACAGTAGTTATATAACTCTACAATGTGTTAGTATGGCGCAACCGACTGATCTGGATCAATGTGTGCCGAGCGTCAAAGGTGATCAGTCTAACTGACTGCATTGTAATGAACCAATCAACAGACAGTCATTATAATAGTTTGAGATCGATTAATATCGATTGTGTCTTAAGAAACCGTGTTGATGACTCTTCGCGATTTTTTGTATGTTTCAAAACTATCTGTTGAAAATGTAAACACATGGATTAGAAAACGTACCACAGTGGAACGAATGTATGGGAGCGGTTGGACGTAGACATTTCCGAAAAAAAAGAGTAAAATTATGCCAAACTAATGATGCCATCTTATTCGATTACTTAATGCCTTCATAACTTGTGGTGATGAATTTCTTCATAACTCCCATATTTCGGGAGTAATTTGAGAAAATGTGAAATTTTACTATGAAAATGAGTGTATCGAGCTCTCTCCCTCCTGATTCCGGGCTTGTTTCAAGTAGCGGTCTCTAATATCATAATGCTAATACTAAGAGCTATATTTAATACTAAGACACATAGTGCGCCAAATGTGCACTTTCTGGGATAAAGAGTGATGTTTATTTTATAACACAATTTTTTTATTTTTTGTTTATTTTGTTGATTAAAACCGTTTTTCTAAAGGTTTACCTTATTACAATAACATTTCTGAGCAGCCAATTAGAGAAGATATAAGCTAATTAGGATATATAATTAGGGACTTAAGGTTTACATATAAAACTGATGCACTAATGATTACTGATAAGAACATTGCTATTATTTAATTACTAAATGGCTCTTAATACACTAATTTAGCATGCATCATTTACTAATTATCACAATAACTAATTACCTTGCAATATTTAACAAAGGATACCTGGGATACCTGGATTTTATATAAATAGGTCACTATTAGTAACTTTAAAATCAGTGTTGATTTACACCTCGTTGTATCCAAGCTAATCTCGCAATGTATTTTCCAAATTTTAATACAAATCTTGATATTCACGTTGCTTTATGCGCACGCGCACATAAAGATTTACGCGACTTTAACTATTTGTTCAGTGTTTTAAAAGATAACAGTTGTGTTCAGTTATGTGAAAGTGCTGAAACAAGTTTAAAAGACTGGTGTCGTCGATTTTGCTACCGCATTTATGCAAAATGGACACAGTCTGGAAGAAGCACAGATAAGTTTCGGAAGAAACATGAGATTTGGCTACAGGCTGCAATTCAATGGCCGGAATTACAGAATGAAAATATGGAACCTTCTACAGAAAATATAAGTGACGTCATCGAGCCCATAATTTCTCCTGCTAAATCTGATGCTTCAACTTGTACACATCCTAGTCCTCGTAAATCTTTTGAGGACCTTAGTAACCGGCAAAAAAGAAGACGCACTGAAGATAGTCTTTCATGCAGCAGTAGCAGCGCTGAAATTATGTTTTCGGCCGAAAGGGCGCTTCAAAAGGCAGGACAAAGCGATACAGCTTATGTTATGAAATACTTGACGGAGAATCCAGAAGAGGCCTCAAAAATCAAAGCCTTCATTGAAGGTAAATCAATTCAGGTACGGGAAATATCCCCTTTGAAGGCATTGGCTCTTTATGTATCGATGAACTTATCGAAATGGCGCTATAACACTCTTCGGGATTTCAACACTCAAGAAGGAGCTCTTCAATACCCGAGTTACTACATGTTGGTTAAAGAAAAAATTAAGTGCTATCCGGCCAAAGAAGATCTCACAGTTACAGAGAGCTCTGCAAAAATCAAATTACAAGCCTTGATGGATTTAACCTCAAGAAGACTTATTAGGTCGTTAGAAACCCCTGTTGATCCCAATCAACAGCTCGTATTGACCAGCAAATGGGGTTTTGACGGATCATCTAGCCAAAGCATTTATCATCAAAGGACGAGTGAAGATGAGCAAATCGATCTTGCTAGTAATTTTATGATTAGTCTTGTACCACTGCGGCTCGTCTCAAAAGGTGTAACAATTTGGGAAAACGAGCGACCATCTTCCACTTCATTTTGCCGGCCAATATTGTTTAAGTTTATAAAGGAAACCAAAGAAAATGTGCAGAGAGAGATGGCTGAAATCGAAGCAGAGATTGAAGCCTTAACTCCATCCACCATCACTGATGGAATTAGTGTCAAACACCAACTGCTGTTGACAATGATTGATGGTAAAATTCATTCCATTATATCCAATACAGCAGCTTCAGTGTGTGACATATGCAAGGCTTGTCCTAAAGAAATGAATAATTTAGAGTTAATCAAAGATAAACACGCAAACGAGGACATGTATAAATATAGCTTAAGCACCCTTCACGCTTGGATTCGCTCAATGGAATGCTTATTACACATTTCCTACAAATTAGACATAAAATCATGGCAAGTAAGGGGTGATATAGCAAAAAGGCAAGTTGATGACAGGAAGAAAAGAGTTCAAGAGGCTGTAAGAAGAGAAACGGGCTTACTTCTCGATGTTGTGAAACAAGGCAGTGGATCCACCAACAATGGCAACTCGGCAAGGAGATTTTTTGAAAACTACACTAAATCTGCTGAACTGACCGGAATAGATGCTATGCTTTTAAGAAAAATCTGTGTGATCTTGCAGTGTATTTCATCAGGAGAGAAGATCAACGTAACTAAATTCCGAGAGTTCTGCTTTGATACTGCTAAGCTTTACGTGGAGTTATACCCATGGTATTATATGCCTTCTTCACTTCATAAAATTTTAATGCATGGGCCAGACATAGTTCAGAACATGTCAATTGTGCCCATTGGTTTTCTATCCGAAGAGGCATCTGAGGCTAGAAATAAAGATTTTAGAAAATATAGAGAGGGGCATTCTCGAAAGCATAGCAGTATCTCATGCAATGAAGATATTATGCACAATCTTTTACTGTCTTCTGATCCACTTGTTACAAGTATCCGTCCAAAAGGAAATAAGTTTGTAAAAAAATCTTCTTTTAAGGAATTTTATGAGCTTACGGATTCTGAGAAAAGTGATATCGAATTTGTTAACATAAATGATTTAGCGGACATCGATTCTGAATTTGAATTAATTGATGATGATGATGATGACGAAGATAATTAAATGATGTTATTGTTTTAAAATGTGTAACTTAGTAAATTAGAGCTTACATCTTAATTATTTATTGTACTTTTAATGAAACTAGGTAATTTATTATCAACTTACTTAAAAGTCATACTCTCATCAGTTCTTGTGAATATTTTTGTTAATATATATTTCTGTATATATATAATATATTTATAGACCTCTTAATAAGTCTGTCTGCGGTTTAAAGTAAATACAAATGGGGAAAAAACGTTTTTTTTTTTAAATTTTCATTTCCTTTTATCCCAG
The DNA here is from genome assembly GCA_949152395.1 of Agrochola litura. Lineage (NCBI taxonomy): Eukaryota > Metazoa > Arthropoda > Insecta > Lepidoptera > Noctuidae > Agrochola > Agrochola litura. The sequence continues at coordinate 1,485,194 of OX424512.1, forward strand.
AAAGTGCACATTTGGCGCACTATGTGTCTTAGTATTAAATATAGCTCTTAGTATTAGCATTATGATATTAGAGACCGCTACTTGAAACAAGCCCGGAATCAGGAGGGAGAGAGCTCGATACACTCATTTTCATAGTAAAATTTCACATTTTCTCAAATTACTCCCGAAATATGGGAGTTATGAAGAAATTCATCACCACAAGTTATGAAGGCATTAAGTAATCGAATAAGATGGCATCATTAGTTTGGCATAATTTTACTCTTTTTTTTCGGAAATGTCTACGTCCAACCGCTCCCATACATTCGTTCCACTGTGCGTACCTGTGAGCTGTGCTTTGATTTGATTATTTACACCTAAACTACCTATTTATACCTAAACTCCGAATTCTAATTTGAGATCACCTTAAATATTTTTCATTTGACAATTGAGGCCCTTTTGCATTCATATTTTAATAAGTTTCGCAGTTTCGCTGGATATAGGCCTCTCTATTGCTGGGGAGTTTGTTGCGCCACTTCTTCTCAGCTAAAGAGACTAAGAAGTGGTGAAGTGTGGGCATTTTGGGGGACTGTCTTATGTAATTCTTGACGTTGAAAAACTGCTGATTCTAGGCCTAATTTGAATAAATGATTCTTGATTTCTTCTGAGTTGCGCCACAACAATTAATTCTCCACCTTCCGCATCCAGTCTGTTCCATCTGCCTTATCGTCGTCGGTCAATTTAACTGACTAATTTAATTTATTAACCAACATTACCTACCTCAGCTTGCCGCAATCCCCCACATGATATGCCAAAACTTTTAACTAGGCGTTATTTCTTGGCGTCAACAATAGCAGTTGATATAATTCGCAACAGGGTTGAGTAACGATTACAATGCGCCTAACTAACGTTGCGTCGAAGAGGTGCTGTCGTGAACTCGTGACCACACCCAATTTCACTCATTTGGGTTGGTGGGTGATGTGTAATTAGAATTATTGTTAGACAATAATGAGGAGTAAATAATGGATAGGTATCGAATCTCAGGTTTCATTGATAGGTGTACCTATTTGTTACTACGCAGCTACGTTCGGAAACTGACAGTTATCCATCCTCAATTTTTAAGTATAGTTACTTATAAATAATGAGTTATAACTCACTTTACAGTTTGATTTTTTTAACCGACTTCAAAAAAAGAGGTTACTCAATTCGACCGTATAAATATATTTTTTTTTTTTTATGTGTGTTCGCGGATAACTTCGTCGTTTATGAACCGATTTTGATGATTCTTTTTTGTTGGAAAGGAGATATCTCAAGGGTGGTACCATGATAAGGAAACCAGGATCTGATTATGGCATCCTAGAGAAATCGAGGGAACTCTTTAAATTTTACAGGCAAACCTATAGCGATTTGGGTATTTTTTATAGTAACTCGTGCAGTTGCTCTTGGAAAGTACCATTTAGTTAAGTGGAACTGATGATGAAGACCACAAATAGCCACCGGAACTACTCAATAATAAGTATTTCACGGGTTGCGATTCGATTACTTTAATATGGTTGCAATGCAATTTATGCTCGTCACAATGCATATGGAGAAGTGGAGCTGATGGTGCAGTACCAAGAGAACTCCTCAACGATGAACGTTCCTGAATCGGGAAAAGCAGTATTTTGTAAAAGGTGATGAGCAGTTGGCATTAGGCTAATGTAACTTAGATAAATTACAAATTGACCCACTAAAAAGCGGGAAATGAAAACTTTTTTACAAAAAATACAACCGACTTCTAAACTAAAAAGTGAAAAATAACTTTAATTTCAGAAGTCGGTGACAAAAACTAAAATACTGATCTAAAGACACCGACTTCTGAAATTAAAGTTATTTTTCACTTTGTAGTTTGGAAGTCGGTTGTATTTTTTGTAAAAAAGTTTTTATATTTCTAACACCAAATAAAGAAAAAAAGGTTTATCCTGCACAAATGACACATCACAAATCTTTGTGATTTTCTTGTTTCTACAGCTTGGGTTTCCAAAGAAAACGGGGGCTGTCACATAACTACCGTACCGTTGGTGGCCATGAAAATGATTGTAACGGTATTTATTTTATGTGTAAAAAAACGCTCTCTTTGGAAATGGCGATCATTGCGGTCATTCACCACGTTTTAGTGAACCCATTCTGACTGGATATACCTTGAAAATTAGGTTGGAATCACGATTTTTTCCTACCTACCTATTTGGTGAATACCAGTAAAATACTGGTATTCTGCTGCATCCGGTTAGTCTGGAAGCCAACCCCAACATAATTGGGAAAATTCTAGGCAGATGCTGACCTGCCTATTTGGTGAATAGACACAATGGTTCAATAGACACAATGATAAAGACGTCTTCAACCTGTATTTCGTAATCTTTCATTAACAATATAATAATTCTGACCATTGACACTGTAACACGCCTCCAATTCTCAGCGGCCACTCATTGATCATACTTCTCTAATTAATTTCATCTATCGTAACAAAACTTCTTTATAAACTGATCGAGTAATGTCCAATAGCTTACATCATGAAATTGCCGATTGTTATAACCACCAACTCAACGCATACACTTTCGAAAGCAAAATAAAAATGAAATCAAACGAAACTAGGTCTTAAACCAAAGCAATAGAGTCAAGGAAGTGAAAAACGTTTTGTGCGGATAGAAAAAGGTCTTGTTTGTAGATAAATTATGGATATTTTGCCTAACTTTCGATCGGTGTTTTGGAGTGATGAGAATCTTTGATTCCCACGGTGTAGTTGCATTTTGTTGTTACTAGCGTCCTGTTTTGTGCCGACATGATTGATTTAGTCTAGTCTGTGGAGGCTAGGGTTTAGATAGTTTCAGTAACAAGGTATTTGTTGCTCAACTTGCTTCTCTCTTTTCGGCTCCCAAGACAGCAACTGCGTCGCGCGTAACGGCTTTTGAGTTAACTCATTCTTAGTGGTGTCATTCTGGGTGCTTAGCACTTAGTGAAAGCCTTTAGAATTACCGATAGAACACACAATTTTTTCCCCTTACACATGCTAAAGTTATATTCACACCTTTCACATTTTACAGGGGAATAATAAATTAGGCTACCGAACACATTTTTCCAGAGACGTGATCAGGTAGTGGTTTCCAATATTCTGTTCGGGTGTACGTACCTACCTACTCGTAATTACAGTTGCGTGCTCTGTCAACAGTTTCGCTGCCTTATGATTGATGTCCGGGTGCTGCAGTGTCACCCATTGTGTCATGGAAGCCCTTTCTATCAGTAATTACATTTGAACTTTTATAAAATAAGTACTTGCACTTGTGTCAAGTGTTCAAATTCCCATCGTTGGGTTTACTTAATTGTTCTGTTGCATAGTTTTCGAAGTTTCTAAAAATTAACTCAAACTTTTAAATATTAACTCGTTCTAATCTAACTAGCCTGTATTGTCCCGCTGCAGGGAAAAAGCCTCCCGCGCGTGTCCGGGTGAAAACTAAATTAATGCACAAATACGCACAAACGAAGAGCCACTGATACCAATACGTTAATTCTACGGGCGCACAATCATTGGTTTCTGAGAAACAAGATTCTGCAAAACGTACTCCAGGAGGAAATGAAAAACCTGGCGAAAGCGTCAGGGTAGCCCGCGAAATTAAAAATTTCTTACGTTTTTTGCAATTTGCAGGTCAGTATCATGTTGTATGTTAATAATCTAAATATGATTCGCGGCCGTAAAAAATATGGCTTCACTCAATTATAATAATTACAATCAGCAATACAACTCCATAAGTTGGCAAAGGTGTCAAATGTCATGTTTTCATGAAATCGTTTTCATTCCGCGCATACAAATTTCATTCCGCGTACATTTACACACAAATACATATTTAAGCTATCTGCCCACAAACTTTATTTATCTCCCCGGTTATTCTTTTAAAATCTTCCTGATAGAACATCATTAGGTACTCCAGCAGGATTAGTTTTCCGCTTTTTTTCCAAAACGATAGCACGCACAATCTTTTTATTTAGCGCACATTTACCGCAGATTAAGTTCTATTTATTCGTTGGACTCAGTAACGGACACCTCCCGCGCCCATTTGCACATAATTCTGTTTTCTGCTAATGCGGGTCAGTCCTTTCGCTTGGCTTTTTTCATTATGTTGGTGTTTTTAGATAAAATCCTCAATAGGCATCATGTTTATATATCACTGAGTTGGTTCTCCTATTATTTTCGCTACATCAATGCCTATCGCATGGCTCATATTCTAAAAGTTATCCACGACATGAAAGCTTACACACCCTTTAAGTGTATACTAATATCAAGCATTGCGATGACGCCATAAGTTCCATAACCGATATACTTACACCCACATGTAATTAAAGTCTGTACCATGTTGAAATTACTCAGTTGTTATCAAAGCATCACACTTTCGATCAGTAAGTTCAGAAACAAAGCGTTGGGTCAGAGAGTCAGAGGTTAGTATTGAGTGCAGTGTACTTGCGTGGGCAGATCAATTAAAACTATTGTATAATAATTGTTATGCGACAAATCGTTTCTATGACATTTCTCTGTAATTAATGGTAAACGGTTTTGTGATGTAAGGCGGAAATTCCTTGTTTGTTTTAAATAATATAGTTGATATCCGTACTGTAGATACTCACCAATCTGTTTTATAATGGGAAAAACGGTGAGGGCCATCTCTGTCAGTTTCTGATCAACCCAATTCCTCCTTGTTTCAACTTTAGACTTCAAAATCATAAGATATTATAATGTTCACTTTAGGTTCCTATTGGTTAATACTCTCTCTGCCTATACGTTGTTTGACGTAAGGGTAACATAGGATATAACAAAATAAACAACAATATACGCACAACACCAAATTTATTAAATTTCAAGTTACAGCTAGTCAGTTACGTTAAATATTATTAATACTAGTACAAACACATAAAGTTAACGCTATGATACTTCAGTGAGTACAATATGTTAGAATTATAATTACATATAGCTAATTTAAAATTATGATTTTTAAGTGAGTGTCACGTTTGTGTCTAATGATTTAATGAAATGTGGATTCTAATATTTAATGATTTTATTACAATTACCGTCTTATTGACAACCAAGATTAACTTTAATGAAGTAGCCTAAAATAATTACACTTTAATAATCCTAGTTTATTTATTTTATTTTTGTGTAGGTACTACAATGACTTGTTCACTAATAATATATTACATAAAATAGCTTATACATCTATTAGTATGGTGAATTTGTCACTTAAAGAAGTACACAGCTTAGACATAGATAAAATATACATACCAATTAGGAGAATTAATTTAAAATGAACTAACTTATTTTTTGTCACAATGAAAGTTAAATAAGAGCTACTTTACCATAGAAAGACAATACAAAGACAATATAAAAGAAAATACAACATCAGATTTACATAATTAATTAATAGATAATAGATAGGTACTTACTCAGTTTTTTTTTTTTATGTGATTATTATACATGATAAATTGATAATATTAAAGGTTGAACTAATATAAAGTATTAAGATACATCCAAATGCATACTGCTAAGTCGCTAAAAGTACATTTCATATTTTTTAACACCATCATCGTCTGCCATAAATTTTTGAATACACATACGTTCAATCTAGATATTTGGCACAGATATACGGACATATTATATACAGGTACCGTTGAAATAGTATTTTTTTTAAGCCGCGTACTCGTCTATGTATATGATACAAACTTATTATGTAGGAACATACAGTGATACGTGTGTCGTCAAACCTCTTTCACTGCCACCACACATAATTATGGGATGACTGTCCATTTTCAATAACTCTATAGCCACATGCATGGAGTGACTGTTCTTCTTTTCGTGTCAATGACTCGAAAAGCTCAAATGTCCGAAAAATACGTGGCGTTCTGGACAACTGTCATTTGGGAGAGTGCATGTATGACTGTTCATTTTTCAATAACACTATATTCGCACGCACAGGATGAATATTCACTTTCGATGACACTATAGTCTCACACATGGATGAGTGTTTATTTTCAATGTTATTTTGGTCACTGTACTCATGATTCCCGCCCAAAATACACACGTCATCGTCGCAACTCAGGGAGTTTGCCGATGTGTCTCCGACCGACAGGCAAAGTTCATATTAATGTCTTCGGCACCCTGTCCCTTCCAAGTATTGCTGTTTGGCGGCTGCAGTTGTTGTTGTATTTGAAGATATAATGACAACACGCACACACGCACGTTTCCTGATGTACGACTATATACTCACAATATCTTACTAGTAGTTATAGACATAATACTTTCAACAATGATTCAACATCACAGGGCTGCTGTGGATTTGATTCTTAATACTATCTTAAATGTAAATTAAATCTAGGCATACAGATAAAACCACTAGGTGGGTCGTTCACTACTGACATATTTTGCTCATTCGTGCCATATTCGCGTCCTAGCGCAATATACAGTTTAACACTAACTTATTTTTTTTTTTATTTATATTACTTCCAATATCATCAATATATTACTTACATTTAATTAAGACGAGAATATATTTCTAAGCATGGTATTAGCGATGGAGTAGGAAAACAGTATTACGACGATGTTTACTAGATCTAACAGAAAATCCGGATAGTTTAGTAGACAAATAATTAGCCTGAAATCGGATTTTTATGAATATTTTATATTCATAAAGATCTGAACTGTTAAGTTGATTAATCACCGGCAGACGCCAATACTGGCCTAACTTCTATCAAATCGATGACTATCGGATCTAGACGGGAAGAGCCTGTCTAGTCCAAATAGTGTTAAAATGTTCATAAGAATCATTTTTCCACTACCTAGATTAATATAGTTAATAACTAAACTACTTAAGCTCAAATATAAAAGCTAAACACTTATATGACGCTTAAGGACATTTCCCTATACGTAGATATAGTACCTAGTTCAAATCTGACCCATGTACTTATGTGCAATTTTTACCTCCATGCTTGCTTGTCAGTATGTCATGAGGACATTTCCCTGACTCGCATGCTAAGCCATCCTAGCCTGCACCCAAGATCCTAGTATTTTACACGAAGCGACTAGCGACTGCCGTGTGATCTCCGCAACCCAACTGTTGGGAACACCGGTGTCTTAAGGTGAGACTAGTTTGCGGATAGTTTCGAGCATGTAACTGATCGTGAGACTGTCGCAGGTATTAGCGCGACTGCCGCGACCGATGGCTTACCGTGCCCCAGAAGCACGGAGAAAACTTGACATTAACTATCTTACACTAGATACTTTAATACTTGATTATTATTTAGTCCATCCGAGCGCTAATTATCACGTGCAATATTTACAGATTACTTAATACGGTTTTCTTATCTTCATTATCATCCCTTATATTTTTTCTACTATATGTAGGTACATGATAACTTAATAATTTATGAAATTTATAATAATTTGAAATCTATGTGCTGCACTATCCTGGTGTTTTATAATTTAGGGGTCTTAAAACCCACGTGTGCACGGCTATGATGGTTACGTTAGTAAGTCCTGTCTGTATATTTAGCAGGTTTCTTTATCTTTGTGTTGTGCCGTCACCATTGATCCGTTTATCAATGGTGACCCCTTAGCGACCCCCTTTTTTTTGGGTGGGAAATTATCAAATAACTTCTACCACTCTGGGTGGAGCGGGAAGGCGTGTCAGACTCTTATTGACTAAAACCCACCCGTGTTCCTTCAGTTGCCATGTTGCCAGGGACTACGGTATCCCTTTCGGACTTTTCCGCGACCCCGGCAGGCATCGGCCCAAGCGGACCCCGTCAGTTCTTCTGACATCTCTTTGAGGGCACTAGCGACCCCCTGCAAAGTGTTAGTTAGCGCAGCGCCTACACATTTGAACATGGCATGTTGTGACGCGTCGCGTTGCAGTTGTTGCTTCATAGGAATTTAGCGGAAATGCTTCATTAATGTCATTCAGTTATCGAGATTGTGAGGTGTTATCGACAGTTCGGTCTTTTAAAATCTGCCCGCAATGGCTGGCAGAGCAACCGTTTGATTTTTTTGTCATTTGCAAGTTAACGACGAGTGACTTTCATAACAGTTCTTTGAAAAAAATAAGTATTTTTTATTGTCTAACTTGTTTAAATTTAAACAGTCATACCTAGCTACTTATTTTAATTGAAACTCTACTTAACAGTAATTCTTCATATAAATTTTATTGTTAGTTTTTATGTGCGTAACTTCTACCTAATTAATTATTTAGACTAACACGCTTTAATTTTTACAAACAACGTGTAAAATACTCTAAACTATCATTGAGTTTCTTTGATACACTGACAGTGACAGAAATGTATGTACATTTATGTTATTTGTTATATATTATGTTTTAGCCTATTTAATTTTTATTTAGACTAAAATGCAAATTTGTACAACTTACGTGATCTTACTTCGTCCTACTCTTGAGAAGATTCGAGCTGTGTAGACACGCCATACTAATGCCGACTTGCAAGTTTCATTGCGTCAGTTTTCAGGGTTCCGAACCCACAGAGTGCCAATGGCACCCTATTACGTGCCAAGTCTTTCTGTCAGGCTTTCTCTGCCTGTCTGTCTGTCTGTCACACGGGTTTAACATTTTAAATATGCGCTCGTTTCCTTTCTCAAGTAAAGTAGAGCACACATGCATATTATGCATCATTTTGGCGTGTCGCGATCACCGGCATCGGTATCTGTGTCCTTATTATGGATGCTAGTTTTGGTCATATCCATTCTATAAACGCATCTCATCATACGTTTAAGGCGCATGGCAAGCTGTTACCTGCAGATGTACACGCGAGGACCTAAAGACTGCGTAAGTGAACAGAATTTATGAATTTTGGGCCAAACAAACAGCATTTATTTTACTTTATTAATTTTGTCACCGACTGGCTAGAATTAATAGTTACACTTGCTTTGGAGAGTAAGGTTTGTTGCAGATTTCTACTGGCGCAATAAAACTTGCTAGTGTTCAAGTACGTGATTAAGATTAATAACAATGAAAAAGGTACCTACTACTTATTTAAACGTCTTTGATACGCACAGAACTATTCTAATGACTATACAAATAACTCTACTTAGTCTGGCACGGCGTAATATCTACAAAAGCCGTGTTTAAATCTTAATTATTCACGTCAACCCTTTTTACGTTTATCGAAATGTACAACTTACATTTTTGACTAATTAAGGTCTAATTACTTGTATATGCTACCGGAAACGAATATAATTTATGATTGCCAAGGCAATAGTAAGTAAGGAGGTGCTCTAGTTATTTCTGAGAAACCAAACAATTGCATTACATTGACCGACTATTATTATTAATTTATAAGCATGTCTATGCAATGTCTGTCGTCCAGACTGAAAACGAATGACATAGTGAAATTATATTGAGCACACACGAAAAGCTGTTTCAAAAACAGCCCGAAAATGTAGACTGCGTTCGTAGCGCAGTGCGAGCTACGCCGTAGCAAGATGCGTAGCACAACGAAAACGACGTAACTATCATCTTTGAAATTATTTAAATACTGCAAAATTTACTTGTTTAAATATCTCTTCGTGAATTTATTTAAAGGTGAATTTACGATTGACCTCGAATTTTTTAAATTTATAAATATAAAAAATAAAATCAGAAAATTACTGAAACAGGGGATGATGATGTAGCAACTATTGCCAATAATCTCGTACTTCTACACTACACATTTCCGGTAACATATTGCATTACATATTATTATCCTACACTACTTTAAAAAATCTTGCATAATGTCTGTTGATTATTTTGATGATTTATGAAAATTGTCTAGTTTCATTTCATAAGAAGAAAAAAATAAATCAATTTCACCAACATTGAAAACAAGGAATTTATTGTATGTTGTAAGCATACAATATGTCTTGTGTTCTACATAATAAATATGTAATAGAATTTGAGAACTCGCTATCAACAGTTTGATTTGGGATGAATGTGTTGGTGATGTTTTATTGCAATCCGTATAAAATAATTATAAGTGATGCAAAACTTGACTATTCTACGTTTTACATACATACATAAACTCACGGCTTCTTCCCATGGGGGTAGGCAGAAACTACAGAACGCCACCTGCTACGATCCTTACATACTCCTTTTGCCTCGTTTACGTTCATACATCTGGTCATACACGCACGCCGGTTGCGAGTACTACGCACCTGGCCTTTCTGAAGAACATCACCAATAAGGTCAGTATAAGTCCTCCTAGGGCGTCCCCGACCGGCCTTTCCCTTCACATCAGCCTTGTAAATACATTTTGTTAGTCGCCTTTCATTCATCCTCTCAACATGCCCAAACCATCTCGGCATACCCTTTTCAATTTTTGTCACTACATCTTCTCTTAAATCACACCGCTGTCTTATCACATCATTCCTCAGACTATCATTCATAGTCAGACCACACATGCAGCGCAAGGAACGCATTTCCACAGCATTTATTCTACTTTCATGTTGTTTTTGCCACACCTAACATTCACTTCCATACATAAGCGTGGGCATCAGCACACCATTGTGAACAGCCAGTCGAGCCTTTTTAGACATCGACTGGTTGGTCACAATCGCATGTATAGCACCATTCACTTTATTTCCCGCGTTTACTCTCCTTTCCACATCTCCATCAATCTTCCCATCCCTTGTAAACAGACTCCCCAAATATATAAACTCACTTAGGTACTCGCTCCACACTCTTATCATTATTCTACGTTTTATTTTGCCTTTTTAGGGTTCCGTACCATAAGGGTGCCAAACGGAACCCTATTACTAAGCCTCCGCTGTCCGTCCGTCTGTCTGACAGCGGGCTATATATCATGAACCGTATTAGGTAGACAGTTGAAATTTTCACAGTATGTATTTCTATTGCCGCTATAACAACAAATAATAAAAATACAGTTAAAAATAAATTAAAGGGTAAAAACGTATTGTTAAAAATATCATAGACAAGGCTACACATCAAGCTATACATTTTCAATTTTTAGATTTCCGTACAATGCGAGGTCAACTTTTACTGGAAATGTATAACTTTTATTGGAACCCTTCGAGTGCGAGTTCAACTCGCACTTGGCCAATATTTTTTTTGTATTTTTTGTCTTATTTTTTAAGCTTTGTGTTTTTTATTTAGCCTATCACGGACTTATCTCTGTACAGAAGCCGTGTTTATTTACCTAACAATACGGCTCTCATTGCTCTTGCTCACTTTACAGACATTTACAATAATACTTACATTAATTAACTTACTTATTATTTTAGGCTTGTTTGTATGACTTATTATTGTTAATTGATATATTGTGATTTTTGCTAAAGCTAGCACGGAGAGATGATCAGTCGCCGTGTTTATATTTGCTTAGCTAACTTGCATAAGTTACTTCATCTACTTCATCAACTAAGTTACTTGGAAAAATCAGGGAAATTAATAGTCAAGCAAATTGACAACCAACATAAACTGTCCGTATATTCAAATCACTACTTATTTGACAGTTTCATGAAATGTCTATAACACGCCAAATTGACGTTAGGTGTCAATTTGCTCAAGAATTTATTTTCCTAACTGTACATTTCTACTTAAGGTATTTACGTACTTCGTAATGCTCCTAAATGTTGATAGATAAAAAAATATATTAACGAGAGTAATTTTTCTTCATATTAATACATCGATTTAATTATAAGTACGATTTTTTATGTTTTTTCATGTTGAAATAACGTTAAATTTTGGTTTTTAGGTTTAATAAAATAACATAGGTTGTAATTTTAAGCAAATTTTAGTTAATCGTGTCCTGGTAACCTAAAAAGCGGAAAAAACGATCGATCATACATACATACATACATAAACTCACGCCTTCTTCCCATGGGGGTAGGCAGAAACTACAGAACGCCACCTGCTACGATCCTTACATACTCCTTTTGCCTCGTTTACGTTCATACATCTGGTTGATCAATTTAGAAAATTAGAACTAGGTTTCCTTTCGTGTATAGAAATGTTTCATACGTGATCAATCTTTCGTGAGAATTCAAGTTGAGTCTTGTTTATGTCAGGTTCGCTCGACTACTGTGCAAGTATGTAAATGTCCTATAGCGCTATGTACAGAGGTGCCACTGATCGACGTGTCTATTTTATTTTAGTCACAGTCATTAGCCTGCATGTCTTCATAGCATTCATTGCTGAAATCATATGTTAAACTTACATGTTTACTTAACCAAAACTTACTTTCTAAAGTTCTTATCGATATAATTCAACGTTACGACGCTTTCCTATTTATTATTATAACTTATACTAAGTACTCTTCAACCAACAATCAACATGTTACTACGTTCACAAATATTTGATTGAAGATCAATCTGGAAGCATTTATGCCAATTAAACCATTTAAAGACAGTATCTACTCACCGCGAGCATAATTGTTTTTTAAAACATTCGTAGCGCGAACGTTGTTACGCAACCAACATTCATTTTCTAATTGATCTTTCTCCTAACTCTGTAATTAAAATAATAGATGTACATTCTTTATCTATTTTTCGGTAGTTTTAATAGTGCGAAGATTCAACTGCTTTAATTTCATGTACCTACCTACTTGACCTACACACAGCCTGTTTGAACGTTTAAAAAATAATAAAAATACCACCTAAAGAATAACAACATTCCCTTTGGTAATGCTAAACCCGAAAAGGAGTCAATGTGGGCATTATGAAAAAATATTACTATGGGACCAACCCAGAAATCGCTGAAAAAAGGTAGCTGTTCCATACGATTTATACGACCAAAACCGACTGATTACCGACCATTTGACTGATTTATATGACCATTTGTTGATTCCATAGTTAAATTTGTTCTGATGAGTACAATGACTCCTTTTCGAGTTTAGGGTAAGCAAAAACCAATGATGTGTAGGAAGTTTTGTCTTGTAGTCTTGTTAGATTTAATAAAAAATGTTGTCCTAGCAGGAGCCTCACCTAATTGATGTATGAAATTGTCTTCAGACTGCGTGTGGTATGACAGTTATTCATGAGACTATGATGAACTCATCACTTTGTTAAGGCTGATAGTAACGCGGCATCAGGATTAGTTATGACACAGATGAATACAGATGGTTATTTTATGTATGAAGCTACAAGTAGGTACCCGGCGGGCTCGACTTGTCGAATTTAATAGGCGTAACGTAGTCCAGATGATTACACAAATTCTAGCGTCAGAAAAATATTTTACGAATAAAATATGCTCGACCTTTTTTCATGCTAAGAGGTTTAGTTAGCAGTGAAATACCCCCTTTCGAGCAATTTTTTTTTAATCGATTCTGTCTTTAGAGGGATAGGGGACCTATTTGAGAGTGACAGCTTAAGTAGCGATAGGGAGAAAAAACATTAAATATATTAACCTAAATATCGTAAAATAGTATCCTAACCTAATAGATAACCTTCGTAACATAACGGACGACAATCGAAGTGCAGCCAATAAAGAATAAATTTGAAACGTATCCAACCTACACGTTATCAGAGCGAGCTCCAAGTGTCCACTAAACCTAAAATTGAACTAAAAGCTAAACTTAGGGCCTATAAAATATATACAAGAAGACAAAAAAAGGACTATCTATTAGCTAAAGTAAAATAGACAATGACAATAAGAATGACAAAAAAAAAAAAAGAAATGAATTTACAAAATTGAAAATAAATCTAAATTAAATTAAATAATTAAAAATAACTTAAAATTAAATAATTGAAAATATTAAGTGTAAAATTAAATAAAAGATAATAAATTAAGTTTAAAATTAAATAATTGAAAATAAAACAAAAATCCAAAAATTCATCAGGCACCATGCAGCCTGATGAGCCTACAGCTGGCGATACTTGTCTGTCTGCAATCATCCTTAGGATTCCGTTGCCACTCCCTCGAATTCGACGAATTAGTGAGGCTGACTTTTTGCGCATTTTATAGCATAAAGGTCATCCATAAATCGAGGTAGCCGCAGCAGAACCCTAAAGGCGTCGTTGTGGCGTAATGACAGATTTGAAATAAGTTGGTATTATAAAATTACGTAATTTTTGATCATTGTTATGTATAGGGTTAGTTGTAAAACTAATATTTACGTTGAATCCATTTAAAGGAAATATAGGGGACAAAAAATATATAAATATCGACTGCCGACGGCGGATTTCAGTAAAAGAAGTTTAGTGACTGATAAGAAAGGCAATCATTTCAGGATTTCTTTTATATGATATCATCCGGAATAGACTGAATTACAGACCTTAAGTGGTTCTAGAGATAACTTTAGTCACCCGGCATTTAACAAAGCCAGGAGCAAGCTTTCCGGAGAAATGAATCTGTTCCAGAGGATCTAGAGAATTTCCGTCTCCATACAGGACACTCGATGGATACGGAAATTCTCTAGATCCTTCGTTCAGCTATCACCCTCAACGTCGGTGACAACCGACGTTGAGGGTGATAGCTGAACGGTTTGTGTTATAAGATCGGGAATTTCGGAGGAAGGCTAAGAAGAGATTATCGGCGACTTTAGCATAAACCTCTGCGAGGGAAGATAGATTAGACGCTTGGTGAGACCAACTTTCGGCTAAATTGGTGCTTCGAGTCTGTCCACACACACGAGCAAGATCTGTAAGGATTTCCCTACCAAACATAAGGAAGTTAGGTGTAAGGCCAGTAGCTAAGTTAATGCAAGAGTTGAGATATAATTTGACCTTGGGTAATAATTTCGACCAATTCCTTTGATTTTCACCGACTAGTATGCTAAGACATGTAACGACATTTTGGTTATATCGTTTTACAGTGTTGGCCTGCGATGTGTACCTAATAAGGTGTATACATTGGAGAGTCGATGTCGAAGATCTGAGGAAATTAAAAAATCGGTTGCTACGAAAAACAGTAGCATTGTCGCAAATAATAAGCCCGTAGAACTCCGAAATTGAAGAATATCTCAGATTCCAGGACTTTAATTAGGGAACTTGCGTCTACCTTTTTTAGGGGAACTAGCTTAACATATTTGGAAAATACGTCGACCATGGATAAAATATATCGGTACCTATAGTAGGCGCTAGGCAATGGACCAATTACGTCTTTAGAAATAAGCTGTAGGGGCAATGAAACGTCCTTAGGATAGTACATCTATCTGTCCACGTGGTTAGGTGTTAACGATTTTGTAGGTTTTGCAGACCTCACATTGTCTCAATGTTTCGGTGACATCCCGAAACATGTTTGAAAAATAGAAAAGACCTTTGATCTTAAGGTAAGATTTCGTGAGGCCAGGATGTATACAGGGGAAGTTAATATGAACTTCCCAAATAGCGAGTGGAACTTTTCAGCAGGCAACACAACGCGCCAAAGATCAAATGACAAAGGACTGGAGACGGGCATTCGTCTCAAGAGAACGCCATTCTGAATGGTATAAGCAGGAAACATTTGCGGCGTATCGCGAGCACCTAAATAAACTTTCTTATACCATCGGTCATTAGTGCGCTCGGGACCCTAATCAAATGTGACTTGTGACACAAAATGCTTGTTCGACGGCCTCATTCCAACTTATTGGATCACGACCCTTCCTTTTTCCAATAAGACCGGTAAGAGCTATTATGGAAGAGAAACTATCGACAAAACGCCTATAATAGGAGCACATCCCTAAGAAACCGCGCAAGGATTTCGCTATTGGGAGTTGTATAATCCCTAATGTCAAGCTTGCTAGGATCGGTTTGTAAGCCTTTTCCATTTACGATATAACCCAAATATTTTAGTTCGCGTTTACAGAATTCACATTTTTTTAAGTTTATAGATAAACTGGCTTCTTTGAGGCGGCTTAGCACCTTTTTGAGGAGTGCAAGATGACTGTGGAAATCTTTGCAAATCAAAATTAAATCATCGACATAGCCAAAAACGCAGTCATCGCTGGTCGATGTGAATTCGAAGTTAACCGATCATATGGGTAAGGCGTTACATTTTAGAAGCAGCGTTTGTCAGGCTAAACGTCACAAAAAAAGAGATGATTTGACACATTTAAGTCAAATGACGCGAGGAATCGAACCCCGGACGCCATAGGTTATAGAATTAAACGAAATATACGGAGAAAATCACAGGTTATATTGTATAGTAATAAGTATAAAAGACAAATAAAAAAAATTGACAAGATTGTAAAAATGTTTTAGTCGTCGACGTCCAATTTTATATTTTAAATAACTATTATTTTTAACTTTAAATATAACTGTAGGTAATTAGCGTTGTGGGACCTGAATTGCACTGTCTTGTGTCGTAGCAAGAGTTGCTTTTTATTAAAATGATTTTTGCGAAGTGTACCATCTGCATTCATCTGTGGTTATGCCTTGGTCGATTGCCACCGTTCCCAGCAAGTGGGTTCCTTCGCCGGCAACCCGACTGTACCTGCAACCTCTACTTTGAATATGTCAAAGAATCTCGCTGATACGACAATAACTTCGCCTTCAACAAGATAAAATTCAGTTGTATGTCTTAATTATCCTTAATTTTTAATTATCCTTAGAAATAACCATTTTTTTTTGGATGTTTTATGGTGACATAAATCTGACTAACCTACTAGATGTTTTACCAAATATCTTGGGTAAGTCATGTCCTTAGAAAATATTATAATTTAATTAATGTTTAGACTACATATATACAATTTCTACATATTTCTGAGTGACTATATGCTGCATTATATTTCAACTTAATTAATTTTTATTCTAATCGAGTCTCTTAATTATCTACGTACAATAGAACTCCTAGGTACACTAATTTGGCAACTTTTATCGTAGATTAGCATTAACTGCTGTATGTACACTTTTATCTAACTTATAACCTCTAAACAAAATTGCTGGTGTCTACTTTTCAACTCAATACGCATAATAATGTTAGCACAGCGTGAGACACGCTCAGCTAGGTGAACGTTAAAACAAATTACATATCTCAAGTACGATTAACAGAGATGTTTTTAAAAATAGACAATTTAATCACTTTGAAATGAAAATGAAATAATATTTTTTGCTTACATTTTTTCAGTAAATGTTTTGTTCTAGATTTTTTGCTTTGCATTTTTTCGGTTGCGTTATTGAGTTGAAAAGCTTACCCTGCAATATGTATCAGTAATATTACCCGCGTAAACGTAATTATCGACGAGCATGAAGCTTTAGACCCTCTTCATCAAGATTCTTTATTAATTAAAGAATTATTATTACGTTACAGTTAGATTTTCCTAAAAGTATTCTAGAACCTGATCCTTATTATCAATAGTTTAGGTATTTACTTAGGTCTAAGTTCATGTTACTTATAATTACTTATATTATCTTATCAAATGGCAGTGTCTTCATCGCTAGCTAGGAGATTCTTAAACAATACTTTATTTACTATTTATTTTATTTAACTACTTAACTTCTTATGTACCACTTAGTAGGTACATTTAGAAGGTATATTGAGTCCGCAGTTTTCGTTTCGTTCATGTAATGTACAACACCTACCTTCCTTACAAACTACCTAGTATCCTATAAACTCATTTAAATTACTACTTTTTATTTCAAGATATTGAAGTCAGATCGAAGGTCAGCCGATCTGTTTTGTGAAAATCTTACAGGGGAAGTGAGCTGTCAATAGTGTAAATCATATAATTTCATCTCATCATCGAGGCGTGTATATCTCAGTAGATTGGTGATCCGTAATAAAGATCCCATTCGATATAAAACTTTGAGTGGCATCTTTCAGACACGCACTTGGGTGATGTATTGTGTCGCGAATTGCATCTTTATGACCTCTACATAAAGATCGTTATTATTTAACTGAAAGTCAAATAGATGGAGTTGGGTAGGACCTAGGACACTTAGCAAGGCGCGGTGATGACAGGAGGAAGGCTGCTATAGGGTGTGGCCTGCGAGATGCAGGCTTGGAGAATCTGTCGCCTGAAAAGACAAGAGATTCGAGACTGCGATAAGACGTTTTCCGCTTCTCAAAAGGAACTGTGGCCGTAGAGTGACTGCCGCAGACCGGACGGACGGTCTGCGTGGAAGTCATGCGGACCAATACCTGACCGGGGGAGCGTGATGAAATGCGCAAGCACTCTAGCGCTCCGATCAAAGGTAATTGAAGAACGCCTCGTGGTTTTAGTAAAAGTCTGACAGAACCCCCCGCCTGCCCCAGGGGGACATTCATAGGGATTACCACACAAAAAAATACTGCTGACCGAGTGGCTTTGGATGCGGATAATGAAATGTAACTCAAGTTACTTACAATACTACAAAGGTAAATGCATTTATTAAATCATAGATGGGACTAACAATAAAATTATAGGGGGAAACTTCGAAGGCAGGACTTACACCACGCATTGCGAAAAATTTTGGAAACTTTTTTTTCACTTTATCTGTGACCTCTGAATTTGTAACCAAATAGGTACTTGAAATGTCAACAAATGGTAATTATTTTTGGAAAAGTTATGAATTTCGCGTAAAACTGGGTCTAAATTTTTCGCAATGCGGGGTCAATTTAATGCAGCCTAATCAAAACACTACATTGTAAGTCCTGAATGCAGGGTCTCAAGCCTTTTAATGTCAGATATTTTTGCAAACCAAGTATCTACGACAACACGCTTCATTATGGCCTGGATCCATAATTCAGGAACTTGAAGGTCAGTGCTTTGAGAAGACTGCTCCCTCACCGGGGTGCGGCGGGAGGGAGGGCTTCCGGTCCTCGTCACTCACCGTACGACACGCCACTACTTGAGGCGAAAGCGCCAAGGTAGCTCGAGAAATTTTAATTTTCTTGTGTTTTTGCAATTTGCTGGGCAGTATCAGGTTGTATGTTAATCAAAGCATGATTCACGACCGTAACAAATACGTTTTTACAGAATTATAATCAATAAAATCATCAATACAACTGTCTAAGTACAGGTTACTTTATTGAGTGACTATTTTATAAATATGAGGCCAATTCTACTTGAAAAGTTGTCAGCAAATTGCAAAAAACGAAAGAAATTTAAAATTTCGCGGGCTACGTTGGCACATCCCCCTTAACGTTGCCACGTGTCGCCGGTGTTCTGTGAGAGCGTGGTACTTCCCCGGTCGAGCCAGCCCGGTGAGCTGTAGTCAGGTGGACGCTACAGCTTGGCTCTACCACGTAAACACGTAGGTATTTGAATTCAGAATGTTAGTTGGTAATTAATAATCAAGAACACAAACTTAATGTCGTACTTATATGATAAAGTTCAAATTCCATAGGAACCTATATTTTTAAGATCTTTCTATTGACTTAAGGACGATTTTTCGATCGTCAGATAGCTTTTGGCTGAAGAATTAATATGAGTTTGAAAGTTTTTGTATATTATTAAGAATGATTAAGAACCTCGTTCTTTTTAAAAATGATAAAAACTAAGTTTTTGTTTAGAAAATATGTATGTCAAACCGACGTATAAATTCTGTAGATTGAAAAATTTGCCCTAAAGTAGATAGTTGATTAAGTGACAATACAGGTTTGTAAACTAGTAAAACAAAACAAGTAAACACGGTTTCGCGTAAATTTATCGCTCAAAAATTCACTTACGTCAATTTAGTAGCAGTAAACGATGATATTGGAAGATTTATTTTTAAATATCCACAAAAATACCTAAAGATACAATCGACCGCAGGTCGGTGGTAACACTTTGACTTTGAGCTGGCCTGGTGTAGTACGGAGTTTCAATATATTATGAGCCCAGCTCGTACTGGTTTTGTTACCACTGTCGTGCGACTTACTGTACTCTACATTATTAGACAATCTTACAAAATAAAGAAAACACCCTTTTATTCAAGCTATTAGATTCTGGCTGAAGCATCAGTATTAAGACTATAATATTGTAGGCTTCGTACCAATAAAAACGAGTCTTAACAAGTACACGCTCACATTATTAACCACAAGTCTTAGATATATTTCTTATTGTCCTGATGAACCTAGCTGCAGTATCAGGTCTTACCATCAAAATGTTGTATTGTCATTGGTTCTTGACATTTCTACGAAATTACAAATCGATACAACTTCTGAAAGTCGGTCAAAATCTAGTTACAAGATTTGTACCATTACATAGTTACAGACTGGTAGACAAAATAAACGTATTTTTACACATGAAGACGAAGTCTTTTTGGTAATGATACTACATTTAAACAAATACATATTATTATGTTACTCAGTGAACAATAGTTTTGCTGCGTACATAATAATAAGAGTACGTACATAATATACAGCGACCTGCAAACGGGACCCGTTGGTAGAGTGAAGTGGAAGGAAGATATATCTTCATATTGCCATTGTAGTGATGGGTGATGATGATTCGTTCTGGTTGCGACTGCTGCGTGGTCATCTGTAGAAATGTTATTTTTAGCCGTAATCGCGAAAATTGGAAAAATCAAGGAGGAAAATTGTATTAAACCATTATTTCGTATATTCAAACTGTTTTGCCGATTAAAGTTTATATTGAATGTACGAACACACGTTATTGAATTAGTATGGTAATTTTGGGAGTGCAAAGTACTTATTTTTACTAAAGTTCAAGACTCTATAAAAATCAAGATCAAGATTTTTCTTTTTATCTGAATTACGTATTTTCCAAAATATATATATATATTTTTTTATTTTTTTTTTGTCAAACGGAACGCAAACTCTAATCGCGTCCTCTTCGAAAATGCTTGAAGTAACGTCAAAAGCATGTGAATGAACATCTATTGTTTAGTTATTTATTTGAATTTTCACCAAGGTAATTAAATAAGCAAGTGTGATTTCTGCTTGAGTAAAGTACCTACAAAAAAGAATGTAATTTATATGATTTGGGGCCATAAAAGCGATGTGAACGGTATCATAGATAATGACGTCACTCATAGCCGCGACAGTAATGGATATTTGAATTGTATTAGAATAATAGATTGTTTGCCAAGGGAGCAAAGAACTATTTTTAAGGCGAGAGTGTTTCTTTGAATCCTGAGCGCAGCGAGGGATTCAAAGTACGTCACTCGAGCTTAAAATAGTGTTGCTCCCGAGGTAAACACTCTACTTTTTATCACACTCTATGAGAAAAAAAAACGTGTGTGATCCGACCCCCGTCAGGAACGAAGTTCCTTCACAAGTAAGAAAAAAAAAAATCACTGCCAGCATCGTGGATTTACATTTTGATCTTACTATAGACTTAAGCACCTTCGAAAATTATGAATACAATACCCATGACGAAAATTTTGAAATTTTTCGCAGCCGCCATCTTGGATTTTCAGTTTGACCTCACCATTGGCTTTAGAACCCTTAAAAACCATGAAAACGATACCCATGATGACAAATTTTATTTTTTTTGCATCCGCTATCTTGGATTTTCATTTTGACCTCACCATCGGCTTTAGCACCCTTAAAAACCATGAAAATGATACCCATAATGATAAAATTTGAAAATTTTCAGAGCCACCTTCTTGGATTTACATTTTGACCTCACTATCGGCTTTAGCACCGTCGAAAACTATGAAAACGACACCAAGCCGCCATCTTGGATTTTCATTTTGACCAAATTCACATTTTCTCTCTTGCCAGCCTGTTACTTGTTCATACAATGTTCGTGTTTGATCTCTTTGGTAATTGGAACTTTTACTAACAATATCCACATTCCAAATTCAAATCACTTTTAATCCCTAGGGATTAAAAAGCAATTTTAGTCCTTGTTTACGAAGAACGAACTAGCTCTTATTGAATAGATGTGATAAATAATTATTTGTACACTTTTAATATTTTTCTTTGGGAAAACAAAAAATCACATGCGTATTCCGTATTATTGGCATTGGTATTATTATCAAATGTAAGTAGGTATTTGCGGCTGCAGCTCCAGCTGCGCCATCTTGGCCAGCAGGCGGTGCAGGCGCCGCTGTGCCGCCGCGCCGGCCGCGCTGTGCGCGTCGCCGCGTGCGACACACGTGGCGCGGCATCTACATCTACTTACGTAGTGTGGGCAGGCAGCAGTCGGCTCCTCACACCTATATGAAGTAGAAGGAGTGCGGCTGCAGCTCCAGCTGCGCCATCTTGGCCAGCAGGCGGTGCAGGCGCCGCTGTGCCGCCGCGCCGGCCGCGCTGTGCGCGTCGCCGCGTGCGACACACGTGGCGCGGCATCTACATCTACTTACGTAGTGTGGGCAGGCAGCAGTCGGCTCCTCACACCTATATGAAGTAGAAGGAGTGCGGCTGCAGCTCCAGCTGCGCCATCTTGGCCAGCAGGCGGTGCAGGCGCCGCTGTGCCGCCGCGCCGGCCGCGCTGTGCGCGTCGCCGCGTGCGACACACGTGGCGCGGCATCTACATCTACTTACGTAGTGTGGGCAGGCAGCAGTCGGCTCCTCACACCTATATGAAGTAGAAGGAGTGCGGCTGCAGCTCCAGCTGCGCCATCTTGGCCAGCAGGCGGTGCAGGCGCCGCTGTGCCGCCGCGCCGGCCGCGCTGTGCGCGTCGCCGCGTGCGACACACGTGGCGCGGCATCTACATCTACTTACGTAGTGTGGGCAGGCAGCAGTCGGCTCCTCACACCTATATGAAGTAGAAGGAGTGCGGCTGCAGCTCCAGCTGCGCCATCTTGGCCAGCAGGCGGTGCAGGCGCCGCTGTGCCGCCGCGCCGGCCGCGCTGTGCGCGTCGCCGCGTGCGACACACGTGGCGCGGCATCTACATCTACTTACGTAGTGTGGGCAGGCAGCAGTCGGCTCCTCACACCTATATGAAGTAGAAGGAGTGCGGCTGCAGCTCCAGCTGCGCCATCTTGGCCAGCAGGCGGTGCAGGCGCCGCTGTGCCGCCGCGCCGGCCGCGCTGTGCGCGTCGCCGCGTGCGACACACGTGGCGCGGCATCTACATCTACTTACGTAGTGTGGGCAGGCAGCAGTCGGCTCCTCACACCTATATGAAGTAGAAGGAGTGCGGCTGCAGCTCCAGCTGCGCCATCTTGGCCAGCAGGCGGTGCAGGCGCCGCTGTGCCGCCGCGCCGGCCGCGCTGTGCGCGTCGCCGCGTGCGACACACGTGGCGCGGCATCTACATCTACTTACGTAGTGTGGGCAGGCAGCAGTCGGCTCCTCACACCTATATGAAGTAGAAGGAGTGCGGCTGCAGCTCCAGCTGCGCCATCTTGGCCAGCAGGCGGTGCAGGCGCCGCTGTGCCGCCGCGCC
The DNA here is from genome assembly GCA_949152395.1 of Agrochola litura. Classification (NCBI taxonomy): domain Eukaryota; kingdom Metazoa; phylum Arthropoda; class Insecta; order Lepidoptera; family Noctuidae; genus Agrochola; species Agrochola litura. The sequence continues at coordinate 1,508,361 of OX424512.1, forward strand.
GGCCGCGCTGTGCGCGTCGCCGCGTGCGACACACGTGGCGCGGCATCTACATCTACTTACGTAGTGTGGGCAGGCAGCAGTCGGCTCCTCACACCTATATGAAGTAGAAGGAGTGCGGCTGCAGCTCCAGCTGCGCCATCTTGGCCAGCAGGCGGTGCAGGCGCCGCTGTGCCGCCGCGCCGGCCGCGCTGTGCGCGTCGCCGCGTGCGACACACGTGGCGCGGCATCTACATCTACTTACGTAGTGTGGGCAGGCAGCAGTCGGCTCCTCACACCTATATGAAGTAGAAGGAGTGCGGCTGCAGCTCCAGCTGCGCCATCTTGGCCAGCAGGCGGTGCAGGCGCCGCTGTGCCGCCGCGCCGGCCGCGCTGTGCGCGTCGCCGCGTGCGACACACGTGGCGCGGCATCTACATCTACTTACGTAGTGTGGGCAGGCAGCAGTCGGCTCCTCACACCTATATGAAGTAGAAGGAGTGCGGCTGCAGCTCCAGCTGCGCCATCTTGGCCAGCAGGCGGTGCAGGCGCCGCTGTGCCGCCGCGCCGGCCGCGCTGTGCGCGTCGCCGCGTGCGACACACGTGGCGCGGCATCTACATCTACTTACGTAGTGTGGGCAGGCAGCAGTCGGCTCCTCACACCTATATGAAGTAGAAGGAGTGCGGCTGCAGCTCCAGCTGCGCCATCTTGGCCAGCAGGCGGTGCAGGCGCCGCTGTGCCGCCGCGCCGGCCGCGCTGTGCGCGTCGCCGCGTGCGACACACGTGGCGCGGCATCTACATCTACTTACGTAGTGTGGGCAGGCAGCAGTCGGCTCCTCACACCTATATGAAGTAGAAGGAGTGCGGCTGCAGCTCCAGCTGCGCCATCTTGGCCAGCAGGCGGTGCAGGCGCCGCTGTGCCGCCGCGCCGGCCGCGCTGTGCGCGTCGCCGCGTGCGACACACGTGGCGCGGCATCTACATCTACTTACGTAGTGTGGGCAGGCAGCAGTCGGCTCCTCACACCTATATGAAGTAGAAGGAGTGCGGCTGCAGCTCCAGCTGCGCCATCTTGGCCAGCAGGCGGTGCAGGCGCCGCTGTGCCGCCGCGCCGGCCGCGCTGTGCGCGTCGCCGCGTGCGACACACGTGGCGCGGCATCTACATCTACTTACGTAGTGTGGGCAGGCAGCAGTCGGCTCCTCACACCTATATGAAGTAGAAGGAGTGCGGCTGCAGCTCCAGCTGCGCCATCTTGGCCAGCAGGCGGTGCAGGCGCCGCTGTGCCGCCGCGCCGGCCGCGCTGTGCGCGTCGCCGCGTGCGACACACGTGGCGCGGCATCTACATCTACTTACGTAGTGTGGGCAGGCAGCAGTCGGCTCCTCACACCTATATGAAGTAGAAGGAGTGCGGCTGCAGCTCCAGCTGCGCCATCTTGGCCAGCAGGCGGTGCAGGCGCCGCTGTGCCGCCGCGCCGGCCGCGCTGTGCGCGTCGCCGCGTGCGACACACGTGGCGCGGCATCTACATCTACTTACGTAGTGTGGGCAGGCAGCAGTCGGCTCCTCACACCTATATGAAGTAGAAGGAGTGCGGCTGCAGCTCCAGCTGCGCCATCTTGGCCAGCAGGCGGTGCAGGCGCCGCTGTGCCGCCGCGCCGGCCGCGCTGTGCGCGTCGCCGCGTGCGACACACGTGGCGCGGCATCTACATCTACTTACGTAGTGTGGGCAGGCAGCAGTCGGCTCCTCACACCTATATGAAGTAGAAGGAGTGCGGCTGCAGCTCCAGCTGCGCCATCTTGGCCAGCAGGCGGTGCAGGCGCCGCTGTGCCGCCGCGCCGGCCGCGCTGTGCGCGTCGCCGCGTGCGACACACGTGGCGCGGCATCTACATCTACTTACGTAGTGTGGGCAGGCAGCAGTCGGCTCCTCACACCTATATGAAGTAGAAGGAGTGCGGCTGCAGCTCCAGCTGCGCCATCTTGGCCAGCAGGCGGTGCAGGCGCCGCTGTGCCGCCGCGCCGGCCGCGCTGTGCGCGTCGCCGCGTGCGACACACGTGGCGCGGCATCTACATCTACTTACGTAGTGTGGGCAGGCAGCAGTCGGCTCCTCACACCTATATGAAGTAGAAGGAGTGCGGCTGCAGCTCCAGCTGCGCCATCTTGGCCAGCAGGCGGTGCAGGCGCCGCTGTGCCGCCGCGCCGGCCGCGCTGTGCGCGTCGCCGCGTGCGACACACGTGGCGCGGCATCTACATCTACTTACGTAGTGTGGGCAGGCAGCAGTCGGCTCCTCACACCTATATGAAGTAGAAGGAGTGCGGCTGCAGCTCCAGCTGCGCCATCTTGGCCAGCAGGCGGTGCAGGCGCCGCTGTGCCGCCGCGCCGGCCGCGCTGTGCGCGTCGCCGCGTGCGACACACGTGGCGCGGCATCTACATCTACTTACGTAGTGTGGGCAGGCAGCAGTCGGCTCCTCACACCTATATGAAGTAGAAGGAGTGCGGCTGCAGCTCCAGCTGCGCCATCTTGGCCAGCAGGCGGTGCAGGCGCCGCTGTGCCGCCGCGCCGGCCGCGCTGTGCGCGTCGCCGCGTGCGACACACGTGGCGCGGCATCTACATCTACTTACGTAGTGTGGGCAGGCAGCAGTCGGCTCCTCACACCTATATGAAGTAGAAGGAGTGCGGCTGCAGCTCCAGCTGCGCCATCTTGGCCAGCAGGCGGTGCAGGCGCCGCTGTGCCGCCGCGCCGGCCGCGCTGTGCGCGTCGCCGCGTGCGACACACGTGGCGCGGCATCTACATCTACTTACGTAGTGTGGGCAGGCAGCAGTCGGCTCCTCACACCTATATGAAGTAGAAGGAGTGCGGCTGCAGCTCCAGCTGCGCCATCTTGGCCAGCAGGCGGTGCAGGCGCCGCTGTGCCGCCGCGCCGGCCGCGCTGTGCGCGTCGCCGCGTGCGACACACGTGGCGCGGCATCTACATCTACTTACGTAGTGTGGGCAGGCAGCAGTCGGCTCCTCACACCTATATGAAGTAGAAGGAGTGCGGCTGCAGCTCCAGCTGCGCCATCTTGGCCAGCAGGCGGTGCAGGCGCCGCTGTGCCGCCGCGCCGGCCGCGCTGTGCGCGTCGCCGCGTGCGACACACGTGGCGCGGCATCTACATCTACTTACGTAGTGTGGGCAGGCAGCAGTCGGCTCCTCACACCTATATGAAGTAGAAGGAGTGCGGCTGCAGCTCCAGCTGCGCCATCTTGGCCAGCAGGCGGTGCAGGCGCCGCTGTGCCGCCGCGCCGGCCGCGCTGTGCGCGTCGCCGCGTGCGACACACGTGGCGCGGCATCTACATCTACTTACGTAGTGTGGGCAGGCAGCAGTCGGCTCCTCACACCTATATGAAGTAGAAGGAGTGCGGCTGCAGCTCCAGCTGCGCCATCTTGGCCAGCAGGCGGTGCAGGCGCCGCTGTGCCGCCGCGCCGGCCGCGCTGTGCGCGTCGCCGCGTGCGACACACGTGGCGCGGCATCTACATCTACTTACGTAGTGTGGGCAGGCAGCAGTCGGCTCCTCACACCTATATGAAGTAGAAGGAGTGCGGCTGCAGCTCCAGCTGCGCCATCTTGGCCAGCAGGCGGTGCAGGCGCCGCTGTGCCGCCGCGCCGGCCGCGCTGTGCGCGTCGCCGCGTGCGACACACGTGGCGCGGCATCTACATCTACTTACGTAGTGTGGGCAGGCAGCAGTCGGCTCCTCACACCTATATGAAGTAGAAGGAGTGCGGCTGCAGCTCCAGCTGCGCCATCTTGGCCAGCAGGCGGTGCAGGCGCCGCTGTGCCGCCGCGCCGGCCGCGCTGTGCGCGTCGCCGCGTGCGACACACGTGGCGCGGCATCTACATCTACTTACGTAGTGTGGGCAGGCAGCAGTCGGCTCCTCACACCTATATGAAGTAGAAGGAGTGCGGCTGCAGCTCCAGCTGCGCCATCTTGGCCAGCAGGCGGTGCAGGCGCCGCTGTGCCGCCGCGCCGGCCGCGCTGTGCGCGTCGCCGCGTGCGACACACGTGGCGCGGCATCTACATCTACTTACGTAGTGTGGGCAGGCAGCAGTCGGCTCCTCACACCTATATGAAGTAGAAGGAGTGCGGCTGCAGCTCCAGCTGCGCCATCTTGGCCAGCAGGCGGTGCAGGCGCCGCTGTGCCGCCGCGCCGGCCGCGCTGTGCGCGTCGCCGCGTGCGACACACGTGGCGCGGCATCTACATCTACTTACGTAGTGTGGGCAGGCAGCAGTCGGCTCCTCACACCTATATGAAGTAGAAGGAGTGCGGCTGCAGCTCCAGCTGCGCCATCTTGGCCAGCAGGCGGTGCAGGCGCCGCTGTGCCGCCGCGCCGGCCGCGCTGTGCGCGTCGCCGCGTGCGACACACGTGGCGCGGCATCTACATCTACTTACGTAGTGTGGGCAGGCAGCAGTCGGCTCCTCACACCTATATGAAGTAGAAGGAGTGCGGCTGCAGCTCCAGCTGCGCCATCTTGGCCAGCAGGCGGTGCAGGCGCCGCTGTGCCGCCGCGCCGGCCGCGCTGTGCGCGTCGCCGCGTGCGACACACGTGGCGCGGCATCTACATCTACTTACGTAGTGTGGGCAGGCAGCAGTCGGCTCCTCACACCTATATGAAGTAGAAGGAGTGCGGCTGCAGCTCCAGCTGCGCCATCTTGGCCAGCAGGCGGTGCAGGCGCCGCTGTGCCGCCGCGCCGGCCGCGCTGTGCGCGTCGCCGCGTGCGACACACGTGGCGCGGCATCTACATCTACTTACGTAGTGTGGGCAGGCAGCAGTCGGCTCCTCACACCTATATGAAGTAGAAGGAGTGCGGCTGCAGCTCCAGCTGCGCCATCTTGGCCAGCAGGCGGTGCAGGCGCCGCTGTGCCGCCGCGCCGGCCGCGCTGTGCGCGTCGCCGCGTGCGACACACGTGGCGCGGCATCTACATCTACTTACGTAGTGTGGGCAGGCAGCAGTCGGCTCCTCACACCTATATGAAGTAGAAGGAGTGCGGCTGCAGCTCCAGCTGCGCCATCTTGGCCAGCAGGCGGTGCAGGCGCCGCTGTGCCGCCGCGCCGGCCGCGCTGTGCGCGTCGCCGCGTGCGACACACGTGGCGCGGCATCTACATCTACTTACGTAGTGTGGGCAGGCAGCAGTCGGCTCCTCACACCTATATGAAGTAGAAGGAGTGCGGCTGCAGCTCCAGCTGCGCCATCTTGGCCAGCAGGCGGTGCAGGCGCCGCTGTGCCGCCGCGCCGGCCGCGCTGTGCGCGTCGCCGCGTGCGACACACGTGGCGCGGCATCTACATCTACTTACGTAGTGTGGGCAGGCAGCAGTCGGCTCCTCACACCTATATGAAGTAGAAGGAGTGCGGCTGCAGCTCCAGCTGCGCCATCTTGGCCAGCAGGCGGTGCAGGCGCCGCTGTGCCGCCGCGCCGGCCGCGCTGTGCGAGTCGCCGCGTGCGACACACGTGGCGCGGCATCTACATCTACTTACGTAGTGTGGGCAGGCAGCAGTCGGCTCCTCACACCTATATGAAGTAGAAGGAGTGCGGCTGCAGCTCCAGCTGCGCCATCTTGGCCAGCAGGCGGTGCAGGCGCCGCTGTGCCGCCGCGCCGGCCGCGCTGTGCGCGTCGCCGCGTGCGACACACGTGGCGCGGCATCTACATCTACTTACGTAGTGTGGGCAGGCAGCAGTCGGCTCCTCACACCTATATGAAGTAGAAGGAGTGCGGCTGCAGCTCCAGCTGCGCCATCTTGGCCAGCAGGCGGTGCAGGCGCCGCTGTGCCGCCGCGCCGGCCGCGCTGTGCGCGTCGCCGCGTGCGACACACGTGGCGCGGCATCTACATCTACTTACGTAGTGTGGGCAGGCAGCAGTCGGCTCCTCACACCTATATGAAGTAGAAGGAGTGCGGCTGCAGCTCCAGCTGCGCCATCTTGGCCAGCAGGCGGTGCAGGCGCCGCTGTGCCGCCGCGCCGGCCGCGCTGTGCGCGTCGCCGCGTGCGACACACGTGGCGCGGCATCTACATCTACTTACGTAGTGTGGGCAGGCAGCAGTCGGCTCCTCACACCTATATGAAGTAGAAGGAGTGCGGCTGCAGCTCCAGCTGCGCCATCTTGGCCAGCAGGCGGTGCAGGCGCCGCTGTGCCGCCGCGCCGGCCGCGCTGTGCGCGTCGCCGCGTGCGACACACGTGGCGCGGCATCTACATCTACTTACGTAGTGTGGGCAGGCAGCAGTCGGCTCCTCACACCTATATGAAGTAGAAGGAGTGCGGCTGCAGCTCCAGCTGCGCCATCTTGGCCAGCAGGCGGTGCAGGCGCCGCTGTGCCGCCGCGCCGGCCGCGCTGTGCGCGTCGCCGCGTGCGACACACGTGGCGCGGCATCTACATCTACTTACGTAGTGTGGGCAGGCAGCAGTCGGCTCCTCACACCTATATGAAGTAGAAGGAGTGCGGCTGCAGCTCCAGCTGCGCCATCTTGGCCAGCAGGCGGTGCAGGCGCCGCTGTGCCGCCGCGCCGGCCGCGCTGTGCGCGTCGCCGCGTGCGACACACGTGGCGCGGCATCTACATCTACTTACGTAGTGTGGGCAGGCAGCAGTCGGCTCCTCACACCTATATGAAGTAGAAGGAGTGCGGCTGCAGCTCCAGCTGCGCCATCTTGGCCAGCAGGCGGTGCAGGCGCCGCTGTGCCGCCGCGCCGGCCGCGCTGTGCGCGTCGCCGCGTGCGACACACGTGGCGCGGCATCTACATCTACTTACGTAGTGTGGGCAGGCAGCAGTCGGCTCCTCACACCTATATGAAGTAGAAGGAGTGCGGCTGCAGCTCCAGCTGCGCCATCTTGGCCAGCAGGCGGTGCAGGCGCCGCTGTGCCGCCGCGCCGGCCGCGCTGTGCGCGTCGCCGCGTGCGCCGGCGCACGGCGCCAGCGCGCGGCACACCGCCAGGCGCTGGGACACGTGGCGCGGCATCTACACGGAACAGATTGCTTTTACTCCGAGAAAGACTCACTAAAAGCTACAAACTCAAACCACAGATAATATAATACTACGTACAGATATCCAATCCCATACAAAGAAATGACACCTCCCTAAGTCTGGCTATTGAGCTGGCTATTTTTTTTACTTCTTTTCATTAACAGATGGCAGCATCAGCGACTGACAAATTGCCAGACACTTTAGTTTTACAACGCCATCTAGGAGTTGACTTAGATATTTAAGATTATCTACATCGCACGCCCGCACGGTGCGTTCTAGAGCAAGTGTAATAACAAAAAAAAAAACTCGAGTTGGCGGAATGGTTTCATTTATGTGAGTGAGCTAGCAATTTTCGCGCTGCAGCGAATGCCTCTTTAAGTGTTTTTTTAGTATTTCAATGCTTAAATCTAGATTTTCTTCTCCTCGTTACCATATCTACTATTGCTAAAACCCTAGAACTGAAATCACGCCTTCTTCGTCCGAACTCATTAACCGACTTCCAAAAAGGAGGAGGTTATAAGTTCGTAGCGTATGTTTGTTTGTTTTTTTTTTTATGTATGTCCGCCGGTTTCTCCGTCATTTGTGAACCTATTTTAAAAATTATTTTTTTGTTGGAAAGGGTATGCTCTCAAATAGGTCCCATATAAATTTTATTAACTTTGGCTTGGGTAGTTTTTGAGTTAACTACAAAATACGTATTTTTTTCCCACTTAGTATGTAGATGATATGATAAGTTCCTGTCACTGGTAGCAGGTAGTGGTATTCGAATTTGTGTGGGATAGTTACCTTAACTAAACTTTTTATAAAAAAAAAATAACCGACTTCCAAAAAAAACACTACACAATGAAAAATAACTTTAATTTCGGAAGTCGGTGTCTTGGGTTTTGTATTTTTGTTTTTTTGACAGTAAGCCGATGTTCGCATGGACATAATAAAATAGCGGCGACATTTTATCGCGCACTGGATTTTAATCTCTCGGTGTTAAGCCGAGCGTTGAGAATCCAACGCGCTAGGACGCATTCTCGTCCCAGCGCGTTGAAAATCAAGTGCACGAAAAAAAAATCGCCGCGATTTTATTACGTCCGTGAGAACGTAGGCTAAATGTTTTTATAAACAACAAATACAAAACCCAAGACACCGACTTCCGAAATTAAAGTTATAAATCACTTTGTAGTGTTTTTTTTGGAAGTCGGTTGTTCAATCCAAGGTTGCCTGGAAGAGATCGCGGAAAGCGATAAGGTCGCCCATTGTATATTTTGTAGTGTTTGATTTATTTTTTTGTTGTGTATTTTTGTGGTGTACAATAAAGTATATATAAATAAATAAAAACGGGCAAGTGCGTGTCGAACCACGCACAATAAAGGGTTCCGTAGTTGGGATGAATTTATCCCAAGAACAAACTTAACTTTGTAGTAAAAAAACATGTTTTCCCATACATTCCGTATGGGAGAACATGTTTTTGCAACCACAAATTTAAGTTGGTTGATTATTACTCGTTAACTTATAGAGCCTACTTAGCTGTGATAGTTTTCCTTTTAATTTCGTTATAAATACCACTGCTAGGATTTTTTTCACATAAACCAACCATTTAGCTGGCAGGGAGGGGGAAGCTTAATGATGCCGATTCTCTTGTACACCAAAAAAAAATCAAAAACACCGAACAAAACTATCACAAAAATTCCTTACTTTTGGCTATGAGAATCTTAAAGCTATTCTGCAAAAAAGTCTCTAAATTTAATAATAATTTTGACACAACCAAAATCGCCCTTTTGCCCTACCCGTGATTTTTTTTATAGAGTCGCAGGCGCGCAGCCTGGGCAGCCTCGACGTGTTTTATGTGAAATTTTTCACTTTATGTGTGGAAAAGAAAAATTTTTGAGTTTTATGAGTTTAAGGGTTTCCTAAAGGGGGTCCAAATTTTAATTGTTTTTGCGATAGGACACGCCATTTTCGAGATATAAGTAAAAGAACAGAAAAAAAGATACAGTACTGTTTTTGCACCTGAAGTCGAGGTGTTGGTGTGAATTTATTTTAGTTCATGACAACTAATTTTATTCCACATCTTTTTAGTCGCGATTAAAAATAGTCAAATTTAGTTCAACAATCAAAATTTTTGATGAAAAACGTCAAACGTCAAATTCAGAATAGCAAAATTGGCATTTTCACTAAAATAATAACTCAGTGCATCTTAGTGCTGTAAAACTAAAGTTAAGTTGTGTCACTTTAGTCTATTTCAGAATGGGAAGTCGTCGTTTGACAGGAATAAACTAAATTTTGGTGATTTCTAATCACCAAAATTTTTGATTAGATTTAGTCTATTTTATAGAAAATAGACTAAATCTAATCACCAACATTTAGTTTATTCCTGTCAAACGACGACTTGTGACGACGACACAAATGCCTATGCATTTGTGACAAAAGAATCGGCACCATTAGCTACCTATCTACTTTTAAAACTACGTTTTTATAGAAATTTTTAGAAAGGTATCAGTGAAATGAAAAAAATATAATAAAGTAGGTAGGTACTTGCCAAAAACTTAATAGATTTCTTTCAGTTATTATATTTCTATGTAAAGTAGGTAATAGATTATAAAAAAAACAGTGGCACTCTGTGAGTGCCGACAGAAGTGAAAACTTGAACAAGATCTTGGTGAAAGAAAAATAGTTGTACAGAACATTGGTCCGTTACATTATCCTAATAAAGATCACAATCGCGTTTACAAAAAAAAAACTTCTAAAACATTTAAAGTAAAAATACTTATATAGAACATTGATGAACATCCGTAACGAAATATAAATAAAGAGCACAATCGCGTTTACAAAAATGAGATGTCGGTAACGGTGTCGCGAGTTCAATTGTTTTTCCCATCTCAAAAATGCCCAACGCGCCTAAAGAAGTTTTCACTTCAAAAATTGTTTCATTTTCCTACTAAACGTAAAATAATAACGACAGGTTATGTAATGAAAAATTGAGTAAAACGCCATCTATTGCAAAGAGTTCTGAACAAAATGATTAACTTTATCATTCTATGAGTTCGAATTGAAGTAAAAGGTTTCATTTATCTTTTTGTTGAAAATACATGATTTAAGAGTTTAAATAGATAAATCAGCATTAAACAAGGAAGTTTTGATTTTTACTAATCTGACTTATACCAAAATCTGCCGTTTATCGCTTTTTAGTGATTGTTAATTTCATAATTGTTACCTATACTGCCATCTATGATTTTTTTTTTCAAAAGTAATTATAATTTGTTCGAGTTTAGACCCCATGCTTAAACTCAAAGCATTTATTTCAATTAAACCATTTACAGGCACTTTTGAATTGTCAAAGAGTCGGTCAGTTAGTCAGAAAGTTGAAGCTAGTTGCCCATTCCAAAACGCAGATCTCTATGGAGAAGAACGGGCAAGAAACTCCAAGGACACTCTTTTAAATATAGATGTAACAAAATTCTGGGTACATTATTCTTGTTGCTTCTAAATGTCAAAACAATGTACAAAAAATATTTAAAAATATAAGATTAAAAATAAGCCCACACTAAAGAGGTCCCTCCTAGAGTATAATGATAAGCGATATTTTTCACGAAAAAACGTCTAAAATATAGGTTACGACTTCACACCCGTCCATTTTTTTTTTAAAGAGTCTGTGCCTATTAAAATAAGAACATCATCTATTGCGTATCAACATCATGAACTTGCAAAATAGGTAACTGAGTTAAAAACGTATAAAATGAAAGCTAAATGAAATCATAACTCCTCATAAACTACAATGTTACATAACACAACTTTTCCGAAAAAGTAAAAAAGTACGAGATATAATTGTTAACAAAAAGTACATAAGAATAAAATCAGTACTTACATTGAACAATGGCGAATGCAGTATGGGTGTCCACAAAGGCAGTAGCTTGTTGAGTACGGTGGAATTACACTCCAACAAAGACTCCAGTAGACTCAGGAAGTGAAGATTCACCGTCTCGGCCAGCTAAAAAAATCCGTTACTTTTATTTTCGAACTAAGGTTTACCATATTACCAGCACTTATAGAGTTATATCGTCTGATTTAAAGTTCGCCATTTAGAAATAACTAAAGCCTAAAGTTTAGTAAAAGTTGTCTGCTCTGTTTAGTTTAGCTGGATCTTATAGACAACTGAAGTCAAAAGAAATCTTCTCTCTTTGCATTGAAGGCGACATTATTTCTCTTTGCGTCATACTTCGTAAAAATACCTTCTGAAATGATGCTATGGTCTGTTCAAAAAGTATCTGAAGAAAATATAAACAAATGCATCATAAAATGAACCTGTGGATGCCAATTTGCAGTGCCATTTACAAATTGAGTGATTTGATTGGATTATTTGAATACTTGAACCCCAAATTCAAAAATTTTATCACCTTGAAGATGTTTTTATCTTTTCACAATAAAATTTAAGTTAATTTTTAAATATTTTTTTTTTGTAAAAATTTTAATTTTTCACTTTTTAGTTGTGGTACCTACCCCACACAAATTCGAAAACCACTACCTGCTATGTAAATAACAGTGACAGGAACTTATCATAATCATCCACATACTAAGTGGGAAGAAGTACGTATTATTGAAGCTAACTCAAAAACTATCGAAGCAAAATTAATAAAATTATTATGGGACCACCTCGAGAGCATACCCTTTCAAAAAAAAAAAGAATTTTCAAAATCGGTCCACAATTGACGGAGAAATCGGTGGACATACATAACAAAAATATACCTACGCGACGAACATATAACCTCCTCCTTTTTGGAAGTCGGTTAAAAAGTGGTGAGATATAAAGTTGAAACCTTATAAATACAGATGAGTGTTATTAATTCCCTTTATTCAGATTGCATAAGAATTGAACCTGAACAGGGTTTGTTTACACTTTCGTCAGATATTTTTGGAACAGACAGTAGCCAGTAAGTACGATGAGGTCCTCACCACTTTGGACTGCACGGTGACCTGCAGGATGCTGGGCACCAGCTTGCACCAGAAGTCCAGCAGGATGCACGTCGTGGTGTTGTGCGGCTCGCTGCAGGGCGGCGACGACGCGGCCAGCTGCTCCAGGTACAGGGTCCACAGTTGGCAGAGGACGAAGGCGTGGAGGAGGGCTGACATGCGAAGGGCAGCAGGCTTTGTTTGTTCGACGTATGATGACATTATTGTCTGCGAACAATTAAAGAAAATTTACACTGTTAAAGACTATCTTGAGTACAAGTCATGGGTGATGCTGGATCAATAATGTACATAGGTCAATGCTGATATGACTTTTCCATAATTTGTTATTATTATAATTATACACATTGGACTTTGATATTTACTATGTAAAGTATTATATTTTATTATTAATAGGTTGGAGAAAAAACTACTTCGCATTTTTTAAGAAAATTCAAAACATTTTTTAATATAGTTTATTTACATTTAACTAAAGTATGTAGGTACCACTTTGTTCGATAACTTTTTGCCATCTTGTAGGTAAGGACATGATCCTATCGCTATAGAAATTTTGGGACTTTTGATCAAAATACCGCGACAAGTGGTTTTGGCAGTCCTCTCGTGATGTTAACCTGACACTGCCTAAAGAATTCTGAAAACAGAAACAGGTGGAAATCTGAAGGTGCAAGGGCAGGACTATACGGCAGATGCATTAACACCTCCCAGCCAAACTCTCTTAATTTTTGCTGAGTGGCTAAAGATGTGTGAGGTCTAGCGTTATCATGATGAAAAACCACCCCTTCTGTTGATTAATTCCGGCCGCTTTCTCTCAACTTCTTGCTTTAATCTCATCAGTTGTTCGCAGTAGAGTTCAGAATCGATGGTCCTGCCTGGTGGTAACAGCTCATAATTAATAATGCCCTTCCAATCCCACCACACACACAGCGTCATCTTGTTGCGAGTTAACCCGGGTTTCGCCAGTCTGTGAAGCCTGACCGGCCTTTGACCACGACCTTTTTCGCACGTTCTTGTCGTACGTGATCCACTTTTCATCACCAGTTATCAGCTTCTTCAAAAATGGTTCGGTTTCATTACGTCGTAATAAAGAATCACAAATGAGTACACGGTTCATTAGGTTTCTTTCAGTGAGCTCGTGAGCTTTTTTGTGTACAGTACCGACCAAAAGTCCATAAGCAATCTCACAAAGCAATAGACTGACGCTTCGGTTTGACTTACGACCTTCTTCTATAAGTTGTTACAATACTGTAGACACGCACATTACACACACACACTCACTTTGTCTGCAACCAATGACTAGTTCGATAATCATCATTCGTTTTTAGTTTCATTCGTCTTGTTCACATAAATATTAAAGTTTAGCAGGTAGACCACAAAAAACTAAGTAAATTATTTCGATTTCTGTGGGGTAGATGCAGTTTGTTACAAGTATTCAATTAATAGAACTTTGTTGGTTCGTGCCGTGATAATATTGGTGACTAGCATTTAGCGCAGTGTTGTGGTTATTATTATCAAAAAGCAGGCATAAAATATATTGAAGAGATCAGATCAGATCAGAGAATATTATTGCACTGCGTAAAAGTGAAGTGAATATCTAATAAAACCGGACTAAGTGTGAGTGTTATCATTTATATATTTCATATTTTACTAAACATAAATCCTAATCAAGGGTATTGTTGATAGAACAGAGGTATTGTTGAGACAGAAGATGCCTTTAAAGTTTTAAATTCATTGTGAGGTTTAATTCGATTAGTGAATAATAAATAATTAGGTATTATGTGTAATAAAAACAATGTTTTTCTTTGTTCTAGAGAAATACTGTGACGGTTAAGAGATATGAGGAAGGGGCTTATTATCGAGTAGCAGCGACGTCAAATGGTGAATGAAACAAATGGTTTCATACCAACGAGATATTTTGCTGAATTATTAAAAACACGTCATTATGAACCGTTCGCCGTGCACTCTGAAGGCTTGCATCACTGAAGACCAGCTAGAAAACCGTTTTTGACCTTAAAATATTGACCGTACCAACTTAATAAACAACAGATTCGTTATTGCATGAATTTATGGTAACGAATTTTTTAAGCACGTTTCAATAGGGTGTTTGTCGTATTTCTTGCAGATATACCGAAATTGTTTAATATTATTTTAGTAATAGTATTATTTTAGGATTAAAATTTGAGGTTTAGTTTCAATCTTCTTTTCGTAAAGAAAATGAATACTTAAGCTATAACCTCAATACCAACCAATATTTACTAAAGCCAAATAAAGTTTAAAATAATTAATATGAACAACTGCCTTTAACCTTAAAATCAACAATTTTGTCAGTAGATTTTTTTACATTTTAAGTAGTCTAATATTCTTATTTATTGCTTAATTACTTAGACCATGATCAAAGCTTTATATTTATGGTGCAAAAAAATCCATTTAAAATTTAAAACATTTCAAAATTTAAATATGTCAAAATAATACAAATTGCTTCTAAGTTTCTAGACATCTATTTCACATATTATTCAGGTGAAGTAATGATAAATAATTGTAGCAGTTTGATAACTATACTTAAGTAAAATAAACATAACGAATAAATATTATTTATTTTTTATTATAACATATCACGCATTTTTTATTCTAAACCCTTTATTGCAATAACAACATTAATAAATAGGCAGGATATTTAAAAATATTATTATTGCAAACAAAAATAATAATATTTGCAAAAACAGCGCTGTGATTTACGAGATTAGAACCTTAGGCATCTTGAATCTAAGACCAACGCTTAACGCCTTCTGCTATCTGCACATATAATTTACTTTCGAATTTTAGCAATGCGATACACTGGCCAAGGTCACGCGTACAAGTATGATGCGTGCTAACAAAAGTTATGGAAATATAAGTGCGGCGCCCGCAAACCGTGACGATACGATAGTGTGTAGTTCAAAACTGCGTTCTCTGTGGTGTGTGTACGGCACTCACACCACAGACGTCTGGCTGTTTACACATACAAATGTACGGACTATACCGCGTGTTCACAGCAATACGACTCTTAGCGTGCTCATGCACTTTCGAGCGCTTACTGTACCTAGTTTTTTTCAAATGCGCCAAAACTGTTTTGTGGTCAATTCCCAGTTCTTCAGCTACGTCGTAACTACTGATATCTTGCTCCACTTTTTTAAAAAAGGCATCCATTTTATCCGTAATAGGGCGACCAGACTGACGTGCATCTTTGACATCAAAATTTCCGGATTGAAAACGCTTAAACCAAATTTGTGCTACTCTCACAGACACTGCACTAGGTCCATAAACATCGCAATTTTTTTTCGCATCTTGCGTTGCATTTTTACCTTTTTGTAGTAAAATTTTAAAATGTATCGAATTTCTTCATTAGATTCACTCATCTTGACGGTACGAAAAACAAATGAAAATCACACATTTTCCTAATTTGAATTTGGAATTATGTTCTTTAAAATTTAAACTATAAAGAACATAATTCCATGATGATACCAAAACCAGCCAGATACAAATAGTATAGCCAAAGAGATTTTATTACAAGTTCATACATACTATAATGCGAAAATACTTTTTCCCCAACCTAATATAATAATTATTGTGAATGTGAGAACTATCTACGGGAGACATCGCACAATAATGCGAGTGTCACCGTTAGGTCTTTTGTTTTCAAGATTAATTGACTACGATTTACGATAGAATTTATTTAAATAATATCAGGAAAATATTTCCTTACATGAATTAAAGATGTATGAGTTATTTGTAATCTTATTTTCACCTTCGTACATTTGAAAATCTATCTTGGACCGCAAATAATTTTAATTTTTTTAAGTTTTAAGTATAAACTTCTTCCCTACCTGTATATAGTCAGTAATATGGCACGTAGCATCCTGCGGCACTGGCTGGTGCATTTGCGCAGCCTGTGTGTGTGACGTAGGCAGCTGGTGCGTGCGACTGTTGCACAGCGCGCCCATGACCAGCCACGATATTAGGCGCACGCGGGTCACACACTCACATACCTCTCGAGACCTGGGAAAATGTTACTTGATTATAACCCTTGGTACGAAAAACCCTATTGGGGTTATGATTTAATCGGTAGTCAAATTTCATGTCAAGTGATTTGATTGGTTGTCTTTTTTGTCAAACAATCGCAGCATTTACACATGGGATTTGTTAGTGTCAGAAAACTGTTTTGGTCATCAGACTTTCAGCAACCGGGTATGTCATCATGTGATCGTAGCGAAAACTAAAACTCAATGAACGAGTGTCACATTATCAACTGCTTTAGGGTAGGAACAATTTACTAGTAAGAGAGAGAGAGAGAGAAAATAAAACGCTAAGGATGTTTGTGAACAATAAATAAAATTGCAATACCTATGAGTATCAAAAGGAACTTATTTTAATTTATAAAAGTTTTACGAAATTATTACTCAGCCTTTTTTATTGCACTGTTGAAATTTCGCGTGCGCTTTCATTTAGGCATTTATTTTGGTGTCACATAGTGTGAGTGAACTGAAAAAACTGTAATAAAGTAAAACTCTAGTGTCGAATCTCTCTTATCGTTTAAAAATGTATTTGTCATAATTACCCAGGTAGAGACGCACTGATCCAAGGGGTCATATGCCTGGCCGGCTGAGCTCGGTCCTGCCTCCCACGACTGTGTTCAAGCGCCAGTTCCATGGCTACATATTGGGCTATACCACCCTTCACAATGGCCCCCAATGTGTCTTCGTTCAGACAGATTAGGTTGCGGTTCACAATTGATTTTGATACCGAGCCCTGTTGAAAAATTAATAGGCTATAAATAGCTAATAATAAAGATATAAAACACAGTGAAATTAAGTACTAAAGAAGAAAATTTATTAACGAAAAACAAAATAACGTGCCATAAAAGAATTTGTTAGCGTTACCGCATGGTTACCGCGAAGAAATAAAAACAAAAGAAGTCGAAATTGGAATTTAATTTAATTTGCATTGTTCGAAAAGTGTAAGTGGCCAGTATTATTCGATGGATTGTCTAGGTATAGAATTATGCAACCTACACAATGAAAACTTTTTAACTTTCTACGCAGGTTGAAAACGCATCTCTCTTTCTTTTGATCTATTAAACATGAATAAGACATAAAATAATAGACAAGTGCATTATTATTATTATTATAATACAGAAAAGCAACAACAATAAACAAACAACACGAAACAAAAGTTAATAGATACAGACACGAGACGTTTTGACCAAATTCACACTTTCTTTTCCTTGGAAAATTGTTAAGTTCACATGTCATTTGAATTAATTCACAAAGATACTGTTATTTATTTTATGTTACCTATAATATAGATTAGTGTAGGTAGTATGCTATTGTGTTGTGTATTCCGTATTTAAGGTATTGTGTCAAAGTTATTATTAATATTTAAAAAGTTTATGTTTTAGTCCTTTAAATTTTAAAATTGTAAATAAATTAGAAAGATTTGTCACTGTCGCATTACACCTGTAATGATAGTTGCGAGTTCGAATAAAGTAGTAAACCTTGATCTTGTTGAGCAGATGCGGGTCGTGCAGCAGGTCGATCATGTCGGGCAGGTGTGGCCGCATACAGTCCACAGCGCCGCCCGCGACCTCGCGCGCGTCGTGCGCGGCCAGCTCGCCCCCCGACAGCTGCGGCGGCAGCACCAGGCGGCACCCGTGACCTACAGGAACATTTCCTTTTCTATTTTTTTTTTCAATTTTTGAATGTCGGTTTAATGTTAAGAAATTGGTTCAAAATTCTTCTTCTTTTATCACGTTCAATGATATCTAATTAATTTGTTTTCATCATCACAATTCGTAACCACAAATAAGTGCTTTTAAATTGACAAACTTTTTTAGCAAATTTCGTTTGATCCAATGTAAGCGTTCTCGATAAAAATATTAAAAAAATTGGTCAAAATTAACAGTTACAATACACATTTAGCAGCAAAAGTAAATTGTACTGTATTGTGTTTTCGGTTTGAAACTAAAAATTTGTCAACTAAAAGCACACGCTTAATTGTCAATGTTTATAAACTGAACAGCTTTACAAACTCACCTTGCAGCACAAACTGTATCAGTATGAACAGGTTATCATCAGGTATGGTGGTCTTGGTCCTAAGGGCTTGAACCAGCTCGTAGACCAGAACCCGGCAGACCAGCAGCTTGTCCCGGTCTCGACTGAACACCCGAGTGCACACCACGGACAGTTCAGATATCACGGACAGCTTGAGCACGAAGTTCTGCACGCCATAGCTGATGATCTTGGTTATCGGCTCCAGGATACTCTGGGGGCACAGAGAGCGGTGACTCGAAAATTAACATTTGCAGCAAGGAGCTCACGTTTGACGAAACGGATACAGGCACATTGCTGCTGCAGCGCTACAGTTACCTTATGCTGCGCCGCGGCGGGTATCTTAAGCGCCGCAGTAGCAGCTCGCAGCAGCGGCAGCACGTCGTCGATCTGGTGCAGCAGCAGCGCCGCGGACCGCAGCAGCGCCTCCAGCTGCTGCACGAGCGCGGCGCAGGCGCTCACGGGGCCCAGCGCCTCGGGCGCCAGGCACTCCAGGTACATCGCGATGTTGCCCGCTATTACTGTTATTTGCTGGAACAAATATTCTTCATGTACAAATTATTGTTTTGTGATTGTTTTTAGACACAAAACATTTCATTATCATCCACAGCCCAACTTCGCCCACTGCTGGGCATAGGCCCTCTCTTTTCTTGTGCCATTTGCCACAATCTTATGCCAACCTCTTGTAACAATGTCGTCCGCCTATCTCCCCAAAAAATTTGACCATGACTTAACAATAAGGGACTGGAGTTAGGGGTTAACAATTACTTTTTCTGAGTATACAAAGATCAGGAATTGATGAAATGAATGAAGAATTGTAAAACATACAGAGAATAAAGGTAGTACTCACATCGACTGGCAGAGTCTTCTTAGAGTTGAGATGTTCCACCACCAGTTGCAACGGTCCGCAAGGGTATAATTCGTTGAAGTCCACGAAAGCCTGCGCTATGCTCTTGAAGAACATTTGGCGCTGTTTCTCTGGCAAAAGAACGAGTAAGATATTCTAAAATGGTTTACAACTAGTGTGGCTGAAAGACCGTTCAACACAATTTACTAAATAAGTCTGCCATTAATCCGAAATCAACTGGGTTAATGGCAATGGCAACTATCAAAATGGCGCTGTCGTAGTTAGTTCCCAAAAACAAGCTAGCAAGCAACAAGGCGTGAGGTGGTTTTATTATTATTGTTCGAAAATGATTAAAACTCAAAGCAGCTATTTCAAATAAACCAATTACAAGTACTTTTCGGTCGGAGTCGGTCAGTCAGAAAGAAAGATGAAGCTAGTTGCCCATTCCAAAGCGTAGTAGGTACCTATGGAGAAGAACGGGCAAGAAACTCCACGGACACTCTTTTAAATCAAAATATTGTTAAATCAATATATTGTCTGCGGAGGTCATAATATATTGCTCTGATGGCTCTCTTCTGCAGAATAAAATTAGACTCGATATCTGCAGCACGTCCCCATAGTAAAATATCGTAAGACATGATACTATGAAAGTGAATGAAAGTAACTGAATTAGACTAGACTCGCGGTATCTAAATCAGTAAATTGACGGATTTTTTCTCACAGCATATGCTGCTGAACTTAGCCGTCCTGCAGGAGATGTTAAATGAGGACCCCATTACAGCCTTGAGTCGAGCGTGATCCCCAATAAAACAGTTTTATCAACGAATTCTAGTTTCCCCTTATTCAATTGTCACAATCACTACTTTTAACATTCGGTAAAGCAAATCTTATGCATTTAGTTTTTTTCCCATTTAATATTAGCAGTGAACCAATTTTGGACCAGCAGTAAGGCGTTATTTACGTCGTCAAGATTTGATGCACGTCTATTTATCTTAAAAATTAAGGAAGTGTCGTCAACAAATAACACCACTTGTGGTTGGTTTTTTAATAAATGGGGTAGATTAATATAATTATACTAAAAAGAGGAAAGGACCCAATATCGAGCCTTGTGGAACACCCATTTTTATTTTTAAACCAAGTGAATAGACACCATTTACTTGAACCTGCTGCTGTCTATCATTTAAATTTGATTTTACAAAACTGAGCGCATTTACCTAGTCCGTAATGCTCAAGTTTCAAGAGCATGGTTTCATGACTCACGCAGTCAAATGCCTTGGAGATGTCACAAAAGATTCCTTTGGCATCGAGGGCCTCCTCCCACGCTGTAAATATGTGTTTTAATAAGGTGACACCGGCGTCAGTTGTACAACGTCCTTTAGTGAAACCATTTTGCGGATCGTATAAGATTTGGTTGGCGTTAAAATGATTAAGCACTTGATTGCAGCACAGATACTGGTCTATAATTGTTGGTGTCTTTACTGTCTCCATTTAAAACTACTTCTAAGTTAGAGCTTATGGCACCACGTGAAGTCTCCAATGTGTAATCAGTGTTTCGTTTTTTATTCCTATTTGTTTCATTATTTATAACTTTCCAAACTGTTTTTATTTTATTTTCTGCTAATTTAATCTTGTTGCTATACAGAGCATTAGCTATCTTGCAAGTATTTCTAAAAATTTTGGAATATGTAGCAACATACTTATTGAAAGTTTCAGTGTTAATGTAAGGCTTACATAAACGACCTTTGTAATCTTAAACTACAGCACGGTACAGTAATATCTTACGCTGATGACACTGCTCTTCTTTTTGCGGCTGAATCGGAACATGAAGTTCACAAGCTTGCGCAAAACGGCTTCAATATTGTAAATAAATGGCTTCAACATAACACATTAACCCTAAATACGGATAAAACAAACTATATAAAGTTTTCCATGCGCAAACCAACTTCCGATTACTCCTCGACGCTATATGCTCATTGTTGCACAGTCCCCGCAGAATGCCCGCTAAAGTGTCCTAATATTAATAAGACTAACCAAATAAAATACCTAGGTGTTATATTAGACGAGACCCTTACTTTCAAACAACATATAGAAGTCTTAAATAATAGAGTTCGTAAGCTCATATTTGTATTTAAGCAGCTGCGACATATTGCGGATCCAAAAATAATTAAGCAAGTTTACTTTGCTCTATGTCAGTCAATTTTGACATACTGCATTACCTCATGGGGTGGAGCAGGTAAAACTTTATTAATACAAGTCGAAAGAGCTCAAAGAGCGATTCTCAAGGTGTCTACGTGCCGCCCTTTCCTTTTTCCCACTAACCAGCTCTATAAAAATTGTGAAGTACTAACAGTCAGGCAGTTATTCATAATGAGCATTGTACTAAAACAACACGCAGCCCTCCGCTTCAGCACTGAACTTATTAAAAAGAGACGGAAAGATATAGTTTGTCCCACAAAAAGCACAAAACATGCTTTTACAGCCAAATTTTTTGTTTTTCTGGGACCACTACTCTATAACAGACTTAATGCAAAAGCAAAAATTTATTCCCAAAATTTTGTAAATTGCAAGAAAACTCTGAAGGAAACATTACAAAATTTGTCCTATGAAGATACAGAGAAGTTATTAGTTGTACTTAAATAAATATTAATTGCACTTTTTATTATGATTAGTTAGCTTAAATTAATATACTAAGATTTTAGCAGGTAAGATTTTAATACTGTTTACACCTCTTTTACATACCTATTAGTTGACTAATTTACCTTTTGTATATGATGTGATTACTGTGATTATTTAGATATAATGTTTTACCTTTTCTCGCCTGAAACACAGGATGTCCTAGTTCAGGCATGTAACACTTGTGAACTATTACATAGAATTACGAAAAATGAAAAAAAAAAAAAAAAAAAAAGGCTTAAGGCCATACAGCTCAAACAGTCTTTCCCTACTTATCCTAATGCTTAGTTGCCCGATTCGTTTTGTGTTCCTAAATACTCCGAAATTCCACCATTTTCCGAAAGACCCTAAAATTAGAAGATTGTGGCTTAAAGCAATTTGTAGTTTAAAAAAAAACGTGTGGCACTCGGGGACTGCCGCGGTAAAGCTATTGCATAGCATTTGTAACCTCCATACTTCCTATTTGTCAACGCTACACTTGGGATGATGACGTGATGACATTAAACAAAAATCGGCAGTCCCCGAGTGCCACACGTTTTTGTATTATCTCGTTCAGTTATCGATACCAATTCCAATGCACTTTGACTTTTATTTATATTTTTATTTGAAATTATTTGGACAGCGAGCTACACCGATAGAGACGTCAAACTGATAACAGACAGTTAAGATAGCCAATTTAATTTGACCCCGTATTAAATGAATTTGGCTGTTGGAGGAGCGGCTGAAAACCGAGTGTTATATTAATAGGTTGGGGAAAAAGTTGCTTCGCATTGTTTAAGAAACATTTTTTAATATAGTTTATTTACATTTAACTAAAGTATGTCGTTACCATTTTGTTCTATAACTTTTTGCCATCTTGTAGGTAGGGACATGATCCCATTGCTATAGAAATTTTGGGACTTTTGATCAAAATACCGCGACAAGTGGTTTTGGCAGTCCTCTCGTGATGTTAACCTGACACTGCCTAAAGAATTCTGAAGAGACCGAAACAGGTGGAAATCTGAAGGTGCAAGGTCAGGACTATACGGCGAGTGCATTAACACCTCCCAGCCAAACTCTCTTAATTTTTGCTGAGTGGCTAAAGATGTGTGAGGTCTAGCGTTATCATGATGAAAAACCACAGCCCTTCTGTTGATTAATTCCGGCCGCTTTCTCTCAACTTCTTGCTTAAATCTCATCAGTTATTCGCAGTAGAGTTCAGAATCGATGGTCCTGCCTGGTGGTAACAGCTCATAATGAATAATGCCCTTCCAATCCCACCACACACACAGCATCACCTTGTTGCGAGTTAGCCCGGGTTTCGCCAGTCTGTGAAGCCTGACCGGCCTTTGACCACGACCTTTTTCGCACGTTCTTGTCGTACGTGATCCACTTTTCATCACCAGTTATCAGCTTCTTCAAAAATGGTTCGGTTTCATTACGTCGTAATAAAGAATCACAAATAAGTACACGGTTCATTAGGTTTCTTTCAGTGAGCTCGTGAGGTACCCAAATATCGAGCTTTTTTGTGTACCCAGTTTTTTCAAATGCGCCAAAACTGTTTTGTGGTCAATTCCCAGTTCTTCAGCTACGTCGTAACTACTGATATGCCAATCTTGCTCCACTTTTTCAAAAATGGCATCCATTTTATCCGTAATAGGGCGACCAGAGTGACGTGCATCTTTGACATCAAAATTTCCGGATTGAAAACGCTTAAACCAAATTTGTGCTACTCTCACAGACACTGCAGGTCCATAAACATCGCAATTTTTTTTCGCGGCTTGCGTTGCATTTTTACCTTTTTTGTAGTAAAATTTTAAAATGTATCGAATTTCTTCATTAGATTCACTCATCTTGACGGTACGAAAAACAAATGAAAATCACACATTTTCCTAATTTGAATTTGGAATTATGTTCTTTAAAATTTAAACTTTCAATGATACCAAAACCAGCCAAATACAAATAGTATAGCCAAAGAGATTTAATTACAAGTTCATACATACTATAATGCGAAAAGACTTTTTCCCCAACCTAATATAATGAAACTTGGAATTTCCAAAATCATTCCATTAGGACTTTGAACCTCGTTTGAAGTCTATGACGACCGCCATGCTATAGTACACGGGGTGGAAAGTCGAAGGAGAAGTATCTAAACATTGATGCAAGCCATTTTCACTCAAGGGAAACATTCGTTTTTAGGGTTCCGCACCTCAAAAGGAAAAAACGGCACCCTTATAGGATCACTTCGTTGTCCGTCTGTCCGTCTGTTTGTCTGTCTGTCTTTCAGTCTGTCAGTCTTTCAGTCTGTCAGTCTGTCAGTCTTTCAGTCTGTCAGTCTTTCAGTCTGTCAGTCTGTCAGTCTGTCAGTCTTTCAGTCTGTCAGTCTTTCAGTCTGTCAAGACCCTTTTAAAATCTACGGTCCCTGGGAGCTCCAAAAAAAATCAAGTTCTAAGTCAACGCAATAAAAAAATACGGCCATTTACTAGTATGTGATATTATATTTTGATATTCGCAAATAAATCAAAACCTACAGGATACTTCCTGCTGACCTAGAATCATGAAATTTGGCAGGAAGCAAGTCCGAAAATCATTCATTTGTTGTTTTATCACATAATTTTTACTTTTTTGCCGTGACGTATATCGATGTATGAACATGAATGAGAACATGTTTTTCGACTACAATGTTAAGTTTGTTTTTGGGATATATTCATTCTAACTAAGAAAACCTTCATTGTGCGTGCTCCGACACGCACTTGGCCGGAATAAAACGGATTCAAACATTTTTGGAAGTCGCATGCTTGAATGCTTGTACCAGGAAATGAACCACGCAAATGCGAAAAAGAACTGTATTTTTGTGACACTTTTAAAGTTAAATTGTGTTGAGCTATGTTATAATTATGGTGTACAGTATGGGTGCGTTTCTACTGAAGCGGATACGAGCGGAGATGAGCGGAGATGAGCGGAGATGAGCGGAGATGAGCGGAGACCTGCAGGAATCGCAATCACAATGGTTGAAATCCTTATCGCGTCTCTAGTCTCGTCTGTAATTGGACGATTCCTGCACATCTCCGCTCAGCTCCGCTCGTTTAGGATATGTTTAAGGGTAAGCATATCATATCCCTGTAGATCTTAAAAAGACCAAATTTTAATGTATCCAACCTGGGGTTCGTTGTAAGAATATCTGCAGGAACACGTTGTTGGGAGCCAGCTGGTGCAGCACACAGCGCAGGAACTGATGCGCCACGAACACGGCGCTGCCGGGCAGCCGCGTGTTGGTCTCGGCCTGCCACGAGTAGTTGCCGAGCTGGACCACTCTGTGTACGAATAACGTTCGGTGGAATACTCGCAGTGTTTATATCGTAGTAATCATTTCACCATTACATCTTAGAACGGATTTTACCAAAAAAACTGAACGCGATCAGCACATCTACTAAACCGCGTTCAAGAGTCAGTGTCAGTGTCATCGGTGCGGCTGTTGCCGCTCTGAAGGACGAGAAGGTTAAATAATGGATGATACTGGTACAATTCTGTTTTATTTTCTGTATTCTGAGTTGAAATAAGATCTGAATATTACAAAATGCATAAGGTGTAGTCCGCCATCGAATTTGAAGAGAGGAATTGTTCTATATTCGTTTTACAAATATTAGCGGCGCCCCTGACGGCGCGTAGAGTACCGGCTGGCGCAACGGCACGGCTCCAGTGTCGCCGTGCGCCACCTGGCGGCGGCAGGCCGTAACAGTCATCACAGTTGTGGAATATTGACACTGACAGCTGCTCTGCTCTTGAACGCTGTTTAAACGTGCTAATCGCGTTCAGTTTCATTTGTGAAATTAGCACGTAATTGTTAAGTTTAGTTTAAAAAAATCATCCGCGACCGTCTCGCAGTCCTACAGACGTGAGTAGGGACGAGGTAGCACGTCATCCTAGCGCGGCTATACACTACTCTTGAAGTAAATATGTTTTGTTAATTATCTCTATCTTACCGGCTAACATTGTGCAGTAACTGTGGCAGCATGCCGGCAGCTGCAGCAGGCTCGCGATGTACAAACGTGGCCAGCACTATAATGCACAGGCCGAGCTCTTCGTCGCTATACTGTTCTACTGCAGTACCACATTCTGCACCTGTTTGAAGATAATAAGTATTAATAATCCCCCTAGTGATAACAATTAAATAAATAACTTTTTACACCACCTGCTCGGCAATGTTAAATTATTTCTTGGCAGTAAGGGTGGTTTTCGTGGTTCAAGTGTTACTACTGACCAGTGGCGAAGGCTGATTTTATGGAGGAGGTAAGCCATCAAAATAATGATGTCA
Source organism: Agrochola litura (assembly GCA_949152395.1). Classification (NCBI taxonomy): domain Eukaryota; kingdom Metazoa; phylum Arthropoda; class Insecta; order Lepidoptera; family Noctuidae; genus Agrochola; species Agrochola litura. The sequence continues at coordinate 1,534,182 of OX424512.1, forward strand.
ATAAACCGTTTCATTAAATTCCTATTTCGATCAACTTTTCTATTATGAGCTTCATGCAAATTAGTGAAAATAATTCTATTCCTACCAGTCCCAAACTCATAAAACAGCTACGGATATGTTTTTCAGTCTGCACATCTTTTTTGATGAATTCGTCACATTAAAATGTAAAAAACCCTATATTCCATAAACAACTACAATCTAAGAAAAGTAAACGGAAATAATACATTTTATTACATTTAAGACTGCCAGTCAGTCATTGATATTTATCGTAAAGGGAAACATTAAAATGTTTGAAAAAAACCATCGCGGCGTTTGTAATTTATAATCATATCTGGGCGAGCACGGCCTAACTTAATTATGTTTCTTACTTTCAAAACTTAACCTTGAAAACCATGTTTCTTCACAAAGTAAATAATCTGTCAAACAACATTCTAAAACTATTAATACCGCCATCCTAATAAGATCGTACTAATTACTTTTCAAATCTACTCTAAGTAAGTAATTTAAGCTTATTAAACTATCTACTTACCCCAAATACCTAATTACAACGTACTTTACTTTCACATTCACTAAACTCAAAACACTATGTTAATCACTGTCCTATAACTACAAACAAATATTAATAATACTAGTAATGATAAACTAATGAATTCAATGAATACTGAGCGAACAAAATGCAAATTAATAAGGTTCTAATGCGATTACGTCAAAAAACAACCACACATTGTCAAACGGATGATGAAATGTTTACGAACTCCTAGCCGAACGTATTACGAAATTCAACGAAAACTACCGAATCAAATGCGTGTGCCAGAAAGAGGTGGTGCAATAGCAACTCGCTCTCGCGCGCACGTTTCTGCTACTGCGTCCCTACCGTAACTCGTTGCAGATCGGCTTACCCGGCTACTAGAAACCGTGGTGTCACGTGACCGAAGTGACGTCATGATGGACTTTATTTTGTAAGGAAATTAAATTCACGATAAGCCGGACGCACCTACGAGTTATTTTAGCGCAAAGTGTTTTGTTGTTGGGTTTTTATGACAATTTTTTTAATGTATGTAGGCGTTTTGATATATTTTAATTTTATGGTGTATCAAATACTTATAGTTTGATTATTCAATGACGATAGAGTGGTTGTGTTCCGAATTTCCGAAGGGAAGCCGGTAGGAATCGGCTTATATGGACACAATACGTACACCTGTAGCACAGCTCGGCGTCGGGCCGGTGCGGCGTGGTGTGCGCGTGCGCAGCCCTCTTCCCGGCGCGCGACTCGTCCTCCCACCAGCCGCCACAGCCGCCGCTGCAGCCGCCGCACTCTGCGAGAGCATGCCGTCTTAGTTACACCCAAGGACAATGGCGGTTGACCACTTTTCACCCTTATGCCCTTAGTAAAGTTTGAAAAGTGGTCCACTGCCAGGTGTCCGTGATACCTATACATTGCGTACCGCGATGGTACACTCTCTATATTTTTAGGCTTAAGTCATCGGCCGAAACTCATTGAAAATTTTAATAATATTAAAACAATATTAAAACACTCCGTTAAAAAGACACTGACGCCAGATGTCACCGTCATCATTAAATAGGAGGAAGACCCCGGTCTTAACCACAAAACAAAGAAATATCAAAGAATAGAAAGATCATCAAGAAATCCTAGAAATGGATAAACTTCATTAAAACTTTCAAATATAATTAATTTGGAGTTATGCTAAAAGTTTTATTCGAAATAAAAGATGTACCAGTATTATGTTGGTGCGGCGGCGACCCCGTTTGCGCTACTTGCCGCGCCAGGCGACGGGGCGACCTACACGTAAACACACACAAATATAACTCGATCAATGTGTAACTGCAATTAAGTAATTACCCCATGTAGATAATTAAATTAATTATTGTCTATGTATTATATCTTTTTTCTTGAGAAAGTCATAAAAATTTAAGTTGCAGCGCAAAAAAAACTTTTTTGTGGCTATTCAAGTTACTTTTCCAGAAACACAAATTTGTTTACGTGTTTGGAAACTAAATAGCGAACTCAGAATAGTTTACGTACCTTGTAGTTTCCGCTGGCTTTTTGTTCAGGTCGTGGGGTCTACTGGTGGGAGTGGGTGTAGGAGTTGCATCGCCCTCAGAACGGGAGGAGGCGGTGTTGTCTGTTGAGTCATCTAGACAAAATACATAAATAAGATTGTGCCGACTGATAGACTGATGATATCAGTGAGGCAGTGGTTGCTTTACTCAATTACATCTTGAAAAAAAATAATGTTTTATTTCAGGCAAAATACCCATTTACAAAAAATTTATAAATGGTAAATACATTAAAAACATGGGAGGTATACCGTACCCATAGTCTTCAAAAAACATACCTTCCCTAGGCAGGAATAAATGATGAATATGTTAGGTTACAGAAATCCAGTGCAGAAATATGTGACTTGCTAAGTTGCACGAGACAACCCTCAAAATACTGTTACTGGAGCGTCTCAAACTTTGCCAAAAAGACGCGACCCGCCTCGACCTCATGATGGGGTAAAAGTTCAGGACACTCACTTCGGCAAACATGATCGAGGCACTGCAGTATCTTGGCAGTTTCATAAGGGTTCGGTAAGCACTATTGTACTGAACCCTTAATGAACCATCTTTTTGACGAATATTTGACCCTACTATTTGCACCCAGCCAGTTTCTGATGTGTAACATCTTTTTTCTCGCTTTCGAACAATCTGTGCACAGAACATAATTATATACCCTAAAAATCGGTGGGAGTAATTTCGTGAAAAGAGACGGAATTGTGTAACTGCTAACAGGAAGCTGGGGAAGCGTGTGCTATTTGATTTAATCAAAGAGCGCGCGCGGTGTTAGAGTTGGCCGTCAGAAACGACCTCAACGAGGCCCCGCCCCGTTAATGTTGCTTATTAACTTTATTATCAAGATGAGATATCAGATGTAACACCTCATATGCGACTACTGTAAGGCTCGGCGTTTTTTTTTTTTGTCGCCATTTATTAGTTACCTTTTATACTAACGCTTACATTTAAATTTTATACACTAAGTGCAAGTGTCTGCCTCAATTTTAATCCCCGTCGTAAACTGGGAGCGAAAGGTCAGAAACGACTAATCGAGAAATTAAATGAAATTGTTTATTCTGTAAATAGGATATCGAAATCACTTTTACACGTCATATAAAAAAAATACATATTAAAAATAAGCTAGATGAGTTCGGCGTTTCCTATCTGACTACTCTGAGAAGAAAGGCCGAAACAAACTCAGAGGTCGCAGTCTCTTTTAAAGCCAGACATAATCTTGGTCAGGCTATATGAGGACCATGTAGATAAGTGTCTGAAAAGGTCTTTTGAGGAAAGAACCACACAGATTTCAGCAGTGCAAGCATTTGTCAGTAGAGAGTTGAAGTTGACGATAAACGCAACTAACCTGGTAGTTAATTGATTCAGGCTTGATCTTGCGAAAATCCATTAAATCCATTCCACAATAGACGTGGATATATTTAGTAACCTGTTCCGCTTAACTATTCCTAAAGAGCCATAAAAACCCTGTAAGTGTTTTACCTCTCAACGAGGCCTCCTCAGGATGACGATTGACTCTGCAACCAGCGCTCGGTGTGGTAACACGCCGTGTTCGGGTTTGCGACAAGACAATCGTCGTTTTTAACTAACCTGGTGGTAAACTCAACGCCTCCCTGACTCGGTCCACAAGAGCGTTGAATACTGGGTACTGCTCTTTGTTGGGCTTAGGACCGATTGGCAGCAACCTGAACACGGAACGTTTTTTATCTTCCAGTATGTTCGTTACATAATTTGCCAGGAAAAAGAAACATGCAGAATAACCTAGCTTTCTAAACAAAGATCAAAAGCGTTAACCCTAAGGAAGAAACTAAATTTGTAGTTGACTAGTAAGTTTAAGGTCGATTTTATAAATAAAAAATCTACCTTAAAGTTAGAACTTTCGAATGTTTATAGGCGCTGCACTTTCATTTCTGCCTTATAAAGGGTTAACCATGAAGTTTAAAAAAATTATAAGTATCTTTACAGTACGCGGGCGTTCATATGACACATCATAACTTAATCTGCCTATAACGTTCCCACCGCAGAGACGCAGGTCTCCTCTCTGTGAGACACATATCACACAAATAGTTGTACGTTGTTGAACACCTATTGCGTGAGTCTCTTTCCAAAACTCTTTGTGCCTTATTAACGTTCGGGTAACTGTACTAACATTTTCTAATAACTAACTTTTCTTACGGTTTTTGAATTGAGAATTTTAAATTGAGACCTTGTGAAACTCCACTTTAGCATTAATTGCTTCAATTTACCCCGCTTCGTTTAACATGTACATAAAAAGTCACAGAAAGTTCGAAAATTAAATTCGTTTATTGCAATTAAATTTTGATGTCAAACTCTTTCACAAGTTTTCAATTTCAAATTCTTAATTCAGAAACCGGCTGTTTATTTTCTTACTTACCTTTCAGGAGGTGGTATATGGAAGGGCTGGTGTGAATGCTGCTGCATCATGGGCGGCGGGGCGTTCCACGCGACCTCCATCTTGGACAGCGGGGACTCCGGCGACGCGTACGCATAGCCCACGTTCTTGGCTAGAGACAAGAGGTATACTGTTGTATTATCTATAAAATTGTAGCTTTTCTTACGAACGGAATTGTATTAGGATTCGTTTTTAGTGTAATAAATAAAACATAAGCACTATACTAAGGTCCTTTAAAATAATTTTAAACAAGGGGTTTACAAGGGGTAAAACACAGGGGTTAAACACGCACAATGGTCCACCTGACGGACTAAGTGCGGAAACCAAACCCCATAACATAGAACAAAAACACCTTTTAAAGGTCTTTTACCACTTGTAAACGTTAGGGCAACACAAAGCGACGCGCAATCATCCGTTCGATTTCTTCATATTTAGCAGTAATAAATAGGGCTCAGTTACCTGTGCCAAAACCACCGACCCACATCAAATATCAATAACGCAGATTCATTTAAAATCTATTCTATGCATAAGTTTTGAATTCGTTTGACGACATTAATTGTTGAGAGGTTGGTTCCGTTTTTACAATGTAATTATTTTTTATGGTGTTAAATATAATAACAATGGCCAAGCATGCTTAGCTGGATAAAATTTTAAATAACTCGTCATGTTTTGTTTGTTTTTGGGATTGGCATCTCGCAGGTCAACCTAGGAGGTGGTCGGCTGCTTAACCGGACTATTCTGTGGATGCCTTAATAAATTAAGGCCTCCAGCCAGGGCATAAAACATAAACTAAGCCACTGCACGCTAACGGTACCCCCTGTGGGGTACGGACCTCGGCGTATGGCGGCGCTGGGGGAGGACAGCAAGGGATAGGCTGGATCGGATCAAATAACTCTTTGTCTCTTGCCTGGGCTTTTGATGTGATGCTGTGGCGGATCACGTGCGTGCGGCCACTGCCCGAACTGGTTGTCGCCATTGGACGACGGCGCCGTGTCCGGGGACGTGCTGCTACCCACTGACACATCAAACAGGTCTTTATCGTAAAAAATCATCTCAATAACTCATGTTTGCAAAGGGGTCAGTGATTTATTTAGACTAATAATTATAAAGATATAAGGTTTGTAAGTTTGAATGTAGGAGAAAATCTCCAACATTACTCTTCCGGTTTCAAAAATTCTTGCACTGTTAGAAAGCTGCGCTATTGCGGAGTGATTTATAAATACGAAAGTAACTGTGGAAGCATTGTTGGTATTATAAATACAGTGCTTCCACAATTATTTTACCTCTGGCAAACTTATAGCAACGACAATAAAAATCAGAAGATCAGATAAAATAACTGTGAAAGGACAGCACAGTCAGGGAAATTAATTGTTAAGCAAATTGGCACTCTACGTCAATTTACTCTTTTAAAGCCATTTCATACAATTGACCAAGAATGACAGTTGTGATTGATTGATTATACGGACCGTTTCAGTCAATTTGCTTAGCAATATATTATTTTTATTTTACATAAGTAGATCAATTATCACTGAAAGGCAATTCGGACACCTATGATTAACAGTCAAAAGAATAACAAAGAGAAAAAAAAAAACTATTATTAAAAAAAAAAAAATGCACCCAGCCTGAAAAGATGCTTAGTTACGAGTATTAAGCTATTGAATAGCTTTTATCGCGGGCTTTGAGCGCGGCGACCGAATCTAGAAATTCCGTCACGTAAAGAAAATAAAACCTAACACCCCCCACTCCGCCTACCATGTAATGACGGTTCCCGTGACAACGTGATGTTGTCATGGGAACGTAATTTTTGTTTTATGTCATCACGTCATCATCCCAAGTGTAGCGTTGACAAATAGGAAGTATGGAGGTTACAAATGCTATGCAATAGCTTTACCGCGGCAGTCCCCAAGTGCCACATGTTTTTTTTTTTATATGACGTGTATTTTTTTCTTATTTACAGAATATATATTTTTCATTTCATTTGAACGACTTACCAATAATCCTCTTCTGCTTGCCCAGTATCTTGGCCCGCGGCGATGCCTGCTGGTGTATCTGATCCGGCCAGATCTCCACCGACTGACCACTCATCGGTGTTGATTTTCTATTGTAAACGGTATATTTTACACTGATTAAAAAACAAAACAACGTGAGTCAAGAAAAATATAAAAGATTTACTTACATAGAAATGATGAAGAAAGTTATAAAACACTATAAAATTTAAATCGAGAGCTAAGCGGAAAATCACTTTTGAATTTTGCTATGAGCAGATACAGTATACTCGTCATTGTACAAAACTATGGAAAAATATAGAATGATGTCCAAAAATTTTTTGTATACTTACAAGTTTGAAGAGTCGCTGCCTATGGACACGGATGAGCTGGTCGACAGCTGGTGCGCTGAACGCGATCCAAGGGTAGGCTAGGTAAACGCAACGTGCAATATTAACGAAATATCGTCATCCAGTCGTCCTTTTCCTTCAAAAATTGCCGATACTTAGTTTCATTTGAATAAAGGATTTTATTTTGTCTCTAATTCATCTCTTACCCAGATAAGAGATGAATTTGCTTAGGATTTTATTTTGTCTAAAATAAAATTCTTTTGGAGTTTTGACAATTTGACATTTTTATTTTGTTAGATGTCAAATAAACAGTCGGCTTACCTGATGGTAAGTGGTACCAAAACCTATGGACATGTGCAATACCAGAGTTATTTGTTAAAATGTTAGGTTAGGTTACGCTGTAGACTCGTGGACTATTTTCTATTTTACTAAGTACCTGGTACTTGTTGATATGCCTACATTATCCACCCATACCAATTACCATTGTAATTTAAAAACATTGTAGAAACCATTTATTTTGAAAAGAGTAACCGTGGAGTTTCTTGCCGGCTCTTCTCCATAGGAAGCGACCAATTGGAACCGTGCACCTACCTTCTGACGTTTCATAAGTGCCCTTGTAGGTTTATGTGAAATAAAATATTTTGAATGTTGAATTTTTTTGAAAGGTGTGGTACAGACCATCAAACTGAACAATTTTTTCCATGGAACCAACATCGTAGTCATGAAAAATTTATCAACTGTCCCATACAAAACTTCAATACCTACTCGATCCAAATGTATGGGCAGAATCTTTTTTCACGATTAAGATAAAATGTGTAAATGTGTAAATGTTGGTGTTGCCACACCAAGCGCTGAGTGCAGAGTCTGCACTCAGCGCTTGGTGTGGCAACACGCCGTGTTCGAGTTCGCAACAAGTCCATCGTCATCCTGAGGATGCCTCGTTGAGAGGTGAAACACGTGTCGATTTCTTTCAGGAGTTTTTTATGGCTCTTTAGAAATAGCTAAGCGGAACAAGTTACTAAATATATCCACGTCTATTGTATTTTATAATGGATTTCCGCAAGGTCACGCCTGAATCAATTAATTATCACGATTAAGATGTTTGACCCATGGAGAAAGTTGTTCAGTTTGATGGTCTGTACCACACCCTTAAATTTGACCACACCTTTCTGGTACCTGTATAATTATAGAACTGAATACTTTTTATTAACTATGTAATTACTGTATACAAAAAAACAGGGTGGCAGGGACATCGACGCGAAAACTGTTACCAAGGATTCCGTACATGATTCTGAACCCCCCTGCGTTGAAATTTTTCATCGGTTATTTTTAAAAGAATCTGCTGTTCCATACATTTTGACCGCGTAGGTATTGCACTTTTCTATGAAACACCTGTTTAAAAAAAAAAACTGACGAAATATTTCAACGCAAGGGGGTTTAGAATGAATTCATGGTAACCGTTTTCGAGTCGATGTCCCTGCCACCCTGTTTTGTATGATTAACATTTTAAAATAGTAACTATGGAGACCTCCATAGTTACTCTTTTTGTCTCGTCTAGTTTCTCTTCTTGCCCATTCTTCCCCATACGTAACAACTTTTTGGAAGAGGCAACTAGAATCAATTTTATTTTGTTGTAAATGTTGATGTTGAGAAGCCTTTTAATGGCCAACTTGAAATAAATGGTTTGACTTTGACAATGCTAAAATGTCTATATGCCTGTGAAAACATAATTTTATTTCCATTCACGTTTTCTAGTTCAACTGTCTAAGCGAAGCCTTGAGCGACTATACTAACCTACTTTTATTTTCTACTATCTGCGTCCTAACCAATCGTCGCGCGAGTATGCGTTCGTCGCGTTCATTATGTTCGGCGAAACTGAACGCGGGTGGTCGCGTCGACAGAGGGCGCCTTCCGGTTTTCCGAACAAATGTGTGACATAATTATGAACTTGACGATCGGAATATCGCGCGAACGATCTTTTTGGTTAGGACGCGGATTACTATTTCTAGTATAAATAATAAAATCACATGCAAAATGAAGGCAATAATGTTCTAATTCTTACGATTTTACTGAGCGGCGGGTAAGCAGTAGTAGTGGCGGGCGTTTCTACCTTTGGCGGGTCCTCGTAGTGGGACGGCTCGTCGAACGAACCCTGCAATATTTGAACAGGATAGTTTTGAACAGGATAATGCCAAATAAACTAGCCTTTTTGAGACGCTGTTACTCAAAAACATAAGTGTGAAATCACACAGGATAGGATAAAAATAAATAATTATAAAGTGAGTTTGGCAGATCAAAATTAGTCAACTTTTATGCGACTTTGCGCATAAAATAAGACATTTTTCTTAAGTGTCTATTTGGAACATTTAAAAACCATTGTATCATCACCACACACCGCTGTCAAACTCATCTCAGTTACAATTCCTTGTAACCCAATGAAATCAATACTAAGCTTAGGTATTTCGTTTTTTATGAATGCTGTTCACATTTTTGGAAGTTGTTAGATTCCCCGTTTTCGTAAAGTCCAATTCAAATAAAACATTCTAGAAGTTCACTCACCGGTGCAGTGCTGCCGTGGACGGTCGTGTCCGACTTGTCGCTGGTCTCGGGAATGGCAATCAGCTCGCTCTCCGAAGACTCCTGTTCTAGACTCCACTGCTGGTATCTTTTGGAATAACCATTACCTTTACCTCCTTAGCTAACTTTAAGATAACTTTCACTGAAAGTTACCTTAACTTCAGGAAAGTTTTAGATGATCGACCGTGCATCAATGGTGACAGTTAGATCAAAAACGTCGTACGCCGTTTCGTAATCTAAGCGTTACGACTGAGAAGCGGTTGACCGCACAACATAGTCATAAATGACTAGTCACGTTCAGTGCTGGGAGCCCTCCTGGAGGGTTCACTTTAGCACAAACGTAATGCCGGTGACCCCCTGGAGGGTCCACTATATGGCGCATAAGAATGGCAGCATGGCATATGAGCTCTATAAAAAGTGGGTGGATTCGAATGTGTTAATATGTCACTTGATGTTTCAGACAAAGAGCGACTTTGTAGACCGCCGTCTGTCACGCATACCAATGTGACAGTCTCTTTCTAATTAATCTCGATGCCATCACACCAATGACCAACGAATGCTAATTTCAATGTCCATCAATGATTAGATTTATCTTGTATAATAATTTGAATTCAGAACTAAGTACTTTACTGTTTTGTTTTGATTTTCGTGTGAACTATACAGGGCGTCCCAAAACTATGGGACATGAAGGGAAAGTACCTTAAATATCGTAGATAGGGTATTTTGCTAAAAGAAGACTTTATGTTATTTTTAAAAGTTAGTAATTCTGCACTCAAAGATTTTCAAAAAATTACTTGCCTCGTCTGGGAATCGAACCGACTTAAATGTAAAAAAAAAACACCCCTACTTTTATGATGCCAAACGAAAGAATGACCAAAAACTAATAACTCTTCTTGAGTAACATAGTAAATTAAAAGAAACGAACAACGTACCTTAAATATCTACGATATTTAATGTACTTTCCCTTCATGTCCCATAATTTTGGGACGCCCTGTATAAAGCTGTAAAACTATTTTCCTATCTGTCGTGCCTGCGACTTTAACAGCTTTCCTACCATTTTTAAAATAAATGACATTAAGTTATTACTTAAAAAGAGTATTAACAACTCTATATACTTCCAAGTCAATTGAAAGCGTCCGGTCTGCATCAAGTGCAAAGGGCAACTGATAGAAATCCGACAACTGACGAAACGCGAGGTTTGCCGAGGGACATTAAGAACATAGTTGTTCTGTACTATGTTTGACGAAAACACGATTCTATAAAATTTTCTATATAAAAAAAAAAAAACAAAATTGTCTCCAAATCGAACAATAAACCACTGGTATTCAAAACATTCTTCAAATTAGATCATGAAACTTTGCACAATAACTGAACTAACTTTATAGCAGATCCTATGTTTTATTTTAATTTTAAGTAACCATTATTTAACCGTATAAAGAAATTACCTAAACTATTGGCGTCTCGGAGCCGCGAGCTCCCCAGTCAGTCTCGCTCTCACTTAGTCCGCGAGTAGTGCGAGTGAGATAAAAAGTGAATTTGAGCTGAGGTACTATGTATGGGCTGGTTGCTTAATAGATGGCTGTTAGCGCATTTGCTGTTTTAAGATATAGCTGTAATTATATTCACGGCCAAAAACCTAGTCACACGTAAATCTTGTACCTACAGCAGGCCGCCCGTCAGCGGTAACACTTTGATCTTGAGCTGGCCTAGCGTAGTGTGGCGTAATGTTTAATCAAATATGAGGCAATCTGATACTGGTTTCGTTACCACTGACGAGCGGCCTACCGTACCATTAGACAAAACTGTACAGCCAAGAACAAAACTACACTCTTAAGAAGTGAATAGTGAAGAATTTGGTCATGACTGCAGCACTAAATGTAATCCCCTCACTTGGCAGACTTGGGCGGCTCCTCCCAGTGCGTGTGCATGTGCGCGGGCGACTTGTGGTGCAGCTTGGGCTTGGCGCGGTCCAGCGGCGGCAGCGGGCTGGCGGCCGCGCGCTCGGCCGCGGCGCCGGGCGCGGCCGCCTGCTCCGTCTTCAGCGACGGCTGGCTGAGGTCTGCGGAATGTGGGCCACTTGTAGTTATGTTGTCACGTTGGACAAAGGTATAAAGAAGCAAAGTTTGACAGCTGAATGTAAGCTTACAGCACAGATGAATACAGATGGGTCACTCCGCGTTTTAGGTATAAAGCTACAAGTACTTACGCGGCGGGCTCGACTTGTCGAATTTAGTGGGCGAAACGTAGTCAGAAAATATAAGAGTTTCGCGACAGAGAGGCAACTTCTAGGTGAATATAACTGTAGGTGTAGTTGCTTTTCATTTAAATAATTTTGCGGAGTGACTTTTCTGTACTAATCTGAGTTTACAGTCCTTTCAATTTATTTTATCTCTAACAGCAGCAAGCCAACAGCGACCTTATTGTAACGTTGACAAAAATCACTATGATTTTGACAATTATGGAAACTCAGAGGTAAAATATCTGTGGAAGGAGTGTCGTTGTGTCTATAGGACTGCGTATATTGTATTATTCATCATCATTTACGTAACCTAACTGTGATAGACTGATGAAGAGCATTTAAGCGGAAGCAAGAAAAACTGGATTAGTTATTGAATTTGGAAGGCATATCCGAAGCGTGGCTACGGCCATGCGGAATTCAAAATTCAAATAAATAAGAACCAATGGATGCGAGAAGCACAAGACCGGTCGATGTAGCGATGCTTAGGGGCGGCCAATTTCCAGCAGTGGATGTCTACCGGCTGAAATAATGATGACGATGATAAGAACCAATTTCTGCTTTGTAATGTTATCGAGACAACGTAAATGTACATAATAATGAGGGGTTTGGTTAGGTGCTATTGGGTTTTCCATCTAGAATTTCTCAGTAGCAGCCCGGAGTCTGGATTTGTGCCCGGTTAGTGGCAATACGCTCGCCCCCTATTAAGGCTCGTGCAGACCAGCGCGATATCGCGGAAGCGACAAGCAGCGCGTCCCTTGTCGCGCCCGCGATATCGCGCTGGTCTGCAAGAGCCTTTACATGGGACTTGAACATAACTGACGAAATATGAGTGTACTATAGGTATACCTCTGCCTAACCCTTCGGGAAAAACAGGCGTAATGTCATGTTATAAAAAAATAAAAATAAAATATTTCGGATAACAAAAAGATCCATAAATTGTTAGTAACATGTTTTATGTTATTGACGTTTGCTGTAGAAGAACATTTTTTACCGCTTTCTGGAGCACGCTGCTAGGGCATTTACTTCTCGAATACCTCTAGCCGAATTTATTGCACAACAAAGTCGGAAAGAGATACTCGTGTCGCAAAGCCAAATCAACCTAATCGCCAATAACTTAACAAAAAAGAGACATAACAACATAATTATGTAATAAGTGAAACAGTTTGTGGAGATATTTGTTCCTTTATCACGCTTAAACAGCCGAATGGATTTGAAAGAAATTATGCACACAGAAGGTTATGTATTGGTTTAAAACAGGATACACATTAAAAAAAAATATATAAAATAATATATTAAATCTAAAGGTGTGTCCAAACATTGAGCGGTAATTGCCGCGCACAAACAGTTTTAGGAAACATTCGTCACTAATTGTGTTTAGACGTATTTCTGCGGACGAATTAAAAGCTAGGCAGATTGATATTGCCAACTGAAGTGTGCGGCGTGTCTCGGATGTGCCGCGCAGTACTGCCGCGCAAACATTCGTCGGTTTGTTCCTAACTAGAGCGCGGCAGAAATGTGTCCAGCAAACGCCACGTATTGCTGCCGCGCTCTTGCTGCTCAATGTTTGGGCACACCTTTAGATGAATCTCACATGAAATGCCTAAAAGCAAAACAAAAAAAAAATTGAGTTAGGCGCAGTGCGAGCCCGTGAAATTCTGAAAAACAATACCTGAATCAGATCATTTTATTTTTGAACTTACCTTATACTGTAAGTTACAGTACAATGCATGTAATTGTGTAGCCTCTGTTGGTGATTTAATCAATAAAATAGTTAATTGACTTGCCTCTAGCTCTAACGGTGTGCGGCATGACGATCATGGGCGGGATGCGCTTGCACTGGTGATACTGTGCCTCCACCGTGTTGAGCACGACGCGCACGAGCGACTGGACCATCGCGCACACGCTGCCGCTGCCGTAGTGGTACTGGGACACACCGGCCATGAAAGAAGGGTTAGAAAAGAAAGAAGGGAAAGAAAATAATCATGAAATTAATACAAGGTCAAAGTAAATTAACTAGCGAAACTTCGCTGATGTGATAGGACGATATCTAAACATGTTAACGAAAAAAAAAGGGTTTTTTTGTGGTGTCAACGACCGTAGGTATTATAGTTACTTATACTACTGCTTATGCTACTATTGTATCAAGTTTATCTAACTGAACAGACAGCTGTGCTGCTGGGGAGTTTGTTGCGCCACATCTTCCCAGCTAAAGCACTAGGAAGTGGTGAAGGGTGGGCGTTTTTGAGGAACTGTCTTATGTAATTTTGACGTTCGAAAAGTGCTGATTCTCAGCCTAGTTTGATTAAATGACTTTTGAATTTTGAATTTTATAGTATCTGTTCAGAATCAGTTTTTTTTTTTTTTTGTAAACTTCCCAGACAAATAATGATGAGTCAATCTGCCTAGCCTTTTCCCAACTATGTTGGGGTCGGCTTCCTGTCTAACCGGATGCTGCTGAATACCGTATTTTACATGGATCGACTGCCTATCTAACCTCCACAACCCAGTAACTGGGTAATACGATACCCCTTGGTAAGACTAGTTGTCAGACTTTCAGGCTTCTGACGACCCGTAACGATTGTCAATGATCCACGAATGACAGCTGGGACCAACGGCTTTACGCGCTTTCCGAGGCACGGAGGAGTCTCGGTATGTTAAGATGTTCACCCATCCACAGACTAACCCCGGCAAGCGTAGCTTAACCTGATGGATCGAACCGTGCGGCTGTTATTACTTAGCCACGAGCTCCTCACAGACAGACAACGATGAGTATCGATATTTAAACATGATAAAACAGAAAAACTGATTTTCTCAACTCATACTTCAAGTAACTACACTACCTTTTTTTTTGTATTACTTTTCGTCTACTGAGTTTTGCTAGATAATTTATTTTGAACCTGTATAAAAATATGACAGAAGACATAAAGCTTACCTTGTAAAGAACAACTAGCAGCGCCATGAGCCAGTGTCTCCTAACATGTGGCTCCAGCGTAGCGAGCGAGTGTGTGCTGGCCGCACTGCACGCACTGCTGCCCGCTCCGCAGCAGTACTGGGGGAGCAAACATCGTGGTTACATCAGGAATGTATTCATCGAAGAGTTAGGCAGAAAATTGGTGTAACACACTAACAGTCTTCAACTAGTAACGTTTTGAAATATTAGACAAATCATTATTTGTGTTCTGCTTACAGCGGTATGAGGAACAGTGTAAAGTTCACTCATCCTCTATAGAAAAAAGAAGATCCTCCGACCAGACGGGTGTCGTGTCTGGTGGGCTACAGACCGACGACTGATGTCGGGACGTTGTACATATGCTAGTCGCGCGGTAAACTTTGCTTGCGCGGTGCAAGATTTTGTGTTACGTCAGCGTGATGCGCTTCCACATGCTTACTTTGGCAGTCGTAGGTAGCAGATTTCAATTTTCTATTTTTTTACGTACTTTCTATTAACTACAACTAGTTCAGTAGTTTAATGAACGGTGCCTCATTGTGTGAGAAGGAAATTCAGTGTTCTTATTTTCTAGACCATTCTTTTCATATATTAGATAGAAAACCGCATCAAAATCCACTGTGGTGTAGTGTGGAAAAACTAAGCGGTCAAACAGACGAAACACGAAAATCGTCTTTGTTTTATATTATGTAGATATCCATGCATAGTAATACTATAAATGAGAAAGTAACTCTGTCTGTTTGTCCGCCTGTTACCTTTCAGGCCTTAACGGCTAAACATATTTCAATGGCACTCAGGTAGATCATGCCCGGGATTAGACATAGGATACTTTGTGTCCTGGTAGTACATACCCGTGGGATAATTTCCGTACGCCACGCGGGCGAAGCCGTGGGCAAATGCTAATAGACAACGGAGCTGCTACACATACCTGTAGCAGAAGTAATGTAGGTTCAGCAATGCTGGCGCCCATCACGTGGTTCTGATCCAGCACTTGTGGTAGATTCGCCATGAACGCGTTGAAGATCGACGATTGGCTTGATGGATAAATAGAAAGATTATCATAGTTGTTCAAACATCATAGTTTGTAATGTATACTAATATCCACTGCTGGACATAGGCCTCTCCTAGGCCACGCCACAACCCCCTGTCGTCCGCCCCCCGCACCTAACCCGTCCCCGTGCGCCACGTTCAGAAGCTCGCTCCGTCGTCGTGGCCGGCTGCTCCCACCCTACGCTTGCCGATACGCGGTGTCCACTCCAGGACCCGTTTGCTCCCCCGGCCATCGGTCCTTCGACAAACATGGCCAGCCCACTGCCACTTCAGTTTGCTTACTCTGCAATTTATGTCGGTAACTCCACTGTCGGTTCTGTTCCGGATAATTTCATTTCGGATTTTATCCTTCAAAGAAACTCCGAGCATAGCCCGCTGAGCGACCTTGAATTTGTGGACCAGCCCGACTGTCAGTGTCACTTACCGTAATGTAAATGGTGACATATGGAAGTACTTCTCCACACAATTGTACCCCAGCAATAGGAATAAATGTTTTAGTACTAGCTCTTGAGTTTTTGACGACTGCTTGTCTTCCATCGGATGCGCCTGATCAGACCTGTAACGAATAAAATCTTAGAACTTATTCAGAGAGGCTGAAGAATGTTAACATGAAACTTTCCACTTTTGAAAACATACATTCACAATCAAAAATAGGCATTGTTGGTAGTTGATAGTCCTAAGGTTTTTTTTTTCTTTCATAAAATACTTTTTGTGTGCAATTAGATTCAAAGTCATCATCATGACACATTTAACAACAACTGTTCAAGTTTCAGTTTGACCTTCAAAAACTCACGAGTAACCATTTAACTTCCCAAATTGTATAAAAACGCCAAGTAAGTCATAACTTCATTATAGTTCATTAAATAAAAGTGTGCAAATCTTACCTCGACAAGAACTGCATAAGCAAGAACACCAGTAAGTTCGTGGTCTCCCGGTCAGCCTCCTCAAGATCCACTGCTTTAGGCAGAATTGTGGTCAGCGTGTCTTCTGAACGACCAGATAGGGAGTGGAATCCATCTGTGAAAGTTACATTTTGTTAGATGGGAGTCTTTTCTTTAGTAGTCACGAGAGCTTTTCATGATCTCGATCGCACCTTGGCACAATAAAATAACGTCTTTTGTATTTTCTTTTTCTAGGAACAAAATAAAATAAAAAAAACAGTGGCACTCCGCAAGTGTCAACAGAAGTGAAAACGTGAAAAAAATCGGCACAGCAATAATCAACGCATTGATGTCTTTTACTCCACGCACCTCGGTAATCAACGCGTTGATGTCTTTTTAATGGTCAAAAGCTGGTGTCGTAACAGTGTCGCGAAATTTTCACTTCAACAAATACGTTTATTCAAATTACGCTAAGACCTTTTTGAATGTAAAAATTATATGAGACAGTCCAAACACCCGCTCTTCAGTAATTCCTAGTTTTTCAGCAGGAAAGAGGAGGCGCAACAAACTTGCAAAACATCTATTTCTTAAGTGTTATAATATATCCCTTAGTGTTACAATAAGGGCCTTCTTCCGTTTTTTCTAGCTCAGTTTAAACCAATCATGTACATGCGCAGAGAGTAAATTAATTATCTTATTTATCTTATTTCTGGTTTCTGGACTATTCTTGACGTAACTACATCTGGAAATTATAGCGCTTCTGAATACTCATTGGAGGAAGGATACTCGGTAAAGAAAAAACTCTTAGTTAAAGAATTACTATGTTAAGGTGGATCCGCAGTATTAGCCCACGAAAGTCAAATTCTTACGTTTATTGCAATTTGCAGGTCAATTTTGCGGGCTACCACTCCGGATCCTCCTTAAGAAGAGCACTCACTTCTCAACTAATGACGGATACTCAGTTAAAGAAGGATACTTAGTTCAGAAAGGACACTCAGTTAATGAAAGAAATTCAGTAAAGGAAGCATACTCAGTTAAGGAAGGATACTCAGTTAAGGAAAGATACTCAGTTAAGGAAAGATACTCAGTTAAGAAGGTTTTAAAACCGTGCATCAATAATCTAACCACCAACTCACCGTGTGAGTTGTTAGACCTCTGCGCAGTACCCAGCGGCTGTGGCGCCGCAAGCAGCTGTCCCAGGCCGAAGCGAGACGTCTTGCGTTTCAGCAATGGCGCCGAATACTGCCGGGAATATACTTTCTCGCGTTCTGCGGATACAGAATAGTTATTTAAAATATGAACTTTTGAAAATCGCAAAAAGCAATTGCTCAGGGTTATGGTATTACACAATGAAAGTAGTTAGCTGTAGTAGTTACCAGCAACATTCTTTTATACCTCATTTTAAACAAAAACATATTTGCGGAGACACTTTCCGTCATACATGCAAATCAATCAATCAATCTTTATTTGTGAACACAGGTATTACAATAAAGGTCTTATGTATACTTACATTTTAGTCGAGCTCTATGTCCTACCAATGAAATTGGTGTACAAATATATTAAGTTTTTAGCAATAATTCTGAATTTATACAATACAAAGTCACGTTCGAGTAAATAATGTCAATGTCAATGGTTAATTATATTAAAGGGCTAGTAATGTCATATTTCATCATAATTGTAAACAATGTCAATTAAATGTATTATTAGTAATTAATTAATCAATTATAATTTATTTTTACATGCATATCAATGGTTAATTATATTAAAGGGCTGGTAATGTCATATTTTATCATTTAAAAATTCTTCTATAGAGTAATACGTCTTATCTATTAGAAATAAATACAATTTACTTTTGAATTTGCGGACATTATCTTCACTCCTTATACATTTTGGTAATTTATTATAGACCTTTGGAGCCATTACAAAAATACTGTTTCTGTATAGTGCAGTACTAGATCCGACTGTTTGTAACCGATCACAACGGCGCTGACTAGTTACTCGAGCAAATTTATATAAATTATTTTTGACGAACATTCACGTTTCATAGATGTACAACGACGGCATAGTTAATATTTTCGTATTTTTTAAAAACGGTTTGCAGCTGTCTGTTATCCGTAAATTATATATAGCTCTTATGCACCTTTTTTGGCACTTAAATACTACATCTTTACCCGTGGCATTACCCCAAAATATAATTCCATATCTCAATGTTGAGGCTACTAGACCATGATACGCCGTCAAGACTGTTGCTCGATTGGCCGTTTTACTTAACATGTGCAAAGCATAGGAATGTTGGTTAAGCTTACTGCATACCTTGTCAATATGTGAATTCCATTTTAAAGTGTTTTCTATGTTAAGTCCAAGAAATTTAGTCACATTTGTTTCATTAATAATTATGTCCTTGTATTTAATATTTAAGTCCAGATTGTAATTTACTCTTTGTTGAAATTTCATTAATATTTTTATCAAGATTTATAACCAAATTATTATTTTGCAGCCAATTCACAACTGATAGTAAGGTAGAATTAATCTCAGCCTCTAAGGTGCTTACCTCGTCATTATTAAAAAGTAAAGTGCTGTCATCTGCAAACATTGTCATAGGATATGATGATGCTGCAGGAAAGTCGTTAATATAAACAATGGGTCTCCCTTGTTTTACCGAAAAGAAATTGCCAAATTATCACTTCCCAAAAAAATTTTCGCATAATTTAATTTGCCAAATTATTACTTACCAAAAAATCTCTTTACAAATAATTGTTACGAAAACCTATGTTTGGCAAGTGAACGTTTGAACAATAACTTGTTCACCAACTAGTACTTTTACCATTTTTTATCTAGTCAAATATTTCAGTTGGTATAACATATTTTACGCAAAATTAAATAAGCCAAATATTTTTTCTCTCGATAGCCTCCTAAAAATAATCTCTTTTTTCCATATTTTTTTCTATATAATCTAGTCGTTTCTGGCACTCGCCGGCCGCTGCCGCGGCACCGCTCGCTTCGCTCGCTCGGCTCGTGCGTAGGTGGTCACAGTTTTAACCTAACCTAACCTAACCATTTTTTTTTAATTAATAACCTACTGTAACTAGTTCCATAAATAACCTAATGTCTAGTAACCATAAATTTGACTTGTTTCAGACAAATTCAAGCACATAAGCTTACAAAGAAATACGCAAATGACATCAAATTTAACAAACAAATTCCCAAAAAAATCTTATTTTTGCCTTTATATTTTTTGTCATAACAAATCATTTGACTAAACGTTTATTGTCTAAATATTGTTTGCTGTAATAAATCATTTGATTAAAGACCAAAAGCCTTAATGACATTATCCTTGGTAACAATCTGCCAAGTAAACATTTGACCAAATGAAAATGTGCGTACTAAAATTATTCCAAATATTACATTGGTATAAAAAAAGGTTGCTAAAATTTGTTTGGGTGATGAAAATTTGGCAAAATCTTTTCGGCAAAACGGCAGGATCCCATAAACAATAAATAGGGGCGGCCCCAGTACACTACCTTGTGGTACTCCATAATTTACCGTTTTCTGGCTAGATTTATATATCATTTCGTTTTTTTTTTTTAGAAAAATGATTTAACAAATACAATTTTTCTAATTCCTTCACATATACAATTCGATAAAACCCAGCTTTTATAATTATCGAATTCGAAAACCAAAAAATAGAAATAGAGAAACGTTATTTACAAAATATTATATTATATTTTCACTTATAAATTACTAGCTTTTGCCCACGGCTTAGCCCACGTGGATGTCGGAAAATATCCCACGGGAACGTACTACCGAGATTTCATACCTAATAACAGAGGAAAACGTCATTAACTCCTACCGCTGCGCCCGCGTTGCTCCGCGTAATTTTGAAACTGATATCTTTAAACTATTCATTTAAATTATATGATTAAAACGCATATTTTAATCTAAATTAAATGCCCAATTTAAATAACATATTTTTTTTGGATAAGGATTAATACTATGCCGGTCAAAAAAGCTTCGGAAATAACAATTAAATTTTTATCAAATTCTGAAAGATAAAAATGGTTATTGTGGGTCATCCTTAGAAGATATACATATGCCATCGCGGACTTTTTTGTTGAACTTTTTAAGATGAACAATACCGTAGAACATAAATTTGATGTATCTTTTTCCGTTAACGCAGCGCACGCCAGTAAAGCTCCCAGTCGGCATGATTTTCCGACTTCTTCAACAATAATCGTCAATTTACACAAAACCTTAATGAATTATACACTAAAACCTTCCGCATGAATCACTCCGTCCATTGTTGAAAACCGTTTGAAAATCCGTTCGGTAGTTTTTGAGTTTATCGCGTTCAGACAGACAGACGCGGCGGGGGACTTTGTTTTATAATATGTAAGGATATCAAACAAGCAGCGCCCCGCGGTTTCACTAGCATAATATTGGGATGAAAAATATCCTATGTCCTAACCCAGGTCATGGTCTACCCAAGTGCCAAATTTCATCCAAATCTGTTCAGCCGTTTTAGAGTGAAAGCGTAACAAACTCACTATCACATTTATAATATTAGTTAGGATTAAATTAACTTGCGTAACGCCACAAACTTTACGGATATTGATAACTAAAGTCACACTAACAGCGGCCGTTCACTTGAGTTTAGAAAATCATAATTTTTTTCATCCCCTAGATAACCCCTTTAGGGGATGATTTTTCACGAATTCTTCCTAAGTGTTCACGTTCGTTATATAGGGAACTCTTGTACAAGATCTCATGCTTCTAGACCACAGTTCCAAACCCAGCGGCTTGGGCTGTGCGTTGTTACGTGTGAAGATTTTTATTGAGTACAAAAAAAAAACAACCGACTTCCAAAAAACACTACAAAGTGAAAAATAACTTTAATTTCGGAAGTCGGTGTCTTTGGTTTTGAATTTTCGTTTTTTGTCACCGACTTTCGAAATTAAAGTTATTTTTCACTTTGTAGTGTTTTTTGGGAGTCGGTTTTTTTTTTGTAAAAAGTTTTTATTTTTCACTTTTTAGTTGTGGTACCTACCCCACACAAATTCGAATACCACTACCTGCTATGTAAATAACAGTGACAGGAACTTATCATATCATCCACATACTAATGGGAAAAAGTACGTATTATTGAAGCTAACTCAAAAACTATCGAAGCAAAGATAATAAAATTTATATGGGACCACCTCGAGAGCATACCCTTTCAAACAAAAAAAGAATTTTCAAAATCGGTTAACAATTGACGGAGAAATCGGTGGACATACATAAAAAAAAAAGAAAAAAAAAACAAACATACGCGACGAACATAATAACCTCCTCCTTTTTGGAAGTCGGTTAAAAATAGGTAGTAAACAATGTTAAGCAAAGTTAGGCATAGGTACTGCAAAAGGTAGATCACATGCACTTACCATGTCTAGTATCGGGATGTGGAGGCATGGTAGCGGGCGCAGAAATAGTCCTTTTGTACGGCCACTTGGTACCGAAGGACGCGCTCAGGGTGTTCACGTTTGTGTCCCGCGCGGACACGCTGAGGGCCTCGTGCGCACGACGGACTTTGTACAGGAACCATTCGGAACTTGTTTCGCTGCTTACCAATTCTGAATGCACAAGGAAATAAGGTTTAATAATGTTTAAATTATGAAACGTATTTTCTAACCGACTTCAAAAAAGGAGGACGTTATGGTTTTTTTTTTCATGTTGATATGTCTATATTGACGATTTCTCTGTGATTACTGGAGCGATTTACGTGATTTTTTTGTCGGTGGCAAAAAATTAAACCAAAAACTAAGACAAAGACACCAACCTACGAAATTTACCTTAATTTCCACTTTGTAGTAGGTTTTTTGAAGTCAATTGTTTTTTTTTTTTTTAATGCAAACTTATTTATTAAAAGACAAAGCTGTGAGTGTGTGAGTGCATTTAAAAATATGTAAATCATTTCGTTTGTTATTGTGGTAAATTAACTGCACCCCAAAAACTCACCAAACATTTACAAATGGCCCATTTACAAAAATGAGTTCCTGAAAAAGATACAAAATAAATAAAACAACAAAACAAAAATTTACCATACAAGAAACACCAAGCCCAATATTGACACATCTTGGACACACATTGGAAGAGGACCAACATGCACCAATATTGGTCCTTCTTTACAAACTCACCTCTCAAATTAGAAAAATCAATAGTCTTATTGGAATTGATCTGCGCTTCCAAAAACAGAGCCTCAAATCTATTGAGGAAGAACTCCCAGGTCAGGATCTTGCGGTCACTCAGTGTGTTATGGAGCTGATAGATGGACTGGAGTATCATGGGCCGGTCTACGATGACCAGGTCGAACTGGGTCTCCAGGCAGTACAGGAGTGCCTGGGGAACAAATAACCCATGATTCAGTACTTATAATAAAAATACCTGGCTATTACTGTCTCACACTGGGCAAAGGCCTCCCTCTCCCTTTTCCACACAATTCTGTCTATTGCTTGTGTCGGCCAGTCCTTTCGGTAGGAGTCAAGCTCGTCCCGCCATCGTCGTCTCGGCCTGCTGCGATGTCGTCGTGCGTTTACTGGGACCCAATCGGTGGTTCTCTTAGCCCATTTGTCATGTGACATGCGGCAGACATGTCCGACCCAGTTCCACTTAAGCTTAATAATTCATACAAAATACTCCATCCATAATTCGAGAATGTCTGTTTTCAAGGAGCCTGATAATAACGCGGATATATACACCGTGAAATTTAAATCACAGTTTTGCTAGAACAAACGTTGTTCAGACCATGGTCTACTACCATTCTACAGCATCCAATAAAAAAAAACATAATTGGTTTTTGAAAAAACACAAAAAAGACAAAGTTTAAAATGTCAAGATTATCTACTGCTTACTAAATTTCGTTTATGGAGGTACATTTCCCTGTAGACAATGCTGTGTCCCGTGCGTGGTGTCTGTGTTGTAGGGAGTAACGATAATCTTGACATTTTAAACTTTGTCTTTTTGTGTTTTTTCATAAACCAATTATGTTTTTTTTTTTTATTGGATGCTGTAGAATGGTAGTAGACCATGGTCTGAACAACGTTTGTTCTAGCAAAACTGTGATTCAAATTTCACGGTGTATAGTTAGTCAAACTGTCGAACGTGATTCAAATTGTAAACTTAAACAAACACGGCAAAATTCCATGAAGTAGATACATCGTAAAATTGGTGTTTGTGAATGATGATGTTGTAGATGATGAATGAGACAAATAAATTGTTACCTAACCGACATCGTCCGTCTTTACAACCAAAACCCCCGGGCGATGTAGGTTCGATGATAACTTAAGTGTCACCGGCGATCTGATGAAATGAAACAATAAAATGAAGTAATTAAATTATGAAATGATAGTGTTTTGTTACGGTAATAATCCATCACTAAAAGATAAATTGGTGATGAAAACGACGATGTTGTTGAATGGTAAAAAAAACTTTTTACAAAAAAAATAACAACCGACTTCCAAAAAAAAACACTACAAAGTGAAAAATAACTTTAATTTCGGAAGTCGGTGTCTTGGGTTTTGTGTTTTCGTTTTTGCCACCGACTTCCGAAATTAAAGTTATTTTTCACTTTGTAGTGTTTTTTTTTTGGAAGTCGGTTGTTATTTTTTTTGTAAAAAGTTTTTATTTTTCACTTTTTAGTTGTGGTACCTACCTCACACATATTCGAATACCACTACCTGCTACCAGTGACACGAACTTATCATATCATCTACATACTAAGAGGGAAAAAAATACGTATTTTGTAGCTAACTCAAAAACTAGGTACCCAAGCAAAGTTAATAAAATTTATATGGGACCAATTTGGGAGCATACCCTTTCAAACGAAAAAAGAATTTTCAAAATCGGTCCACAAATGACGGAGAAATCGATGGACACACATAAGAAAAAAAAAAAAAAAAAAAAAACAAACATACGCGACGAACATATAACCTCCTCCTTTTTGGAAGTCGGTTAAAAAGACACACAAATTGTCACTTACGTGATCTCCTCCGTCTTTATAATAAAAACTATGGAAGATATCGTGAATGTGCCAACTTAAGTGTCACCCGATGAGGCGATGATCAACAGCGAATCAAAAATACATAATAGTACACACGGCTACACATCAAGCTATACAATTCCAGTTTATGCTGATCTCGCATCGTATAGGATTTCCGTACAATTCGAAGTCAGCTCATACTGGAATTGTATAGCCAGGTGTGTAGCCGTTTGTACAAGAACTCAAACTCAAACTCAAACTCAAAGCATTTATTTCAAATAAACCAATTACAGGTACTTTTGAATTGTCAAGGGGTCGGTCAGTCAGAAAGATGAAGCTAGTTGCCCATTCCAAAGCGTAGTAGGTACCTATGGAGAAGAACGGACAAGAAACTCCACGGACACTCTTTTAAATAAAAAAATTGTTACAAAATATTGGTTACATTATTCATGTTGAAATTATACATGTGAGAACAATGTAGAAAGACGTGCACGTTAAAAGCGTCCGTAACAAAAAACAAAAATAAAAACAATTCAAAAATTAAAATAAACCGTGGCAGTTAAGAGATGACCAGTCCCTACTGACGGCGCCCGTTCACGAACATGACGCATGGATCAGCACCATTTAGCTCAACCATTTTGAAGGGAACTTAATGATCCAACACACACGCCACCATCAGCGAGACATTTGAGTGAGCATGACACTCTCAGCCGCCAGGGCACATTCAAGTCAATGAAAGACGTACCCAGGTAATGGTAGCTTTATGGAATGTACGTGGTCACAATGCCCACACATGTGATATGCAATTATACAATACAAAGAGATTGAATTTATACAAAGAAAGATAGTTTTTACAATCTTCATCAGCCGCAACAACACTTTCGAATGCTCATCAATTAATTTATGTGCCCTTGTGGAGCTGGACCAGCGCTAAGCCAAGCATTTTTATCAGCGATGTAATCCCCCAACTTATAATATGCTTGGCAGCATAGTGTGCGTTTTATACAAGATTTAAATTTCGTTTCGTTCAGTTGGAGTATGTGGGGAGGTATTTTATTATAACATTTTAAACAGTACCCCATGAAGGATGAGTCTACTTTAGCCAGTCTGAAACCCGGTTGAACTAATTGGTCCCTATTTCTAGTCCTATAATTGTGTCTATCACCTCTTTTACTGAAAAGACTTAGATGTTTCCTTACATACATGATGTTTTCATAGATATATTGACAAGGTACCGTCATGATGTTAATATCTTTAAACAGTTCCCTTAGAGAATCGCGTCTGCGGAGGCCATATATTGCTCTGATGGCTCTCTTCTGCAGAATAAAAATAGACTCGATATCTGCCGCCCGTCCCCATAGTAAAATACCGTAAGACATAATACTATGGAAGTAACTGAAATAGACTAGTCTCGCGGTATCTACATCAGTAAATTGACGGATTTTTCTCACAGCATATGCTGCTGAACTTAGCCGTCCCGTAAGAGATGTTAAATGAGGACCCCATTGCAGCCTTGAGTCGAGCGTGATCCCCAGGAAAACAGTTTTATCGACGAATTCTAGTTTCTCTTTATTCAATACTATGTCACAATCACTACTTTTAACATTTGGTAAAGCAAATCTTATGCATTTAGTTTTTTTCCCATTTAATACTAAATTATTAGCAGTGAACCAATTTTGGACTTGCAGTAGGGCGTTATTTACGTCGTCAAGATTTGATGCACGTCTATTTATCTTAAAAATTAGGGAAGTATCGTCAGCAAATAACACCATTTGAGGTTGGTTTTTTAATAGATGGGGTAGATCATTAATATATACTAAAAAGAGGAAAGGACCCAATATCGAGCCTTGTGGAACACCCATTTTTACTTTTAGACCGAGTGAATTGACACCATTAATTTGAACTTGCTGTTGTCTATCATTTAAATAAGATTTTACTAAACTGAGTGCAAGTTTACCTAGTCCGTAATGCTCAAGTTTCAAGAGTAAGGTTTCATGATTTACGCAGTCAAATGCCTTGGAGAGGTCACAAAAGATTCCTATGGCATCTTGGGCCTCCTCCCACGCTGTAAATATGTGTTTTAATAAAGTGACACCGGCGTCAGTCGTACAACATCCTTTTGTGAAACCATATTGCTGATCGTGTAAGATTTGGTTGGTGTTAAAATGATTAAGCATCTGATTGAGCATTACCTTTTCGAACACCTTGCTGAATACCGGCAGCACAGATACTGGCCTATAATTGTTGGTGTCTTTACTGTCCCCAGATTTAAAAAGTGGTATGACCTTACTGTATTTCATTAAATCCGGGAAGACTCCTTGATCCACACACAAATTAAATATTAAAGCTAAGTATGGTGCTATAGTCTCGATTGTGAATGTACAAACTTTGATAGATAATCCCCATAGATCTTCGGTCAATTTGATTTTGATTTGCCGAAAAGCTTTTATAACTATCAAAGGGTTAATATGTTTAAATTGAAATTCAACCGGGCAGCCTGGATCTGGGCAGCCCAATATATACAATAGACGTTGAAATAGTAACTAGTTCCGCTTAACTATTCCTAAAGAGCCATAAAAAAACCCTGTAAGAAATTAACACGTGTTTCAGCTCTCAACGAGGCATCCTCAGGATGACGACTGACTTTTCGCGAACCCGAACACGGTGTGTTGCCACACCGAGCGCTGCACGCAGAGATAAAATCAAATATTACAACAACGGTGTCTATCTGCGATCTAACAGAAATTTTATTCTCGTTACATTCCACTGTTATGCAGGATTCATTGAAATTAAACGAAACGATGAAATAAAATAAAATGATGAAATGAAATGAAGAAATGATGAATTTAAATGTTTAAATGAAATTAAATGATATCGATTATAGAAAATATTGGTATTAGTGAAAGGTGAGGTGGTGCTGGAGATGGTTAAAGAGACACTCAAATCGTCCCTTACGAAATAGCCTCCGTCTTGACAACAAAAATCACAGAAGATATTCCCGTAGGTGACAACTTAAGTGTCAACGACGATCTGTAAATGTTTAAGATTAAATTATGATTTATGCTTGACCGTGCCGGGCACGAGCCATGCCATGGCGAAGCACGGATCCAAACTTCACGAACATTTTATATGAAGCATTTCATGCTCTCATCCGAATCTTGGTCCTACAAATTGAGCAGACATGGACGCGACTCGTGACCGTAACGGTATAGCATACATCACCCTTAAAATTGCAATAAAGTGAAATAAAATTACACAAGATATCACAGCGGTGGCGTCATTTATGAACATGTAACAAATACAATTTTCAAGACATTCCAGGAAGCTGAAATAAGTCGCAGTACTATGCAGGATGATTAATTGAAAACAAGAATTAATTATATGAAATGATGGCAATGAAAATTAAATAATGAAATGGTACAATAAAATGATGAAATGAAATGATAAAATAAAATGATGAAGAGAAATGATAAACTAAATGATAAAAATAAAATGTGGAATTAAAAATTATGTGAAAAAATTAAATGATAATAGCTCCTGTCTGCATTAAAATTTAGCTTATAGAAATTATTAGTGCCGGTGAAAGGTAATGTTGGAGATGGCAAAAAGGACACAAATCGTCACTTCGAAATATCCTCCGTCTTTACAACCAAAATCAACAGACAAATAACGGAAGATATTAGAAAAGATCTGTGAATGTTTTAAAATGATTACGACGTAAAAAGAAAATGGTGAAATGAAATTATGACAATGCATTAAAATGGCCTCTGTACATTCATGTAAAATATGTACATGTCGTGGCCAAATCTTAGAATTATCATTTCATGAAGTGTTTGACCATTTCATATAATGGCCGGCTAAAATTGGCCATATCGTTTAAACGTCAACGTTTAATGTATGTCAGTCGATGTTTGGCCATATAATTAATGTAGAGTATCCATAGAAAAAATTCCAAGTAACTGCGACCAACTTGGAAATAGCGGTTGGTCACAGTTCTAACCTAACCCATTTGGTCGGGACGCCACAAACGGCGCAGGCGTGAAATATAATTTTATGTTATTTTGCATTTATTAATTTATTTAATACTTCAAGCACACAAATGTACAGAGGCGGACTTAATGCCAAAGGCATTTTCTACCAGTCAACCTTTGGGTGATGCAGAGACAAACAGTGGTAGGTGCAATAGCGAGAATTGAGGAATAAATAATTATTAAGATATACATAAATATACACTCCCAATTATATATAAATATAAACAAAAATAAATACACATAATTAAATACTAAAACAAATAAGACAAACAATGGGAAAACATTACCATTTTTCATTATTATTTGCATTTCACGCCGTTTGTGGCACCTCGACCAAAATTCAAAAAAAATCAAAATTCAAGTCATTTATTCAAACTAGGCTGAGAATCAGCACTTTTCGAACGTCAAAATTACATAAGACAGTCCCCCAAAAACACCCATCCTTCACCACTTCCTAGTGCCTTTAGCTGGGAAGAAGAAGTGGCGCTACCAAAACGACCAAATGGGTTAGGTTAGAACTGTGACAAACCGCGCGCGAGCCGAACGCGCGAAGCGAGCAGTGCCGCGGCAGCGGCCGGCGAGCGCTCTGTCCAAGTGTGCTTTCCACAATATCATATTTGGCACAGAGTCGTCGGTTCACGAAAATCACGAGAAACGGTAGCGTGCTGCGAGCGACTTGAATGAGGCGAGTACGCATCGAGTGCATGTTTATACTTACTGAGTGGGCAAGCGAGTCAGTGCGGGGAAGTGCAGGGATGGGTACTCGATCTAGTAAATAGAACAGGGTCTGACTGTCTCGTACCGCACCGAGCACTCAGCTGAGCGCACTGTCTCGCGCACTCGGTACGTGTCATCGAGGCATGAGTAAGAATTACTTTACTATTTAGTACTATTTCATTTACCAGTGATCATGGTTCTAAAATACTGGCCATTCAAATCACCAATTTAAGTGTTGATTGAGTTCTTCTGTCTTGTCTGTAGTCAGTGGTTAAACTGTAAATGCAAACATCATTCAACATAGCAGTGACAGTCGGTTGCTGTGTGAATGACGAATACATACTGCAGGGATAACCATAGCTCGAATGTTCTTGTCAATATACGGCGCTCTTCATCTTTTGTACTGATGAGGTGTCAACGGCCATTATGATTTAAATATGAATAACTATACTTACCTTAAAGGTACCTACCTAAATAAAGACTACACAACTTAAAGAGGTGCATCTAGCGCAAAAATGAGATCGATTTATATCGTTACTTTGATAAAAAATGAAAGTTTGTGAAGATGTATGTATGTGACTCCATTATGCATAAACGGCTGAACGGATTTTAATGAAATTCGCCACACAAACAAAATATTCTGCATTATGAAACTGAACAACTTTCTCCATGGCGAAAAACTAATAAGCTTTTTCATACATTCGGAACGAGAAGTATTAAAGTTTTGTACGGGACAGCTAATTATTTTTTCGCGATTCCGATGTTGGTCCCATGGAAATAGTTGTTCAGTTTGATGGTCTGTACAACACCTGTAAATATGACCACACATTTCTGATACACGCTGTATAATATCTGCCGCATGCAAGTGAAATCATGAACAACAACTACTAAAGATATACATTTATAATGGACTTACATCAATAGCATTATCATGCACAGTCCCGATGTACAGGGTAGCTCGTTGGGCCACGTACACATTGATGTCATCCATACTGGAGATCAGGTAACAGAAGGCCGTCGCCAGGGCTGTCTGCAGTGGAAGGCTGGTCTTCGCGGGAGAGCCGTCCATGAACCTAGATGAGGATGAGATGATTAATGATAAATTATCTATTAGATAACATAGAATTGCTTGAAAGGATAACACCGACTCCTTGACAGTTCAAAAAAGCCGGTAAATCCTTGAGTTTGAGTTGTAGGAAAGTCGTGATTCAATAAAACTTTTCTATCAGATTTACTTATGATTTGTACTAACATGTGTTATATTACAGACAATCTTAATGCCCACTCCTGAGAAGATTTTATATTTGATGCCAAACAAAAATTTGACGCCGCGGCAGAGTTGAGTTTTAACATAATGTGTCGCATCTGAATGAGATAGGTGTCTGTAAGCACACCCATCATGACATACAAGGGAATCCTAAAGAGAAACGATTGGATGTTTTAAAAAAATACAGTGGCACTCCGGGAGTGCCGACAGAAGTGAAAACTTGAACAATTTTATTGTGCGGGAAATAATGTATCGCGCGTTGATGTCTTTTTAATGGTAAAAAGCTGGTGTCGGTAACAGTGTCGCGAAATCAATTGTTTAGTCCCATCTCAAACATGCCTAACGCGCCTAAAGAAGTTTTCACTTAAAACGGAAATTAAAATAATAACAATAGTGCATTTGTGGTATCTATTTGGTAACAGGACACTTGCGCGAAGCTATTTGCGAGGTTTGTCAAACTTCGCGCAAAAGTCTTTCGTGCAGTGAAGTGTTGAAGACAATTCCACGTACCTGATGATAATAGTGACTCTTTCAACCGCAGTGAACCTGACATGGTAGTCGTGATGATGGAACTGGTCGCGGATGAGGTTGCAGAACACGTCTGCTCCTCCTGCCAGGGTCACGCAGTGCAGCAGTACTGGCACCGCCACGGAGCAGATGTGCGAGTGAGACGCATTGCAGACGTTCCACAGACTGCAGAGATATAGACTTGTTTTAACTACTAACATCAAATCTAAGTCCTCGGGTTGTTTTGATAAGGGCGTCAAGCTTATTGCAATAGGTAATATGCTAGTATTTCAAAACCTTTTCATTATTTAAATATACAAGTCAAAAACAGGCTCGTAGCTAAATGATAACAGCCGCACGAGTCGATCGAAGGTTAAGCTACACTTGCCGCGGTTAATTTGTGGATGGGTGACCATCCATTACATATCAAGACCCCACCGTGCCTCAGAAAGCATTCCCGGCCGGCAGCGGTCCCGGCTGTCATTCTTAATCTTTGACAGTCGTTACGGGTAGTTAGAAGCTCAAAAGACAACCAGTCTGAACAAGGGGTATCGTGTTACTCAGTAACTGGGTTGTGGAGGTCAGATAGGCAGTCGCTCCATAAAATACTGGTATTCAGCTGCACTCGGCTAGATTGGAAGTTGACCCCAACACAGTTGGGAAATGACTTGGCAGATTGATTGAAAGTATAGGTACAGTTTGTACAAGCACCTAGGAGTAGGAAAATAAGTAAATTGTATTATGTAGGTAGGTAAGTGAAATAGGTACCTATCTAAATTATTGTAGCATAACTTTCTTTTATTTTTCCTATGACTTCTGACTTTACTTAACAAATAGTTTAGTACTAACTTGTCAATCAGCAAGTTCTCCTGGCACCAGATGAGGAAGCCGCGATGGTCTGCGAGCGCGTCAGTGCTCAGCACTAACACTTGCAGACATTGCAGCAAGTGGTACAGGACGTCGGGACGAGACGTGCTCTTTAGTTCCTGAAACAAACATAGTTTATGATATAAAAAAAAACTCGTATAAAACAACTGCATCCGAGTCTAGTTAACAAATATTGATTACTATATACTGCGTATCTCGATTGGCTTAGAAGATAGCAAAAACTTTTAAAGCAATTTTTTTTAACAACTGTGTTTCTTTAAAAATCCGAATTATGTATTGAACAGTGAGACATCAAATCCGAAGTTCAGAAGCCTCTAACATAACTCAAAAATTTATTTCAATACTACTAATATATTTGCAGGATTAAAATTACTACTCACGAATAGAAAGCTTCCTAAGTCGTGAATACTACGCGATCGTAGCAAGAGTTACGCCGCCGTAGACCCACGCGTGCTACGTCGTAGCACAACGTAGCACAAGTCATACCTGTAAAAGCTGATGTATGTACTGCAACTCTTGAGGCAGTTCCTCAATGCAGAAATGGAACTTCCCAGCAGATGTCGGCCAGAAGTTAGTCATATCGTCTTCTACAGACTCAGCCATATTTTCGTGGTCCCCCAGAAGGTTCGGTGTTGATACCTGCATGAAGCAATTTCATTTACATTACAAAACCACACAGTAAAATGAACATGAAAATCCGATTTAAAAAATTGTGGCCGATATTCAAGTTGAGCGTCATTTTGACGAATTTAAGAACACCTTATTTGTGAAAACCGGTTACATCCATACATTACCACAAAACATTACCCGTCTATCCGGCACTGTCGGTTAAAAATAGGCACTGATATTACCACTGACGCAGATGATGGTTACCACCGGTAGCGTCATGGTGTTGACATCGGTAACACTAGTAAACTTTACCTGCGTCAAAACATAAGGCAAACACGTGCACAAGGACTACTTCGCTGGTCACTTACATAACATAACGACCTGTATTCCCCGACGGATAAGCAGAGGTGTATATTATAGTAAATTCAGGGAAATCAATTGTCCTTCTTTGACAGTTGTATGAAATGGTTATATCACGGCAAAGTGACGTTGTGCGACAAACTGATAAACAATTAATCTCCCTGAATGCACACTCACACTTCGCCAGTTTAAACCTTTCTCTTAAGATACAGCACGCGTAGCATGACCACCGTAGAAACGGGTTTTGTCGACGGAAGAATAGACAAAATTACAGATTATGATTGTTTATCTGTCATTTTGTCTGTTCTTCCGTCGACAAAACCCGTTTCTACGGTGGTCTTGCTACGCGTGCAAGTCTCCTAGTTTAAGAGACAGTTCATTATTTTTAGTATGCATAGACTTTTTTATGGTAGATCTAAATCTTCTGTGCACAAGCTACATTTTTATGCTATGGTATTTCTACCACTTTGTTTTGTTTTGTGTCTGTGTGTATTATTTGGATAAATAAACCATTTTATTATTATAATATTATTATTCTGCTGTACGGTGCAACCGGTTTTGAGAAACGTCATCGAGCCAACAAGTATGTGGCAAGTCCGATAGTTTATTGGAAGGCGATCGGGATTTAGGTCCTTTTTTTCAAATTCTATCACAGATTTAGGTATGAGGCTGCAAATAGGTACTCGGCGGGCTCGACTTGTCAAATTCAGTGAGCGTAATGTAGTCAGAAGATATAAGAGTTACGTGATAGAAAGAGAGGCAACTTCTAGGTGAATATAACTGTAGGTAATTAACGCTGTTCGACCTGAATTCCACTTTATTGTGTCGTAACAAGAGTCGCTTTTTATTTAAATGTTTTTGCGGAGTGAACCATCTATACTTATCTGTAATTCTAATCAAATCTGAATCATTTGATGGCCTATTTTGGCCAAGCGCCAAAAGATCCTTGAAGAGTTTTAGGTACTTACGTCAGCAGTAGCGGTAGCCACATCAGTGTCAGTCAAGGTCACCGTATGCGCAGTCGCGAGGGTCGGAGCATCAGCAGGTGGGAGAGACACGGCCATGTCCAGCTGTTCCGTGATCGTCTCCACAGTAGCCGTCATTATCTGCACCACCACACACACCACCACAGTTCAAAGATGAGTGTTCAAAGTCTTTGGTAGAAGAATTCAAAGCATTTCGGGATTAAGCTGGTTTTTGTGGAGACCAGGTTATTGGTCAGTGAGTTCTACTGCTATTTTACAGCGTGATTTTCTACATCTAAATACTTATTTTGTTGTATTGTATTCAAATATTTTTTTGTTTAATTTTATTCACATAGAGCTTTTGTAGTTTTTAGTTGCTCTAATATTCTAAAATTATATGTTTCAGCTAAACTCTAAAACATAAAACTCATAATGGGATTTAGTCTTACCTTCATTGTTTATAATGTTTTACCACTATCGTTAATTTATTTCAGTCTTTTTTGACGAGAAGTTATATATTACATACCTATCTAGACTTACATTCGGATATTTCCAACTGTCATCTATATCTTGATTAAAAATACATAACCAATACTGCATGTAAAACCAATTATTATAATATTGATGTTAAAATAATTCTGAAATAATACATTTTTTTTTTTTGCACAGATTTTTAACCAAGAGGGACCATGATAATCGTTAAAAGTACAAACGGCTACACATCAAGCTATACATTTCCAGTTTATGCTGATCTCGCATTGTATAAGATTTTCGTACAATGCGAGGTCAGCTTATACTGGAAATGTATAGCTTGATGTGTAGCCGTGTGTACCATGGTCACATCTACGACAACATCAAACTATTGACTCCACTGTGGCATACTCACACATAGGACACACAGCTATTTATTTATATTTCTACCACTACTTCAGCTATTTATATAATGTAAACACAGGGGAGTCCTAATTAAAGGCCGATTTTATACCATATTTTTTATTCAATTGATTTCGGCAACTTTTTGTGAAGATCTAAATTTCCACAGATATGAGCACGTATGATTTATAAAAGGTAGGGCGCATTGTCCTTAGTAATAGTTGGTATAAGTATAATATCCGCCTTTAACTAACACCAATAAAACAAATCACGTCCACATATGAAAAAGCACAAGAGTTAGGTAAGACAGACGCTTTGCTTCGGAGATGTCTGACATTGAGGAAAAATATACAGATCTCATCTCCTGATGAATAAATGCTACTATAACACTTAAGTATGTCTAAGAAATCTGCTGTATACTTTCATTAACGTCGACAAAAAATACTGGGCGTGCATTCAAATTTTAGTAATTCTGTTCACATTTTAAAACCGAATCTCAAACACAAAAACTAATAAACAAAAATTATATCAAAGTGGAGAAATAAAATATTTTGCTGAACGCCTAAATCTGATGAACTATTAAAAAGACAAATACTTACACATCCAAGGCATCAAAATCAGAAAAAAATATTCTAACCTCTAATTTATATTTTTAATTGAGTGAAGTCGAGTTTCATATTTAGTTGAGAATTACTATATTATTATGAATGTAAGACACCTCCTAACAAAGCTAAATAACATCCATAGTGACATACTTGAGTGTCGCCCGAAGATTTAGTGATCGTGGCATCCGAACCCACGTCACTTATGAGAGACAGTTGCATGAAATGAACAAACTATACCACTACGTTACGATATATTTACTAAGACATAGAGCCGTCTGGCTGGCAACTGTGGTCGTTGTGGGTCGGAAGTATTTAGGTTAAACGATGGGAAGTTATTGTGGAGAAAAAGTTTTTTTACTTAAACTATGTTAAAACAAAAAAAAATTGTAATGCTTCGGTACGCATGTAGTCTCCTTTTATACCCTATCAGTGAAATTTAGATTTCCTAAGAGTTTCGTTAGTGTTTCAAAGAAATTACATTAGTATATTCGATCTTGTTATTGCTTGCCCATCCTGAGGTTGAATGACATTTGCACTTCATTAAAAAAATTTGTTTATGTGACAGTTATACTGGGTTGACACGGTTCGATTTTAGAACAAAACAAACTTTGAATTTGATTTGACGCAAGACGCTGTATGTAACTGATGATGTTTATAGGAGACTCCACCCTTAAGATTCAACTCAAACTTCAAATATTAGAAAATATTTTGTGAAACACACAATAAATAACCATCATACTAAATTAGCCCATGCAAAATTTTATAGTACAAGTAAAAAACAGAAGTAAAAATTTTATTAGCAAAATTTTTAACAACCCTAAATTTTAACATCAATATTTATACCACACAAAATACACAAAAAAAAATATTTTTTATTTTTTATGAACCGACAATCACCACAGTCGAAACCAAGCCAGACGTTGAACACAATAGAACGCTCGGTACGTACATGCGGCATGTGCACCAGCACCCCGCCCACGGAGCTGCGCTCGCCCAGCGGGTGTGCCAGCGACAGCAGCGCGTCCACCGACGTGGCCGGCGTGCTGCCCGGCTTGCGCAGCTCCTCGTCCGACTGCGCCTTCTTGTGGCACTGCGGGGACGGCCACATGTCGTCCGCGGACGGCTAGGGGGTTGTTGGAAATGTTTTACAATTTATTGGCATCATTGACAGCATTACAATAGCATAAAACATGTTTTTTTGGCATTCAAAATTTAAGCTCTGTTATGTGCAAGGAATTTGTGTGTATCCACCCCCGTCCATTTGGGATCCATTCAGAAGGTACGGGGGGGGAGTTCGGTATCACTTTAAAACCCAGATTACCACTCGCCATCCGGTTGCCTCTCCGATTAAATTTTACGTGCCATCGCCTTGAATATAATAGGCTATCAGATTGACAGACTAATAGACTACCGCTCTCAAAATATGAAACAGATAAAGTACCAAACTGTCAAAATGACAGACTATTAGATTACTCGACTGATACGACTACCAAACTAGTCTGAATATGAAACCGCCAAACAACCAAAAGATTAGAAAATCAAATTAACAGACTATACGAATGGCAGACTGACGAATCAAACATAATTTGCAGTCCTTTCAATTTACCTACAATACAAATTCAATTCAAAATATTTTATTTCACATAAACCTACAAGGGCACTTATGAAACGTCAGAAGTTAGGTGCACGGTTCCAATTGGTCGCTTTCTATGGAGAAGAGCCGGCAAGA
Source organism: Agrochola litura (assembly GCA_949152395.1). Taxonomy (NCBI): domain Eukaryota; kingdom Metazoa; phylum Arthropoda; class Insecta; order Lepidoptera; family Noctuidae; genus Agrochola; species Agrochola litura. Next base: position 1,571,256 of record OX424512.1, read on the forward strand.
AACTCCACGATTACTCTTTTAAAGGTTACTCTTTAAAAGTGGTTTCTACAATGTTTTCAAATTACAGTGATATCGATATGAGAGGACAGTGTAGGCCTAACAACAAGTACCAGGTACTTAGTAAAATAGAAAATGGTCCACAAGTCTACAGCCTAAAACGTTCTCACATTCACAAAATCTAAAAAAAAAGAATCTATATAAAAGATAAATAAAAATAAGGACCTATTTAAATCAAATGACATGATTGCCACTACAGCTGTAATAAATCTAATTTGATAACACAGTTATTTAAGCTTCGGTAAAAGTTACCCGATAAAAACCTTACTGTTAGCCTACATCATCCCATTACTGGGCAAAGGCCTCTCCCCATGAATATCAACACTTTCGATCCAGGGCTGATTTGAACCTTATGTTGCTATGGTCCAAATTAGCCCTGGATCGAAAGTGTTGATATTCATGGGGAGAGGCCTTTGCCCAGTAATGGGATGATGTAGGCTAACAGTAAGGTTTTTATCGGGTAACTTTTACCGAAGCTTAAATGCAACGAGGCAATAATGCAACGACAATAAAGATTACTATGATTTTGGCAGACTTGTTAGTGGCACTAACCCACCACCAACCTTATTGCAACAAGAATAAAGATCACTGTGATTTTGAAAGTGAGGTAAAATAACTGTGAGAGGAGTTGACACGTGTTAGTGTCCGTACCTCCGGCGCCGGCTTGGGCTTGTCGGGCACGAGCGCGCGCACCAGCAGCACGGCCAGCTGGTGCCACAGCGCCGCCGCCTCGCAGTACGTACCTCAGGCACAGGCTTGGGCTTGTCGGGCACGAGCGCGCGCACCAGCAGCACGGCCAGCTGGTGCCACAGCGCCGCCGCCTCGCAGTACGTACCTCAGGCACAGGCTTGGGCTTGTCGGGCACGAGCGCGCGCACCAGCAGCACGGCCAGCTGGTGCCACAGCGCCGCCGCCTCGCAGTACGTACCTCAGGCACAGGCTTGGGCTTGTCGGGCACGAGCGCGCGCACCAGCAGCACGGCCAGCTGGTGCCACAGCGCCGCCGCCTCGCAGTACGTACCTCAGGCACAGGCTTGGGCTTGTCGGGCACGAGCGCGCGCACCAGCAGCACGGCCAGCTGGTGCCACAGCGCCGCCGCCTCGCAGTACGTACCTCAGGCACAGGCTTGGGCTTGTCGGGCACGAGCGCGCGCACCAGCAGCACGGCCAGCTGGTGCCACAGCGCCGCCGCCTCGCAGTACGTACCTCAGGCACAGGCTTGGGCTTGTCGGGCACGAGCGCGCGCACCAGCAGCACGGCCAGCTGGTGCCACAGCGCCGCCGCCTCGCAGTACGTACCTCAGGCACAGGCTTGGGCTTGTCGGGCACGAGCGCGCGCACCAGCAGCACGGCCAGCTGGTGCCACAGCGCCGCCGCCTCGCAGTACGTACCTCAGGCACAGGCTTGGGCTTGTCGGGCACGAGCGCGCGCACCAGCAGCACGGCCAGCTGGTGCCACAGCGCCGCCGCCTCGCAGTACGTACCTCAGGCACAGGCTTGGGCTTGTCGGGCACGAGCGCGCGCACCAGCAGCACGGCCAGCTGGTGCCACAGCGCCGCCGCCTCGCAGTACGTACCTCAGGCACAGGCTTGGGCTTGTCGGGCACGAGCGCGCGCACCAGCAGCACGGCCAGCTGGTGCCACAGCGCCGCCGCCTCGCAGTACGTACCTCAGGCACAGGCTTGGGCTTGTCGGGCACGAGCGCGCGCACCAGCAGCACGGCCAGCTGGTGCCACAGCGCCGCCGCCTCGCAGTACGTACCTCAGGCACAGGCTTGGGCTTGTCGGGCACGAGCGCGCGCACCAGCAGCACGGCCAGCTGGTGCCACAGCGCCGCCGCCTCGCAGTACGTACCTCAGGCACAGGCTTGGGCTTGTCGGGCACGAGCGCGCGCACCAGCAGCACGGCCAGCTGGTGCCACAGCGCCGCCGCCTCGCAGTACGTACCTCAGGCACAGGCTTGGGCTTGTCGGGCACGAGCGCGCGCACCAGCAGCACGGCCAGCTGGTGCCACAGCGCCGCCGCCTCGCAGTACGTACCTCAGGCACAGGCTTGGGCTTGTCGGGCACGAGCGCGCGCACCAGCAGCACGGCCAGCTGGTGCCACAGCGCCGCCGCCTCGCAGTACGTACCTCAGGCACAGGCTTGGGCTTGTCGGGCACGAGCGCGCGCACCAGCAGCACGGCCAGCTGGTGCCACAGCGCCGCCGCCTCGCAGTACGTACCTCAGGCACAGGCTTGGGCTTGTCGGGCACGAGCGCGCGCACCAGCAGCACGGCCAGCTGGTGCCACAGCGCCGCCGCCTCGCAGTACGTACCTCAGGCACAGGCTTGGGCTTGTCGGGCACGAGCGCGCGCACCAGCAGCACGGCCAGCTGGTGCCACAGCGCCGCCGCCTCGCAGTACGTACCTCAGGCACAGGCTTGGGCTTGTCGGGCACGAGCGCGCGCACCAGCAGCACGGCCAGCTGGTGCCACAGCGCCGCCGCCTCGCAGTACGTACCTCAGGCACAGGCTTGGGCTTGTCGGGCACGAGCGCGCGCACCAGCAGCACGGCCAGCTGGTGCCACAGCGCCGCCGCCTCGCAGTACGTACCTCAGGCACAGGCTTGGGCTTGTCGGGCACGAGCGCGCGCACCAGCAGCACGGCCAGCTGGTGCCACAGCGCCGCCGCCTCGCAGTACGTACCTCAGGCACAGGCTTGGGCTTGTCGGGCACGAGCGCGCGCACCAGCAGCACGGCCAGCTGGTGCCACAGCGCCGCCGCCTCGCAGTACGTACCTCAGGCACAGGCTTGGGCTTGTCGGGCACGAGCGCGCGCACCAGCAGCACGGCCAGCTGGTGCCACAGCGCCGCCGCCTCGCAGTACGTACCTCAGGCACAGGCTTGGGCTTGTCGGGCACGAGCGCGCGCACCAGCAGCACGGCCAGCTGGTGCCACAGCGCCGCCGCCTCGCAGTACGTACCTCAGGCACAGGCTTGGGCTTGTCGGGCACGAGCGCGCGCACCAGCAGCACGGCCAGCTGGTGCCACAGCGCCGCCGCCTCGCAGTACGTACCTCAGGCACAGGCTTGGGCTTGTCGGGCACGAGCGCGCGCACCAGCAGCACGGCCAGCTGGTGCCACAGCGCCGCCGCCTCGCAGTACGTACCTCAGGCACAGGCTTGGGCTTGTCGGGCACGAGCGCGCGCACCAGCAGCACGGCCAGCTGGTGCCACAGCGCCGCCGCCTCGCAGTACGTACCTCAGGCACAGGCTTGGGCTTGTCGGGCACGAGCGCGCGCACCAGCAGCACGGCCAGCTGGTGCCACAGCGCCGCCGCCTCGCAGTACGTACCTCAGGCACAGGCTTGGGCTTGTCGGGCACGAGCGCGCGCACCAGCAGCACGGCCAGCTGGTGCCACAGCGCCGCCGCCTCGCAGTACGTACCTCAGGCACAGGCTTGGGCTTGTCGGGCACGAGCGCGCGCACCAGCAGCACGGCCAGCTGGTGCCACAGCGCCGCCGCCTCGCAGTACGTACCTCAGGCACAGGCTTGGGCTTGTCGGGCACGAGCGCGCGCACCAGCAGCACGGCCAGCTGGTGCCACAGCGCCGCCGCCTCGCAGTACGTACCTCAGGCACAGGCTTGGGCTTGTCGGGCACGAGCGCGCGCACCAGCAGCACGGCCAGCTGGTGCCACAGCGCCGCCGCCTCGCAGTACGTACCTCAGGCACAGGCTTGGGCTTGTCGGGCACGAGCGCGCGCACCAGCAGCACGGCCAGCTGGTGCCACAGCGCCGCCGCCTCGCAGTACGTACCTCAGGCACAGGCTTGGGCTTGTCGGGCACGAGCGCGCGCACCAGCAGCACGGCCAGCTGGTGCCACAGCGCCGCCGCCTCGCAGTACGTACCTCAGGCACAGGCTTGGGCTTGTCGGGCACGAGCGCGCGCACCAGCAGCACGGCCAGCTGGTGCCACAGCGCCGCCGCCTCGCAGTACGTACCTCAGGCACAGGCTTGGGCTTGTCGGGCACGAGCGCGCGCACCAGCAGCACGGCCAGCTGGTGCCACAGCGCCGCCGCCTCGCAGTACGTACCTCAGGCACAGGCTTGGGCTTGTCGGGCACGAGCGCGCGCACCAGCAGCACGGCCAGCTGGTGCCACAGCGCCGCCGCCTCGCAGTACGTACCTCAGGCACAGGCTTGGGCTTGTCGGGCACGAGCGCGCGCACCAGCAGCACGGCCAGCTGGTGCCACAGCGCCGCCGCCTCGCAGTACGTACCTCAGGCACAGGCTTGGGCTTGTCGGGCACGAGCGCGCGCACCAGCAGCACGGCCAGCTGGTGCCACAGCGCCGCCGCCTCGCAGTACGTACCTCAGGCACAGGCTTGGGCTTGTCGGGCACGAGCGCGCGCACCAGCAGCACGGCCAGCTGGTGCCACAGCGCCGCCGCCTCGCAGTACGTACCTCAGGCACAGGCTTGGGCTTGTCGGGCACGAGCGCGCGCACCAGCAGCACGGCCAGCTGGTGCCACAGCGCCGCCGCCTCGCAGTACGTACCTCAGGCACAGGCTTGGGCTTGTCGGGCACGAGCGCGCGCACCAGCAGCACGGCCAGCTGGTGCCACAGCGCCGCCGCCTCGCAGTACGAACACGCGCCCTCCGCGAGGCACACCGCTGTAATGTTCATTACACATCTTTTTATGAGGCATACAATTTATTTATTGCACAATTTACACACTGTTCCAGACTATGACTAGGCTATACTTAACATAAATATTGCGTACTAAATAATATCACAACATACATAATCATTGGTCAACACTGGTTTTGCCACACGAACTTTGATAGCTAATTTTGTTTTATCAATCTACCCTCATTATTAAATCACAGTTGCCATATGTCAATTAGCCTCCTATTTGTTGTGATACGGTAATACTCATAACTAGTACTACGGCAGTAAATTAACAGAAACGCTTACAAGTAAATCGTTATAAAAATATTAATCGTTGAATTTGAACACTTTTTTGGGATTTATTAACCCTGTGAGCATGTCAAGGAAGTGTATTAATGATCCTAACTCTTTTTGTTATGTCTGCGGAGAACTTACATTCAAAAAACAACGACGAAATTTTACAAATCTTGTGATGGAGTGTTATCACCAATGTTTTGGTTTTTCTGTCGCCCATCAAGACAAATCCTGGGCCCCTCATGTCTGTTGCATAACGTGTGTGAAAAATTTAACTGACTGGAAAAAAGGTGCACGACCTATGCCGTTTGCTGTACCCATGATATGGACTGAACAGCGAGATCACGTTTCAGATTGCTATTTTTGTCTCACTGACGTAAAAGGTATAAATTACAAGAAAAAAAACACAGTTATTTACCCTAACTTATCTTCGGCTATAAGACCAGTCTCTCATTGTAAAAAATTGCCAGAACTAATACCAGTTGCAACTACGTCTGTTGAGAACGACAATTCACAACCGTCTACTTCAAGTGTATGTGTTGACGAGGACGATGACTTTGAGCTTGAAGAAATTGCAAAGGAGCCACATTTGATAACTCAAGGAGACCTAAATGATTTGGTTCGAGATTTAAATTTGTCAAAAAAACAGAACTATTAGGATCTCGTCTAAAAGAATGGAATTTGCTACATCATAATACAAAAGTTAGCTATTTTCGAAACCGTGATCAACACTTCAGAACGTATTTTTCTCAGGATGGAGATTTGGTGTTTTGCAATAACATAAATGAGCTTATGAAAATGTTGGACATAGATTTTGATTTCTCTCAGTGGCGTTTATTCATTGATTCTTCGAAAGCAAGTCTAAAAGCAGTTTTATTGCATAATGGAAATAAGCTTCCGTCTGTACCTGTGGCCCATGCTGCAAAGAAAGAAACTTATGAAAATATGAAACTTTTACTTGAAAAAATAAATTACAGTACATATTCCTTCAAAATCTGCGGTGATCTTAAAGTTGTTGCACTATTACTTGGACTTCAGCTGGGTTATACAAAGTTTTGCTGCTTTTTATGTGAATGGGATAGCCGAGACAGAACTAATCACTATATAAAAAAAATGACCTAAGCGTGCATCGTTTGTTCCTGGGCAAAAAAACATAAAGTATTTACCCCTTGTACAGCCAAATAATGTGCTTCTACCACCATTGCATATCAAATTAGGATTAATAAAAAAATTTGTGGAGGCAATGGATCGCAATAGGAGTGGATTTTTGTATCTAAAAGAAAAATTCCCTAAAATAAGTGATGCAAAGATAAAAGAGGGTATTTTCGTTGGCCCTCAAATTAGGGAGTTAATAAAAGATTCAAGATTTGAAGAAAAATTAAGCGATTTAGAAAAATCAGCATGGAAGTCTTTTAAAAATGTTGTTGCAAATTTTTTGGGTAACCACAAGAGTGACAGCTACAGAGAGTTGGTTATCCCTTCAACTGTCATTAACGAGACACAATAGAATTTTAATTGTTATCCGCCTTTATAAGGCTGCTTAACTGGTGATGAGTTAGCGAGCTGTTATTGTCATATCAAGCATTAGGTTGCAACATGTCACTTAAGATTCATTTTTTACACTCGCACCTGGATTTTTTTCCTGACAATTTAGGGGCTGTCAGCGGCAAGAGGTTCCATCAGGATATTTCTAATATGGAAAAGCGGTACCAGGGCAAATGGAGCCCAAATATGTTAGCAGATTACTGCTGGACAATTAAAAGGGACCAACCAGAAGCTAAATATTCAAGAAAATCTTAGATTTTCTAAGTCATTTATAAAAAAATAAACTTTTGATTTACGAGATCCGTATTTTTTCTTAATATTTTAAATTACTCAATAGAATAAAATCTTTATCTAGCAATTTTTTTTTAACTGTTTATTTTTTATTACAATCACCAATTAAAGTAAAAAATATCAAAAAAGTCCGTGTGGCACGACAAACTTGAAATTTTGTTGAATTATTAGGTACATCACTTAAAGAGTATGAAAAATAGATTACGACCGATTCTCAAACCTACCGAATATACATGTATAAAATTTCATAAAAATCGATCAACCGTTTCGGAGGTGTATGGCAACTAACATTGTGACACGAGAATTTTATATTGATTGATTTGTAAGTTATTATACTAAAATACAAGAAGGGGAATTCCAAAGCCAATAGACGAATAGATAGAATATTAGTCAGTTATAAGTTTATAATAAACAATTTTATAATAACTGTCTCACTCTGTTTAAAAAAATCTATAATAATCGCTGATCAAAAATACTGCTCTCAAATGAAAAGGTAGCAATTGATTAACTAAAGATCTAGCAAATTTCTTCAAAATAAAAAATTAACACAATACCCACCATGCTCAATAGTGTTGCTCTGATTAGATTTCAGCATCAGACGCAGCAGCTTAGTAGCCTCGCTGCTGACATTCTGACTGTTGATACGACGCTGTTGGAGCTCCATCTAAAATAGTTAAACTTTCTTTAATAGAATCTAATATGGCGACCGGGATAGCTGAATAAATAAGGCGTTAAACTGGGTGTTGTGACGTCAAATCAAATTAGGGTACGTTAAAAAGCTGTGCTGTTCAGTTCAGGAGGCCACATTTTACTCCGTAAATATCTTAGTTAAGCAATTGATACAAAAGAACCAAAAGCTTGAAGAAGTAAAATCAAAACTAAGTTCTTGACGTACCTATCTTCTAAGACAGGGTCTGTCCAAACTACATACCTTCGCGGGCTAATTAAATTTATTACAAAAGCTGGAGGGCCGCAGAAATTATACCAAATATTGATTATAAGTTTTGACAAAGATTCTATAATCCAAGCTATTTATGTACAACTGTTTTCTGATTAAAACATGCGTCGCGGGCCGCATGAAAACAAGCCGCGGGCCGTTGTCTGGATAGCCCTGTTCTAAGACATATTATCTTGAATTGTATATTTTATAGTAGACTAACAAACTGACCTGTTTGAGCAGTATATCCAGCATAAGTATGCAGCACGTGAGGTTCTGTGGCTTCATTTGATCGTCCTTGTCTTTTTTATCCTTGTCGTTGTTAGGGGACTCCTTAGCTTCCCTGGGTTTTGTACCATCTGTGTCGGGCACAGTGACTTGGTGAGTTTTATACGAGAAATTTAAAAGAGATTTTATTTACTAAACTTGAATCTGGAAGTGCACTTGACATTAAAAAAAAAAATCTAGTTAGTAGGATTTGAAAGACATTTTGCGAAAAATGTTTTTTTTTTTTTTTGTCAATTTATAAATATATTTAACACTTTAATTGGTCATACATGGGACCGTAATGTGTCGCGTTAGAGCCATAATCTTATCAGTATGTGAGAGAGATGGAACTATACAGGACAAATAACACCATTTTTTTTCCACTGAGGGCTTACACCCTTCATAATACGGGCTAACTATACATACCCCTTTATTTATAAACGTTGCTTAAAGTTAAGAGAACTATAAACGTCAAAAAATGCATGGTTAAACAGTCGCTAATCATTACTTAACTTTAAGCAACGATAATTAATTGATTCAGGCGTGACCTTGCGGAAATCCATTATAAAATACAATAGACGTGGATATATTTAGTAACTTGTTCCGCTTAGCTATTTCTAAAGAGCCATAAAAAACTCCTGAAAAAAATCGACACGTGTTTCACCTCTCAACGAGGCATCCTCAGGATGACGATGGACTTGTTGCGAACTCAAACTGTTGCCACACCGAGCGCTGAGTGCAGACACACTCAGCACTCAGCGCTCGGTGTGGCAACATGGCTTTTTAGAAATAGCTAAGCGGAACAAGTTACTAAATATATCCACGTCTATTGTATTTTTTAAGCAACGATTATAAATAAACTCCATTTACTGAGGCAAACTATTGGGACAGTTTTACAAAAAATAAATAATGACTTTACCTAAAGTAGGTGGTTTAAATATCTTCTCCGGCAGGTTGACGACGCAGTGGCTGAACAGGTCGAACAGTTGCGACAGCGGGATACGCACGTCCAGCATGGAGATCGTCTTGAGGAGATAAGCATATGTTTAATCACTGATACCTGATAGATAGTAAGTTAAACATATCTTCCCCAGAGGCAACTTTCAAAGAAATACAAGGTCAAAAAAGACATAATTCCTCACTGAAGTTACTTGATACAATGAGTTAAGGCTTTATTTAGTTTATTTTTTGTAAGTAAAAACATCTTTAAAACATAAAACATCTTTAAAACATAAATATTCATACCTGAAACCACTCCAGCACAGGTAGTACAGAGTCAGGAGTAGGTGTGGTGGTGACCTTCAGGACTGCGAACTTGTACAGGTTCTTCTCATCAACGCCCACCATCGCGCCTTCGGGCTCCAAGATCTTGCCCAGGGGTACCTTTAGCTCCATTAGTTCCTGTATGATGTAAGGTTATGTGTGTAATGGTTTGTGTTTTATAAAACTGGGTAGGTACTGCAAAATTTTTGAATGGAATAGAATATTATTTATGGTTGTTGTAGGTAGATCGACTCTGGGGCCGTTCAAGTATTACGTAAGCAGATTTATTACAATTATTTACCCCCGCCTCCCCCTTGTCAGCAAAAGTAAGCAAAGCTCTTACCCCCCTCCCATGCTTATGTAAACATTGGTATATGCATTTTCTTTTAATGTAAGTATTCTGTTTTTTTTATTGATTCATGAGCAACAGTTATAATTCTAACAAGTGTTTTAGACAAGTGAATAGCACGCGGTTATTCCCCTACTCGGTTCTAAGCGAGTACATAAACGTATTCATTGTTTGTGGGAATCCCCGAATATGCGTTTCGTTTTCAAGCATAGACAAAGTGTGGGTTGCCATATGTGTAAAAAAGTAAATAATTACTGCTGACGTAATCATCATCTAGACCCTCCACCCTCCATGTCATCAAAAATAAGCCAAGCATAGACCCCCCGCTCCCCTATAGTGCTTACGTAATACTTGAACGGTCCCTCTGGCCTTTTTAACCAAACCCTTTCCTCAAATAAAGTTGGCCAAAATTTGAAAGGTATTTACAACATATCTCTAGGGCAGTGGTCGGCCAACCGCAGCTCGCGAGCCGCATGTTGCTCTTTGGTATATAGAGTGCGGCTCCGTACAATTGTCGATGAGTGCGAGCGTAGATACACGCGGAGGTCGTGGTTTCGGTCATTAAGATAGATATCAAGTTTTATTCAAATATTTATTTCTGAAGTATTTTCACCAAAAATTAACAGGACATCGAAAATAATTCATTTACTACCTTTCAAAGTTTTCCAATGTTAACTTGTTGTTATGTAAGATGCCTTCATCATATTATTATCAGCCGATTATGATGATGATGAAGGCATTCTACTTCTTAGCAAGTTAATTTTAGGAAGCGTTGTGGAGTGAAAGGGGATGGGAGTTTTAAGGATTAAGAAAAGTGTATTGAGAGAGTTTGACGATTACTGACAAATGCTTTCACTAACTGGACAGGTCCACTCAAATCTGTGTGGTTCTTTCCTCAAAAGACCATTTCAGACACAAATCTACTTGGTCCTCATATGGCCTGACCAAGATTATGTCTGACTTTAAAAGAGACTGCGACCTCTGAGTTTGTTTCGGCCTTTCTTCTCAGAGTAGTCAGATAGGAAACGCCGAACTCATCTAGCTTATTTTTAATATAACGTGTAATAGTGATTCCAATGTCCTATTTACAGAATAAACGCTTCATTTGGACATACGGAAAGATTGGCTCTCATAAGAAATCTTAGTCGTTATAGTATTGATATTTGGCTCTATTGACTAATAAGTTTTCCGACCACTGCTCTAGGGTGTTCAATAAAAATAATAATATGAATTTGAGAACTGAATCATGTTAGATTTATATGTATTAAAACATCTAACTATTGAAGGTGTATCTGTATGGTCAGCAACGGAATTCCGTTACCAGAAACACTTAATTTTATAATGAGGTGTACAGTCAGTAACAAAAGTAATTAACTGATACTTTTACGTTAGCATTTAGATTCTAAATCAACATGGAATTATTCGATACTGGCACTGTTTTTTTAGCATTACATGCATTGGTGACGAAATTATATCATTATTATTTATTGCTTAAATTTAATCCTATTATTTTGTATTTCGGTTTAGTTATGATTAACTAACTGAAGCATTAGCTGACTTTTCTTGCTGACTGTACAAGATGAACACAATAAAAATCAAACTCAAAGCATTTATTTCATTAAAACTAATTACTGGCACTTTTAAATTGTCAAGGAGTCCTTCAGTCAGAAAGATGAAGTTAGCTGCCCATTCCAAAGCGTAGAAGGTTCCAATGGAGAAGAACGGGCAAGAAATTTTATGAACACTCTTTTAAATCACAGCCCGGCTAATACTTGGTTATTTTAGGTACTTCATCATCAACTAACATCGATCGGTAAAAGGCAGAATTTCAAGTGAAATATCTTACCTTTTCCGGAACATCAGTACAGATAGCTTCCATCCAAGCTGGCATGATGTAGTCCCAAATGGATTGCGTGATGATGCCGTACGGGATCAAGCAGTACAGTCTGTGAGAATAATAGAAGGGGTCACATTAAACCCTCGTACCCACGGGCGATTTTTAACGCGGCGGTTTTGTTTCTCGCACTGGGTTTTCAACGCACTGTTTAGCGCCGAGAGTTGAAAATCCAAGTGTATTTTATTGACTTTTAGATTCTCCGACCAGATGGATGTTGTCTCTGGTAGGCTACTGCTCGATGGTTGATATCAGGGTGTTGTATATATGCTACTTGCGAGATCCAGGATTTGTGCGACGTCAGGTTTCAGATATGTAGTTTGCATGTGGCATTGTAGATGTCGCCACAACATTAACCCTCATCATTATTTATAGTTATTTGCTCTTGTTTCATAATTATTATTGTGTATAAATATACAGGCAGGGACATCGACGCGAAAACTGTTACCATGGATTCAGTACATGATTCTGAACCCTCATGCGTTGAAATTTTTCGTCGGTTTTTTTTTTTAAATCTGCTGTTCCATACATTTTGACCGCGCAGGCAATTTTCTATGAAACAGCCAGCAGATAAAAAAAACCGACGAAAAATGTCAACGTTCAGAATCATATACTGAATCCATGGTAACAGTATTCGCGTCGATGTCCCTGCCACCCTCTATTTATACACAATAATAATGTTATGTGGAAGTATTTATTGTATATATAAATGGTACATCACAGGCTACCTGCAGTATTGTCTCTTCTTCTCCCTTTAAATCCATCGAAAGGTTGTCTTTAAAAGATTGTATTTAGCGATAAGACCGCCCATTGTGTCACCCTATGTATTCTATTCTATGTTTTGAGGAGACGCGCGTCTTGTACTAAGCCAGTTTTAGTATGCAAATGTTCCATTAACCTGTTGAGTCCATCCTTCAAGTGATGCGTCTTGGAGGCCAGGTTGTCCCAGTGGCCGGCCTGGCGCGTGTAGTGCGGCGGGTGCGGCAGGAGACACGCGACCAGCACGGAGCGGTGTGTCTCCGCTATGTTGCGGAGCCAGCCGCACACGTGCTCGCATTTCAGTTTCTCTACTGTGTTTGCTGTTTCACCTGGAATGGAGAATAAAGCGTTTAAAGTTCCTGAAATGAGTAGATAATTACAAAAAAAAAAATGCTAGAAAGCTTGTTCATTAGCTAGTAGGTAAGCAAGGCTGTACAGCGATTTTATGCAGTCAATGAAGTCGATTGTAATTTAGATTAAGCATGATTCCTTCGATTCAACAGAATAGACTAGCTATCTAGTACATTCAGCGTATATTTTTTTTTTTAACAGACTTCTAAAAGGACGTGGCAAAGAACGAAAATACTAAACCAAAGACACCGACTTCCGAAATTTAAGTTATTTTTCACTTTGTAGTGTTTTTTTTGGAAGTCAATTGTGATAAAGTATTATTTATTTTTCATTTGTTCTCATAATTTTGAACAGTCTTTTGTTTTTCCCGGAACAATCGAAAATATTTTTGACACGGAAAGTTCATCTCTCATTTTGGCTATTGTGTCCAAAAGGTAAGGCACACTTTATATAAATTTTGGGCAAGATGCCTGTAACTAACACCGTTTAGAAAAAAATATCTCATATCGACAATAAATTCATAAATTCCAAGTATAAGAGAAACTCACCAGTATAAGAGAAGGACGTGACATGGAACCAGTGGAACAGCACGGAGAGCAGACGTCCCAGGATCTCGTCAGGAGTGTCGGGGTTCGGAGTACACAGGCCCACCATTAGCCACACTCCATATCTAGGCAATATATTTATATTTCAAAGAAAATGGCCACAGAAAGGCTGCAGCCTTTCTGTGGCCAAAACTACAGAGAGTACAAAATTACAGAGACAGGAAGATAAATAAATAAAACAAATACAATACAAATCTAGGCAATCATTTATTTATTTTCAAACTTGTCTTCCAAACCGGAATACAGCTTGTTACTAAAAAGTCACGAAATAAAAAGGGTTAGCTTCTGCAAATAAAAATTGGCCCAGGTGAGACTCTGGGTCAAATTTATCTTGCAGTGCGAGATTTGTTGAGATTTGAGAAAATTTTCGTTCCAAGAGAGTACCTGCATTCATCACTATCCATGCAGATTGGAGACATTTGAAACGAGTAAACGAAGTCTTAAAGGATTTCTCATTTTGTTTCCATTTCTAAACCGATATTGATATCCTTAACATTTTTACCAACCTGGGAATCGAATCCAAGCCCTCATGCTCAGCACTAGCGCTTCGACCAATATGATGAAAACCAACTCTTACCTTCCAAGCAGTTGGCGATCTTCAACTGAGATGGGGTCAGGTAAGTCTACACTTAGTGGAGGCTTGAGTTGTTCAGTGGAACTGTCAGGGTCTTCCATGTTTATCGGCTTGGCTTCTTTTAGGAGGCTGCAAAGTAGAAATGACAATAATTACAGAGTGAAGTACCCACATCATTTTCTTTGTATTTCTTTTTGATTGAGAATGCTAAGAACTATTTTTTTTTTTTTTTATGGGTTTGCTTGTAGAATTTCAAACTCATGGTAACTCCTATGAATATACCAGGTTATTGGTTATACGTCGGCAATCCGTTATGGGGATGTACAAGAGGTCATTTACAACCAAATGACGCCTTTTGATGACTCCTATGCAAATGTCAAATATTTTTGAAACATTTGAATTTTTTTTTTTTAGGGAGCTTTGGTGGCCCTGTGGTAACGGCCGCGACTTACGAGTTGTACGTCGTAGGTTCGAACCCAAACAGGCGCTTTACTTTGTGTAAATTATTTCATCACCACTGCTCTCCAAACGGTGAAGGAAAACATCGTGAGGAAACCGGCATGTCCTAGAATCGAAAATTCGAAGACATGTGACATCTACCAACCCGCACTGGGCCCGCGTGGTGGATTACGGCCCACTCCCTCTCACAGAGAGAAGGCCGCAGTCCCAGCAGTGGGAACATTTATAGGCTGATGATTTTTATTTCACACATTTCAAAATATAAAATGTCACATTACTAAAGTAGTAAATGACCTCTCCTACATCCCCTTAACGGATTGCCGACGTATAGCCAATAACCCTGTATGTAAATATTGATGGATAGAGAGGGAAAGGCGGGCCCAAGAAAAGATGGATGGATTGTGTAAGGAATGATATGAAAGAGGTGGGAGTGATTGATAGCGTGATGGTTGATAGGGGAGAGTGGAAGAAAAAAAACGTGGTGCGCCAACCCCACGTACCATGAGACAAGAGAAGGAAAATGATGTTAACTCCTGTGATTGACTGACTGTAATAACAACCTAATCCAATCACTTGATATCAGATTGACAATCTAATATCAAGTGAAAAGCTAATTTTTACGTTGATTAGCCCTTTAAAAACCATGCAGGTATTAAACGCGTAGCATTTCCTGGTACACGTATCACAAACTATGTACCTGATAATGGCCTCGACGAGGTTAGTCTGCATGTCGCTGTCCATCTGCCACGCGAGCGGGAGGCGAGTGTGGACCACGTGGTCGCCGCCGCGTCTGCTGTTGTGACGGTTGCCGTGACACTGTTGGCAATATCTGAGAAGAATAGTAGTATAGCATTAAAATAAGATAAAATTTATCAGACCGTAAAGGATGATTTCCACCATACGGCTCGCATTGCATCGGATTGGAAAGGATATGAACGGATGCGGCGACAGCCGATCGCGTCCCGCAGGATGTCGACGCATACGATCGGCTCCGTACCGTCGCTTGCGAATTTATCCGTTTCTGCGCCTAGTCAAATAGTTTCATTCCTACTATATTGACGTGTTCTAGTTTTTGAAAATGGTTGAAGTTGACGGTTGCATTAGAAAAGAAAAAAATAATCATTAAACACAAAAGAGGAAAAGAAAAACTTGGATTGAAAGGATCCGATCGGATACAACGACAGGCGAACGGAGCCGATCGCGCATCACAGCATACTTTCGGCTATGATCGGGTGTCGCGGAGGCAGTCCGCGGTCAAGCTGCTGTGTGCGGCTTGGTATTATAGACTTTAAATACTGTGTGAAATATGTGTCACCATAGAGAAATTACTGGGAATTCAGAAAATTTAATGCTTTTAGAGGAATCGCTTAATGTGGCCGTTTTAGACCCGCAGATCCGATGCGTTGCGAGCTGTTTGGTGGAAATCATCCTTAAATCAAATTTTATCAGATTTTCAGAAACCAGGTGGTCTTATTTTACCAAAAGCCACATCACAGACCAGAAATATATTAAAGTCTTAGATATAAAATCTATCACGTAAAATTATAAGTTAGAATTAAATTGTTTAATTGTTAATTCGCCGAGATTGTAATAAATTATTAGGAACGAACATTAATTCTTATGAAAACAGAGAAAAAAGAAGCAGTAATTTGTCTATTGAAATACAGGCCTTTAGATTTTAAAATTGTAGCGCTCCTATATCTTACCTTATGGGGTGGTTTCCATTGTAACTGGCGCATTCGTTGGAAAAACAGATTGAATATGCAGCCTTGTCTGTCGATCGGCAGTTCTGAAATCACACATTAATTCACTTGGTTAGAAATGTATGATATTTACTTATTGTCGAAATATTTTTTTTTTAACAATTTTATTTACCACCTACAACAACAATCCTAATTAATATTATAAATCCGAAAGAGAGTTTGTTTGTTTGTTACGCTTTCACGCTAAAACGGCTGAACGGATTTGGATGAAATTTGGCACATGGGTAGACCATGACCTGGATCAGGACATAGGATACTTTTTATCCCGATATTCCAACGGGATCGAGACTTATGCGGGTGAAACCGCGAAACGCAGTTAGTAAACAATATTCTATTCTAAAAAAAAGTTTGACAAAAATATAATTTAAATAAAATGCTGGGCGATTCCATTATCACGGGTGCTACATTTAGACGCATATAAAGTTCCTAAACGATAAAATTAAAATCATTTGTAATTAAATTAATCTTGGAAGAGTTACATTTTAACATGTTCCCTTAATATTAGTTTACAAACATTTTAATTTGTTATTTATATAGTCAGGAGGAAGGTTCAAAGTGCTATCGCGGGTGCAACAAAATTGGCCCTACCTTTCTGGACCATAAGACAAAAACACATAAGTCTGTTAATTGTGAAACGTTTATTATGTTATGCCTTGTTATTTCCTAAGGAGTTAAACTAATAAATTGAAAGACAAAATAGTATAATGGAAAACAAAAATAAATACTGAATTATTCACTTTTGAAGCAATCGCGGGTGCAACATTAAATTATCGCGGGTGCAAACCGTCTAATTTAAGTGTATATAATAATATCAATAAAAACTTATATAGGAACAAAATAACAGATCAAACCATTTTAACTACAAATTAGTACCCTTCTCTGTCACTTTAGTTAATTGTTTCTTCTCCAAAACATAACATAACATAACATCACGCCTGTAATCCCCGAAGGGTTTCTTCTCCAATACGTCAATATTCGTCAAAAATTCTATGAACATATTCATCCATCAGTATTTTTGTCTGGCGCTTCCAACTTCGTGATTATGTCTTTAAATTGCACGACCGCTATGTCATTCACGATTTCAGTGAAGCGTTTGCCATCAATCGTCGAGAAATTTTACTCTAATTTCTCCATCTACATCCATATCGCATATCGTAAAAAAGATAAATATAATATTAACACACTTATTAAATATGTATAATTAATCATACACAGCATATATTATTATTTAAGG
This sequence comes from Agrochola litura, assembly GCA_949152395.1. Lineage (NCBI taxonomy): Eukaryota > Metazoa > Arthropoda > Insecta > Lepidoptera > Noctuidae > Agrochola > Agrochola litura. Next base: position 1,588,527 of record OX424512.1, read on the forward strand.
CATGTCAAAACAATAAAATATACAATAAATCACACAATAAAGTTACTTGAAAAAGTGTTGCACCCGCGATTCTAATAACGATCGCGGATGCAACCAATTTAAGTTAACATTTATTTCAATTCAACTAACATTACTCTATTAAAAACGATTGATTTAAGTTTGCTTTTGATATCTTCTTACTTTTACAAAGTTTCAAAACGTTAGCACTTTATTTCCATGAAATAAACAAACTTTTATGTCTTTTGTATCGGGGGTGCAACAGGCTAGCAGTACTTTCTTGCAGTCGATGATGCTTAAAAAATATAAACAAATACTTACGGTTTTCGGCAATTATAAAGAAATTAATATTGCCACTTCATTTTTAACCAGCAAAACATAATCTCAAACTGTCAGAACAGCTGTGATTGTGTTGTTTTGCCAGGTGTGATTTTAGTTTAAACCATTTCTTCGAAAGGTAATAATTTCCAAGCGCGCCAAAAATTTTGAACATGAAGTAAAATCGAAAAAATAAATATTAATATTGAAGGAGATGTTTCATTTTCGGCCATAAAGTGTACGTTAATGAAAAAAAATGAAAAAATTCCACGAATTGAGGAAAAACATTCTCTCCTGTTTATTCCCCTGATTACTTCGGCACAAAAAATAATAGTTTAACAAATTATTGCCATATTCTATTCATCATGGCGTCCTTTTACTTGCATACTACTTTCGTCCAGAAATCATGTTACATTTTAACAAAAAATATCACGTAGACGTTATTTAAATAAATATGAAAGGCATGTATTTCTGTACTATATTAAGATAGCTATCATAAACAACTTTTTTGATTTATTAAAAAGTATGATTCATCATAAAAATAAAAAACTGCTTTTGTGGATTGTAGATTTGTAGGTATTTCTGAACGAAAATGGCTAGCTGTCGATGGTCGTATTTCTCCTGACAAACGTCAAACATTTTCGGTTTTTATTTTGTGCCCAAAAAGTATTAGATATTATGGAAAAAATTGTCTTTTATTGTATTTAGGAGTTCGTTTCCCAGGTTTTCTAAAGTGTACATGTTATGGCCGGAGTCCCATACAAAAATGAAACGTCTCCTTTAGACTTTCTTCTTTACACTGTTATGAAAAAAAGTAAGAAATAATGTGATTTAAAAATGTATTAAAATCGTCTATAGCGAAATCGCCCTGCTAAGATAAATACCTTATTCTCGCACACCATGGACACCTGCTGTTGAGGATGCAAGATGTCGAAGAAGCGCTGATTCGGATGCTCCCTTAAAATTAAAGAAAGTCAAGGTATTATTGCTTGGACGGCAGAACAAAGATTTTAAGGTTTAATTTTATCTGGATAAAAATCTATACTTTATCGTATAAGGACGATTGGAGGATTTCTTGCTCTTTAAAGGACTCTTTACGCTACTATGCTGCCTGTACTGTGTATATTCTACATTAGACAGTTGAAAAATATAGTCGAATTATCTGAGTTAGAGACCAATACTTATTATTTATAAGATTTCCGAGCTTTATTACAGACTGGAATCCATTTTAATCACTAAATTAAGTGTGAACTCCTTTGCTAGACAATCAATCTGTCTAGTCTTTTCCCAATTATGTAGAGGTCAGCTTCCAATCTAACCGGATGTAGCTGCATACAAGTATTTTACATGGAGTGACGGCCTATCTGATTTTCACAACTCAGTCACTGGGTAACGCGATACCCCTTGGTAAGACTGGTTGTCAGACTTTTGGGCTTCTGACTATACGTAACGACAGTCAAAGATCGATTAACGTGCTTTTCGAATCATGGAGGGATCTCGATATGTAATGGACAGTGACCCATTCACGAACCAACCGCGGCAAGCGTAGCTTAACCTTCGATTGACCGGTGCAGCAGTTATTATTTAGCCATAAGCCACTCTGCTAGTCATTAACTTAAAAGTACTGGAAGGTGGCAAGATGAATTATGGTCTTTTCTTTGAATGTCAATAAAATTCAAAAAATTCAAAATTCAAAATTCAAAAGTCATTTATTCAAATTAGGCTGAGAATCAGCACTTTTCGAACGTCAAAATTACATAAGACAGTCCCCCAAAAACGCCCACCCTTCACCACTAAACATGGCACATACCTGTGTATCTCATTAGCACACTCTATACACAAGTACAGAGGTGGTGGACTGTCAGACGCGAAGGTCACACTGATGCAGTGGTCGTAGCACACCTTGGCTGCCTCTGCCGAGCCAGCATTAGGACACATGTCGCGTTGGCACAGGAATGGAACCAGGTCATCTGTAATTGAGAAAATTTTAAAGAACATGACAAGAGTTAAGAAAAAAATAATAGATTGTGGTATTTTAACTTTGTCGTAGACATAAAGACATGCAGGGTATTATTAAATTAGCTGGAAAATCTTCTCATAATATCATTATGATTATCGATATATTAACACGATACAACAAAACAAGCGCTTTACTTTGTGCAAATAATTTCATCACCCCTGTTCTCAAAACGGTGAAGGAAAACATCGTGAGCATGTCCTAGAAACATAAATTCGAAGACATGTGACATCTACCAACCCGCACTGGTTCCGCGTGGTGGATTTACAGCCCACTCCCTCTCGAAGAGAGGAGGCCTGTGTCCCAGCAGTGGGAACATTATAGGCTGATTATGCACGTCTGCGAGCTCGAAAGCTATTTACTCACTGGAGAACTTGCACAGCAGTCCCTTCCTGTCGAACAGCTTAGCGTCGAATGGCGGCCAGTAGTAGAACAGTAGCTTGGCAGCAGACAGTCTTGCGCCCCACGTGCCGTATGCTATGACGCACAGGATGTCTTTGACGACTGATTGCTTCATCGACATCAGGCATTCGAGGAGTTGGCAGTGGTGGGCTAGAAGATACACGTGTACAAATACATAAATTAATATTTATCTTTATATCGAAAACCTTAGAGAGCTAAATGAGGTATATTATCCTAAATGACAAAGAAAATAAGAGGCAAAATAGATAACTCATTACTACAACATACCCTATGTTGTAGTAATAAGCATGATGCTGTATTAATTATAAGTAAACGTTGTAATTTTTAATAAGAATTGATTAATTGTAAAATAATAAATTATTTGATGTTGATTTGAAAAGAATTGGTAGTCCAAGACAATTTAAAATTGTTAACGAAAGACCAATTAGTTTTAATAATTGAAAAAGCTAAAAGTAAAAACTGACTAATTATAATTTAGAAATTGTTTAAGACAGCAACCCAAGACCCCACCCATTAATTCTGAAAATATTTGTAAGTGTCGTCATTAAGTTACTATTAAATTATTATGAAACTACAAAAATATACCTAAAGTTATAGAAAATTATTCAAAAGTTATTTAAAATTTGCTAACCCTACAATAACTCAAGCATGATTTAAATAAAGAATTAACTCGAACTGTAAAAAAAACAAAAGACGACCCTAATATCAGTGCCACAAAGCTTCAATTCCATTGCATGAAACAGCTTACTCATAAATCATTTTTACAATCGCTCCTGTCACCGCCAAATGACGCTACAAGCAAAACACTGCCGCAGTGCGACAGTGCATTACTAGTGGCGCCATCTACTGAACGTTTCCACAACTCACATAGCAGTCATGTCACAATATTAAACTAGATGGCGTTACTGCTCACGAACTACCGCAATGCGACACTGCATGGTTAGTGGCGCCATCTAATGTAAGTTACGAAGACTCACATACCAATCACATCACATTATTTAGACCACGACCTCAATCGATTTTAAAATGATGAAATCAGTTAAGCCCGTGTAAGTCGTCACGAGGTTGGGTATATGGCGCCACTAGTAATATTATGTCGCATTGCAGTCAATGCGACATAATATTATGTATTTTACTTTCGATAGTCAACAGACAAGTTGACCAATTAATTAAAGATAATGTAATACGAGAGTCCCATTCTCCTTGGAATGCCCCTGTTCACCTGGTGCCTAAGAAGATGGACGCATCTGGTGAAATTAAATACAGGATGGTAATTGACTTTAGAAGACTTAATGAAATTACTATTGACGACAAATACCCCTATGTGTGTATTATATGTGAAGACTTGTAATTGGCTGTCAGTCATATTTTCCAGCTATTAGTCTGTTTTGTTTAGCTGTAAGTCTTCCAAAGGAAATAAATAAATAAATAAATAAACATTAATTACCTTTTTAACAAGTTGGGAAAGAGCACTTACTATACTACGCTTGATTTAGCCAATGAATACTATCTTGCATTGCACCATTTTACCAGTGGCGCCATCTAGTGAACCTTGCAACAACTCATATTCTAGTCAGATAGTAGATACAACGTATTTTACATGTGATTGCGCCTTGGATCAACCTAGACGAGAAAAATAGCCTCACTGGCTAATTATTTGTAACAGTAGTGGCTATTTAAGAACCGTAATTAAACAAAAAAAATCTTCACAATCTGCTGAACGAAGGCAACTTGGTACAGTACGACACAACTTAGATGTAGCATAAATTTGAAAATTTGCATTTATTCATTTCAAAGAAAAAGAAGGCGTGAGTTTATGTATGTATGTATGTATGTCATTTCAATTTCTCGAATGAATTTGGTTATTTTAAAAGTTATTGCGTTTGCGTAAAGATCATTTTCAACTAAAGCAGTAATAAAGATTGGTGATATTGAAAGATGCACTCAGTTCGGATGGTGAACTGGTTTACGAATTTTGCCGATGCTACTACATCTAAGTTGTGTCGTACTGTAATTATATTTTTTTTATGGAAAAAAATATACTTCTAAGTGTTTTTTGTCTTTAAACTCTTTTGGTCTTTAAACAAAGCAATAAAACTTTAGTCAAGAACATGTTGACAAACAAGAATGGGTTTTTGTTTTTGTCTAAGATACTTCTTTGATAAAGTCTTGCGAGCATTTATTTTGTTACATTTGCCCGAACTTCCTCAAAATTATCTGAAGTTTTAAAAACTTTATTAATCAATTAAAAGCCCAGGATATTATTTTTGTTATTTCTCCTGGACTTTCTCTGATTTCAGGTCTCAGTGCCAAAATTACTATCTTCTCTGTTGCGAGTTTGCAAGGGGCCATGTTTAACAAAATGGTAGGTAGATAGTTGTTTCTATATTATTTTGACATGTAGTTTTTCGTCATGGGTATCATTTTCAGGCATCAATTAGATTAATAGCACCCAGTAATAAAAATATCATAGTGGGAATTTTCCTTTTACAGATAGTTTTCAAAAAGACCAAAAATTAAAAAAAAAACCCTCACTTGTTAAAAAAGGCTGACATCATTAGATGCTCGAAAGTTTTTTTGAGGCGCAATAAAATATTTCCCTTTATGTTTTTACTCAATAACACTTACCTGGATTGCTTGAGTGCTGGAACACCATCATGATGATAGCTGCGACTGACTGCGACGCCTGACTCTCTTCCTCCATGCCTGCATACTTGCGTGCTGAAAAAAATATATTATGTCAGTTTGTTGTTTAAAAGAGGATAAAGGAACCGGTACAAAAAAAAACTCATTTTAATTATCATATTGGCCTCTGGGGTGTTGGTGACATTTGATAAATTTTTGATAAATTTTGATAAATTTTTATTCATTTCATGTACCATCGAAGAAACCTATAACTAAGCAATTTGAAAACAAAATCCCATGCACACGACCCTTTTTTTTCGTAGGTAACCGTTACTATAGTGGCCGAGCGCTGCAAGCAGAAATAGTCCTTACGGTGTATAGGTATGGGTTTCTTCGATGGTACATGTACATGTCTCTAAAGTTTAATTTTTTAAATATGTTTATACCATCACACTTCTTCAAATCCTCCTGTAATTTTTTTAACAGCTGATAATAAAACACCGCATTCAAATTTGGTTCACCCGTTTAAGAGCTACGGTGCCACAGACAGACACACACATAGCGGTCAAACTTATAACACCCCTCTTTTTGCGTCGGGGGTTAAAAATTGGGTAAATAGAGAAACAGGGTTATATTGAGACAAAACTATGAAAAGGATTTTAACATTGAATTACCAAGCTTTTAGTTTTTCACCAAAAATATTTTTTTTTTGGTAAAAACATAACAACAGGTTTCGATTTTTTAAATTAAAATTCACTTAGTACCTAATTAATAAAAATACTTAGTCCTTGTTCACGAAATTTTTATTTTTCATTTACCGTTAGATAATTTTTCTGATCTACTTCCGTATGAAGACTAAAGGAAAACAAACCGAAGAGAATGAAGTGGAGGAGGGAAATTTTTATTATAACACTACGAAAAATGTGAAGTATTTTTAACTGACTTCCAAAAGGAGGAGGTTCTTAACTTTGCTTGGGTAGTTCTTGAGTTAGCTTCAATTATACGTATTTTTTCCCACTTAGTATGTAGATGATATGATAACTTCTTGTCACTGTTATTTACATAGCAGGTAGTGGTATTCGAATTTGTGTGGGGTAGGTACCACAACAAAAAAGTGAAAAAAAAAAACTTTTTACAAAAAAAAAAACAACCGACTTCAAAAAAAAACACTACAAAGTGAAAAATAACTTTAATTTCGGAAGTCGGTGACAAACGAAAATTCAAAACCAAAGACACCGACTTTCGAAATTAAAGTAATTTTTCACTTTGTAGTGTTTTTTTTTGAAGTCGGTTGTTTTTTTTTTTGTAAAAAGTTTTTTTTTATACCGTTTTTAATATTTTTTCCACGCGAAAAACACAGTAATTTAACCATCTTACTTAAAATACTTACTACAAACTTGTTGTAAGCATAATAAAAAATATACATTTTGTCTTTAGATTCTCCTTTACATGACCGTGGTAAATCTAATGAAAAAGGTTTCTATTAGTATTTTTAAACATCAGACGTTCAGTTTAACGTGAGATAAAGATCACATGATGTTATTATTTTGTCTAATTATTTCAACCTTCGTTACTACACAAGGTTCGGTTGTAACTCGTCGTACATTTATTGTTATGTTCCTGAAGAGCCATTTGCGAAATATAATGACTTTTCTGTTACAGACCTTATCCTTACCTTGACTTTTCTGTTACAGACCTTATCCTTACCTTGACTTTTCTGTTACAGACCTTATGCACATATATTTGAAAAAACAAAAATATGTGCTAAAAAGGAGCTACATCTGCCAACAAACTGCTGTGCAGTTTGGCAGAGGTAATTTACTATGTAAAAACAAGTATTGTTGTGAATAAACACTTTTTCATTTTCATTTTTTTTATCCTTAACTGCCTTTAAGACCTTACAAGTCGTGTCAGACACTTACTAACTAAAACCCACCGGTGTTTCTTCAGTTGCCATGTTGCCGGGGGCCACGTTAACCCTTTCGTACATCCCCGCAACCCCGGCAGGCATCGGCCCTATCGGACCCGGTCAGTTCTGCTAACATCTCTTTGAGGCGCGCGTGGAACACAACGCGCCATTGGCCCGGGCGTTACCAGACACCCTGAAGATCATCCCCCCACCTAATCTAAGGACGGATCAAACGTAGTAACTTTAATTAAATACTTACTAATAGTAAACGGCAGGATATAATAAGAGAGTAGATGCAGGATCTCCTGATGCAGAGCCACTGGGAACATCGCGACGCAGTAGGCTACCAAGAAGGGAAGGTTGTCAATCATGTCATACTCCAGGAAAGGCAGCAGGCATCCCAAGCACTGCAGGATGGCTTGACCGAATGCTGGAAACAAGCGTTTAAAAGATTTTATGTTTTAAAGTGTTGAAAAAGAATTTCAAGTGTTAGAAAATTAAGTACATCAATATTTATATTGTCAAAAAATAATTCAAAGTTTAAAAATATTGTGATTGTTCAAAGCGCTAGAAAAGGATTTCATAGTTCGAAGTGCGAAAGTATTTAAATGTTGAAAGAGTTCAAATGCATTTTATTGCTGAAAGCATTAGAAAAGTATTAGTGTTACTAAAATATTTTGTTATTTAATAAGTATAGACGTTGCTATCGTACAAAAACAACTTCCATTACTACAACAAAGGCACGTACTTACGAGTAACGAGGGTACTAAAACAGATAAAACTGATAAAATACAAAAGGTGACTTAACCAGTCTTTAATTTTAAACCTTGATCATCATTGCTACCGACTTTATTTATATTTAAATATTACATACCACAAAAACAAAGAAAAAAAAATTCGTCAAACTAACCCAGTGTCCCATACTGCAGATGTGGTGTGGAGTCAACGAGCCCGGACAGCGCGTTGAACAGGCTCTTATAGTCCAGGTTGGGGTACAAACCCATCCTCTCACTGTCATTGTCAGCATCCCGAAGCATCTCAAGGGGAGAGCGCGGGACATCTTTGAGGACGCCTGAAGAAATTGTGAGGCAATCAGCGAAAAGTTGGAAATTACTAAACTAACCTACTTATTAAGCCTTGAAGTTTAACCTAACTTAGACTTCTAAAAGCCGCTCTGTAAAATCATTATGTATCTAATATGTTTTGGAGCTGTCCCTGTGGCTCCGCTCGCGTTGGCTAAATGAAGTGGTACTAACAAAAACCCGTTCAGAGAAAATATACCTACTTACTTACCTAAGAATTTAAATAATAAAAAACCGTGGTTTGAATATGTTCTTCAGTTATAAGACTTGTTCGCTGAATCCAGGCCTAACGCTTTCTGACACAGGAACATGTGGATAATCCTCAAGAAACCTATTGAAAAACAATAAAACTATTAAAATCAAAGGATACTTACTAAGAAGAGTCTGTGAGAAATATTTGACAGTGTTGGCAATGTCAGTGCCGAGAGGCAACGGCTGAATGTTGTGTTGCAGCCGCAGCTGGGCGTCGTACAGGCTGCGGATCTTTGCTGTAACTGTATAGGACGAGGCTAGAGAGTTACCCTATTAGTATATTGGCCTTTTTCTTCATTCAGCAGAAGAAGGAGAAAATATAGATATCAAGCTCTGGCCAAACTGAAAATTCGCTCGCGCAGATTTTGTCAACTAACCTGTATGGATGTGGTCAAACTGACGTGAACAGTCGCATGACTTCCTAAATTCCTAGTCATTAAAACAAACGAAACATTCCGGGATTCGCTTCAATGTGCCCAGAGCTTGAAGCTTGCGTTAGGTATCTAAGCACAGAGTTAAGCTATACTTATTATAGATGGATTTTAAAACTATTCCATTACTGTTTAAAATCGGCTAAATATTTTGAGAAGACAGCAACCGATGAGAATTATTTCATGATTTTTTATTTCAGCTTTTTCAAGTCGCTTGTAGCCTTGAAGTTTAACAACTTTCTCGCAGCGACTTCTAAACTACGACAACATAATATTTAAGCTCCTGGAGTCAGGGTCAAGGTGCATTCCGGATTTCCACCGGATACCTAGATAATAGTTAACTTTAAAAAAACCTCTATTTATGTTGAGTAAGTATATCATATATATCATTCCTTTTTTAGTCCACCGTTCCAAATTGTAAAAAATAAAACTCAATAATAAAACTCTATTGTTAAGATATTTTAGAATGTTTTATTGTATGAAACAATGTGGTACAAAACATGTGGTTGCGATGCGTGGGATCAGTTTTCATTGAAACAGGGAGAGGGTTTATTATTACACAACTCCCCTTCAAAGCATTATTAAAATGCAACCCTCAAAGGACCAGAGTCCATCAGATTATGTCAATAGCAATTAATTAGTATGGCTACATAAGGGTGGATTGCGATCAGACACAAATAAAGAACCACTTATCAAAGGGTACAGTTTTTTTTTGTAAGTATCTACCCTCAAAGCAAAACAAAGTAAATAACTGCTTATTAACTAGAGTAAATAACTGCTACCCTCGAACCGGTCCCCTTTATGTGCACATGAACGATGCACGTGTGTGCACTGAGTGCACCCTAAGGCCTGAAACTGCCGCGGTTCCATACAAGTGCTCCGTTGCGGAGCCAAGCGCGGGCGTCCGTCGCGGGGAAGCGGGCCCCGCACTCGCACCATGTGTCCCGCCTCCGTGCGACGGAAGCCCGCGCAGGGGCACGCGCGTTGCCCGCCAGCAGTGTGGCCAGCGGTTTTGCAATGTAATCCTATACTATTAAACGAGCAATATTTGTATATATTTATTTATTACAGCATGGAAGACTTACAGCTAAAAAAACAACAAAAAAGTAAACAATAGTCGACAGAAAGCCAATTACAAGTCTTCACGTTTAGATATTTGTAATTACGTTCTCGAAAACGGCTCTAACGATTTCGATGAAAGTTGCAATATAGGTGTTTACGGGAGCGAAAAATCGATCTAGCTATATCTCAATGTCTAATATCTGGGAAAAATCGTTTTCTCCGTATTTTCACCCGAGCAGAGCTCGGTCGCCCAAGAACAAGATAATGAATGATGACATTAAAATAATGATATGGTAGCATGGGATTAGTAAATATCTACTATCATGGCAGCATGGAATTAGTATGTACGTACTACACATGGGATTGGTATGAACTATCCTATACTATTAAATGAGCCTTATCAATGTTTACCAGAGCAGAGCTCGGTCGCCTAGGTACTAATATATTAAGTTCTCCATCGACACGACTGTGCACACCGTTGAAATTGTACTAGCAACACTGCGTAAATAAAATAATCTGGTCTCCGCGACGGGGGCCGTCGCGTTCCCACGGAGCCCATCCGCGTGTCCACGCGTGTAGACACGCGACGGGTGCCCGTCGCGGGCACCCGCTTAACGCAGTTTCAGGCCTAATAGCAGATTTTTACCGAATAAATAGGTACCTAAATTATTGATACAGAGTTTTGATAAACTCCATGATTGCTATTCTGTGATGATTACACAGAAAAACAAAATCAAACTTTTTTTTTGTTGCATAAAGTTTTTCTATGTCTTCTTCAAGAAGGAGATGTTTAAACAGCCCTGACTGTTTTTGTGTTATTTGTGGAGAATATATGTTTAAAAATTCCGTTTGAACGTGTCGGACTTCGTGAAAAAAACATATTTGGACTACTTTGGGTTTCCATTGCTGACGAACGCCAAGCCCTGAATACCTATTTTGGTATGTAAAAATTGTGTTGAGTCTTTGCGACTATGGGCAAACAAAAAAATACCCTCTTTTAAGTGCAAAGCTCCTATGATCTGGCGTGAACCATCCAATCATCACGATGACTGTTATTTCTGTGTTACTAAAATCATAGGAGTAAACCATCAAAATTGCTCGAAGTGGATATATCCTAACTTAAAATCTTCTATAAGACCAGTCTTGAATACTAGTGACACAGCAGTACCTCAGCAGCCATGTACATCTTCGGAACATCCAGATGAGTGAAGTCAACAAACCGATAATGTCGACAGTAGTGGAGACAGTGATTTTGATTGCTTCCATTATCCCAGACCACTAAATCAAGTTGATAGATGATACAAATTTTATCAACCATATGACAGCTATCGAGAAATGTGCATGGCAAGACTTTGTTTGGGTAGTGAGGAATTTTTTGGGAAATAGAAAGTCTGATGGCTACATTCAGCAGGTTAAACAGTTGCTGATACACTTTCAGCAGCTTGGATGCAATATGAGTGTTAAGCTTCACTACTTTCACAAACATTTAGAATATTTTCCCGAAAATCTCGGTGACCTCAGCGAGGAACAAGGGGAGCGTTTTCACCAGGGTATTCGCAACATGGAGGACAGAAATCAGGGATATTGGAACGTACATATGATGCCTGATTATTGTTGGAGTATTCAAAATAGTAATTCTAACACCTCACGCGAGAAAATCATGTAAAAGAAATTTTCATTCAGAATAAATACATTTTATACCTTAAACTATGTGCATTTTTAGCGAAAAATCGCGTCACTTCATAGCCGCTAAACTAGAGCTAGGTAAAAACGACATGTTTTTTAAATCAGCGTGGAAAAAGTATTCAGATTCATGAAAAAAAATTCATGCAACAGACATGCTGTTGTCCTGTGTTATGAATAATAGAGCAAAAGAGTGACGATGTAGGTCCCAAGATAAAATATTTTATTGAAGTAATACTGTTAAACGAGCAACATTTTTGTATATATATTTATTTGTTTGTATAAAGATTTCTACTTTTCTATTTGTACCTACTCACGTTCTCAAAATCGGCTCTAACGATTTCGATGAAAGTTGCAATCTATATGGGTTTACGGGAGTGATAGCGATCTAGCTAAGTCTTGTATCTGGGAAAATTAGTTTTCTCTATTTTCACAGCCTCGGGAATGTGATAGGTACAACGTTGGAATACCTGGACGATATGTTTTGCCGGCTATCGCGCTGGGGCTCTGTCTCGCATGGGGTCGCAGCTTTATACTGAGCGATAGCCGTTTTGCGTGGATGTGACGCATATTTTCCCCCAATTTGTTATTTACGTGTTTTTTTTTTATCTTTCTTTGCATCATGTTTACCGCAAATAAACGAATTTTCTTTCTTTCTTTTATCTATTTTCACCCGAGCAGAGCTCGGTCGACCAGGTACTTCAAGTAATAACGCATCAAAGCCGCCATCTTTAGCACCGCAGTGAACAAGCGTGGGAGCGATTGCGATGGCTTACAATAATATAGGTATCTACCTACCTACGCCTTGCCTAACATAATTTTTAAACGAAAGATTGAATTGAGATTATGAAGAAGTCATCCAATATTTCAGCTTTTATTAGTTGCTAATTGCCTAATCCTACCTATTCAAAATTGACTACAATCTTTCTTGCTTCTTTTAATCAAATAAGTAGGTACCTACGTTAATGTTTGTCCTCACATGCACACATTAAGTTTATCGCAAACGTTTCGGTAAGTAAAACAGCCTCCTATATCGCCGAGGACGCCAACGCCTCCAATCTAATTAGGGAATTTGAAAAGCCGCCATCTTTAGACGCCAACAGAACGCATGCCGTTTTCTAAGTACAAATATTGGACTATCACGATGTTTTCCCTGCTACCTAAAAGACTACGAATCGGTTATTAAATTCAGAAACTATTTTAAACCATATTTGGATTTATCTTTGGAAATCTAATATTGAAAGTCGAGGCAGTATTTAAAAGACTGCACATTTATTTATAGTAGGTAAGTACAGAAACCGAAACAAAGGAGCGCGGGAATTAGTGACATGTCATTCAGAAAACGGAAAATAATAGGTACTACCATTTATTTAGAAGATAATATTGTACCAACATTAAATTCAAAATTTTGGACCAAAATCATTTCTTAGGAAAATAGTTTTGCCGCCATCTTGAACGGGAATTGATGATTGAGTAATACCTACCTACCTACCTTCCTATGATTTCGTACCTCAGTCAGAATATCGGGCCCTTTATTTCCATAAATTTTAATACAACCATAGCTTAGAAGATCTCAATAACGAATTCGTAATCTTAGAAACTATCAGCGAACCAAATTTGAAAAAAAAATCTACCTCTTCGTTGAAAGCCGTCCAAGACGAACGAGTCAAAAATTTTAGATTTCGCGCCTACTATGAGAAGAAAGACGCATGCGTCACTTACGTCAAGTGTCACTTCAAGAAAAGAACCTCGTGTTTTAAAATAATCTTACTGTTTCGACTTTGAAGAACTGTAAGTTTTAAATAATTGAACACCTCGATGCCAATCAACAAACTATTTCAACTAATAATAAAAGTGTGGATAAGGTTAGGTATTTCATAAAGCAAAGTCCCGATTCCCTATAATGTGGCACATACATATATATATAACCCGGGCCGCGGGACGCCTGCGTGATGACCGCGTCAGGGGCGGAGCAACGCCTCCGGATTGGTTGCGGCAGTGCGACGCTATCGCAGGTCGCATGCGCGCACCGGCTATCGATCGGCGGCCCCTATTATCTACGACGACGACGCGACGGGCGCAGTCGGCGCGCTGCGGGGTGCACAACCCAACTCGCGCATGCGTCCCGCGCCTGTGCCAAAACCGTTTTTTTCTCTCTATTTATAGATATTTTTTATTGATTTGGTATTAAAGCCAGTATTGGGGTTCGATTTTTTTGTTTTTTTCTGGGAATAATTTAGTTTTCTGAATATTTAAATAAATGTTTTGGGCTAAGTATTGAAATCTATTTCAAAAAGAGTTTTAAATTATATTTTTAAATATTATTTTGAACAATTATTTGCAAATATTAGAATAAGTATTTAAACAGTAATGGGATAATTTTAATTATCTTTACAAAACCGCTCTTTTTAAATTTATTTGGAAATTGTATTTTTCTACATTTGGTCTTGCCATTTCATTGGCAAGACATACAACTTTGAAAATACAGGAATAAATAAAAAAAGCAGCATTCATTATATGTATGTTTTATTTACTACACATCAATACATCATGCAAATAACAATATAATCTACCATCAAAAATACAATGGCTACATTTTCAAAGACTAAATTAATACAATAATTTTCTAATACCACCTATTTCTAACAATTTTGACACCAAATCTACTACAGTCACACAGATTTCTTTTTAAAATATGTAACAGAAAGCAAACAAGACCAAACAAAGAATTTTTTTAGTACAAATCCTCTTCTTCAACAAGTTCATTTGAAATGTAGTCTTATGTCTGGGACGTAAGACTCAATTTTTCGTAACTCGATGGATTGACTGATTATTTTTCGTGGAAACTTCTCAGTACTAAGAAGAAACTATTTATAGGACTTGCTTATATTCTGTTACACATTATATTATATATATATTTGAAGCAAATAAATATTCCAGAGGACCCGCCAGATGGATGAAGAGAATTTAGTCAAAAACCTTTAAAGTATGATAGAAACATTTTGACTTTACAACGATATTATAGAAAACAAAGAGATTCTATAAATAGATTTTAACAAACTCCCGAAGACATTTTACTTTAATTTTTATAAAAATTTTGTAACATTTTTTTTTTTTCTAAAAATAACAATGTGCAAGGTGATTGACGAAGGGTAGATATTTCAGTACAATTTTTTTTTACATCAAATTCATAATTTATTGTCATTGAACAAAGGAAAATACTTGTAGGAAAATATTTTGATTGACACTTACATAAAAGAAATGACAGACAGGAGATTTACATAGATATACATACACAGAAGGATAAGAACAGATATACATATTATAGATATGAAGGACATACAATAGACAAAGCTTCAGCAGAAACCCCTACACCAGGATAAGCAGCGGGGTGGTACGGACAGACATAATGGTTTTGCCAACATTTTAGAAAGGTGAGCCACACAAACAGAAACCCTGATTCTATTAATTGAATTGATTGATCAGACTGCATTTAAGTTATTACAATTTATAATTAAATGAAGAATGCGAAATAAATAATTATAAGTAAGTACCTAGTTGACATCCCAGGAAAAACTGCAAAGCTGCTTACAGCTCAACATTGTTCAAGATGGTGCACCAGTAAAAAAAGTTAACACGACTTGCTAGCTCGAGACCTGACTGGATAGTGAGCATAGATAATTCAGATTGTGAGCACCTCGAACACCAGCCAAAGGTAGTTCAAAATGGCGGATGGCCGGGCGCCCCTCACCTGCGCGCATGCGTATTGGGCGCGCTTGGAAAATGGCCGACGGACCGCGTGGCGGCTTAGGCCTAGCGCGCACTGCGGTGCGGTTACATACCGCTAGGCCTAAGCCGCCACAGCCACAGTTGCGTCTGCCGGGGGTTCGAAGAAAACCGATAGGGAAATCGTGGCCCCCGGCAACATGGCATAGGAAGGAACACGGGTGGGTTTTAGTCAGTAAGAGTCTGACACGCCCTCCCGCTCCACCCAGAGCGGGAGAAGTTATTTGATAATTTCCCACCCAAAAAAAAAAAAAAAAAAAAGCCACAGTTGCGTGATGCGTTTTTTTCGCCACAACGAATAAAATCCTGCTGTTTTCGTATGCGTTTTTTTTCCGCAGTGCGCGCGCTTCCACTGTGTTTGATACTTCACAGATTTTGCGGTAGCAAAACGCACCGCAGTGCGCGCTAAGCCTTACGTAATGGTTACGTAAGGCGCCACGCGGTACAGTCCACCATTTTGAACTTCACCCACCATTTTCTAGAAATTTCTGGGGCATTCTTTATGACAATCAAAGTTTAAGGAATACTAAGCCTAATGCAGTTTGACCAAAAATTAACAGAATCAAGAATACATATAACATTGAAACAACAGTGGGATACTTGTCTCTGTAGAACTAAACACACATTGTATACTGAGAACATTCTAGGATACAACGGGGCAGGACGGAGACACCAACACCAAATAACCTAGGGATATGCACACATGAAACCTAGAAAGGAAACAGGGTCACCATCTTGAAGTATATGTCTTATTAGAAAATTACTTTAAATTACCCTCAGACCTAGAATAATATTAAAGAGGAAAGATTTTTTTTTCGAATTTCATGCATTTTGATATAGGTAAGTACCTACCTATTATGTTACATAATTATTATAATATTTGATTAAATATTCTCTAGTAACTTTATTGCCAATATTTAATAAATAAGCATATGCAAAGCAGCCATATTGAATTGAGTGAGCAACACTCAATTCAATGTGGTTGCTTTGCAATTGTGAATATTTTTCCCGATTTAAAGTTTAAATCAAATAATGAAAATTTTAATTTTATTTCTAGAAGGCAAATGCAGTATGAAACACAATTAGTTAATTAGTTGCAATAGAAAACTACAACTGCATGTGAAATAAAAAATATTAAGTTAGGTAGCCAGCAGTTTGTTTTGAACTATTTTTTGAGCGATTTTATTCAATTTTATAAAGATTTTTGTGAATTAATAGTGCACTTTAATAATTTGTACAGTGCTTGTAAAGCACATCCAATGCAAGATGGATGGTTGCAAGTCTATAATTATTAGACCAATTTTTTTTTAATAATTTTATTGACATACTAGTTTAATTTTAAGAATGAACCAACATCTAATTGACTATATGCTATTATCAAATTTTATTAAATAAAACTGCAATGGAAAGGAAGAAATATAAGTTCACTATGTACTTGGTTCTCCGAGCTGCTATTGACTATGAAATTTGAAGTAAATCCCTGCTTTTAGTGGGAAGTCTATCAACACAGAATAATGAGAATATCACAATTGCTAAGAGACATAGATGGCAACCCTAAGAGATGGGGGGCAAGGCAAGCTAACGTGCCGAACAAAAAGTGCCACAAAATTGAATAGCTCGCTTGTACGAGCTCACCTTTCAAGCTCAGCTCAGAGTCCGAAACCGAATACTGCATGGTATCCTGTGGCCCCTGCATTTGGACACATATAAAGCACTACTCAACGACGCCCCTCATACAACTCTGAAAAACAAACGCGTTAATTTCCATGCAAGGCGTTCACTGAATGTAATTTAAGCGTTAATAATAATAAAGATACTTACATGCCGCCGCCCGGGTTCCCATGTTGATGAGCTGGATCTTGAAACTGCCCTGCATTGGAGCACCGGGTAGAATGCCCCGCTCACACAACTGCACTCAATCAAATCAATAAGGGCCTGCCCGGCCGACGAATGCAAGGGACGAACGTCGGCAGGGGAGCTAGGAAGGGGTAGTTCGAAAGAGACAAGACCTGAATCTAGATATCCTATCCCATTCAGGCAATTGAATATCGACCGGTTTATAGCGGTCCGCGCATGGGTAATTTACGTCAACATTGTTATTGTTATGTCAATTCAATACGTCAAATTGATGATGTCCGGTCTAGATAAATGCAGATAGTGCATCCGGCATCGATTTCGCACTTTTTACTATGTGATTTACAACATTTGTCTAAAACTCAATCATATATTCAAATGAGATCTTCAAAAATAATAACATTGCAAAATGTGAAGGTTATGTTGCGATTTTTTGGTCATTATCAAGCAGAAATAAATTATTACCTACATCGAATTTAAATTGTTAGATTGGTGTTTTCACCAAAATGAAACACTGGGTAGTTTATTGCACTGGTTTAGTTGATATATTGTCCAATACAGTCCAATTTTTAAGCCAAAGCGTGTATTTTTCGTCTTATAAGAATCTTAGTTGATCTGTTCACAGCTGTCATCCAAGCTGCGCGCGAAATACTGGGGCTAAATAGGGTGAGAAATGTGGAATGGGGTAAGTGGCGCGAATATTTGAATACGGTTATGTCATGTACCTAAACGTAGTTGGTAAAGGTAATAGCTACGAATAAAGTACAATCTGGTAATATCAACTTTGTTACTCATAATAGAACGTACAAAACAAGAATATTTATTTACCTACCATCTTTGTATTACCTACCAGAAAATAAATGACTTTGACTTTTAAAATACTTAAAACCCTGTTTTATTGCTTTTTTTTTTGGGTTGTGTTTTGATAATTAATTAAAAACAATATTCTTTGTTTGTTTTGTTTTTGAATGACGGGTAAAGTTCATGATGCGAGATAATTTATGTTGATTTATTCTGTGTACCTGAGAGTATTTTAATACGATGTTAGGTTCTTATTAAGCGGAATAATTATTAAGGTTTGTAGTTGTGTTCTAGTTTTAGCAGATTTCAGCTGGTTATCAACATTTTGACACATCTTTTGAGATCATTGTCGGGATAAGTAGGGTATATCAGTCACGCGTGTCATGTAATAAGTTCAAACGAGTTTTAAAAAACCGGCCAAGTGTGTATCGGACCACGCACAATGAAGGGTTCATGTATACCCACGCCAAATTACAGCTTTCTAGAGTCTCTGAGCTAAGCCGCGGACAGACAGACAGACGGACATGGCGAAACTATATTTATTTATTTATTTATTTAATACTTCAAGCACACAAATGTACAGAGGCGGACTTAATGCCAAAGGCATTTTCTACCAGTCAACCTTTGGGTGATGCAGAGACAAACAGTGGTAGGTGCAATAGCGAGAATTGAGGAATAGATATTTATTTAAATATAAAGATATACATAAATATATATTTCCAATTATATATAAATATAAACAAAAATAAATACATATAAAATACTACTAAAGCAAATAAGACAAACAATGGGAAATCATTACCGCTGTGATGATACTGCCAGCTTCTTGCGAATGTGCTCGCGAACTTTAACTTTAAAAGATAATCGGTTGGTCGCCATCCTAATTTCCTGGGGGAGCGCATTCCACAGAGAGATAGACTGAACGAAGAAGGAAGAGTGAATGAAGTCTGTGCGGTGGG
This sequence comes from Agrochola litura, assembly GCA_949152395.1. NCBI lineage: Eukaryota > Metazoa > Arthropoda > Insecta > Lepidoptera > Noctuidae > Agrochola > Agrochola litura. Next base: position 1,607,726 of record OX424512.1, read on the forward strand.
TGGGACATTGAAGAAGACGATTGTGAGATGAACGTAGATTTCTATTGTGGTTGTCGCAAATGTACTGAAAGTGCGGGGCTAGATAACTAGGTGAAGAAGGAGAATCAAGAAATGAAAACAAGGTGGTCAGCGCCCTTTGCTCTCTGCGCTGGCGTATGGGTAACCACTTTAGAAGCGATCGACGCGCAGAGACATGATCATATTTACGTAGATTGAAAACGAATCGAATGCAGTTATTGAGAAGACGGTCAAGTTTGTCGAGGAGATCTGCATTCAGGTCATAGTAGCACACATCACCATAATCGATGATAGGGAAAATTAAGGTCTGCACAAGCATTGTCTTCGTACTCGATGGTAATACATTTTTCAAACGGTACAGAGCTCGCAGCGTTCCAGTAACCTTCTGGCTTACCTTAGTAACTTGAGCACGCCAGTTCAGGGTACTATCGATGTGCAAGCCTAAGTCCTTCACGTCAGTGCTAAAAGGAACTATCGAACCATTGAAGAGAACTGCTGGCAAGGTTGTACCATCCACCCTGCTAATACCGCGAGGACTGCCAATGATAATCGCCTGACACTTCGTAGGGTTTACGGCTACACCAAATCTATCAGCCCAGGTTTTAATGGCTATCAAGTCCCTATTTAATTTGTCGATAGCGTCAGGTAATTCATCAACAGTTCCCCGACAGTACAACTGCAAGTCGTCGGCATACAGATGATACGCACACTGAAGTTCGGAAGTTATAAGATTAATAAAAATAGAAAACAATAGAGGAGAAAGTATACCGCCTTGAGGAACGCCAGTTTCCAAATCACACCAGCATGAAGAAGAATCCCCAACATGAATAGACTGCTGACGTTCCTGAAGGTAAGAGGAGAACCATTCCAGTGCTTCGGGAGAGACCATAAGATATGAGAGAATGGCTAACAGGATGTCGTGACTGACTGTATTAAAGGCATTCGAGAAATCAACCAGCACTAGAACAGTTACTTTGGTGTCTTCCAGTCCTGCCCTTATATCGCCAGTCACTTTAAGGAGTGCGTAAGTAGTGCTGTGCCCAGGCCTGAACCCAGATTGAAGAGGGCTAATGAGTGAGTTGCGATGAACAAAGTTGGAGAATTGTTTGTGGACACAGGCCTCAAGCACTTTGGATAGGAAGGGAAGGATAGAAATTGGACGGAAGTCGGTAGGAAGAGAGGGATTGGAAACCTTAGGTAGTGGACGAACATAGGCTTTGCGCCACAGGAAAGGGAATACTCCGGTGAATAGGGAAAAATTTATAATATGGGTAATCGCAGGTAGGAGATGATCCAGAATAGTAATGATCATACCACGGGTGATATTGTCACATCCCACCGCTTTAGATTTGATGGATAGAATTATTTTTTTGATCTCTCCCGGTTCAACTGGAACGAAACTGAAAGGATTAATATGAGGACGCGTTAGACCAGAAATTAGAGACAGAGTTTGTTGCTTGGTTAGACGATCCATGGTAGAAACAGTGGAGAAATGCCGGTTGAGATCGTCTAAGTCAATTGTATTAGGAAGGTCTAAATGTCGCGATTTGCCGATACCAAGAGTTCCAAGAAATTTCCAAATATCGGCAGAAGAAGAAGAACTAATAGTATCGAGAATGTGGCGGCGTTTAGCATTACGTATCATCTGATTGCATCTATTCCTTGCAGCCTTGAATAATGTCCAGTTCTCATCAGTACGATCCCTTTTAAATTTACGGAACGCCCGGTCCCTACGTCGCATAGCCATCTGTATGCCTCTTGTCATCCATGGTGCAGGTGGGCGTTTTAACTTAATTTTTTTGACAGGAGCATGGATGTTATACAGATTAATAACGACATCATTGAAGATCGCAACCTTGTCGTCAACCGAAGTGGCTTCCGTCATTGGCTCCCAATTGACCAAAGATGCATCGTCCTTGAGCTTATCGACATTCATCCGAGCAAAACAGCGCCTGTACAGAACCTTGGGTTTAGGTTTGGGAGGTTTCAGGATATAGGAAAGGAAAATCATGTCATGATGAGAAAAGCCAGGAGCGTCATGTTGACCATGGGAAGAAACGAGGGAAGGATTCGAGGTGAGGATCAGGTCGAGCCAGGTGTCATCGCCGACAGTGTTATGATGAGTAGGTTTGAGCGGCAACACGTGCAGACTAGCCGACTCGATAAGATGGAGGAGCTTACGGGATCGAGGGGAGTTTTGGGCAAGAAGGTTTGTGTTGAAATCACCCATGATGATGTGATGTGCATACTCCGAACCCAAGGATTCAAGTACTGATTCGAATTCAGTGAAGTAATCAACAGTGGGAGGACAGTAAACAACACCAAGAATGGTTTTAACTCCTTTGACACAGACTTCAAGGAAAATAAACTCGGCAGAAGCAGAATAATGTGAAGAGGAAGTAGCAAGTATTTTATAAGGAAAGTCACTGCGAAGGTATATGGTATATTATGGGTTCCTTGTTTACTACGGAACCCTAAAAACAATGGGATTTGTTCAAAAACACCATTATAAATTGAAAAATAATTTTATTGTCACGATTAATATCACAATAGAATCTATAGTACAATATAATACCTACAATCACAGTGTCCAGTGCGTTCCGCATCAAACAATATATAAAATGTCACTTACAGACTCCATTCATCTACAGTTTTAAATATTATTATAAATTAATATCGCTTACAAATTAGGCCTAAACTCGTAACTAGTAACTATTTGAAATATTTAAAACTTACTTAGTTAACTTTGGGACCAGCCCTTAAATTTAGTTTTTGCGATACAACACAACTGTGCATGAACAGAGCCCTTGACTCCATCCCCTAATTCTACACCCTAATTACACCGATAATAACAACAAAACCTCATAATATTATCATAATTATGTTATTTATCCTAAGTAAATGACGGTGTAACAGTGGGTATTCTAGGTAAAACAAAACGAGAAAAAATATCACCACTTTATAAGAATTTAAGTCAGCTAGTACACCGAGCTACCGAGCTACATAGTACAATACACACTGTGGTTTATTGACTTGTGTATACAGTGGCATTGAGAGTAAACGATAGCCATTATATCATCAACGATCCATCGCGCCGGACAAGGCTTGCTGTAGCACAAGCTGCTGCGCGTTTATCAGTTTCTTTAACTCTCTCACTTCCTGAGTCAGCTGGCGCACATTTTCCGACGTCTCATCCAACCTGGCCTGAAGATTCCCCAACCCTGAAGAGTACCCATACTCTCTGTAACCCGAGTCATTGTTGTTCTCATACTTCTTGAAACACGAGTACGCTCCTGTTGTTGATCCGCTCGACGATATCGTGTGACCATATTGTTTCCTCATTTTCGCGATGTCGTAAGCAGCCATCATTATGTCTCGAGGAAGTCGTTTCTCACTCGGGTTTAATGGTTTGACACTCAAAACTACTCTGTAAGCTTGCGGTGATACTAGAGCTGAGGAATGGAGGATTTTTAGCAGACATTTCGGCAAGTAACCGTTAAATAAGGCAAGCTCCATGTAGGATATCAGTTTCGTCTGCCGGACCAGTTTTGAGAGTCCCGCGGTTTTTCTCAACCCCTGAATGTCATGGACAGCTATACCTACTAACAGATTCATAAGGACTACAGTAACAAACATTAAAAATAATACATAAGTGATTTGCGCGGAGAATTCTAAAAGGACAGGAGGGTCGTTACCATCTGGCTCGTTAAGCAGTAAGTCCAAATTTAGCTCGCCAATCATCATGGTCAGGACAGTTATGAAGCCCATGAAAGGGTTTGCGAAAGAGGAGGAGTCAGGGAAAATGACACAGAAACTTATAGTAAAGCCGATTAAAATACAGGAGTAGGCCATCAGTAATTTGGCAAATTCCTTTTGAACTTTTTGGTACATCGCGACATACGTCCCGAAAACCGGTAGTTGCCCTATCATCATCATTAAGTTAGTCCAGCCGGCCAGCACGGCGAACGCGCCTACGTGATTCTGCCAAGTGTACGTGATGTTGGTATAGATATACGATATCAGAAACACGCTTACAATCACGAACCATTCGATAATATTCTCGGATTGCATCAAGTATTGTTTCACAGTAGAATAACCTGCTATTCCGTAAACCTTTCTGAATATCTCAAATATCGTGATTCCGGCGAGCACCCACCATTGCATTTCTATTACAAATGGATTTTTCCGTAACAGGTCTCCGAGTATGGATTGTTTCTGACAAAGTTCCTGTTCTTGAATTGTTTCCTCCATATCTTTACTGCCATTGTAACAATTATGCGCCAGAGCAGTCAACACGTACAATGTGAGGCACAAAACAAATATGAAGCTTAGGAACAGCCGAGCGACGTAATATTTACGTATTTTCTCCCACTTTATGTAAAGGAATGCTGAACAAAGTGGATGGAGGAGGACTTCTTTCTGTCCCTCGTCGACGAATGTGTTCAAGTAACTAATCTCCCGCGGGTAACAGTGATGTAGTATGCTACGAAAGTCAAGCTCTAATTCCACCTCCCTATTGCTCGTCTGTGAGTGTCGCAGCGTGATCGCACAGTCCAATTTTCTAGTTACCATCGCTAGAGACGCCGGCGTTTTTCTAGCTATTACATTAAGCGCCGAGTTTCCTTTTTTAGACCTTGTCGTGACGTCAGCGCCGTGGTAGATTAATGTCTCGACGCATGCTGACAGCCCGTCTAGGGCGGCCAGGTGCAGCGGCGTGAAGCCATACTCATCCTTCTGGTTCACATTCGCTCCCCAACTTATCAACGTCTCGATGATATCGCAAGCACTATCGGACTTGCCTATAGCGGCGTGCAGTGGGGTCCTCATGTCGAAATCGTTGGCGTTCGGCTCGGCGTTACCTTTTCTCAGCAAGGACTCCACACACTCCAAGCTCGACGAACGAGCAGCCAGGTGCAATGCCGTGAATCCTCTATGATTTTTTAAAATGGCTTCAGCACCCTTTGATAGCAACAAATCCACACATTCCACAAATCCACCGTCAGCTGCCAGATGTAACGCAGTGGACTCCCTGTCACCGACTCGCGTCCGCACGTTCGGGTCCGCGCCGGGTGTCTCGAGCAGTATCGTTAGGCACTGGAACATTCCTAAATCGGCCGCAAGATGTATAGCGTTGGTGCCGCCCGGCTCAATTTGATTCACGTCGACACCGTGGGATATAAACAATTTAAGGCATTCCACGGAGTTGGCTCGCACCGCACAATGGAGCAGGCCACCTTCACAGTTGATATACTTCACGGCAGAATGTACGGATGCACCGCGACTGATTAGCAAATTAGCCACTTGCACTGAGTTCCCGAACGCGGCACAATGGAGCGGGGCGAAGCATCTTGGCATGTAATTAGGTTCTGAACCGCATGACAGCAGGTAGGTAGCGCATTCCGTGGAGCCGCTGAAGGCCGCGACGTGCAGCGGGGACAGTCCCAGGGCATCGAAATATAGCGGGTCAGCTCCGACCTCGATCAGCGGCTGTAGGAAGTTGGCAAGTTTCAGGAACGCTGCCCAAAATAGGCACACATTTTTCTCGGCTTCCGACGCCGTCGAGAAAGTAGTGGCAGCGGATTCTGCGGTAATGACCCCGGTCTCTAGCTCGTCCAGTAATCGCAGACGTCCGCCGACGGCGCGCATCTGCTCGTGCGCGCTCTGACGTAACGAGTCACCGCAGATGTGCGCAGTTAGGTCGAGGGGTGGTTCTTCGAAGCTGTCGTACATGTTAGGGGCGCTCTCGGCGGGGGGCGAGGAGCCGGCGTTGACGTACTCGAGGTGTCCCATGGAGGGGTAGGCTCGTTCGAGAGACTCTTCGTCGAGCGGGGGGTGGGTTTGGTGTTGCGTTCTGGCTGGGGAGGAGAGGACGCGGGAAACGCGAGGTCGGCGGTCCATGTCGGCGTGCGGGAGGGTCCTAGGGCGGGCGTCATCTTCGTCGGGCTGTCGGCGGCGCGCGAACCAGCGCGCGGTGAGCAGGCGGCGCGTGGTGGGCATGCGGGCGGCGACGCGGCACTGAGCGCCGAACGCCGCTATTATGCGCCAATTGTGACCGCACATGAATCGCGCGCACCTTTTCGCTGTTAGGCTGTTTGCAGACGAAGATATCTTACCACTTTGAGCAACTGTGTCGCGGCGACTAATGTCCATTTTTTCCATTTTTATTAAGATCGTGTTGCGCGCTAATGCTTCTAGATTTGTTGGAGTTGCCGAGAAATTAGGCATAAACCATGTGTAGGAAAAAAAAACAATCATGCGCATGCGCAGAAAGTATTATTTGCCTATAAAACATTATAAAAGAGAATGTCCAAAAATTTATGGGCAAAAAATTCAGTCGATAGAAAAAAACGTACGTGGGGTAAAAGGGCATAAATTGTAGTCTATAACAAAAATGAAACTATTTTCTTTAAAAATTGTCCCCATGATTGGCTATACCTAAGTATATTTTTTGTTTTTTATAATAGGTAAGTAATGATTTTCTTGCTTTCTTAAATAAAGTTGGTTAGCAGTATATGTACCTATAGTATAAGTATAAAAAGACACATGTAAAAAAGCGCAGGTAGATATTTAAAAGTACCTACTAACACCCCAACTGGCAAAAACATGTGCTATAATAGTCGAGGCCACGTTTCTGTTTCAGCTCATAGTTCAATAATGTAGATGTAATAAGTCGTATAAAAAGGGTGTAAACGTTTACACAACGCGATTTGGGCGCAAATTATTCAGCTAATAGTGCTATGAAAGTCGTGTTACTGTTGAATAAGGAACATAATTGTGAAATAATTATCGAGTAAAAGCAAAACTGGACCAAATTTAGAGTAGCAATAGCAATATTGCTGCCTTTCCATGACCATTAATGGAGTTAAAGCTTTTTCGTTACTATTAATCAACAAAATCATGGAGTAAATGTTGCCGATATGCCATAAATCTTCATTTTTGTCAGTTAAAAGCAAATAATTTGCTGTTATTCCACAATTTCGCTGTGTATCAGTTATTTTATCACAATTTTTCCATTATTTTATGAAATGGAACTTTGTGTGTGACTTATTATAACAAATATGTACAAATATGTACAAATATGGAAGTATTGAATATACCTAGTTACTTAATGTAGAATGTTATATCAATGTACTGTCTATAGAATTTTGCATATCTATATGTAAATAAACATGCAAAGTAACTTTATCGATGAATTCGTAGGAGTTATTTAACATATATTTGTGGGCCACGCTAATTATTAATAATATAATAGTAATAACAAATAAATTTTATCAAAATGTTAGATCAAGATCCATTAAACAAATTTAAGTAAATCTATTGCTATTACATCACAATGTATCGGTTATTAGTCGAATAATTGTATGATTTTATCTCATTTATAGGACATAATGCCGCCATATGTAGACAATTTTGGTATTGCTTCATTAATTTTTTTTTTTCCTTTTCCATATTTTTTTTTCCATTTCGTAATCCATCACGTAAATTGTTAATATTTTTCATAAAATACTGGTGCTCTGGATGAGATTTTATGTAGCTTGTGAAGTAATTAAAAATCAGTTATACAACACCTAATTCAATAAATGTGTTAAACCAGCATTCATAACGATTCAAGTTCAGTAACTGCAATATAAACACTTACATGCGTCTAATCGATTTAGCATGCTATTATAGATATTAAGATACTTTTCAGTAAATAGGCAGCTTTTATTCGGCGAATTCGCTCCAATATAGTAATGTCGAGTAGCAGCCATATATCAGCTTTTTAAACATGAAACTTGGGAATCGATTACTCTAATAGCGCAATTACTGCACCACATGTCGTATAAACGACAAATGGTAGTTACTATATGAATCTAAATATATAAAAGCGAAAGGTCACTCACTCACTCACTCATTCATCACGAAATCTCGAAAACCGCTTGACGTGTAAAGATGAAATTTGGTAGGGAGGTAGTTCATAGTTAGTAGACGTCCGCTAAGAACGGATTTTTCGAAATTCGACTTTTAAAGGGGTGAAAAGGGAGAATTTTGTTTGTATGAAAAATCTTATTCCTTGAGTTTATAAACTTGAAACTTGGCACGAATACTTATCTATGTAAATTAGAAACTTTGCTTTTTTTAGTTTTTCTAAACTAACCTCTAAAGGAGGATTGGGGGGTGTCAAAGTTTGTATGGAAGAATTATAATGCACGCTCTGATTTACTCAAAACTCGGTATTTATACTTAAAATTGAAAATAAATAAAAACGTATATCAGGGATTTTTAAAAATCTACCCCTAGCGGGGTGAAAAGGGGTATTCATTTTTACGGGGGAGGATTTTACTTTGTGGCTTGGTTAACTTGAAAAATGGGATAAATAAATAATCAATAAGTCAAATAATGGTAACGTAACGTCACAATACAGACTTTTCAAAAATTATTATCATGCTATTTGTTATGGGGGAAGAGCAATATTACAATAAGTTCGTATTTTTCTATAGTTTACCGCAAATTGTAAAAAGGCTAGCCAAAAGGTTAGAATATTGCAGATAGTTACGGATTTAACTTTTTTAAAGATTATCATCACGCTATAACTGTATGGATCTAAGCAGTCAATCATAACATATACAGGGTGGATTTTGAGATGGGGCAATAAGGGAAGGTACTTTACAGTTGTTGTCGCTACAAGAAAACAGTCTTACGAGACTGTCCTTAACTTTTTGAAACATGTTGATCTGTATTTACAGATTTTGAAAAAAAATTACAGTCAGCAAGAAATTTGCCAATTTTCACAAAAACTTTTTTGATGCCAGTCGATCCTATTTCTTACTACTAGGGTCTAAAAACTATATCGAGTCAACTGAAGTTTGAGTACAAGAATGTCTGTCTGTATGTTAACTTTTCACGCCTAAACCACTGAACGGATTTCGATCAATAAATGGCATCCTAGGATAGGACATAGGCTGGGCACGCCACAATTGCGGCGATAAGACCCCTCTTTGAGGAGTGGTTTGAAAAGCGCCACGGCGTCCTCACCTTCCGCCTGACGCAGGTCCTCACCGGACACGGCTGCTTCGGGAGGTTCCTGTTCAGGATAAGGCGGGAGGAAACGCCCGGGTGTCACCACTGTGTGGATCGCCCGGAGGACACGGTGGAGCATACGGTGGATGTCTGCCCGGCTTGGGCGGAGCATCGCCGTGTCCTTGTGGAGGCGATCGGCGGCGGTGATCTCTCGCGTCCGGCCCTAGGTCAGGCCATGGTACGGAGTGAGAGGAAATGGCAGGCCGTCACCTCCTTCTGCGAAGCAGTAATGCTCACGAAGGAGGAGGCGGAACGCGTGAGGGAGAGGCAAACTTCGCGTCCTCACGCCCCTAACCGCCGCAGGAGGAGACGCCCGGGGCGGGAATCGCGAGCCGATTTCCGGCCACCGTAGGCGCGGGCTTGCGGACGGTGAGCAATGGGTAGCTCGCCGTCCGATAAGGACCAAGCCGAGGTCAACGTCGCGTTGTGTTCCACGCGCGCCTCAAAGAGATGTCAGCAGAATTGACGGGGTCCGCTAGGGCCGATGCCTGCCGGGGCTGCGAATAAGGGCCGAAAGGGAAATCGGGAAATCGTGCCCCCCCCCCCGGCAACATGGCAACTGAAGGAACATGGGTGGGTTTTAGTCAGTAAGAGTTTGACACGCCCTCCCGCTCCACCCAGAGTGGGAGAAGTTATTTGATAATTACCCACCCAAAAAAAAAAAAAAAAGCATAGGACATAGGTTACTTTTTGTCTCAAAAATAATCCTAAAGGGGGTGATATATAGAGAATGAAAATTTTCTCGCCAAACTTCATGCTGCTAGGTCAACGGGAAGTACCATATAGGCTTTGTTTTATTTGCGAGTGTCAACATAAACATGCGGTATAATTTAATGGCCGTATTTTTTTATTGCATTGACTTGGAAGTTTGATTTTCTTTACAGTTCCAAGGGACCGTTGATATAAGTTTTTGTATACCTATTTCAACTTGATGCCTCCAGGCGTTTTTGAGAAAAAGGGCCTTGACAGACAACGAAGTCATCCTTTAACGGTTTCAATTTTGCATTTTGAGTAAGGAACCCTAAAACAGATTTACTGTTACCTTTAAATACCGTAACGGATGAACGTATTTAGATGAAAGGCATACGGATAGGCCACAATCTGGCTTAGGACCTAGGATACTTTGAATTCCGGTAACATGTTTCTGTTGGATATTTTGCGACATCCACGCGGGCGAAGCCGCGGGCAAAAGCTAGTATTGAATAAATGCACTATAAGAATATCGAGTAAACGTTTATACGACACGGTTAAAGCACTTAAAAGCAAAAAATGCTAAAAAGTCGTAATAAACGATTTTACACTACATTGTGGTTACTACGTAGCAACTACTCAACATTTATTCTATCTGTAGCTGAATAACTCATTCATTATTCGACTGTTTTGCTAGTTGGGACAGATCTACTAAGTACAAAAAATACATCGCTGTTACATAATTATTATTATCAGTGATCGGAGTAGGTAGATTGATTTTACGTACTCGCATCATGAATAGTCATAGAAATCATAACATGGATATGGATAAGCCTTTTTTCCGAGATATCATTTTGGTACTTACGGGATTAAATCAAATATTGTTAAAGTAAGGATTTTTAAACTACTACATTAGAAATTTATAGAATGCGATAGATAAACATTTAAAATATATTATATTATTTTTATAATATAGGTACCTATCCTTTTCTTGGAGTCCGATCACCTATAATATACATACTTTTAAAAAGACACCAAAAGGGTTAAACATTTCTTATTCATATTGATGTACTTATTCTTTATTCTACACATTACAACATTTGAAATTCCTTTTAAAAAAATCTTAATAATTTCAAAATCCCGGAATCCCGGAGGCATATCTATACTAATATAAACGTGCCAGTTCATTGACCCCAAATCAATCTACCTACTCCGATCACTGATTATTATCGTGATTAATTCTGCGATTCCAAAGTCACTCATTGCATTCGTCGCTGTTTTATTTAAATAAGTGTTATTAGCACTCCTGACGTTGCGTTGTTTGGACGGTGGATTATGTGCAACATAACCACACGGTCTCATGAAGATCGGAGACGCAACGCTCGAAGTTGTGGACGAGTATGTTTACCTAGGACAAACTGTCCAGCTAGGTAGGTCCAACTTCGAGAAAGAGGTCAATCGTCGAATCCGACTCGGCTGGGCAGCGTTGAAGCTACTTTTCGTCCCACATATCACAGTGTCTCAAGACGAAAGTCTGACCAGTGCGTGTTGCCAGTGATGACCTATGGTACTGAAACGTGGTCGCTCACAATGGGCCTTATCAGACCGCTAAAAGTCACCCAAAGGGCAATGGAGAGGGCTATGCTTGGAGTTTCCCTACGTGATCGAATAAGAAATGAAGAGATCCGCAGGAGAACCAAGGTAACCGACATAGCCCGAAGAATTGCCAAACTTAAGTGGCAATGGGCAGGGCACATTGCTCGCAGAACGGATGACCGATGGGGTCGAAAGGTTTTGGAGTGGCGACCACGTGCCGGAACACGTAGCGTTGGAAGGCCTCCCACAAGATGGACCGATGACCTTGTGAAGGCCGCAGGAATCCGCTGGATGCGGAAAGCACAAAATCAGTCGAAGTGGCGGTGCTTGGGGGAGGCCTATGTCCAGCGGTGGACGTCTTTCGGCTGAAATGATGATGATGATGATGAACCACACGGTGCACTACCTATCGGGATAATTCACCGGGAATAAGTAATCACGAAGTAAATGGAAATTCCCAAGTCATGCCTGTTATGTCACAACAATTTATAGTTTAGTTGACGCCAAACGTCATCTTTTCCCGTATTCACGGAAGGTACATTATGATTGAGTATGGAGAATTTGGGTGCGTGGTAGAGGTCCACCACGCACCCAAATTCTCCATACTCAATCCATCAACTTAGCCTGTCACAGTCCACTGCTGGAAATAGACCACTCCCAGACTGCGCCACAACACCCTGTCCTTCGCCTTCCGCTGCGGAAGGCGAAAAAGGAAAAAGGTGTCTGGGACAGACGATGAGGAAGTTACGCATCGTCTGTCCCAGACATCTTTTTAAGGTCGTTGGTCCATCTAGCTGGGGGCGTCCCACACTACGCTTGCCGATACGCGATATCCACTATAGGACTCGTCTGCTCCACCGGCCATCGGTTCTTCGACAAACATGGCCAGCTCACTGCCACTTTAACACGTTCAGTGCCGGGAACCCTCCTGGAGGGTTCATCTAGTAGTAGCATCTAGTAGTGTAGTGCCGGGAGCCATCGCGGAGGGCTCATTTTAAATGTAGGTTTTTCTTAGCGAATACAGCATTCTAAACCGTGAAAATAAAATCTGATGTATATTTTAACAGGATTTATTACTATTGGTTTTTAAATCAAAGCATTTTATTGTTTTTTTTTTTTTCATCTTTACAATAAAATTATTCATAAAAAATTTAAAAGGTTGGAAACTACGTATAGCGACATGACCCCCTGAAAACACAATTATACTGCGTTTTACAGTGTTTTATAACACGGGTTTAAACCTAATGCCGTTGAACGTCCGCGAGGCTAACTTTAGCGCAAACGTGATTCCGGTAACCCAGAAGGTTCACTTCCAATATGTATGGCGGCATTGCGGATGAGTTCTATGAAAAGTGGGTGGAGACGAAAGTGTTTTGCTTACTCAGCAAGCTCAGTCTATAACCCCGTTGTTTACTCCACTCTCGCTGGTCGTGTCACCAGCCTACCTCCCATCAACAATACCCCTGACAAATGTATGTATTTACTAACATTTCCCGCGGTGATATCATTATGACCAGGACTTGATCTCGCAAGATCTCGGTCATTACCGCTACTTACTAAAAACGTGCCTTTCAGGTTAACAAGACGCCATTGAAGATTGTAATCTTTGAAACATGTGAGTCAGGACTGTGGATCAACTGAAATTGACTGACTCCAATGAGTCAGTCAATTTCAGTTATAATGTTCAGTTGATCGTATACGTCGCACGTGGTTAGAGTCAGTTATTTTGGCCAATGGGATATGTGCAAATAGAAACACCGTTAGCTAACACACTAGTCCTCTTTAATATCTCTCTTGATAAGTCCAGAATGTCTGCTGTTTTATGAAAGAACTGGATTACACACAGGATAATTTGTGACGGATACTTGGACTATTCAATTATTGACTTTAGGTAGGAAGAAAAGAAGGGGCATCTCTTCCTTGATGAATAGTCTCTGCTTAGCGGGGAATATAGATTTTTTTAATCTCCAGTAGGTACTTACCTACTGGAGATTAAAAAAATGTGTTTCACCTACATGTTCTGTGTCTTATCTCATGTCTCTTTCTGACCGATTGAAACAACAATGCGTTGAAAAAACTCAATCGAAGCATTAGATACAAATGACAATAATGCTTCTTCTGCTAAACAAGAACAAAACAACGATCAGGAACTTCAATCATATCTGATACATCAACACCATGTTGTAAGTTATGACGTCTTAGTCCAACAACACTAATTATCAATAAAATTACGTACTTAGGTAGTTAGGTACTAATGGTACTATTCGTGAGAACGGAAACAATCAACGATCTTTGCAAACAATGGTCTAGGTATTAACCACTACAGGTACCTACTAGGTATAGCTAACAAATTGGTAGCAATGTCATTGTGGATTGTTAAAATACGGCTTAAAACAACATTATAGTACCTTGGTCTATCTAGAAGACAATAGGGTTAAATATTATGGCATTTCTGATCACGTCGATGAATGGGTAGCAGGGCATCAGCATTCTGCAGGCTGGGCTGGGCTCAAGAATACAGGAATATGTCACTCAAAAGACCTACCACTTTCAGAAGTCATTTAAAGAAGCGATCATGGGAATTGAGTTTGATAGCATCTAATTTATACAATGTCGCCCGTCGGCATATGAACGCCCGTATTTTTCTGAATATTCTTGAAAAATTATAGAAAATTAACTTAAACGGGGGATCACCAAATCTTTAATATTTTTCAAGTTATTTTTTTTTTAATTGCCATATCTCCGGTGTTATTAGCTCGATTTGTATTCTGTTTATTATTTCTAAAAGCTGAGTTATTTTATCGTACACCGGTACACGTAATGTACGTAACATTTTTTATTAAAATTTGTCTAATATGAAAAAAAACGGATGAAGACCTTTTTTTTAAGAAAAAAACAGCTTTTTAAGTGTAAGTGTTTAATAACATACTTAAAAAAAAAATATAGAAGAAAAAGTGAAAAATAATTGATAAAATTAAAGATAGACCCCCCTTTTAAAGTAAATTTTCATGAATATTCAGAAAAATACTGGCGGTCACATGCCCATGGGCGGCATTGTAAAGCACTAGCTTTTGCCCGCGGCGAGGAGCTCGTGGCTAAGTAATAACAGTCACACGAGTCGATCTATCAGGTTAAGCTACGCTTGCCGAGGTTGATTCGTGGATGAGTGACCATCTTTACATAGGTACCGAGACTCTTCCGTACCTCGGAAAGCACGTTGAGCCGTTGGTCCCAGCTGTTATTCGTGGATCTTTGACAGTCGTTACGGGTCGTCAGAAGCCCGAAAGTCTGATAACCAGTCTTACCAAGGGGTATCGTATTATCCAGTTACTGGGCTGTGGAGATCAGAGAGCAGTCGCTTCATTTAAAAAACATTTTACAAAAAAAAAAGTCGGTTGTTTTTTTTTTGTAAAAAGTTTTATTTTTCACTTTTTAGTTGTGGTACCTACCCCACACACATTCGAATACCACTACCTGCTACCAGTGACAGGAACTTATCATATCATCTACATACAAGTGGGAAAAAAATACGTATTTTGTAGCTAACTCAAAAACTACCCAAGCAAAGTTAATAAAATTTATATGGGACTAATTTGGGAGCATACCCTTTCAAACAAAAAAAGAATTTTCAAAATCGGTCCACAAATGACGGAGAAATCGGTGGACATACATAAAAAAAAACATACGCGACGAACATATAACCTCCTCCTTTTTGGAAGTCGGTTAAAAATACTGGTATTCAGCTGCATCCGGTTAGACTGAAAGCCGACCCCAACATAGTTGGGAAACGGCTAGGCAGATTGATTTTAGCTTTTGCCCGCGGCTTTGCCCGCGTGGAGGTCGGAAATTATCCCACGGGAACGTGCCACCATATCCTAACCCAGGTCATAGTCTACCCATATGCTAAATTTAATTCTAATCCGTTCAGCCGTTTTAGCGTGGAACCGTAACAAACAAACAAACTGACTTTCGCAATTATAATATTATTATGCTAGCTGCGCCCCGCGGTTTCACCCGCATAAGTCTCGATTCCGTGGAAATATCGGGTTATAAAGTATCCTATGTCCTTACCTAAGTCATGATCTACCCATGTGCCAAATTTTATCCAAATCCGTTCAGCCGTTTTAGCGTAAAAAGCAAACTAACAAACTCACTTTTTGCATTTTTTATATTAGTTAGGATAGTAGTTAGGTTTGTGGAGCATAAGCCGTAATAATACGACCATCCAAAACCAAAATGACTAGTGTATGATACAAGCAATCAAAAATACAATTTTATTTGTTTTCAACTGTTGGCATTGAAACAAGCATATTACAAATTAGAGGATTATATCCTAGATAAGAATGCTTGGAAGGATGCTGGTCTAGCTCCATAGGACAATTTAGAGTCTAGACAAAATCAAACTAATTGCTAATTTAACTGTGTAATTAATTATTATAACATTTATTTTACATTCTGTGATTATTAGTATTAATTATAATTTTTTAGGAATATCGTATAGGTACCTACTTTTACAATGCTTGTAAATATATGAACACCATGTATCCATTACAAAATTATTTTTTCTGACATTACTTCATTTTTAATTATTTTTACCCATTGTGGTATAGCAAATTATTGTCAAATGTTTAACATGTGGTGTTATATGCCTTTCCTGTTCTTTTCCCTACACTCTGATAAAGTTAGAGCAGCAAAGGTATACTTTAGACAGGCAGTAGTTTGCATTAAATCATCAACGCAATGAATCTGCAGATCGTTCAACTTTTACTCTCAGTGTTGCAATTTTTTTTCCCCTGAGTCCAGTATAGACATGCGTCAGAAACATCGAAATGAATCAAAAATCCGATTTCAGTCAGAAATGGAATCGTATCGATAATCCGAACTAGACAGACTGATTTCACAAAACCACGGAAGTGTAGCTTTGCCTAAGCATTTGTTTATATTTGAATAGTTTTGATCGATGCACTTACAACCGAATAATATTACTAGAGATGATCGAAACTGCGAGCCAGAGGAGCCTCCTGAAATCGATTTTCTGTTACCGACATTCGGTCACTGTTTTGGGGTTCCATTTGAAGATTTGAGTATGAAAATAAAACATAACTTACGTAATCATAGTATTTTTAGGGTTCCGTAACTGAAAAGGAAAAACGGAACCTTTACAGGATCACATTCGTTGTCAGTCTGTCAAGACCCTGTTTCTCAGGAACGTACGGAGGTATCAAGTTAAAATTACTATCAAATACGTCTGTGGTCCCTTAGAGCTCTAAAAAATCAAGCTTCTAAGTCAACGCAATAAAAAATTACGGCTAAGCGACATATTTTGATACTCGCAAATCAATCAAAACCTACAGGGTACTTCCCGTTGACCTAGACTCATGAAATTTGGCACAAAGCCCGTCTCCGAAAATCCAAAATGTTTAGTTTTATCCCATATAGAAAAAACCATTACGGGTGCTTTGTCGGAGACGTATGGTCTGGAATGTGGTGTAAGGCAGGGTGGTCTGACCTCCCCAGCGTTGTTCAGCTTGTATGTCGATCAGTTGGCCGGGGAACTCAGCAGCACAGGGGTTGGATGCTCGGTAGATGGTAAAATTATAAATAGCATATCTTACGCGGACGACATGGTGCTGCTGAGTCCCTCGATTGAGGCACTCAGGCGATTGCTTGAGGTTTGTGAGAGATACGCCTTGACTCACGGCCTCCTGTACAACGTGAAGAAGAGTGTGTTCATGGTGTTTGGGGTTACTGCAAAGGGTCACAGGGCAGTGCCGCCGGTGTACCTATATGGTGTTGCTCTAAACAAAGTGCCTTGTTTTAAATACCTTGGACACATTGTAGCCGAGGATCTTAATGATGACCAGGATATAGAACGGGAACGAAGAGCGTTGTCGGTCCGATGCAATATGTTAGCCCGTAGGTTTGCAAGATGTACGAGACCGGTCAAGATCACCCTTTTCAAGGCTTATTGTCAGTCATTTTACACGTGCAGCCTGTGGGTCAGGCATACGCAGAGGGCCTACAGCGCTCTTCGTGTCCAGTACAACAACGCCTTCCGGGTGTTGTTGGGGCTACCGCGATTCTGTAGCGCGTCAGTCATGTTTGCTGAATCTACTACTGATAGTTTTGCAGCAATCATGAGGAAAAGAACGGCATCATTGTTACGCAGGATTCGTGGGAGTGACAATGGTATCCTGAAGGTGATCGGGGATAGGCTGGACGGCATTTTCCTGGAGTATTGGACCCGTATGCATAGCTACGGGTCTGATACTGCAGGAAAATACATGAATTAATGTAATTGTAGGTTTTATTTTGATTTTGTTTTTGTTTTTAATTTAATGTAAGTACTAACATAGTTACGTAAGTTGTATCACTAACAAAGATCTATGGAGCAAGTTTCCGAAATAAACGTTTTATTATTATTATTATTACAAATTTACATTTGCAGTTGGAGAATTGACCGTGACGTATATCGATACATGGGAGAACATGTTTTTCAACTATAAAATTAAGTTTGTTTTTGGGATAAATTCATCTCAAATACGGAACTCTTCATTGCGCGTGGTCTGATACGCACTTGGCCGGTTTAAACATCATCCTACTATAATATCACACAATAATTAATTAAAAAAAGTTAGTGAAGATGTGTGGATGTTTGTTAGATACATAATAAAATAATGACCTAGCAGCAGATTTTTTATCCCTGAAGTATGTTCCCGTAAGATATTTTTTTCGAAATGACGTTGTTTTTCGATATCCACTCGGATGAAGCCTCTGTTTGGCTATATTCGCTATATTCGTCATTTTGAACAGTCTTTCAGCATGACGAATATAGTGAAGAATAGAAGAAACGAATAGATGAAATCAGCGTTCAAACCCGCAGTGGTTTCGGCGTTTGATACAGGTTTTAGACAAACATTAATAAAATAAAATGCCATCATCGTGTTATTTTAATATTTTCTCGAGTCAAAGTTGAGTGTATTATTTCTACAAATTGAATTAACTAACCACTACACAAAACCACCAGCCACTAAAAGCAAAATTCCTCCGCCAGTAGGGGTGTCCAAACTCCCAGGTTTAGTGGAAATCCCACTAAGTTGACAACACTGCTTTTCTACGATTTTGTCATTGGCCACAGATAACAAAAACGTGAATAGAAAAACGTTTTGTTACGTAGTTCAATTATGGTAGAAAGTGTTTTAAAAATTGTTTTTTTATTTTTCGGCAATCATTATACATTTTCACTAGTACTAGTACTAGTAGAACATCAGTTGTAATTAAAACAAAATTACATTATCGCACAATAATTTTAAAATAAACCATTCATACATGCTATAACTAAACATATCAATTTAACAAATATAGACAATTTCTTGGAACATCCCTATACAATTCCAGTCGTATGGTGAAAAATGTATATCGCAATTCCAAATATGGCATGCGATTAAGACTGGAGTTGGTTTCAATTCAGGATCACAATCAAAAATAAAATCTGTTACGCAATTAGGCTGCTGGTGCATCGTCTTCACATATAATTATATAATTAATCTATACAAATATTGTAAAACATTTTAAAAGAGTAACGGTGGAGTTTCTTGCCCATTCTTCTCTAAGTATACGAAAACTACCTTTTGGAAGGGGCGACTAGAATCAATTCTATTTTTTGTAAATTTTGACGTTCAAAAGTGCCTTTTTGTGCCTAATTGAAATAAATTATTTGAGTTTGACTTTGACTTTGCATTGCAGGAATCGAACTCGCAACAGCCAGATGGTGCCTGGCTGTTGCGAGTTCGATTCCTGCACCCGCACTGCTTTCGTCTTGCATATAATTCAGTTTTATGTTATGACCTGTTGCAGATTGATTCCGAAATGTTCAAATCGTAGTCGTCGCCTGCTGCATCCATTACACTTTCTAGGTACTTTATCAGCATAAAGATTTTTCCTACACATAAAATTTCAGACAAAAACAAGTCATACCACGGTAAGGAACTAGTGCAAACAATTCACAGAATTGCATGGAACGAATTCTTTCAGGAAATTCGATTACCCATGCGAATTGGTTACCGGTCCGGATTTCCGCTAGACCGAACACACACAAAGCAGCATGGCATATTGTGTGACCAATGGCTGCGAACGAAGCGGCCTGGACATCTCATGGCGAGGACAATGAGGGTCAAAGTACAATCGGACACGTGGATGTTAAGGTATATTGTTGATCGAAGGGTATAATAGAGATTAAAATGATTTAGGCTCCATACTTAGTAAGTATTCTAATTTGTACGTTTTGATGATTTCATTCAAAAGTAAGTAGGTACTATGGCGCATATACCTAAGCCATTCAATTTATAGAAAACTTGGTTAGGTTTAGCCAGATCTTATCAAGGTAGCTATTGTCTGTGGTCACGCGGTCCGTGAGATTGATTCCTAGCCGCAATAAACAATGAAGTCATCTCATACATGTAATCCTGTTTCTGTACTGAATAATTTACATGAGTACCTACCTGACTACTTATACTTAAGTTACCTACTTACCTAGGTACTCATTGCTTTTGGAAAAAGCTGAAGTAACAAAATCGGTGATTTCTGAAGTCCTTCAAAAAGTTTAAGTGCGTAGAGCTCGTTCCAAGCGCAAGAGTCTGTGGAAGAAGCAAAAGGAGCGGGGAAGTCTATTCTAAAGAGATCATGACTTCTCTTTTTTCATATTGGCCTAAGAAGCAGGCACTTTTTGAACGACAACTTTACGTAAGACGGTCCATCAAAACGTCTACCCTTCAACACTTCTTAATTGACCGAGCGAGCGAAGCCTCTTTGCTTCAAGTCTGGCAAAATTTGCTTTCGTGTGACAATTTGTTGGTACTCCTCTACAGGTCATATTTTACAACTGATCTGGACGAAACTTGGTATACAGGTTTTACGACTTTATTGAATATATTTTTGGTGTCGGGGTTTTTTATTGGAGGGGTGCTTCTCTAAAAAGGGGCAAGAAAGGGGTTACTGGATATCTCCACCGTATGAAATCCGATTTCGATGGTTCCTTTTTGTTTGAAAGGTAGTATAGCACCTCAAAATGCAGCTCACTTTAAGATTTCGGCTCTTTTAACTACTAGGTAGGGATTGATGGAGTGGGACCATCTTCTCATCACAAAACTAGAGACACATACTCGGTCCCTCCAAGCAAAGTAGGTACGCGTCGCAGAAGTTATTGATCACTGCAAACTTGATTGTACATTAGTTCTGACTTTCGGAGTACTTCATCGTCGTTGCCCCTTAGAACTAGTCAGTAGATAATAATACACATAGGTATAATGTATTGACCAGTATGAAGGCCCCTAATGCATTTAAGACCTAAGGGTCAACAGATATTTATCTAATTAACCCTACTTGTGTTAACCCTGCACATAATTCTTTAAGTGCTGTTGTCGAATGTAATGATGCTGCCTGTCATAAAGCCGCTGTATAATAGTCGCATATTTTGTATAATACAGAATGCAGTATCGAGCATTTTCTGATGATAATTCTAACTAATATAACCTACTTCCTACTTACTATTATTAATATTACTTATAAACGCGAAGTTTGGAAGGATGGATGGATGTTTATTACTCTTTCACGCAAAAACTACTGAACGGATTTGGATGAAATTTGGCACACAGATATTTATAACCTGGATTAACACATAGGATACTTTTTATCCCGATATTCCCACGGGATCGAGACCTACGCAGGTGAATCCGCGGGGCGTTGCGAGTTATTTATAAATGCGAAAGTGAGTTTGTTTTCTTGTTACGCTTTCACGTCATAACTGCTCAACCAATCATCATAAAATGGTGCATACACGTTGTCAGGGGCTCCACCCCTGGGCACGCCACAATTGCGGCGATAAGACCCCTCTTTGAGGAGTGGCTTGAGAGGCGCCACGGCGTCCTCACCTTCCGGCTGACGCAGGTCCTCACCGGACACGGCTGCTTCGGGAGGTTCCTGTTTAGGATAAGGCGGGAGGAAACACCCGGGTGTCACCATTGTGTGGATCGGCCTGAGGACACGGTGGAGCATACGGTGGAGGTCTGCCCGGCTTGGGCGGAGCAACGCCGTGTCCTCGTAGAGGCTATCGGCGGCGGTGATCTCTCGCGTCCGGCCCTGGTTCAGGCCATGGTACGGAGCGAGAGGGAATGGCAGGCCTTCACCTCCTTCTGCGAAGCGGTAATGCTCTCGAAGGAGGAGGCGGAACGCGTGAGGGAGAGGCAAATTTCGCGCCCTCACGCTCCTAACCGCCGCAGTAGGAGACGCCCGGGGCGGGAATCGCGAGTCGATTTCCGGCCACCGTAGGCGCGGGCTTGCGGACGGTGAGCAATGGGTAGCTCGCCGTCCGATTAGGACCAAGCCCGGGTCGACGGCGCGTTGTGTTCCACGCGCGCCTCAAAGAGATGTCAGCAGAATTGACGGGGTCCGCTAGGGCCAATGCCTGCCGGGGGTTCGAAGGAAACCGATAGGGACATCGTGGCCCCCGGAAACAGGGCAACCGAAGGAACACGGGTGGGTTTTAGTCAGTAAGAGTCTGACACGCCCTCCCGCTCCACCCAGAGCGGGAGAAGTTATTTGATAATTTCCCACCCAAAAAAAAAAAAAAAGCGGCCCCACCCACCTGTCATCCAGAAAAAAATGACTAAAACTAACTTTTAGACGCGAGCGAAGCCGCGGGCAAAAGCTAGTGAATTATAAACTTTATTTTCTATGTCTAAGTGCAAATTAGCATGCGCAAGCACACTCGAGGTGCCGTGTTTGTCGACGTGGATGTTTGTACAATTTTGGTCTTTATGTCACTGATACACATAATACATACTAGCCTATTACTGCCCCACTGTACAACAAAAGCCTCTTCTCATACAGAGAAGGCACGAGCATTGATCTGAAATTTATCTGAAACCTGGATGTATAGTTAATATACAGGATAAGTTTTTATCCAGTGCGCAAACTTTAACACGTGACTTTACTCATCATTATGAACAACTTTTAATAAGGGGCCAAACCTGAAATCGCGAAAAAAATCAGTTGTTCCCTACATTTTGACGAGATATGCGAACATAAATGTAGGGAACAGCCGATTTTTTTTCGCGATTACCCGTCTTGATACTCATACCCACGGAGCAAATTGCTCCGTGCTCATACCCACGGAGCAAATACTCCGTGCTCATACCCCAGAACCTAACTCTCAGCCGCATCTGCCCGTTCGAGATAGATTACATTCAACTTTTTTTACGTATAAATTACAGACAGGTTTTAGTTTTATTTTGTTTCATTAATCCTCGTTATCTATTTTTTTTGCAGGCGCTTTACTTTGTGTAAGTACATAATTTAATCACAACCGCTCTCAAAACGGTGAACGAAAACATCGTGAGGAAACCGGCATGAACCATAGAATGGAAGACATGTAACATCTACCAACCCGCATTGGGTTCGCGCGGTAGATTACAGCCCACTCCCTCTCGAAGAGAGGAGGCCTGTGTCCCAGCAGTGGGAACATTATAGGCTGATTGTGTATCTGTTATCTCTCTCATTGACTGAAAGCAACCACCTTATCTGTGATCATTATTGTAACAAAAATCTGGAACAGTTCTATTATTCTAATACTTCAATAGCCGTTGGTCCATACCAAACAGACCTGCTGGTACTTCGTCTGGCTTATTTTACTGGTAAAATATACCTTGTAACTATTCAAATAAAGTTAATTTTGAATTATCGTTTATTACAAATACGCCTTGTGGCGAAAGCATGAATAAGATCCCACGGCAGATGGATGACGTATTTATTAGGGTAGTTCTTTGTACCATGTTTTAAAATACTAGTTACAATGGGGAGTTTCAAGGTCATTTTAGCAATATTTACGAACATTTTGAATGATAATGATCCAACGTATTCAACAGATCTTTTTATGTATTTTTTGCAGACCTATTGAGTTAAATGAAGTCTTTTTAATATACCTGCTGCTATTATGCTTAACCCCTATTTAGTTGCATCTGGTTGCAAAGCTGTCCTCAACTTTTTTGTGAAATGCGTGTGACTGATGGATGAGATAGGTATTTAAAATAGTTATTTTTATTAGCTTTGACCAAACTGGAGTTCAAGTAATGAAAAATTTTATTTGGCTTGTGTTGGGCACATACATTTGTCTACATATTATTTATTTAATTTCTCATCCTCGTGGACTCCGTTTTTCGATTTGTGTTGATACAATGTGCTGATTCAGAAATGTAGAGCGAACTTAGCCACACAAAGACACTGGAGTCTTATTTCAATTATATATCCCATGCACTTTTGATATGTCATAGAAATCGGTCAGTGAGAAAGATGACGCTAGTTGCCCATTCCAGGAGAAGAACGGGCCAGAAACTCCACGAACACTCCTTTAAATTACTTATATTGTTACAAAACATTGGTAACATGATTCAGCACCCTAATAAGTAACACACTTACAATCACAATCTGAATGATTTTGACGGATATTGCTAATCCATTGCTTCATAAGTTCGAAAAATTTGTCTGCTTAACAACGTAAATAACGCAATGAATGTTGTTGAACAGTCAAAATGAAAGCAAATGCTTACTGTAATTGTGTTATGCAATTACCCCGCAGGTTCAATTTATATTCATCTAAAATTAAAACCACAATGTTTGTATAATTCAAATATTTAATGTTATACAATTTGCAGCTTATACACATAGAGAATGTACATATGTATCAATATAGTTAACATAATTACAAGTAGGTGCAATCACAAGTAAATGAAGACGATAAGACTGTTATATGACGCGAAACAAATATTTAGATTTACATAACATGTGATGGCAAAATAGCTCAAATAATACAAGGGTGTGATCTTTCTGATGTCTAAGTTGATCAATTTATATCAATTTTGATGAACTATTGAAGATTTTTTATAGCATGATGATTTTATTATAGTAAAAAATATGAGAATCGTACGAGATCCGTTAGTCAAACATTTGATACCTCATCTTCATAGTATTTAAGCCATTTTGCATTCAAACGATAATAATATTTTATTAATCATACACATTTTTGGATGGATTATGTTTTTCATTTAAACTAAAGTAATAACTATTAAAGCTAACCATTAAAACATACTAAAGTATAAATTAAAAACTATTTACAAAATATTACAAAAGGTTTTATTTTCATTACACAAAACATTAATCGTTTATTAGTAAAAAAATATTAATTCAATGGTATCCTTAAATATTATTGTTTCTGTTTATGTACTTGTTGTGAACACAAGACAAAATATGACATGGCACAAAATAGTCCGAAATTATGTGACAAACGTATAATACTGTGACAATGTCGGAAATTATCAAAACATGTGCTTCTGCCGACCCCGGCGGGCGAGGTTGGCGTGAGGATATCAAAAGCGTGCAGTAGCCGACTCAGAACGATGCTGAGTCGCTTAGACGTTTTGGTGATGGCGCATACACATACTGACAGACAGCGTGGTAGGTGACTATCGCGCTTATGTCAATAGGAGCCCGCACTTGTGTAGGTATGTCAATTTCTTTCATATCTTCGAGTCTAGTAAGACTCTAGTTGTTCTCTTTACCTTATATCATAGAATTATTTGGCCATTTCTATTCTAATGTTATGTTAAAAAGAATCACTCAGGCACACTCAAAACTAATAATATTATTCCCATGAACTCCCCCTAGAAATAAACCCACCATAGTTAAGGTATTTTATGTTATGAGATATATTTTAAATGAGGGTTTTTAACAATAGTTGTACATTACATCTATATAGAAAAACAGATACACTTTGATAACAGTATAAAATAAGTTCAGGATTTTAACAAAATATTAAGTAAAACTAGTTGATTCACACTTCTTTCTTCAAGTCTTTGGACCAGCCCGAGTTATGTACTTTAGATTATCATTGAACCGAAAATATAACGAATTTTGAAGATTCTGCAATTTCAGTCAATTTTCAAATTCACTTATAGAGATTTAATTTTTAGATTTAAGAGATAATAGTTACACTCGAATAACTAGGCTCGAAAACTGAAAACGTTTACAATTGAAATTCAGAGTCTACTTAGTAATGAAAGTCCAATGCTCTGAGATTTCTATTGCGCACAGTACGATACAATGTATGGTTCCATTGATTCACTTAATCAGAAACGACGGAAAGTAGCAGAAGTAATCGCTAACTTTTGCTCCACACACGAGTTATTAATTAAACATTCTCTGTAAATTCCTGTCTCGATTCGAAACTCAAGTTAAATTTTTTTTAAAGTGATCGTGTTCAAATTCAGATATTTTTATTTATAGAACACGGGTAAATGAAAAGTACAGATGTTAATATTAATTAAATGAATCCTGTCTTGCCGTTTGATGAATTATGTCTGCCCATGGTACCTTTAAGTTGTTTGGTACTGTACTGAAACCGTAAACATTTCAGTCTGACTTATCAATTTTCATATCGAACCTAGCCTTTTTATAAGTTTATTCCACACACACACATCACTGAGCTGCCTACACGGCGCCTACACTGCGGAGTACTTCCTGCCGTCGTCGCTGGAGTAGCAGTGCTGGCAGTGCAGGCGGTGCATGCGCCGCACACACGTCACTGAGCTACACTGCGGAGTACTTCCTGCCGTCGTCGCTGGAGTAGCAGTGCTGGCAGTGCAGGCGGTGCATGCGCCGCACACACGTCACTGAGCTACACTGCGGAGTACTTCCTGCCGTCGTCGCTGGAGTAGCAGTGTTGGCAGTGCAGGCGGTGCATGCGCCGCACACACGTCACTGAGCTACACTGCGGAGTACTTCCTGCCGTCGTCGCTGGAGTAGCAGTGCTGGCAGTGCAGGCGGTGCATGCGCCGCACACACGTCACTGAGCTACACTGCGGAGTACTTCCTGCCGTCGTCGCTGGAGTAGCAGTGTTGGCAGTGCAGGCGGTGCATGCGCACGCGCACGTCGGCGCCGGCGCGCCCGTCGCCCAGGCGCGCGCCGCACACCGCGCACGTGAAGCACCACACGTGGTAGCACAGGCCGAGCGACTCGATGATCATGGCGGCGCCGCGACCTGGGGCAGGGGGTGCAGTAGGGTTACGTATTTGGCAGAAGTGGAAAAAGAGAGGTGTTATTTGACAATATTTGAAGATGATGAACGTGTAACCACAGATTAGTACAGATAGTTCACTCCGCAAAATCACAGAATAAAGTGCAATTCAGGTAGCACAGGACTAACCTACAGTTATCTTTACGTCTTGCCTCTCTTTCTATCGCGTAACTCTTTTTATCTTCTGACTACGTTACGCCCACTGAATTCGACAAGTCGAGCCCGCCGCGTACCTATTTCTAGCTTCATACTTAAAACGCGAAGTGAACCATCTGTGACGTAAATGAAGTTTTTTGAAGAGTTTAATCCATGTAATCTTTAGTAAAAATATAACCCAAAGAAATAATAAAATTGAAAATAGCGGCCAAAAAAAGGAGCTTATCATGCACATCAAAATGTATGAGTAAGAGGACATGATTAGAGCCGTTATTTTCAATTCGTTTCATGATTTAACACGGATTCTTTAGAACCATTAATTAAACCCGTTAATTCAATCTTAAAAACAGTGCGTGCAGTGAACTAGTAGTATAAGAATGAGATGTTATGTTTAATTAAATTAATTTATTATAAAATGTATGAAAATAAATGTTAGTGATTGATTTCATTGATGCTATTACCACTGCCACTTCTTCAGCGACAATCACAATTATATATTTTTTTGAAAGTATAGTGCCAAAGTTTCATTGCGTGCGGACTTTTACAGCAAAAGCAAGCTTAAACGTTATGTTTTTTTTTATATTTTAATTTACGCTTTTTATTTACTGGTCACTAGGGCTAGCAGAAGTATAGTTCGCGCCAAAATTTATGGGCTAAATTCTTTTGCTGTTTACATTATGCCATCTACACTAATATTATAAAGAGAAAAGATTTGTATTTTTGTATGCTTGTGTTTTTTTTTTAACGGGCTATAAGGCTTACTCTGCGTTCAGCGCTCGGTGTAGCAACACGCCGTGTTCGGGTTCGCGACAAGTCAGTCGTCATCCTGAGGATGCCTCATTGAGAGGTGAAACAAGTGTCGATTTTATTCAGGGTTTTTTATGGCTCTTTAGAAATAGCCAAGCGGAACAGATTACTAAATATATCCACGTCTATTGTAGTTTGTATTTTTGTTTGTAATAAAATAAATAAACTCAAAAACTACTGGACCGATTTAAAAAATTCTTACACCAGTAGAATGCTATATTATCGACTGACTAACATAGGCGCTGGTGGAAACTAGTTTTATAACATAAAGCGGCTTATTCATGCTGATAAAGTGCAGGTATGAGAGTAATTGTGCATCGTAAGTGTCCGTACATTCGTACCTAGTTCCTCTCCACAGTGCGAACACTTCCGTCGACCGGACACGCTCAGCAGCTTGTCTTCACGTTGTTCAGTCCTCACGGGCCGCTTTACGTCTGTTGATAGTTGCTGTTGGCTAGAATATTGAGACATTTTATGTTAGTTAGGTATTGTAATTTCGATGATCCAAATCATCGCAGAAAGAGTGTGTTTACGTGATTTAATTTTTCAAGTTTTTAATTAAGTATACTGCTCCTGTCCTGTCGAATTTCTTCATTGTTATTTTACTATAGTAGAGCGTAGAAAGCTTTTTCGATTGCTATATGGTACTCGTTTTCAAGAAAAGTGCGACCGGACTAGCATCCTCAATTATTAAAATAGAGAAATGAAAATGGTATCATAAAATGCGTTACTGAAAGGGCCACAATACTGCAAAATGTATATATTTTTTTTTCATGGCATTTTTTTTCCGTTTCTTTTGTGATTTTAAACTTCTCAAAAACGAAAAGATATATCGAAAAAAAGAAGAGAATTTATAGGGCTTCAAAATGATACCATTCTGGTTTTGATAGGATTATAATTAAGGGTAGATGTTTACCCCTTTCGGAGACACTTTTTTTAACTGCTCTGATTTTTAAATGCCTTAATTAAATAAAGTTATTTTCATTGCGCCAAAAGGTCACGGAATCATGAGTTCTGTAGATTTTCTTGCATATTATTAGGATGTTCGCAATACGTTGAAATGTTTTTAGTTTTAAACGGAAATTACTATTATTACTGCAATCACGCTTGAGAAACAAAATAGTTATCACTAAAACAAAAAAAGTAGTGTCTATCAGCTTGAAATAATTCCAGAGCCGTCTTACACAACAACAACCTAGAGAGACAGCCAACGTTGAGAGAATGGTTGCCCTTTTGTTTACAGACTACAGTAAATGAGTGACATAGACGTTGTTAATAGGATCATGTAGTGACCTGGCACTGAGCGCGTGCATGGCGTGCAGCGGCGCGGCGGGTGCGGCGGGCGCGTCGTGCTGGTACGAGTGGCGCTGTGTGGCGCGCAGCTTGCTGCGCTGCTCCTCTATGCGACGAGCTTCGGCCTCCTGGAAACATGTACAATATTGCATTCAGTCAAATAAATTCAGAAAAGAAGCCGCGGCTCACATGGTCAAGGGTCCAGGTTGCTGGTGCAAAACACGATATACTCGTAAATCTTTATTTATCTCATTATCTCTTTATTTATCTTTATTTATTCATCAAATTACAGGCACTGGTTTATAAAATACATAATCTTAATTATAGAAAAATATTAAATTTGAGGTAGGAGGGTCCCCGAGTTACAGATCACCCGGATCTCTTAGATAGGACATGTTAATTTGACAGTTAAGGTACCTCGTCCAATTTCATAATGTTGTCTTTATAAGCTAACAGGCAAAGTAAATATCCTGGATTAAATGATCAGAAAGAGCCAAACATGTTCGAAATTTTTGCCAAGGATACGCTAAAAAAAGAATGATCGGAAAGAGTCCACTCGTAGCTAGCTTGGCCATCTTGTTTTTTTATCAACAGTAGAGCAGTGATAGCCTAATGATGTGACTGTCGGACTGCCAAGTCATAGGCCTCAAATTCGAACCCAAGGCACGCACCTCTGACTTTTCGGATTCATGTGCGTATCGTATAATTATCACTTGCTTCAAAAACGGTGAAGGAAAACATCGTGAGGAAACCGGCGCATGCCTGAGAGATATTTCTCGATGATATGTGAAGCCAAGTCAGAGACCCATTAAAACTCTGACATCAGGTCAGTCACTAACCACACGAAAAGAAGAAGATCAACAGTAGGCCGACTACAGATGACCATCTGAAGTTTATAAAACCTACATCGCCGAGTGAAAAACTCACACGTTAAGACCAAATTTGCTATAGAAGTAGCTTCATTTACTACTTTATATACTGATACTTAGTTGAGTGACAACTTATGATCTAAATGTTTTTGAACGATGGTCAAGTGCGAGAAATAGCGAGTAGATTTACCTGTATAAGCCAGTGTTGGTTGTAATTGTAATTGGCTGGCTTCCTATTCCGCGCCTGCATCCAGTCTGTGTTGGAGATCAACTTCGGTGTGGGCGCAGCGCTTAGAGCCTGGAATTATACAGCATTAGGATCAGAAAACGGATTAGTTGTAATAGAGGCCTGCTCGGAATTCTTATATAATTATGTTCATTAATAACTTCGTAATAGTCTTCACATATAATTATGGAACTAATGTACGAACCTATACAAATAATTGTAAACATTTTAAAAGAGAACGGTGGAGTTTCTTGCCAATACATCTCCATACGAAAACTACCTTTTGGAAGGGGCGACTATAATCAATTCTATTAGTTTATACATTTTGACGTTCAAAAGTGCCATACAAGGGCCTATTTGAAATATATGATTTTACTTTGACTTAATTGTTATTAAAAGATTTGCTGCATCAGTAGAACTTTTTGTAAGTGAGTTCGTGGAAGTTGTAGCCAATGCCCATGCAATTTGATTTGGGCAGCGCCTTTATTTCGTAGCAATAAGAGCGGTTTTCCTAGTGTTACTATGCCGTGCGGTTGATCGTAGTATTTATTTGCTTGTGAACCGTGTGTAATATAGATGTGGTGTTATGTTTACCTGCAGCGTATGCCTGGTCATGGGATGGTAGTTGGCGTTGCCGTTGGTGGCCGGCTTCTGTCGCAGCTGAACATTTGCGTACTCTACCGCGGAAGGCACGCGACTGCTTCTGGAAATAAATGGTAGATGGGATTAGTGAGCAAACAATAAACAGTACTTGGGCGACCGAGCTCTGCTCTGGTGAAAATAGAGAATTCTCATTTAATATTAAAGGATATTTCATACTAATCCATGTATAGTACCTACTTTTTCCATGCTGCCATGATAGTAGGTACTTACTAATTCCATGCTGCCATGTCATTATTCATTATCTTGTTCTAAACTTTGGGGGACCGAGCTCTGCTCGAGTGAAAATACGGATACAAATATTGCTCGTTTCATAGTATAGGATACCTTTAGTTAATAGGGGTTTGAATTTGTTTTCTTCTATAATAGCATTAACCGAATTTAATAATGGCAACATCTGAGGCAGACCAACAGCTTGTGTGAATTTTACGCAGTTCGAATAAAATGTGATATTGTTCGTAGCGAATTAGGTTGTGAATAATTGAGATTTTCTCACGTTACAATGCAACATCAAAGCGAGTGGGAAACACATTGTTTCAAATACGTGCAGTTGTTAGTTGATTATTACATCTTTATTTGTTGAACTAGCATCTGCAAGTAGTACATAACCAGGTATGTAAGGAGATCAAAAGAATGATGATAAAAATATTGTTTCTTTTATTGTAAAACCCTAATTTAATTAGTTACTCCTTCTATTTTAAAGTATATTATTACTAGCTGTTAGTCGAGACTTCGTCTGCGATCCAGGATGAAAAGTAGCCTGTGTCCTTTTTCAGGTCATGGTCTACCCATGTGTCAAATTTCATAAAAATCTGTTCAGCCGTTTTAGCGTGGAAGCGTAATAAACAAACAAACTTACTTACGCATTTATAATATTAGTTAGAATAGCTAGGATGACGCTGACGACACAGCGTACCTAATTGAAGCAGGCTTCTGAAGATATTGTGAGAAATACCATTAATTAACTAACCTCATAGTAATCTCCCTCTCAATAGACTCCCGCGTCTTCGGTTTGGGCGGCAGCACAGGCTGCGGGACCCTCATAGGCTGACCCCTCACCTCCTTCCTCTCATACAACACCCTCCGACTCTCTTCAACACCAAAATGCCTCTGCATATGTTCCTCCGAAACTATGGGCTTTCTCTTCTCATCTACCATCCTTTCATCCACCCTTTCCGGGACAGAAGGGGGGATGGAAGGAAAGTTTTCATTTAAGAGTAAATTTGGCATGGAGTGTCGATAATGCGGGTTTGCTTTAGGTCTGGTTAAAGGCGGTTTTTCAGGCGATGAAGGGATGGAGGATATGTCCTGGACAGATTTCTGGATAATTCTGGTCTGGTCTCGCAGAAGGTTTTCTCTTTGACGGCGTAGTTCTTCTTGTTCCAGTTGGAGTAGTTCTCGTTCGAAGCGTAGTACTTCCTATTTTGAGGGTTAAAGAGTTATTTAACGTTTTTATTTTTGAAGGGTGGTTCAAAGGGTTAGTGTAAGGTCCTATAGTAATAGTTTGCTAATTAAATGTACAATTTTTAGTACTTATTTATAGGGTTTGTTAACTTAAGTTATTGTTAACTTATGGATATCTTAAACTCATTTTTATTTCTCATAGTTTGTGATTATATTTTACAAATAAAGTAATTGTTAGGACTTAGGGACTAATATAGGACCTTACAGCATAGTTTTTAAAGTAATTAATTGATTGTTTTGATTAGTAAAACATGTAGTTTTAGTGACATTAACATGAAGTGCAAGGCTTTAAGCTGGCGTGGATTAAATCACATGGATTATATTGTCGGGGCAGTGAAGTCTGAAAGAAATTAGAGGAAACTTCGGTTTTAGATAATATCTCCAGTTTATTTTTGTTGCATGGTCCGAAATGTGGTCATTCTAGTTTTACCAACGTGTGTTCTAAACTAAAGTTACCTATTTGAATTCAAAAGTATGTTAATAATTTTTCGATTTTATTTTCTTTATACAGAATGCCTTTTTTTAATAGGAACCTTATGTGTTAGCGACAAATCAACGTACTGTTAAGAGAGAAATGTGACACAATTTTCAAACAAATTATTTTCTCACAAGGCGGGCACATGTCACCTTTTCGAAAATGTAATTTTATACAGTCTCAAATAACCAAGTAGGTGTAACCCAAAATTAAAGAGTTTCTGTTTGAAAGTGACTGAAGTTTCCCCTTTGAACGTATGTAAGTGTAAAATGTCATTCACCTTTGTGTTCGCATCGTCATACGCCCCGTCGGGCCAGTCCTCGTTAGTCGACGCCTGAAAGTGACGCCGCACCTCCATTGTTATTTACAATCACAACATGGCCACCAGTTAGGAACCACAATATTTTAAATTGTATTTCTTTATCGTATACGCTCAATTACAAAGTGATATTTACGCCTGCTGACTATTTGGAAGCAATTTTAATACTTTCAACTTTTGTAACAATTGCAGTCAACAGGCACTCTAATTAAAAGTTCAATGTCGTACTTAAAAAACGTTCAAATTCAATTCGTAACGACAATGAATGTCAAAAACTTGTCAAAAATGTTGGTAAATTGTATTTTTGACAGATTAAGATTAGAATGCGAACGTTCATAAAACTACAGGAACTGTCCCTCTGAGATTTAAACTATAAAATTGATTATTTGTTATATATTAACTTATATGTTATATGTTAACATGGTAAACAATAAAGAATTGTAACATTACAGTTTACAAATAATCAAATTGATTTAATAAAATCAACTGATGTGGGCAATTGGGTATGCTTCTGGCCTTCTATGGCCTTGGCCTTATCTTGGTTTATAAGTTACTTTTCTTCATGCTAAAAAGGGGTTGTGACTTCCCAGGGAATATTTTCAAGTTTAAAATCAGATTTACTATGGGTGTCTCATTTAAATATTATGGTTCCAATGTTAGATGGGAGTTAATTCCTTGAACAGTTGACAACATCAATGTTTTTATGAAATGGATTTTCACAATAAATAGAATTGACATGTTTATGTTAATTTTAGAGATGCATGTTTTTTAATGAAAATATTATAAAATAGGTATAAATAAATCATGCTATCACCTCTATTAAAGACGTTTTTCCTTTTATTGGGTTAGATATAATTATGGGTGCGACATGCCAGTGCATTCTAAATAATATATCTAAGTAAATGCAGTGAAGAAAATAAAAGGCAAATAATAATTTAAAATAAATAATATTTATTTAAAGAATAAAGTATACATACATAATCAAGAACTACTTTTGTGACTAATTTAGGTATTTTGCTATTATTTCTCACAAATTGTTTCTGGGGTTTCAATACGGTGAAAAAAAGCGTTAAAAAGCAAAATAAATGTGTTAATGGCAGCATATTTTATGTTTTAAATACCACATTTTACAGACATATTTACACATTTTCATCAAAAACTAACAGAACATTTGAAATATTGTAACCTAACCTAACTTTTATTTTTAAATTATGCATTGACCAAAGAACTAACTATTATTGAATCATTGTACTTTTAAGTATTAGTAATTAACTTATACATAGAATAAAATTATTTTTATTTATGTATAAGTTAATTACTAATATTCACTTATTCCTACCACCTATTTTTCTAAATAATTTTGATCAGCATTGTGATTTCAGTGGTATTTAAAACGACGTAAATTAATCACATAAATAAATAATCATTCTTATATCTAGAGTGCTTGCAAAGCATATATAGTGCTAGCCCCTACAATCACAGGCGTGAACTTAGCTTAAATATATTATAGGAGCAAGGATATAGCCGCTTTTGCTTTTAATTTTCACATAATAAGCAAAATATAAATCGCAATAATAGAATTAATCAATAAAAAATTAAGTATATTTCTGAATAATTTCCGAACTAAAAATATTTAATCATATAATTCTGTGTTTCTAATTGAAAAAAGAAAGTTTGTCAAATGTAATTTCTGATTGGGACATAATTAAATAGTTGTTAAGTTAAAGCGAAAGCGGCTGAAATAATTAACCGCTTAATTTACTAATCACCAAAGCGGAGAATTCGAGAAACGACCAATGTATTTCCCATACAAAAATATAGCTTAAAAATATATTAAAGAGATCTACTTTTTGTACATTGCGACGAAATTATGCATGCTGAAGACTTGGCTATAAAAATCACAACCATATTTCTTTGAAATACGGTTGATTTTTCAACGAGATGTACCTTATTTCAGCATGCATACTAGTCACTCTACGTTATAGAAATAGGAAACAATGTTTTTAAGTAGGTAAATAATTTTCTAATAAATTATAATATCTTCTAAATAGCATTTCATAATAATGAAATGAAGAAGAACCTGAATGATAAAGAAGTCTAATATAGATTTTAATTTCGATTTGACACTAAAATTCTTTTTGTTTTAATAAATAAATGATTTTGTTAAAAAGTATGGATTTGACCACTGAGAACCAATATTAGGGTACCACCACCACACAGGTTTATGTATGTTTTAGAGTCCATTATGAAAAATATATTAAAGAATAAAAGAAATAGTTATGATATTATATTTTTATAGCAGACTCATAAAATGTGCAAATGATGTCAATGAAGTACCTAGTGCCAAATCGAAATGTTTACCGGAAGTAAAAAGGTCATTCAAAAGAGCAAAATTAAATACAAAATTACGTGATAATAAGTATAAGATAGTGAAATCATTATGTATTAAAGAAATACATGTGGCTTATCGTGTAAGTAAAATATGTGTCAAAGTACGAGCATTCCGTGAATATTTTTAGCATTAATCTTTCGAGATTACAAATAATCTTGTCTGATACTAATTTATCAATCAAATCTACGAAAATCAATTAAATCATTCGTCACTAGTTTTATCAATGAATTCAGTGACTTATAAAAAAGCTACTTTTGCACCTAATTTTATTGTTTATTTTTATTAAGTTTGTCTCAAACAGAACACCTACCGTCACTCTTCACCACCCTTGGCTTGGTTGACTGGTAGAGAATGCCTGAGGCATTAAGTACGCCTTTGTACCATAATTGTGTGCGAGAAGTTTAAATAAAAAATAAATAAAATTTTGCACTTTAAAAAAACTTTTTTACTCCTCAATCCCATTATAATCATGTACATTATACATATTATAATCAGTTTAAAGTACCTGCTGCTGTTGTATAGTCTTGTCGAGGCTCTCGATCTTGTCGGTCGGTCCCTCGCTCAGCTCGCTTAGCTCGGTCAGTTTAGAGCTGAGGTTCGTGGAGAATGTCTCTGGTTGCTTCTTTGCCGATTCTTCCTCGTCTGATGTTACCGTAACGTGTGTGTAAGGCTGGAATTGAGACGTGTATTTTAGTGACAAATTACAAGGCTTTTTTCGTTAATTTAGATCCAATAGCGATTGGGCACTTTTTTAGACTATATTTCAGTATAAAAAAACAAAGCTTGTATAAAGAAAACGGAAAAAAGCCTTATTATTATAATTCCCAATCAATTTGTCAGTCTTGATAAAAAACGCAATATTTTTACAGCGGTCTATTAGATGATTCAATCATAGACGTAATGGTAAAATTGATTTATAGCGCTATTTATAGCTTTATCTTCCAAGATATATGCTTTTATCAATATATATTCTTGGCTTATATCCTTCTAAAGAAGTTTTATAGCAGTTCACGTACCCAAGGTTTAGGGCAAGCTTCTGTACATTTTTAGCCATCCTTATCTGAGACATGTATATTATAAGTAGCAGAAGATTATGACTCAATGTAGGATTAACTTTATTGGACGTCATTATGTGACTAATGATAAGACTTTAGGATTCACATTCTTTAACTATGATATTCTTAAATAACAGGTAAACTATGCCTATCTTACGTCAATTTGCAAGGAACCGTTGTGTTATGCGTTCATTTATTTCTGAATTGACTTAAACTAAGCTACAATTACTTTCTGTTGCGGTCTATTCAAATTCAAAATATTTTATTTCACATAAACCTACATGGGCACTTATGAAGCGTCAGAAGCTAGGTGCACGGTTCCAATTGGTCGTTTCCTATGGAGAAGAGCCAGCAAGAAACTCCACAGTTTCTCTTTTAAAAATAATTGGCTTTTACAATACTTTCAAATAACAGTGTTACTAGGTATGGGAGGACAGTGTAGGTCTTTCAATAAGTACTAAGTACTTAACAAAATAGAAAATGGTCTACAGGTCTATAATTCACTAAACCTACAGCGTTCTCACGTTCACAAAATAGAAAAGAATCTATACAAAAAATAAATAAATTAAAAAAAGTAAAAACCTATTTTAATAAGACGCAATTATAATGATTGCTACTACAATTGTAATCAATCTGAATAATTATCATGTCCACAAAAGTCACAAATAAAGAGTTGAAATGAAATCGTAGGTATATAATGTCAAATAATAGAATAAATATGTCAAGGACGAATGTAAATAATAAAAATTAAAGATTAAAATAAACATGGTATTAGGAGCTATTATAGCTCAAAAGTGTGCACCATCAAAAGCTATTATTTTATTCTACTCCAACAAAATTACCGTACTACAGAATATACATAGCATAACATAACATTACGCCTGTAAACCCCGAAGGGTTAGGCAGAGGTATACCCATAGTACACCCACAATTCGCCAGTTATGTTTAAGTCCCATGTAATAGGGGGCGAGCCTATAGCCATCAACCGGGCACAAATCCAGACTCCGGGCTGCTACTGAGAAATTCCAGATGGAAAAACCCAATATCACTTTGCCCGACCCCGGAATCATAGCAATGTTTGAAATAAGTGTTATCAACTTATGAAATCATCTCTCTTAATGCCTTGACCACCTTTCTAAAATATTGTTCAAGGCTATGAGGCGCGATCTAGGTATCCTTTATTGTTTTGTGTTCATAATCAGATAACGGATTCTGTTTACTTTTATCTCATTGTGAACCAAAAACAGATTTCAAGCGATTTGCATAATAATATTCAATCTGTCGTGGTTTCTTCTTCTGGATGTGACAAAATAGCGACTTAGGGCGAATTTCAACAATGAAACCGAGTCAAGCGCTTGTCAGTGTCATCATTGTTGTGGAATATTTGACACTGACAGCTCTTGAACGCGGTTCAGACGTGCTGATCGCGTTCAGTTTCATTGGGGAATGTTCAACATTCTTGGCTAGGTTCGTCCCCTAGTACATGGGACGGTGTTAGCTGGCGAAATAATATGCTTGTACTATTTATACTTTGCCTATCCCTCTGAGGAATACATAAGAGACGAAATTTGATATTGTCCATCAGCCTACGGTCACTAGTTTATCAGATAATCATGGTGATTATGGCTAAGTAATAACAGCCGCACGGGTCGATCCACCAGGTTAAGCTACGCTTGCCGGGGTTGGTCCGTGAATGGGTGTTATTGGCTCCTCCGTGCCTCGGAAAGCTCGTTAAGTCGTTGGTCCCGACTGTCATTCGTAGATCTTTAACAGTCGTTGCAGGTCGTCTGAAGCCCGAAAGTCTGACAACCAGTTTTACCAAGAGGTATCGTATTACCCAGTTACTGGATTGTGAAGGTCAGATAGACAGTCGCTCCATGTAAAATACTGGTATTCAGCTGCATCCGGTTAGACTGAAAGCCAACAACCCCAACATAGTTGGGAAAACGCGAGGCAGATGATGATGGTGTGGTGGTTATGACAATATCTTTTTTAGCAATATTTTGGGGACCCGGTGGTCAATGCCCTTTATTAGGAAACTACTCACTGTTACACACCAAAACTTGTCTAGTAAAAATTCAAACATACCTCACTATTCTGTCTGCTATGAGGATTAGAAGTTTCCGGAGACGAGTGCCCCTTATACCAAGCTTCAGCTGAAGGACCCCTATCCACATCGACACCAGAATCCCGACTCTCTCTCAACTTGGCATCCATATCATGAGACAACGTCTTCTTGTACAGAAGCTTCTCGATCTTCGTCTCTTCCTGGAGGAAGGAGGTGATGTCAGGTCTTGGAGCCAGGGTCATTTCCACGTCCAGGTAGCTGTCATCTTGACCCTCAATTCCTAGGAAGCTGGAGCGTTTGTTCCGGATTTCTTTTTTGATGCGACGGGCTGAGCTCGTGTGTTTGAAGTTACCCTGGAAATGGGTGAAGATATGGGTTAGTATTAACTTTGAGTTGACCTTTATGTTATATTTTGTGAGGACTGATAAAATATTTTTATCTCATAGTTTTTATTGGTTTAGTAGGAATAGTATTTATGAGTAGTACTCTATGATAACATATAAAGCCACTTTATTTCCAGTG
Source organism: Agrochola litura (assembly GCA_949152395.1). Taxonomy (NCBI): domain Eukaryota; kingdom Metazoa; phylum Arthropoda; class Insecta; order Lepidoptera; family Noctuidae; genus Agrochola; species Agrochola litura. Next base: position 1,646,521 of record OX424512.1, read on the forward strand.
ACCGCAAACAAATCGAAAGCATACTCATTTGTTTTTTTTCTCATCTAGGAATTATTTAGGTAGGTACCTAATATTTTAGACACCTTTCAAATGCCTCTGTAGGCATTTGAAAGGCGTCGAAATGAAAATTGTACAGTAGTGCACAGTAAGTCTGACTCAAAACAAATAAATAAACCCAATAAAGATACTGGGTTTCGTTATATAATTTCGTTCAAAAGAACATTACTGTTCAAAATTCTCCTCTATTAAACAACAAAAAATCATCATGACAAATTAATCATCTCTCTCAAAAGCATCTACTCACATTGCCAAGCAGTTCATCATCAGCTCCGTCATCAGTAGGTGGTGGCGGTGGTTTTTCCTTCGGCGGCTCCAACACATTAGTAGGCATATCCAGAGGGAACGCACTCTCTGAGGCAAAAGCGGACGAGTTCTGGTAGAAGATATCCATGTTCTCATACAGAGGGGTGACAGCTATCTTCTTCTCCATAAAGTCTACTTCTTCTTTCTTCTGTACTTCTTTCTCTTCTGTGTCGTCCATAACAGCGCTGTCTTCTGAATCCAATTCTTTGAATGCGAGTTCTAGAGCATCCAAGACCTATGGAGATAGTTTAAGAGTTGAAGAAGTTTTGTCTGTGGTCTAAGGCCAAAATCTATAAACCTTATTAGTTTATGCTTTGACTTAGACATGTTCCGTGCGCCGTGTTGTGCTACAGTGACAGGAATAAAGCTTAGCCAAAGTACGGGCTAAGTAACGTTTATAGATTTTGGTCTTAGGATGGTGACACTAAGATTGTTTAAATTTTGCATTGTAGAAGCATTGCTTGTGTTTTTTGGTGTAAGCTCAGACGCTATGAATGATTAAAGTGAATTTTAGAAACTATATATTTTTTCTCCAAAGTTAAAAGTTTAACTAAACGAATGCTTTAAAATTGACAGCAAAGTAATGATTTTTCCAAATTGCTTCTATATTGCGTTTTAAGAAAATTAACACATAATAAAAGGCTTTATTTTAGAGGAAGCTAATTCCAATGAAAAACAAACGACAACACATTTAGAGAGAAAAAAATCGGAATTAGAAAAAAAAAACTTAAATGCCCTATTTATAATAATTAATTGAAATGAAAAAAAGACTGACTTGCGTAAATTGTAAGATTTGTTAAAAAAAAAAAGTATTACAGTTTAACTAAGAAAAAAAAAACACGTAATAAAGAACTATTTCTAAAATATAAAAAAAAATAAACATACTGAATAATTTTAACACACAAAAGTGCAAAAGATGCATGCAAAAGCGTATTGGTTAGATGCAAAATGAAAATGAAGCGACACCCACTACTTGAAACTTTTTCTTACCTTTTTAGCCCATCACCATATTCTTAAAATATTTAAATTATTAGATCGACTATCCTCCGAGAAGACTTTTATCATACTGTGTCATGATTACAGATAAAATTGTTTGCTTAAGATAAAAAGTAGGAAGATAACATTGTACTGATTTTATAACTATTATAATACCATTTTGATTAATGATTGCGTGGTAATTATGATAATATATGGTTATATATAATTGATAATGGCACAAATATAATATGGGTAAACATGTGTTTGAATAAACAAATAAAAATCATAGAAAAAATATGGAGATATAATAGAATTTAGAACTTGTGTGTGCCTGTTTTAGTATAAAAAGAAACAGACAAACAGAAGAATTTTTTTTTTTTTTTTATCAATATTAAAATCCTTAGGTCAAATATAATCTTTGAGGACAAATAATAAATGAGTACTAATAACTACGTACATAAATAAAACTCATACAAATAACTATGTAACATGTATTTTGATATAATGACATTTTACACATCACGTTAATTATAAAATGAATAAATACTGGGGTTCTACGCTATAATGTATATGAATAAGGTTTCTATACAAAACTGTGTGACGCTACTTAACCCTGTATATCTAAGGGCTCGTCTACACGAGCTACTTTGTCTTGCGATTATTTTATCCGACGACTATTTTGTCGGCGTGTTTAGTACCGTTAAATAACTATCGCACATTGAAGACTTTTGTAACATCCACTTATGATTGCTAAAAATATATTCAACTATAAAGAGTGTTAATAAATATAAGACGTTTTTTTTATGTCGACTTAGTCTGCAATGTGCGACTAGAGGTATTTATTATTTGATCAACATCGACACAAATTATTTACGTTTATCTTACGTGTACAGGAATCCTAAATATGGCGGAATTCTTTGGTTTTAGCACAGTGGATATATTTTAAGGTATTAATATATGGGTCTACGTAACACAGGTGATATTAGTGATGACTGGTGAGATCAATAGATCATAAATATACAAGAATTAATATCCATGTGGACTCTCATCTAAACTTGCGATGCAATGTATGAGAATGAAATGGACATGATTTAAAATTTCTACTTTTAAATGGTAAGATAGGCCATTGTTTTTACATTCATGATTGAAGAAGGACATTTTGACGAAATGTCATGCGAAAAGTCGCAATAAGCAAAGCCTGAGTGTGAACGCAGCTTTATTTGAACTAAAGATCGGTCACTTCATTACTAAAATAACTGGGTGTACCCAAAAGGGCTCTAGTGAATTTAAAAATATTTAGGGATCGTAAAATATAATTTTTAATTATCTATCACTTACATAATCTACGCAATATTCAATTGACGTAAGATTAAGTACTCCACCGACTAAAAGTCGACTGAGTCTTCAAAAAATCTGCCCATTTGTAGCAATCCTTATCTACCCATACTCATGCGAGAATTAAGACGTGACGTGATGATGATGCAATATGAATCTAAACTTCATCGCTGGCTAGAGAATTAGTCAAAGTTTTCGTCGTAATCTTATTGTTAATAAACAGTATAGTTGTCCGTCTATTCGGCTCTATACAACGCTTAGTCCGCTTCTCCCAAAACGGGTTTTCGTCCTGCGAGCTACTTACCGCTACTTCGCCTTTGTTAGCTGTAATATCACGAGGTTGATGTATATCTTTAATACTTATATTATTAAGATTAGATGAATGATCTAATTTAACAAGTGAACACTCAGATGTACAAGATAAGTCGGGTATATCGTTACTTTTTAGCGATTTAACTGAATTTTTGGGTGATATGTTAGTAATAGTTGTGATATTAGAGACAGTTACCATTGGCATGCTGTTAGTAGAGTTAACATGGTTAGTAGTCCCGGCACCGGCGTTCATATTGTTGCGAATTTCATTCAGATTAAGATGTATGGTCATTTTGCCCTCGAACACCACTGTGTCGTTCTCCGACCCGGTGGAGACAGGCTCATTCAAACTTACACTGGTGTCCTGGTTTTCCAAACTTTTAAGAGTGTCTTCGTCATCTTTGTCTAGCTGTATCTCAGTAACTTCTGTCACACTTAGCTCTTCCTGCTGAGACATGGCTTGCAGGTAGTTGCTTGCACTGTCATCATCAGTTTTGATGTCTTGTTCTTCAGTTTCTTCAACTATGATATCTTGGATTAGTTGCATGGGTTCTGGCATCTTGTCCATCTCTTCGATCTTCGCATCCATAGCTGTTCCGTCTTCGTTTGAGGACTCGTACTCAGACACTTCCACCATTGGTTCTCCGATAGGTGACGCCAATTGGGTCAAGTCAGCTATATCATCAGCAGGCACACAAGAATCTCTAGCAGTGTGGATCCCACTGTCTTCTGTCTCGATATCGCTCGGAACAGTGTTGTTCTGCATTTCAGCGCAATCGAAATCTTCTAAGCTTTGAACTCTGTCAAATGAATTGGGAGACGATTGTCCGTTGATGTCCAAACTGTCCAAGGAGCGGCAGAAGCTCTGCATTTGGTTCTCAATTCCGGACAGACTCGATTTTAGAGAGCTATCCATCATTGATTCTTTTGTTTCTTCAATCTTTATATCAATATCTTTGTTGTGTGCCACCTCTTGTTCAACTGATATTTTTGGTATCTCCTTATTTTTGGCCGCGTCAAGACAAGACAAACGTTCTTTTAGGCTCATGGACACTTCTTTGACTTCGGTTTTGGTCAGTTTTTCCTCTTCAGAAGTTTGTGATTTCAAGCTGGAGAGGCGTTCTTTCAGAGATCGGGTATTGCTCAGATCTCCGTTCGACAGCCTCTTGACCTTTTCAGGTTCAGTAGACTTTACTTTTTCAAGGGAAGACAGACGTTCTTTCAATGGCTTCACTTCTGTGGGTAACTTTGTCAGGTCGCTCGTAGACTTTTGAACGTGCATCTCTTCCGTGAACTTTTCTAAACTAGACAGTCTTTCCTTGATGGATTTTTTGTTCGCAATTTCGGGAAGTTTCGGTTTCATTTGCGACTCTTGAGAGTTTTCTCTTTCAAACTGTTCCCTCCTCTTATGTATATCGACTTTTGGTAAGTCTTTCTTCTGGTTGTTGTTCTTTGTGTCATTGGCTCTCTCTTGTTGGAAAGAAGAGAGTTTTTCTTCAATTTTGTTGCTAACGTTTGTCCTGATTCTATTGAGGTCGCCATTTTTCTCTGGGGACTTTTCTTTGAAGTTGTTGGTGACGGCTGTTTTGATGATATTGCTGTTGGTTTGTGAGATAATCCTAGACTTGTAGCCCTCGATGGCTCCCTCGTAGGTGTACTCCTCAGGCTCGGGGGAGCTGATGGTGGTGGTCGTGCACGTGTCGTATTCGTTAGCGCTGGAGCCAAGCTTGCGGTTTGTGTCGCAGTTCGACAGGTTGTCGACATCTGAATGATTCTTATCCAGGTCGATACCGTCGCTCTGAAAATTGAGAATTTTACGATTAATTTATACTGACAACAACAGAACATGGTCATGGTTAGAAAAGTCAATTTCACAGTGTCTCTATCCACCAGATAAATAAAAAAAATAGGATAGAATTTATATTATATGCCCTGCAATATTTAAACGATAAACGGGCGACATTATTGATATAATTGGGTCATTATTTAACTTTCTATGTTTTCATAATACTACATTATATTCATAATATGTACTTACAGCAAGGCTATGCGTATCGCAGTCTTCGCTGAGACTGCTCTTGGTGCTGGAGGTGCCGATACCAAGGTCGCTCAGGTCATGACTGTCATCTTCTGTGTATAGCGCGAGGGGGTTCCGCCTTCTGCGACCAGCGCTGTAACAGAAGATAGAGAAGAGGTTAGTTATGATAGCTAGGATGTTAAGGAACTAGTTGCTGTGATTATGTAGAATATGCAGTGAGTTGTGAGTGATTGATGGTGCCTGGTAAAAGCAGTGTTGGTAAAAAATACTTCAGAATGTATTCGAATTTCGGTAGCATGAATAATGACAATGGCGTCAATGGCTAATGGCTGGGCGTATAATTCATATGCTTTGTATAGTGCATAATGAAAAGTTGTTCATGACTGTGAGTGAGCTTTTATCAATGTCTCTAAGACATCGGAACCGATCATAAGTGAAGTATGTAATTTGCTTTACTAGTCGCCACATCGGTTCTCCAAACAATACCTAGGACGATATCTACTAGATATGTCCCCAGAAACACGTGTTGGAACCTATAATTAGGGACCACTCACACCGGCTGTCGGCACTTCTCGACTATATGCGTCTATTAGTCAGTTCTCTTAGTCATTGGGTGTACATCCTAGATAGTGATGTGACTACTATGTTCCAAGAATAGAGGTGGGACATGTTTGTGTTATGATTTGAATACGCTGGTGGTATTTTTAGAGGGCTGTTTGTTTTAGGATAGCCTAGTTTTGTGATATGAATGTGTGTTATAATGATTCTTAAACACTAGACTCATTACATAACCATGTGATTTTGTTAGATTAGATCAAAATTGAAGTGGTTTTATTTTATAATTTGCTCTGTGTAAGGTTTGTGTGTATAAGGTCAAATATCTTATGTTTTCGAGGGATTATAAGTACCCCATGGATTGTCACCCAAGTGATGTTGGTTACGCCTGGCAAAATCAAAAGATGTATAAATTAAAACCATTATGCTTCATACTTTGATAGAAGCAGTAAACCAAAATAAATGAAATTGCTATAATAAAAATGGAAATTACCAAAAACAATACAAATCTACCAAAACACTCAATAAAATATAATAAACTCAAAAAAATCACAAAAAAGACAAACATTTCCAAAAACCAGTTTATTATTCAAGGTTCCATGACGTAACATCACAAATCACATAATTACGGATCATGATATAACGTATGAAAAGTGAAAACATGTCTGAACGAACTTTCTTCGTAACACTTATATATTTGAATAGAAAGCAGTTAAAATGGCGGCGCTGATAATGTTATGATTTATGACAGATTTGCATGTGATAGAGTTTGTTTGATTTGTATGTTATTTGGTTTGTCACGGGGACATTGACCTTAACAGGCCATGGGAAAAGACGGAGTAATTATCACGGTTTGCGAGAAAGATCTGTGTACGCGCGTGGATAGTATTTTCACCGTATTTTATTGGTTTCTTGTACAGATAGGAAGTGACAATATGACGGTTATATGATCTTCATCATTATATTGAGGTTACAGTTCGATGTAAACTCAATGGCGGCTCGGAAGTGCGCTACTCGCTGCGCAGTGCACCTAACCTAACCTCACCCCACTGACACATGAATTAGTTACTGCGTAGCGACTCACTCCGTGTTCCGCTTCCGAGCCGCCATTAAGTTTGAATCGAGGTGTACACACGGCTACACATCAAGCTATACATTTCCAGTTTATGCTGATCTCGCATTGCATAGGATTTCCCGTACAATGCGAGGTCAGCTTATACTGGAAATGTATAGCTTGATGAGTAGCCGTGTGTACCTATTACCAATCATCATTCAAGTATATCATCAGTTATTAAGCAGAGGTGTATCTATAGTACACTCACATTTCGCCAGTTTTATTTAAGTCCCATGTAATAGGGGGCGATCATATTGCCATCAACCAAAACTCATTCAACTTCTGAAGAATAAATTACCTAGGTACTCTGGAAGGTCAGAGAACTATTAGAAATATTTATTCATTCATGTAAGTACACATACAACACTTATAGGGAATAATATATTAAGATAGAATAACACAAAGGTACTGCTTATTTCAACAATTTTTTTTTCCAGCAGACCTGGGAGACTGGAGTTGGATGTAAGACGTAGACGTGTGTAAAAAGACAATAAATACAATAAAAACTTATACAGAGTAGTACTTTGATCAGAGAATTAATTTTTTTTATGTATTTCAACAAAGATACAGGCTGTTGCAAAATGATAAAATGACCTGTCTAATTATACGAGTAAATGTGAGATTAAGAAAACAGTTCCATTACCTTCAAGATTTTCCTTTAGACCACTTCACAGTGTTCAAGATCGCAGCTACACTTGACTTTAATCTAGATTTTATCTTAATTGCTATAATTACGCCTACCAGCTTCCCGTGGTGCCTAATAGGAGAGATTGTAGGAAAATGAAACGTATTGTAGTCGTAGGCGCAAGATTAGTAATCGTGCCTTGTTTGTAGACTTTCAATTTAATAATGTCATTGCTCGATGCTAATTACTTAAGTACACTGTAATCTATTATGGTATATGTATTATTTTATTCAGCTACAGAGAATATAAACGTTGTCGTTGTCGCTTGCCAAATAGGTCCCGTCGAAGATTTTGTGTGACTAAGTTTTGTTAGGTGTAAAGTAGCTTCAAAAGTAAAGTCTCGTGTTTAATAGATAGTAGTTGGTTAGTTTTGGGTTAGTTTATTTCTGTTATATTATTGTCTTGCCACCACATGCTTTTTAGTAACCTACAGCTGCAGTCGGGTTTTTTTTTAAGTTGGATAGGTATATTAATTATAGGATTTTAAACTGACATGGTTATTTTTATTACTAAAGTTCTTTAAAACAGGATATTTACGAGTATCATGTTTTTTTTTTTAGTTTGTGCTCGCGAAGTCTACTGTTCGCAGAACTACTAGTTAATGGAATGCTCCGATCCCAGCGTGGTTTAACCAGACTCGATAAATCGAATGAACCCCAAAATTTGCACTAGCCCTTGGAGCCTCATGCTTCATGGGGCTACAGAGGCCATTGCATATCAAGGAGCAGACCGGGGGGCGTGGTAATGGTAAGGAAGACGTGCCCTTAGGATAAGGAAGGATTTGCGAGCCTACCGGATATGCATCCTTGAGTAGGCAATGGACTAGTGGAGAGACGGGTAATATTTATTTATGGATGGGCATCTTTTAACGACGTCGCCGACAGATTAGTTCATGTCCAGCTTCATCGGTGCATCTTTTGGCGTAAACTGCTTTCTCGCTTAAATCATTAGAACGAGGCCTATCTAATCAAGAGATTCTTATCAGATCATCTTGCTGATCATGGTTTTGTCATTGTTACTAGTAATTAACTGTTCATTTATTTTACCTCGATGGTCCTAGTTTATCATTTATAACTTCCAATTACAGCTTTATATAGCTTTATGTAAGCGGGCACGCCCTTTATGCCTGGACGCTTTTATTTAGATATTTAGTTCTGTTTACGTTTAGTTTTTATTTCTGCTTGAGTATAGTTCTCAATGTTTTTGGTTGGTATATTGGCGTGCTAGCTGACATGTTGCCAATGATTTATAGATTACGTTTTGTGTTGCATAATGTAAATTATTTTGCATACTATTGTATAGAATATTTTTTTTCTAACTTGAACAGACAGCTGTGCTGCTTGGGAGTTTGTTGCGCCACTTCTTCTTCTCAGCTAAAGGCACTAGGGAGTGGTGAAGGGTGGGCGCACTTTTGGGGGACTGTCATATAATTTTGACGTTCGAAAAGTGCTGATTCTCAGCCTAGTTTGATTAAATGACTTTTGAATTTTGAATCAGTTTTTAAGGTGTTTAGTTTTTAAGGCTTGTTTTTATCATCTTCAAAAACGAGGGTCACCGTAGCTACGAAAATAAACAATAAATCAATGCGAAAGTTTATTAGACAGTGAATGCTTGAAGAATTAAATATTTACGAAACTGGTATTCTCTCATAAATCAAACGACACATTTGTTTCGGCCATAAATCACGTTTAAACGAAGTCCGTTTCCTCAAACTAATACCTCAACTCGTCAAGCCCATCCCAAATATTATTTAAGGTCCGGCTTTCACGTCCAAAACCCATTTTATAACTAATTACAGAATTCCAACATAACATAACATCACGGCTGTGTTTCTGTGAAGGGTTAGGTAGAGTTGTACCACATTTCACCAGCTATGTTTATGTCAAATGAAATATAGGGAGAGCCTTTCACCGGGGTGCTTCTGAAAACTTAGGTGAATAAATTCAATAACACTTTATCCGACCCAGGGACCGAACCGCTGCTCAGCAATCGCGCTTACGATCTCTAGACAAACGAGGCAGCCATTTTCATAGTACCTAATTACAAAATTCCAACAAATAATAAAGAATATAAAGTCTATGAAAAAAACCATTTCTTAAATACCAGACGTCGGCCATTTTGTGACACGACTGACCTCTAGGCGTGAACTCACATATGACCGTAATTTCGGCATTACATCACAAGATTAAATTACTTTAGCGAAATATAATGGTTTCATTTGATGACCATGTGCTTAGAAGTTAATTTCTGTCTCTATGTTATTATTTCTTAGAAATTGTGGGTAGTTAAAGTTTACTGTTAGTAAGTACATGATGAGAAGACTTGTGTTAGTAAATTTTTTATTGCTAAAAATGGGCATCCTAATGATTGTTTCAAAAGAAAATTGCTGTAATAGCACAGATTTGTGCAACATTTATAAACAAAATCAATAAAAACACGATATACGGTGGTTTTATTATCTTGCTTGTGGTATGTGCCTAATCAATTAATAAATGTTTTATCTTACAAAAAATAACAAAAAATCCATTAAAAAACAATTAATTTACTACCCAAAAATGTGGTAACTATCTAATTTTAGATAAAATAAGAATTCCTTGCTTCTTTTTTGCCGTACAAAGTGAAGATTGTTACTTCGAAATTGAATTCCTCTAACGCTTCAAATGCAACAAAACTTCTAACAAAAGCCGCGTATTACCAGTATTACAGAAATTCTTAGAGAATATCCTAGGTAAAAGAAAAATAGCATTATCTTGTTACTACCACATTACTTATCTGATGCAGAAAACTTACTCCTTACAAAGTGAAAGACGCAGTTCACAATTACGTGTTCAAATGCCTACTTCTTTTCAGTTTTTATGAGATAAGTATTTCTATGATTATTCTGTGGGTCAAATAAGGGTAGAATTCCGATAATGTACTCATTTTTTAAGGCATGTCAGTTACACATGATCAAATATTAGCTACTGAAGGAAATCTCAGAGACTACGAGAGGAGTGTAGGACAAAATTACGCCAGGAACCTTTCAGGGACTAAAGCAAAGGTTTCTTTATTTAGTGCTTAAGAGGCCGCCCAATTGTCCACTAGCATCACTCCTATAAAAAAATATAATCTCGTGACTGAGAAGGAATTATGAATAAATTATGGCTAGTACACGAAGCAACAAATTTCAATCTAAAGAAAAGCGGCCACATTCGTCTAAATAGTATTTTGTTGCTTCGTGTCTCAATATGAAACTTTATAAAAGGTATTAGAAAATTCTAGACACACTTACCGAGGGTCCTTACTAGCCGTTATTCATAATTCATTCTCAGTTACGAGATAATATTTTTTTATAGGAGTGGCGCCGTTGGGCGCCCTCTTAAGTAAGGCTAACTGTGAACCTTCTGTAGGTAAGTACCTACTTCTTCTTTATAACCTACAGCTCATTTTCTTAACCATTCCCACATGGAAGGAGGGATAATTTTCACAAGGATCGACTCCTGCCTCACGTTGCGCGTGCGTCGAATCACGAATCGATTTAAGTTCAACTATTATTCATTCTAAAAATTCGTGCTCTTCCTCATTTCTTACTTTAAGAATGTAATAATCTTAATGTTACTTATGTATGGCTTCGTGTTATGTAACAATAGTACATTACTTACGTTTGCATATTGTATGATTGGAGCCGCAGTGTGAGACTTCAATCGACAATACAATTAGAATACTTTCAAGTATAAAACCAATCATAAAAGCAGCCATGCTTGTCATAAAGCTTATAGACAGAGTTCCAAACGTCGAGATCCAAAGACGTATAAAAGTTTTTCGATATCAGAAAACGAATTATGGAACTCAAATGGAGTTGAGCAAGACACCTGGCAAAGCGCAGTGATGACAGATGGAGTAAAACAGTGACCGTGTGGAATCCAAGGACTGGAAGACGAAGTGTCGGTCGTCCAGCGGCCAGATAGGCGGGCGATATTGTTACCATCGCGGGTAGGACCTGGATGACGCTGGCACAGGTGCGTGGGGATTGGCACAATGAAAGAGAGGCCTACACTCAGCATCGAGTGAAGTCGGGCTGTAGATCATGGTGATAAAACCAAGAGGACTTTAGGGAGGTGTATTTACAGCATGGTTTCAAAAATGAGTCAGCAATCCATCAAAACTTCCATACATATTAATAATAAATAAATCTGTAGATTTTAATAGGTACAGGCTGTTAGCGATATAATGGATGATCTTGATTCAAAACACTCGAAACTTCTGTTTAAAAACCTCTCAAGTATACAAACAGCAGTCAATTAGCCGTGGCTATACTGCCCATGTAGTCCATAAAACGTAACGACGCACGTACGATCACGTGACGCGTCGCCTGCGCACGATCGTCACTAATTCGTGGATTTTTGCACGATATGCCACTCGAGCGCATTCCAGAAAGTTTTGGGGTACGGAGTAAGAAACAAATGGAAGTGTTACAGATACATTGTTTATTGCAACGACAGATGTCGATCTACCGCAGCTTGCTATAGACAGTTTTAGAAGCCAGAACTAAATTGCTCTCTATGTAGTGCAAGGTAACCAAGAAAGCCTGAATGTCTTCTAGGTCATAATAGTTATGCACCATTACATAATACTGACAGAATTTGGCTATTGGCTGCCTAGGCTCAGAATAGAAGTAGCACTATATGCTGATTAAACAATGATCATATTCCAAACTGGGCAAGTTTGATTTTAGGGTGATCACTGAATGACTTAGTACTCCATTTGTAATTTACTCGTTGGTATGAATGTTTGAAAAGGGAGTGGCGCCAGTGTGGGCGTAGCTATTAAGATTGATGGACAGTGATGGACTTATAGGGAATAGATTACTCTGTCCAGTAAAGTCCAGCAAACTACTAAGATGCTGGAAGTAGCAGCTGCTCTTAACAATCCTTGTGAGTAGTATAAGTAAAACTCAAACTCAAACTCAAAGCATTTATTTCAATTAAACCATTTACAGGCACTTTTGAATTGTCAAAGAATCGGTCAGTCAGAAATAGGTATGAAGCTAGTTGCCCATTCCAAAGCGTAGTAGGTACCTATGGAGAAGAACGGGCAAGAAACTCCACGGACACTCTTTTAAATAAAAAATTGTTACAAAATATTGGTTACATCATTCATGTTGAAATTATACATGTGAGTACAATGTAGAAAGACGTGCACGTTAGAAGCGTCCGTAATAAAAAGATAAAACAAAGAACAATTCAAAAAAAATAAAATAAAATAAGCCCTGGCAGCTAAGAGATGACCAGTCCCAACTGACGGCGCCCGTTCACGAACATGACGCATGGATTAGCACCATTCAGCTCAACCATAATCTAACGTCTAATCTGACGTCTCGATGACCTTTTGTTTCTAGAGAGGTAAACAAACACTAAACTAAATATCGGTTGGAGTACGATTGAAGTGCGTAACACTTATTTTTCATGTATTTCAGGGCAGCTAAATTTTATCAGAGCCTTTTGATTTTAAGTCCCCGCTGTCTGTCACAAGAGCATTCCGCGTCCGAACTCAGTGGGAATGTCTCGAAACATGAGCATTGTCGAGTATTGTCAGCATACTCCGTGATTATGTCGCAAGTGCTACGTGCGCCCGCGCAACCGTGTGACAACTTACAACTTCATGTACTTGTCTCATAGTACGTGATTATGAGGTACATTTTTGAAATTCTGATCGTGAGAGGATTTTTCGTGATGACTCTACTTAGTAATCCTCGTTCGAAGACATTTTGAGACCCAGCCTTTAATTGACATAGCGGGAAGTTGAGGCTTTTTCGACTAACATACGAACCCTAAGTAAATATAGTAATACGTTGAGATACTAAAAAGGAGTTGATAAATGGGTTCCATTTCAGATTGTTAGATTTTTACTTCTTTTCGTGTCTGAATCTGATATTGCAAAAATGGCTTCTTAAATTGGCAAAACCCATAAGCAGCAATAGGTCTGTAGAACCATCCGTATTCAACAAAACCTGCTTAAGTCTTGGGAGGCAACTTTAACTCCACCATTCATACTTTATATGATAACTAACCACGTTTTTTTCCCTACCACTATAAAAACTACGCCTACTTTTCTGCCACATCTGCGACTCAACCGTGATATATGTACGTGGCCTTAACTACGCAGGCATTAGCTTTCGAGCCGCGCCCGCGCCTTTAATTGGCGAGCAACCGGTGTGACGGGAAGTTATGGGAAGACGCAGCGGTTTTTTGTCGTCACTATTCCAGTAAGACACATGCGATGTTGTGCACTAGGACTTATGGAGGCAGGGTTGGCAAATAATGATGTTGGAGAGAATTTGAAATTCGAATGATAGTCAGTTGTTTTGGAAATGCGCTGCAGTACAACTTTGTCCAATGGAACTGTGTAGACAAACCACAGAGTGACGATGCCTCATGTCCTGTTCTTCTCTATGTGCAACAGAGTTTGCACTATGAAAGATCTGTGTGAAGCCTCTTATAATGCTGTGTTGTAAAAAGGTATTCTCTGGTGATTGATCACTGTCCCGTCAGCTAAATTAACCCGTGAGTATTACACACTGAATTGTTATCAAACAAAAGATCATATTCAATCAATCGATGCTCAAAAATGCGCTTACGTGTATTCACTTGCATCTTTTTATCTACAAATATTGATATGAAATTCTGCACGTACGTAAGCAGACTCAAAGATACTACTTTCAGGATTACGAAGTGTCACAAACAATTTTGAATATTAAATGAGGTTTAAGATTGAGAAGTGCAATTATCTATAAATACATCGTCTTGATAGTAGGGATTTATTTAAATCCGTTTAACTTCTTGCATAACAATTAACAAAACATTTACATCCCCAAGTATCGCCCCAACAACAGGTTCTGAACTTCCAGCGGATTCTCACAGCCTTCATCGGATCCTTGGTCTAGTATTGGCAGTCTTTCGGCTTTCGGCTGGTGATGGTGACAAAAACATCGCCAATATTTTAAGTCATATTTTATTGTAATATCTTGTTTAGTGCCAGCCCTAGACCGCATGCCTAGCTCCAGCCGCGCAACTAGTAACCGCGACGCAACCCAGTCTAATGTGAACAGTCCTTAACGCAAATGTCTTCCAGTCGTTTTGTCTATACTCCGAGTTAACGGCAGTTTCATTATTCATAACTTTTTTAGTCGATCGACTATGCGACAAATGTGTCTACAAGATCTTTCTCTATGACTTCTATGATGGCTGTGTGGGGGCGAGATTAAGATAAATATGGTTTATGATTATGATACTTGTAAGAATGTTTTTTTGTTTCAGAGTGGTTTCCATAAAAGGTTGTCATTTAAAAGAAATTAAACAAAAAGAATACATAGGCCTACGTTTAAAGTTTCTAGTTTAATCATTGATTAAAGTCCAGATTTGGTACTGTTCTAATGTAAATAGTTATTTCATCTCTCTTTTTTATTTTGTATAGCTTCTGTTCTTCGTTGTAGGTCTTGTAGACAATAAAATACTTCGATTTGTTGACCTTTACCTATCTTGCTTTACAATTACTTATTTATGTTTGTTAAGTACCCTGGCACTTGTCGTCAGGCCTAAAAGAGTACTTATCAGCAAACTACAAGAGCAACAAAAGAGGAATTTATAGGAATTCAAGCCCCGAGGCAAATCATCCATCAAATATTCCATACAATTGCACTTCTCCAATCCTCCAATAAGGAAACAGCACACAAAGATAGGCGTTAACTTTCCAATATTTACTACTGACACATTTGCAAGGAATGCACCTATAAATAAACCCGTACATTCGTTCCAGCACACATTGTTATCTACCATTTATCAGCTAGATAAAACAGGAATTAAATTGCCGAGTGGCAGACGAGGGTCTATAGCATTCGATCTAGCCGTTAACTTATATTTGAATAGCAAATGAATTGGTTGATAGGTAGAAATTATTACGAATGGTAATGTATGTAAGTGGTTTGCAAATAGGATCTGAAGGGATTAGGAAAGTTGTTGAAGAAAGTGTCGATGTTTGGACGAGTTTTATAGGTATTCATATTTAAGTGTGTAAAGCTGTAGTGCTATTTGTTTACATTTATTATTTTATGCTAAGGCACAGGTAGATATTAGAAAACCACAGAACGAACCAAGTCACAGGAGAGCAGCAAAATACACAATTCAATCACAGGCAGATTTCCGGCCACCGTAGGCGCGGGCTTGCGGACGGTGAGCAATGGGTAGCTCGCCGTCCGATAAGGACCAAGCCCGGGTCGACGGCGCGTTGTGTTCCACGCGCGCCTCAAAGAGATGTCAGCAGAATTGACGGAGTCCGCTAGGGCCAATGCCTGCCGGGGCTGCGAATATGGGCCGATAGGGAAATCGTGGCCCACCGGCAACATGGCAACTGAAGGAACACGGGTAGGTTTTAGGCAGTAAGAGTCTGACACGCCCTCCCGCTCCACCCAGAGCGGGAGAAGTTATTTGATAATTTTCCACCCAAAAAAAAGGAAAGGCATACGACTAGGACTCATCGTATTAAACGATAAGAGGAGGAAAGGTCTTGGTAGTGAATATTGAGTTGATGTAGATGATGATGACGATGAAGAAGTTTATTTTGGTTGTTGCAAGAATGATTGGATGGTTAGTTTACTATTTAAAGAGAAATGAGAATAGAATCGAGGTTCATAAGCATCTTAGGTTTTTGATATTGATGAGATAAGAGAGAGTTTTATCGCAAGATAAGGCTTAGCCTAAATTTGTTTTACAACTAGAGGACAATAATGGAAAGATTACCTACTTTAACCTCTTGAAGTGTTGTGTTGTGCTTAAAAAAGGAAAACGACACTACCACCTAGACGATATATGTAAATGAATATTCTAATCAAGAAATCTCGACTTTACCCCAAATACATACAGCTTAAATTACTTTATCAAGCATTTGAGCCTCATTCAAATGATTATAAGCACAGGTAAATCTCAACCATAACCCAAAGCTATACAGAATGAATTAGCCTGTCAAGTCTTTGTCCTCAGTCAAGATATCATATTTACTGGTAACAGTTGTGAATGTTCAGGAGACAGGTCGGAATATGATATGGTAGATGTAATGCAGTACTGGGTAATTATAGTGATGTAATTAGAACCACCTGGTAACTGGGATGTGAATCAGTTGGTAGCTGTAAGGATTTTGGTCCTGCATTTAAAACTAAGTGTTAGTAAGTGGTTTTCGTTTTCAAAAAAAGTGTCTGTTGTTCAAAGAATGAAAAGCATTAGTCCTTTCGTTCATACTTGCCACTGGACTCTATTGACCTACATTTCCATTCAGACATCTTCTGCTTTCAGTTCATGCCACCCAAAATTACGGTGATGGTTTAAGATTAAGGGGGTACGGAAATTTCCTAGAAATCCCAACTACTTGCAAGTGTCAATGGTAGGGAAAAACCAATCAAGTTACTTATTTAAATCCAATCATTTTCTTAATCAAGACCAATGCTGGTAATACTTTAGCTTCAATTTAGAATGTTAAATAGTTCGTGAACCCCTTCAAACTAATGAAGCAACATATAACTGTATCTATCGAGAAGATCCCAATGTTGTACCTACTTGGTTTTACCTGAGCAATTCGTTAAAGCATGACTACTGTTGAAAATGTAGTGACGAAAGAGAGGGTCCCGTTTCATCAATTTATAAATATAAAAGAAACTCCTCCATGACCTAAGACACTGCGTAGGCAACATAACAAATAAATGAACATCAAGTAATTTAAGTAACAAAAGCATACAACGTATCCTAATGACTGTAAAACAAATGTGTATGAGCAGAGCACCCACGCAGTGCTTAATACTGAGGTCGTGATGTATAATATACCCACGCGGAGGCTTACTTTGGGCTTAAAGCAGGATAAAGTTGGTACAATTTGCAAAGATCAGATCCAACTCATTGGGCATGGAAATTGTCTATTTCATGGTTTTAGCTGCGGTGGTTGATGATGATAATTTAGGGTTTTGTAAGAAGCTTATGGTGATTCTATTGGATCGATAAGCAGAAGCAAGAATTACAACACTGACCACCGGGCAGCTGTTCCACTTGATGTAAAGGAGTAGAAACATCAGTCTATTGCATTTTTTATTTTTTATATATATGTATATAGCTGTCCTACGTGATACGGCCGCATAGAAAAATGCCATAGTCAGTATTGTTAATGTGTGAAAAAAGGATGACGATATGTATAGCTCCATATCTTTCCCAGCCATCAGTAGTGCCACAGGAATCTATTTAATGAAAATGGTTTTTTATGAAAACCAACAAAGCAGTGCTATATTTGGCGGTACAAACAAGTATGGTGAACTTGCCCCTCCAAACTATTTCAGAAACACCCAAGACTCCTACTTACAAAACTTTCCTCCAAGATTCCTTATTTCTCTATCGCTAAAGGAATGGACTATTATCAAAGGGATTGAAATACAATACCTTCTAACCTCGAAACTACAAGATACGGCTGAGAAAGCTGATGTTTGTATAGGAGCAGACTCTTAGGGCACTACTGTTAATGTAGTCTGATTAGATTGTGTTCTACATAACAATAAACTGCCTGAGAAAGGAACTAGATTGTTACAATTGTAATCAGAGGACGATAAATTAATTAATGTAAGTTGTTGTATTGATAGTGTAGTCTTCGGTTTAATGGAAGCCGACTTCAGCATTTCTAATTAAAATGTTATTGCTATTAAACAATGAGATGGCATAGAGAAAGCCGAATTTATAGATCAAAATCACAGTTAAATTAAAAAAGTATTATTACTAGCATTGTGTAAATGTAGCTTTGAAATTTGACGAATCGTAAAGGACCAAATTTTCGACAACAAAGACCAAAGCATATTGTGAACAACATGAAGTCAAACAATCGAAGCGTTAATCAAACAACAAACATAACAGTGTTTAGGTTTCAAAACAAGTGACGATATCGTCGGCTAATCAATCATCGCAAACATGCGCCTACGCCCAAATATTTTGGTTTTATGTTCACTTTAGTAGTTGAAGGTTAGGAGTTTTAGCATTTGTTTTGAAATTAGCTATTTTGATATATTGTCTATTGTAAAACTGTGAAATTTCAAAAGATTCCAAAACGACACGTAATGCTTCAGACGCCATGACGGCGTTGAAGAGATTACTGGGAAAACCCAAATTAAAATAAGTGACAAAACACAATTTCAAAGTTATTCTAAATACACAATTTAGCATCTAGATAACACCGAACCTATTAAAAGACGTCCTCGTAATTACTAACAACTTTCAACCTAACCACTGCCTGTGAGATTCTTAACAGCGTACCAAGACTCAGCACAAAGTCACCGATGAACACTTAGCTCATTCTAATTTACGGACGGTCGTAAGTAATACGTTCGGGGCAGTGGAGGCCACAATTACGAGACACGTAGGTAACTGCATTCTTAGAAAATATACTCGTATCTGCGTGATGTTAAAATGAACGCGTAATGAACAACTAGCTAGTTGCTACCGATCGGTTATGACTTTATGAGCTAGAAAATATCTTAGAAATACTAACTCTCACTTGTATCGGACTTGACTCTCAATAATATACTTACTTTAATGTGTTTGAAAAATGATTTCCTGTGCATATGCAATATTATAAATGGTAGCAGTATAAATATGCAAAGCCTTGACTGAGGGTCAGCAAGCAACATATTTTATTTAGCGTAATAAATCGATTCCAATTATTTCAAAGTCCAAAGCATGATTTTGAAAGAGACTGCAAAAAAGTCATGAAAATATGGACAGCTTTAGCACATTATTATTATTAAATAAGTAAGCCTATGGAACAGGCAATAATTTAAAAAAAAAAAAAATTAGAATCAAGACATCTCAATTCAAACACTTGCACAGAAAACCAAAAACAATCTGGCTCGAAGGATCAAAAAACCCAGCACCATTCCTTAAACTAACAAGGAACCTTCTCAATCCATCGATAACTATCTGAAATATAATATAAACAATTATAGCAATCTTCCTGAAATGGACAGAAACATTTACGATAGCGTGAGGCAAAAATATCAAGTTGGCTGTAACAAAAATGACGTAAAGTCATCCAGGGCGTATGGTGTACACGATCTAGGAACGCACGCTGTTGTGTAAGACAAATATGGAATTAATTATGGCTGTACAAGGTGGGGACTACAGCGTTTTGCAGGAATGTATTGTTGTACCGAAGGACCAAGGTATTTCAGATGAGAATTTCGATGTTATTGAGTGGTTAATTGAGGTATTTTTATAATTGTAGGTATGTGAGTTAACAATTTGGAGAATGTGGTCGTTATAGAAATGTGCACATCAATTGGCACTTTCCGTCTTTCTTAATAATGTCTTAGTTAAACTTGATTTGACAGCCATACAACTTTCCATCACTTCATCGTTTAACCTGCCAGTATCTACCCAAATCTTCGCCAATGTTATCAAAGCTCGCTTGCTCTTAACCCTAACACCACAAACCCCTTCCAAATATGGCTCACCCGCGTTCCAATAAGGCGTACTATCATAACACCATGCTAGCCACGGCCCGCAATGCCTTGGTTTATGGGGAGATAGCACGTAAGAACTGGCTGTGTAACGGTCAGGACATTCCCATGTTCTGCTCCGAACGTGGGATGCCTGAGAAGTGGTTAACTTAGAGATATATTGGATGGTTTGTTTTGTTACATGTTTGTTTCCCTTTTGAATCTTTAGTTTGTAATGGAGACTTGAAAACATGGTAACATACAAAACGGTAGCTGATTGCAGTGACAACTACCAATCGTTTAAATGTGCTAGAGTAGCTAGAGACTTTCAATTTCGTTAGAATTCCCTTTTCGGATATCTAGTAAGATATCAATGCTTTTAACCAGGGCCACAGCTAGACTAAGCTTTTCTGTAAGCTGATCTTCTTGAGTTAAGCCTCTTACAGCTCCGTCCTATGCGTCTCGAAAATCTTTATAAACCCAATAAATTTGAAACCAGTTATTAAGCCCACAAAATTATCTTGTTCTAAATTCTGGCCCGCATAAATCCAGTTCAAACAAATAACCTACCTCAACCTAAGTCTTTGTTACTATGGTAACAGGGGTATTGCTCTCGTGAAAGTGGCTTCTACTATCAAGCATCACAATTACAGTGCTTACACCCGCCGAGCTAAGCGTAATGATAGTGTTTGCTTAGAAAGTGATCTCAGAAGGTACAGATAACATTTTTGCATAAAATTATTCTGTTTGTGAGCGTTGAGTGAAAACTGTTTGAAGTGATTTTTGCCTTTAATTAATTGCTTTATTACGTGTTGGTTATAATTTCATCGTGAGACATATTGACTTTTAAATTAAATCATTACGCGCCTGAACATTTTTTTGTTAAATTGTCAATTAATATTCAAATCACAACTTTTCTTTGAGTTGTGTGAACACGGCAAATTGACATAGTGTGTCAATGTAATAAACAATTAATTAACTATATATTAGTGCTAGATGTTGTAACTAACTAAATATAGTTTGTGATAGATTTGTATTATTGTATTATTGATGTGTATCGTCTTTCCTCTCGCTTTCCTGTAATCTGTGAGAGTGATTTCGTGAAAAGGGACGGAAGTGTATTACAGGAAGCCGGGGAAACGCGCGCTAGTTGATTTGACCAATGAACGCGCGCGATGATAGAGATGGCCGTCAGGAGCGACCTTGACGAGGCCCCGCCCCTTTAATGTTGCTTATTACCAAGGTGAGATGTCAGATGTTTTTATGTGTTATTATGCGACTACTGTAAGGCTCACTCATTTTCTTTTTTTCTTTTATTGAAATATAATGGATTCGAAGGACCAATTTTAATAACGATCTACGTAGAACGTGCTCTATGCCTAAAAAGACCAATCACAAAATATCTCCTTTTCACTTCAATAAAAACCCTTTATACCTAAATCAGAGTCCATTTAAGTCCAAAGCGCCTACGTCAGTCAGACAGTCAGTCTTTAGCCATTAAGCCATTTAGCCCGTCGATCGTGGTCGTGCATCGTCCAACTTTCTAGCTAACAATTAGCTATTTACTTGTTCCCTATTTGTAAGACCTTTTAGTTTCCGTGGGATTGTGTAAACTGTAATTACGTTTGAATCGGAAAATAGAAATGGTCAATTCTAGTTACTTTGGTGTTTATGGTTTCTACGAGTGAAATTTTACAAAAGTTTTACATAGCAATTAGAATTGTTTCATTCAATCATTTGGTCTGTTATGAGTCAAATACCGATTTGATTAACGGTGGCGACGCCGACATTAATTCGTTTTCATCGTGGCAGCTAAAAGAATACTTCTCTTCTTCTGTTTGAAAAGAAGCAAAAAATGTTTTGGCCCAGTACTCAGCAACGCTAACACTATTCGGAGACTTTAGATCCTCACGAGTACAGGCGACAGAGAACAATAATATAAAAGACTAGCAGCGCCCCGCAATTTCACCCGTATAAATCTCGATCCCGTGGGAATATCAGGATAAAAAGTATCCTATGTCCTAACCCAGGTCATGGTTTACCCATGTACCAAATTTTGTGAAAATCTGTTTAGCTGTTTTAGCATGAAAGCGTAACAAACAAACAAACATACAAAAAATCAAATCTTTTCTCTTTAAAATATTATTATTAGTTTAGATTACTATCGACTCGATTCCAGAGCAATTGGTGTTCCGTCTATACTGTAAAATATCTGGTTGACGCATTTTTTTTTAACTACGTTTTCTGTAAATGAAACCTAGCTAGATCGATTTATCGCCCCCGAAACCCCCTGCATACTAAATTTCATGAATCTCGTTGGAGCTTCAGATTATATATACAAGAATTGCTCGTTTAAAGGTATTAGATAGATAGGGAAATATGAAAACATCTAAATTGAATTGCTCAAGCATGGTAACTTGAGCAATCTAATTTAGATGTTTTACCTGCCCTCATTATGATCTAAGCAACAGCACTTGAATGTAGATCATGCCAACCAAGACAAGCATGAAATTGACGTAAATTCAGATTGGCAGGAAAATAAACGTTCATTACAAACTAACACATAATCTTTGGCGAAATATCGTAACCGTTGCAATACTAATTCAGTTAAACCAATTATTATGATGCTCATTTCAAAACTGACTTTATTACGACAGAGGTAAAGATAGTAATCGTTTGTCGTAGCTGTCAATCTAAGTGGAACATAAAAGCCAAATTGTCATGATCTGTCGTGTTATGTAAGTTCTATTGGCATAGAGATCAGATTATGTTGGTCATGCTAGTGATAGAAGCGTCTGATAGCATAATCCGTGTCATCGGGCGCACGACAGATGAATTTCAAAATTTTCTTTGATATTCATGTTTGTGAAAAAGCGTGGTATTAGCGATAGGTAGATTGATGCTGATAGAGCAAGTGCTCTCGATTTTATGAACGCAATAGTTGAGGCAATTGACTCATTTGAAAGGAAAAGTCTCTTCATTTTCAATGTAGTGAATAATAGCCAAGATTAACGTGCAGTAATATTTGTTTGCTTGTACTGGGGGATTTACTGTATGAATATAAGAACAGGTTACTGCTGGCTTACCATCATGCTTTGGACGGAATACTTTACTCATCATTATGAACAACTTTTACTATGGGACCAAACCTGAAATCGCGAAAAATAATCAGCTGTTCCCTACATTTATGTTCGCATAACTCGTCAAAATGTAGGGAACAGCTCCCATAGTAAAAGTTGTTCGTAATGATGAGTAAAGTCAAGTGTTTAAGTTTGCGCACTGGTTAATTTTTTTTCCTGTATATCGAAAAAAACCCATATTTAATCCTGCTCCAATGAACTTAAATTTAACTTTTAAGGGAACAACAAAGTTTTCCACAAACAGTAGGTGATCGTATGCGATCGTTTGACTTAACAAATTGTTTTAAATAAACACGTACTTTCTCACCTTATCACAGTATAATATGTTATTGTATTATAAGTTCATGTAACAGATATGACAGTGGGTTTCACGACCCGATTGTGGTGTCAGTTAGGGTGACCAGTATACCGAGACGGACTCTCCCGACATTACGAGATGGATTCGTTTGGGATATTTCATAACGATTATGTGAGAACATAAATTGATTAGTTTTTTTAATAATTAGCCAGTAATCGACAAATTAGTCGTCTCATACAGATAAATAAGTAAGGAAGGATCATTGATCAACCACGTTTGCCGTCTGCTTCTAGATCAATTTGAGAAGGTCTAACTTCAACATAAACGTTCATATAGCTTTGAAAAATGATCACATTGGCTCATATAATTATAAGTGTGTAATAAATTACTTTTTTAAAAATAACCATGAAAAACTCAAATTCTAAACACACAACCTACAAGGGCACTTATGAAACGTCAGAAGTTAGATGCACGGTTCCAATTGGTCGTCTCCTATGGAGAAGAGCCGGCAAGAAACTCCACGGTTACTCTTTTAAAAATAATTGCTTTTACAATACTTTCAAATAACAGTGTTACCTAACCTACTAGGTATGAGAGGACAGTGTAGGTCTTTCAATAAGTACCAGGTACTTAACAAAATAGAAAATGGTCAACAGATCTACAACAGATCAGAAGAAAAGTGTTCTTGTAATTACTTTATGCCATAAAGTGGACTATTTCTTGCTGGTCCCCATAATATTTCTTTAAAACACTCCTAAAAAGTCTATCTTTGGTAAAAATAACATAAAACTATTCCACATTACACACGGATCTCTAAAAGCGGAAAGGATGCGGTTATGGTGTCAATAAAAAGGAGAAGTTAAGATCGTGTTACAGCGTGTAGCTGCGGTCTCTTTGCCATTACGTGTTTGAACCGAGATTTAAACTAACACACGTCCTTTTAATCGTACGCTTAGTTATTTTAGTGTGAGGTTTTATTTGACGTTTACCGCTCAATAGATGCTGAAGAAAGAACAACAACGCTACCAACCAATCTTGGTGACAAAGAGTCTTTTCATTACAGTATGAGATAAGTGCCAAAATCTTGGACTTTTGCAGCTATAGCAAATACTAGCAAATCCATGGCCGCGAGTTTGATATCGGCTATTCACGAACCCTCTTTTTTTATACATACAAGCATATTAACTTGGTTCAAGTTAGCAAAAATTGATAAAAGTAATGTTTTCTCTATAATGTTAGGAAAAAAGAATCCCACATACGCGCGAAAACATAATCCATCTTTGCAGTCGGGTAACTTAGGAAAAAGACATTTCAGATGCAGGGCTGACGACGTTATAAAAATCAAGGCAGTTTTCTGTATAAACAGTAATTATTTAATATTATGCCGACAGCGAGTGACATCATGCATGTTTGATCTATTGCTAATGTTTATCTAAGCTAGGTCATCTTTTAATTATAATATTTACTAAGATCTGACGACTTCTATACAAGCATTGATTAGGATGTAAAATAATCAAGATCTTTGTTGACAAAAATTTATTATAAGTAGGTACTGCTGGTAACTTCCAGTAAGGATATTTTGATAAGATGACGCAAAGTTGTTTACCCAGCTTGAGATTCGGAATTTGATTCCTAAGTTACCAAAATATAATTTTTTTCGACTATAATACTTTCAGCACCTATTAGGATTCCGTGTTTTGTGCCGGTAATAGGCGTTCCACATAGAAGAAAGACAGAAAGAAAGAAAAATAGGTTTATTAGCCACAGAAACACGTGCATACAAAAAAACAAGAGTAATCAGAAAACAACAAAATAAAGTACATACGAGATCACGAGCATAAAACAGAAATAGTCGGCAGCTGCACGTCATGACTGTGACAAGAAGGCTTCCACTCAGCATGATGCTGTACTATGGGGGAAACACAGCACAGCGCTGATTTTCAGTGGTCACCCGAAAAAGACGTACGGAAATCAAGTCAGGTAACTAAATAAAATAATACCTACATACATGAGTAAATACCGTCATTCCCATGAAGTTGTACAATTTTATACCTCTATCGACCTCCTCAGAGTACGTAGACGTAAGGTTACATATCTCTTACGAATATTTCATAACACAATATTATTATGAGTAAGTATGGGTATTGTCCTTTCATAATTACAGATTGGTTACACTACAGTCGAACACTGGTGTTACGTATAATTACAAATGTCGGAGTTACTTCGAACATGATGTAACCTGAGGATATGTAGGCCACGGTTGAAGACTGCAAGTATTAGAGGCGGATTAATTGTATTAGGATTTTGAACAATCAAATCATGTGGAAGTTTATGATTTACCTTCATGAACATGTCAACCCTTTAAAGACCATCTTTTACAGTCACAATCTTCACTTGATATAGGGAACTTTTTAACTTTTAGGATGGAGGAGGAAACTGTCCTCTCATACCTATTAACACTGTAATTTGAAAACATTGTAAAAACCATTTATTTTTAAAAGATTAACCGTGGAGTTTCTTACCAATTAGAACCGTGCACCTAGCTTCTGACGTTTCATAAGTGCCCTTGTAGAGGTTTACGTGAAATAAAATATTTTGTAATCAACGAAGAAAACAGAATTCTATGAAAAAAAAATTCATTAGTTTCCTTGGCTTTAAACTGTTTCATCCAACTACGATGGAACAACTTTTTACATCTTTAAGTCATAGAAGAAGACATTATTTTTCTTTACATTTGAATACGTCCAACAAAACGCTAAGACGAATTAACGAAATTCCCTGAATGGACCAATTTAGCTCAAGAAGGTATGTGTTTGTTATCGACTGTGTGATGAATGAGCCCACAATGTAACTGTACTCAGAACGTTAGCAAACATCCTCTAGTTTTGAAAACTATCGCCAATTATGTGTTGCCCGCTAAACAGTATACAATACACATGGTTTTGGAATGTGGTACATACTGATATTATGCTTTAGACCATTTGAATAGAGCCATAAAAACAGGCTGAACGGATATGGGTAGACTATGACCTGGGTTAGGACATAGGATACTTTTTATCGCGATATACCCACGGGATCGAGACAAACGCGTGTGAAACCGCGGGGCGCAGCTAGTTTATAATATGAATAGATGACTATTTTAAATTTTCAATTCTGTTACCTATTTCATTAAATAAACTACTATATGCGAAGGAAATCATCGTGAGGAAACCGGCATGCCTGAGGGATATTTCTCGACGGCATGTGAAGCTTAGTCAGAGGTCCATGGGCGGCTTTAAAACTCTTGACACCAGGTTAGTCACTAACCACACGAATAGAAGAAGAAAATCAAATAAACTAAGTATATAATTATTTAAAATGCGATACCAACAGCTATATCTATCAATATTTCGGGGAACATAACAATAAATTATTATTCTTTATAGAACACGTTGTTTTATAAATACGTTTAGTAAGTTATGCAATGTTTTCCAAATAAACGAACAACATGTGCTTTTGTTACGGGTACAAATTAGAACAACATAAGTAATTCTTTGTTTTAACATTTAGCAGTAGCGATAACCTTACAAATTAATATTTTATTTTGTTAACATTTTGACTGTTTCGACCTCTAACAAAGTGGTGACACTCGCTTTAAAAAAAATATAGAGAAACTTCAAATATTTCTATCAATAAATCTGCCTAGCCTATGTTGAAGTCGGCTATTTTACAAGGAGCGACTGCCTATCTGACCTCCACAACCCAGTTACTGGGTAACACGATACCCCTTGGTAAGACTGGTTGTCAAACTTGGGTTTCTGACTACACATAACGACTTTCAAAGATCATCGAATGACAGCCGGGACCAACGGTTTAACGTGCTTTCCGAGGCACGGAGGGGTCTCGTCAAATATACATATTTCAGTACCTTCAAAATGAATATTACATTTAGTAATAGCAAGTAAGTAGGGCTTGGCTGGAATCACGTTTTACAGCTTGCTTACTGTCTTATTGTGCAATGAAATGCTTCTAATACTCGTATTACGTCTAGAACTCTAGACAAACGAAATACAATTTAAAATATTTTAATTAATTACTGAAGCTGCACAAATTGCAGGTTAAACGGAAATCCGGTAACTTAAACATCGTAATTGTAACGAAAGTAGATCAGCTGATGATAAATTAATCGATTTTGGTATTACAAGTTTTACGTAAGAACAAATTAATTGGTTTATTTGAGCAGCTATTACAATTCGATCGCAATTCCGATGAGTTTGATTAAATATTAACGATTGATGGTTATGCCCGATTGGTTATTAAATGACACGATAAAATATTGGTATGGCGACTGAAATACTTATCGCTAACATTCTTAAAGTTAGTCATTACATAAGGACGTTATGCCCCGACCCCGACCCACAAAATACGATCAAAATGTATTTTTGATGTCTAACATCTTTCCTGTCGCTTTCCTGCAATCTGTGGGAGTGATTTCGTGAATAGGGACGGAAGTGTGTAATAGAAAGCCGGAGAAGCGCGCGCTATTTGATTTGACCAATGAGCGCGCGCGGCGCTACAGTTGGCACTCTGTCAGCCAAGATGTCAGATGACGACTACAGTAAGGCTCGCTCATTTTTTATTATTTAGTAAGCCACCACTAGCAGCTAATTAGCTGATGCATGGAACAGCAGATTATGTTTTTTTTTAAATAACAGACAAGTCATTTCGATGCTTGGTGGGTCTAGAATCATATAGGTACGAGTACCTACTGAATTCATGGTAACAGATTGCGCGTCTATGTCTCATACATCCTGTATACAAAACTGAAGCAGAAATTAGGCATGAATATTTATTTTGGTATTTTATGTACCAAATCAAAGCTAATTCACATCTAAATTGATCCTTATTAAAATCAATAAAATTCACTAACACAAAACCACGCGATCACTGATCTCTCAACGGACGTGCTACTTCCATATTTCCTGAGGGGAGACAGTATCCCTGAGAAAATGTAGGTGTCAAAAATATTAATATTATGAGTATAACTATTTTACAGAGGGGAAACGATACTTAAACGTATTTTGGTTAAGCGTTATTCCTGTCACTGTCGCACAACTGTCAACTTACATCTGCAAGATAGAGACGGGAACATATCTAAGTCAAAGCACGGGCTAAGTAAGGTTTTAGATCTCGGCCCGAGTGCAACTACATAATCCTAGTATTCGGATTCTTTGCATAACTTGAAAATCTTGCCTAAAATACTAACTCTAAAGTAAACGTACACACGCCACGCCTTGTTGCGCTTGCGCATGTACCTACTCATGTAGTCGTAACCTGATCAGTCGCGCCTTGTTTGCCGACCGAAACGGACGTGTAACTTATACCGACTCCCTCGTCACACACGAAAGTCGATTTCCTTTGGGGGAAATTCGAGTTCAGATTAGATTTATAATTTATTAAGGTGTTGGATTACTGATGGGATTGTAATAGGGCTTCTTTTTGTATCGAGAAATTAGGAGACAGCTGTCAACCATATTGGAAACTTAGGAATACTTGCGAAAGGCAGAGGACAGGGTGTTGTGGCGTAGCCTGGGATAGGCCTATGTCCAGCAGTGGAATCCGATAGGCTAAGTTGGTTGATTGAATTAAGTGAAGTTTTAAGTCAAAACTGCACAAAATACACACGACTATTTTCTGACCAAACAACGTTTATTAACTTCCACTGACCCCGAAGTATAGCGTGATAGAAACACATTACCTAACATATTCCCATGTTGGCAATAACCAATAAGAAACGTAACAGAACATTCTCATAGTTAAAATAACTTTATTTTCTGAACTCGAGACCGCTCCCAATTGATTTGGAATAACTGCCGAAACAATCAATTTGCACTGACCTGGATATGTACCTGTATACCTTCACATGTTGGTTTTTAAGAGTCAATGTATGAGGAATGATGTACATTGCTGTTCTTGTATAGAAGAGGTTTGTCGAAGAAGTGATTAAATCAACAATAAATGTAATTTGGTCGGTTTTTTTGAGTAAGTATCCAAGTCTGAATTTTATCACTGGACAAAATTTATGATAATCAAGCATGTGAGTTGGCCATTAAAACTCTTAGTTCAGGAATAAAAAATAAAGGGTTTGTGTGCCTGACGTTAAATATCTAGGTATACACGGCTACACATCAAGCTATACATTTCCAGTATAAGCTGACCTCGCATTGTACGGAAATCCTATACAATGCGAGATCAGCATAAACTGGAAATGTATTATAGCTTGATGTGTAGCCGTGTGTATCGAAAAGTTTACATTATAAAATACTAGCTTCTGCCCGCGACTTCGTCCGCGTGGAAGGCGGGAAATAACACTAGGATACGAGCACTATATACTTTTGCCATGACATGAAATCAACCAACCATTGGCCAAAGGACAGAATTTAATGAGTAAAACCTGAAGAGACACACTTTGCTATAAAAAAAAATCTACAAGAAATAGGTTCATGCAAGTAAACGCATAAATGAGCAACTGCACATATGGTCAGTCACCAACCGCTTCGAAATCAAAGTACTCAATTTAAAATTAACCCGAGCAACACAACGCCGTATATCGAGTCAATGACATCGATATTACATTACAAGCATTGCGAATCGATAACCTTACTATTCTACCGCAGCTCTAGTATGTAGGTAACCTACACATGTAATACCAAACTTCAGAAAAGCAACCTTAAACTGGTAAAACTAAAGTCGTTCTATTTGGGGTTGTCTGAAATTCGAACTCCAAAAATGTGCTACTGTAATTTCAAACTTTGTGCATTGGGTGTAAGATTCCAATTGCTTTGTAAGTTAACTATTACCAAATATGTAGTATTTTTTTATAAATCGAGTGGCCAGTATTTTTACGACAACATTACATGGTCTAAATGGTCTTGTTTGAGAAAAAAATGTGTTAAAACAACGTCGTTTTCATGTCAGCAAACTTTGTTGGTTTTACAACTTTTTTACATTGGACGACGAAAAAATTGCTCCAATTACCAACCTTAGATTAGTGATAGCAGTTTATTGATATTTAGCAAATTGGAGGACCCTACTGTCCAGTGCATTTCATTCAAAGAAAAGATGAATAGATTGTGTGAGAAATGATATGAAAGAGAAGGGAGTGAATGATTGCGTGACGGTTGACAGGGGAGAGTGGAAGAAGAAAACGTGGTGCGCCAACCCCACGTAACATGAGACAAGGGCAGGTCTACCCAAAGAAGAAAAGAAGATGAAGAAAAAGAATCACACGGTATATCCAATTCTATAAAATATACCAATTTAATAATAATCTAAAACTAATTACCGTAATAATCACATTCGTCGCACTTTTGCAACAAAAAGTAATAGCGAATTAAATAATAACATAATTTACTATCCGTTGTGCAAGTAATAGTACTTTATAATAATAAGCAATAAGACGATACGTTAAGAAATAATAAATTAGACTATTAATGTCGGTAATTTTATTATCTGTGGTGTAAGACGATCATCTCTGTGGGAACTTTTTGTTTGAAGGATTATTGCAAGTATAGGTTGCATATTATGAAAGTATTACAAGTACACAATAAATTGTGGAACAATGATATTTAAGGTTAATTAGAAGGTAGCTCAGATGGAAGGTGCCCGGTGGTTTCGGCCCCGAGTTATAGGGCATGGGTACGAACCCAAGCAGGTTTGTGTAATTTATTTCATCACCACTGTCCTCAAAACGGTGAAGGAGCGGCGAAGGAGGAGGGCATCGTGAGGAAACAGGCATGTCCTAGAACCTAAAATTCAAAGACAAGTGACATCCGCCCACTCCCTGAGAAGAGGCCTTTGTCCCAGCAGTGGGAACATAATAGGCTGATCCAGCTTTGATGCTAGAAGGTAACAAAAGAGTAACACTAGCTACATTTGCCTCACAAACTTTTAAAATTTATGAATATGAAAATTCAATATGTAATTTCTTCAGAGCAAGGCAAATTATGATTATGCTGATCTACGCAGCCGGAAATGTTGACAGCATAATGGAAATAATAGAAACTAACTTAAATCATAGCTTTAGACTTGGTATGCTTAACAAGTGGTTACAATGGTCCATGGTTATTTTGGTTTTGCTAATTACAAAATGGCTGGTAGCAGCTGGATGAGAGAAGCAGAGAATACGATTGGAGAGGTCTATGTCTAACAGGGAACTGCTGCAGTCTGATGCAGATGATGCAACATTTTATGATAGATATCCCTTATAATCTTCAACTTTTAGGCCCATCTTTTTCACACATTAGAGTGATGCGGCTTATTCTAACCACTCTCTACCAAGCGACATCCCTAAATAAGACTGGTCGTCAGAATTCACACTGAATTACCATTTCCACTACACCAAAACAATTCCTCAGTCTCCTCTCAAGACGAGACAAGAATCTAATCCATACATTATGTTTCTCTTTCGTTTCACGCGAAGACACATACATATATACATATTTATATGTACATATTTATCTGGTAGTTGAACTCGGCTGCAAGTCAAGTGATGCTAATGTATAGTACTGACACTTACGGCTTTGTTTACTACGCAAGTTGAGACTACTGTAAATAAGACTACAGTGACTTAAAGTTGGAAGTGTTGCGTTTGAAATGTCTTCTTTAAGTTACTGCTGACTTGAAGAATTAAATAGCATGTCAGATTCCATTTAACCAATTGTATCACCTGCACCTACATATGTCCGAGACACGATGTTCATATTGTGTCTATGATTCTGGCATAATAGAGGTGCATCATGATTACCTTTTGGCGTCTACGTCGTCACCTCTATAAAATTCAATCATATCCACTAACGCTTATTTTCCTAAGCAAATGATTAAGCTACCGATGAATGCCTGTGTTTACATAATCGAATGACAGACCTAAACATCCTGACTTAGACGGATATCCGTAGATCAAAAAAAAATATCCCGAGGCGCAAACATCGATATGTGTTTTAGAAAACTTCATCAAGCATTCCCATGCATTTTGTAAAGCTCCCAACATTTACTGATTGGTTTTTGTTACTGTCTTGAGCATACATTTTATGTTATTAGAAGACAAATGAGCAGGCGGACCACCTGATGATAAATCACCGACGCTTATGAATATCTGCAATACCATTAGCATCGCAGCTGCGTTGCTATCCCAGAGACAGTGTCTCATGCAGTATTTTTTTATTTCTTTAATTACATCGACCCTTCAAATCGGGACACAGCAGCGGTGCTTGGTTGCAGGTATATGTATGGTGCTAGTGTTCAATGAAGATGATGATGAAATAATCATAATAAATTCTGTTTGTACTACCTATGTACTGACCGTTCCTCCAGCATTTCGTTGAAGGTCTTGGACTTGGCGCGCGGCTGGCTCGGCTCGTGCTCCATTCGCCGCACCTCCACGCACCGCTCTATTATGTGCTCCACCCTCTTCCGCCGCGACGACTTCCAATTGTCCAGGTTCTGAAACAATGGGGTTTGTGTTATTAGTTTTATTGACAACATCATTATTTTGTTCTTATGTTTAATTTTTGACACTCACAGCTGTCGTGTCAGTATTTACATCTTTTCTTACAACTTTATCATCAAAAGATAGAAGTTTATCTCATGTTCTGGGTTGAGAACAAACTCTCTTGATAAAAATGTATAATTGTATATTTTTATAAAAATATGGTTTAGGACCAATTCTACAGATAATCATCTTAAAATTATCGACAAATTACGGATCAATAAAAAAACTCACATTACGAACTCTGTCACGCAATTTTTTAATATTTTCCTCCATTTTAATTGAAGAAGTAGATTCTAATAAACCGCTAGTTAACACAGTAGCTATGAATCAACTAAAGCTAGTTTACTTGAGCATAATTGATGTATATTTAACTTCTGACCCGAACGGTTATAGAAGCACGGAGCTACTCAATGATGTTTACGTATGTATCTCAATGCTGCTCAGATCATTAATTAGGTATAACTAGACTAATTGCTCTGTATCTTTAATGCAGATCTAGAATAAGACCTTGAGAGTTACATTCCGGATGTAATGCTAGGTTGATTGGATATTTTTTTGCTAGTTGTTGTAAATAGATATTTTGTGACTGGCTTTTTACAAGAATCATACGAAGTAGCTGGATAAGCTTTGAATTATAATATTCGTCATTAACTAAAAAAAATTAAGATCTTTAACGAGGATAATTCTCTCGACAAGAATTAAGATTCAAATTAAATGGAATATTCTCACAATAGAATTTTTCTCGGATCATCAGCAGATTCAGATTCTCCGAAGAATTGTTTATGTCCTTTCTAATGATCGCCTCACTATTTCTTCCATAAACGTGATCTAAAGCAAATATTAATTAATATGTAATATATTCTAGCAGCGTATATCTATAAACAAATAGTTTCTCTGCAATTAATATACATATTACGTCTGGTGCGGTCACGCTCTCTTCACTTATGGGCGAAGGAGAAAATACCGATATCGCGCCGTCTTAATTACAATCAAGATTATGAACCTTCACGCTTCAGTCTTATGTGGACTACGTAGAACTGTAAGTTGCCTCAAATTATACGAACAGCTGCTGATGCTTTTCCTCCTTCATTTAATCAGTTGAACTGTGTCATCTGTGCAAAGATAACTTTTACAAAAGGAAGAATCTTTATAGCTTAATGCTTAATGGTAACTGCCTCAAAATCACCTTTATTTACGCAGGTGCCTTTTCCCTTCAAGAGGGCAGCACCTGCTTTGCTGGAAAACATTCTTCTGACGCATATTTAGACCCATAGGTAAAAAAATTCTACTTCCACCATCTCGCTTCATCACAGACTACAACAATTTCTAACCTCTACAATGTTCTTAGCAAACATACTCGTCTGTTTATTTTTACAGTCCAGTTATTGAGAATTGCTACTCTACAAGTTCTCGATACATCGAGAGAGTGGATCGTTCTAGTTGGCATGTCAAACATCGCGTGCGCCGGTAGCGAAGGCTTTTTTATACAATTTCGCTTGCTGGAGTTAAACGTTGCCATTTTGTATGGCACAAAGTGTAAGGAACCAGCGGTGTTGGAATTTGCTTTACCCACACAAATGTACATTGTTGCATTAATTTCATTTTAAATAGAAAGTGTTATAAGACAAAAGCACTTTGAGATCAGAAAAACACTGGCTTTTGGAAACGAAACCAGAAATCGATGAAGTATTGCACAAACTGGGAATGTAGAACTGTTTTCCTAGATATCTGTAGAAGAAGAACATACATACTTATATAAAAGAAGATTAAGAGAATAAAATTTACATCACTATTCTTACCATCTTGTCTTACTATGTTATAATTAACAACGATAATATGACCAATATCCACTTCGCAAGTTACATGTCCTCCAGCTTACACTTTAAGTCAATCAAATAGCCCAACAGCACTTAATAGACCTATTATAGAGTGGCGGCTAGGAAATACAGATATTTTTAAATCGCCAACAGTTGCACAACAGTCTTCTTGGCAGCTTAACGACGGCTAATCTCGGCTAATCTATGTAATGACCGCAATAATGGGAGAAGTGAAAAAAGTAAAATGTTAAGTTCTTGTTTGGCGTTCCTAGGAATGTTTAGGAGATGAGTTTTATCGGTATTTGGTATGTCAAGTGTTTGGAATTTTCTATTTTTATCGCGCTGGGGATGGCTTAGAAATATGCGACGCATCAGGAAAGGTGTAGACTTTTTTCCAATCATGGAATAAAAGGAAACTGGCCACACAAGATTTACATGGAAATTGAATAAAAATTGTCTTCCACAGTAACTTAATATAAGCTCACTTTAACTTTGATGAGTGTGTTTAAAAAAAAAACTACCTACAATTAATTACCAGCAACCCAACTAATGCATCTCACAAAAACAATCACATACTTTAATATACACAGTTACCACAAAGGGCGGCTCGTTACTCCGGCCGGAAGTCGTCGCCGGGCATGCGTATGCGCACAACTTCCGGCTTGCGCCCGCGCCGGAGGCAGTGTGAGCTTTGTTATTGTTTTGTTACGATCGAAGTAATTGCCCCAAGATGGCGGCGACATTCACTGTCATTATCAGATGTTTTAAATGCTGTTGGAGGAATCTGTCATCGGAGTAATTGGAGGGAAACGTGAGGTGGAATGGAAATGAAGAAAAAATTCAGAATGTGGTATGTTTGTGGTGTGACGCTTTTGTAATAGCTTCAGTTTTTGTGTTTTAATTACAGTTCGTTTGTTTGTGCATTGGTTTTGAAAAGCGTAATGAGTGTTTGGTTACTATATTCTTACGGATTTTTGCCAATAAATTACGTTAGTACCTACTAATATTCTCTCGTCATTACTTACATAGTTTTAAGATACTGTAATCGGTACTAACAAAATGTGGACAAAAATAGTCTGAATTAAATGTTTTTTTTTTTATATCAGGACGACATGGGACACGTCTAATTAGGGCAACCTGTAAATAACCATTTAAGGTGTTGTTGTAATAAATTATTCATCGGAAAAGTTTAAGAAGTCCTATTTTTAGCACTGGATATAACTAGCGAACTTAAAGATAAACCTATTGACATTTTCTGTAATAATCTTCATATGAATCATGTCAGAGCATACAAAGTTACTCCCACTGTCTTATTGCATCCGAGTATTTTACAACCTAACCAGTCATAAAGTGCATCAAAATACGATTGAGCAGTTTTCGAGACAAGTGGGTTTAAAATAACAGATGATATACATAGATGATTGATTTCAGCAAAAGCTGGGATGCTCCTTTCCCCGATAAGACAGGAGAATTGGAAGAAGAAAATATATTCTTCTCCATACCTATAGTACTGTTTAATCACATAAGCTCGATTGCATAGGAACGAATAGTCTTAAAAATATGTCCTATAACAAAATATGAGATTTATCCCAACAAGTTTAAGTATGGTAATTATTTGGGCTTACTAGTTGTAATTTTAGTGCTTTATTCTACTTTTGCATATATTCAAACCCACCTACTTACCGTACACACCCCACACTTTAAAGTTATATCTTTTTGAAAACTAATAGAAAATACATAAATATATCGAGCATTAATGTCAGTACAGACATAACAAACGAAAACAAGGCACTTTATAGGATTTACGAGTTATAAATCAATACCCACTCAGGGCTATTAACTAAGGATTTTGAAATCGCTGCACGTAGAACGGAACTAACTGCTTTTTCAAGCAGCTGCCCAGGCGCAGGGTCTTAATTTTGACGAATATAGCGAGTAAAAGGGAAGTAGAAATGTTTTATTGCAAAAGAATGAAGAGTTTTTGTGGGTTTAAGGGATTAAGCATATTTTATGATGGGCGCTTTATTTTTTAGGCGCCATGTTTGTTTTATTCATTCCAGATTCAACTGGGTTACCATGGTAGTTGATTAGGAGATTATTAATTAGGAAAAGTCAGAAAAGAAATTGGTGTTATCTTTGATAACCGTAGCGTTAAATAACTTAAAACTAAAAGTGTATATTTTGTCTGGTTAGACAAAATATACACTTTTTTTTTTTTTCCTTTTTTTCTTTTCTTTTTTTTTTATAAACTTTTAAGGTGGTTACCTTAAAAGTTTGATTTTGCTTATCATCATGGAATGGAAAAGCCTTAGAAATGACATCTTCTATAGAAACAAGGCTTTCTAATCACAGACGTAAAAGGGAATAAATAAGCTAGACACACAAACCTCGACAAACTACGTGCATGGAAATAATTTTTGCAGAAAACTTTATATAAAAAATGCTTAGCTATTAACCTGGTTTTGGCGCGCTTTCCAGTTTTATCGGAAGCCAAGTAATTAACGGCTATTAGGAAAAAAAGTGAAAAACTTCGCTCGACGGGAACACTGAATTATTTTAACTGAGTCCATGCTTGTTAGGGTTGGCGGGAACTAATTATTAAAACATTCAGGGTAAAAATGGCTTCTAATTCACTGAGTTGGGTTCTTTAGGAGAGCCGTGAAATAAATTAAATGTTATTCAATTACTGATTTTGCAAACGTAACATATATGTATAACAAGTATTCAGAGGCGTTTTCGGCAGAGGTATACCTAAAGTACCCACATTTCGCCAGTTATGTTAAGTCCTATGTAATAGGGGGGGGCAAGCCTATTGCCATCAACCGGGCACAAATCTAGACTCCGAGCTGCTATTCTGAAATTCCTGATGGAAAAACCCAATAACACTTTTCCCGACCTGGGAATCGAACCCAGGACCTCTAGCTCAGCAGTAGCGCTTGCGACCACTAAAACAACGAGACAGTAAAAAAAGTCTTCTAATTCACTGGAGACTGACTTGTAGTTGTAACGTTTGTTTGTAATGTATCATTCGAGGTGAGCGTGGTTACAAAACGACGAAGACGCAGCGAACGCTCGCTTCGAGTACAAGGAAATGTTCATTTCTCATATTTCCCGGATTCACGAAACAGCCGACAGTCGAGTGGAAGATCCGGCACTCGCATCGAGCGGCCCGGCTCGCTGCACCGACTACTGTAACACGTTGCAAAAACTCGATACATTACAAACAAACGTTACAAGTCAATATCCGCCTTTAGATCTAAGACAAAAATTTAAGATATTCGCTGATTGATTAGGTAAGTATGTTTTAAAGTAGTCATTATTACCCATAGTCAACCTCTCTTTAAAGAAGACGTAATCGGCAAATGACAATAATCATAAAATGGACATTGTTAACTTAATCATCGACGATGACACAGATCGCGATTTCAAAGATATTTGTAAGTATCTATTTATTTATAATTATTATGACAACAAATCTATTAGGTATGTCTCATGTGAGAGGTATTTGCTAAAAACTTCATATGCACAAAATACGTCACCACCATAAACAAACTCCTCAGTGATGGTGATGACCGTGACGGAACGAAGTATAAGATCAGAGAGTTAGACGTCAGACCACACTGCAAGTGATACTTAACCTACTAGTGATAATTACTAACGAGTATTAGTA
The DNA here is from genome assembly GCA_949152395.1 of Agrochola litura. Classification (NCBI taxonomy): domain Eukaryota; kingdom Metazoa; phylum Arthropoda; class Insecta; order Lepidoptera; family Noctuidae; genus Agrochola; species Agrochola litura. The sequence continues at coordinate 1,684,848 of OX424512.1, forward strand.
AGTAAAATGGCTGTACTAAAAGGGAATACAAGTATTTAATTTTGTTCTTCATCGTCCTTCTGTCAAACTGCAAGTACCTATTTATTCTTATTGCAAAAGAAAACATTGAGCCATTAAAAAAGACGATTTCATTAAGTATGCGAAGTATTGAAAAAATAATGAAGTGTTCCATACTATTTTAATTTATTCGGGTTCCATTGACCATGATCTTTGGTCCTCATCAGAACTTCGATTGTTTCATCCATGCAAATTAAATGTCCAAATACGAGGACATACTTAGTTAAAGCGACACTAACAGACTTTTAATGATTTTATACTGGAGATCAGGTCTAAACGATAAAATGATTTTCTTAATAACTTAATCTGAGAATATTTTAGATTATAATTCGTTGCTTCATTTTTCAGATATGATAATAACAATGTAGTTTCCCTACTTGCTTGGTAACCTCGCACATATTTTAAAGAGTTTTAAAACTATAAAGTGATTTATTTCCGGTCTGTCCGCCTCCGTGTCACACTTTGACGTTAGCTCATTCCTTTTTCGTGCGCGGTAACTATCGCACGCGCCCTTCGAGCAATATGTCAAAAAGAAGCGCGCAATCAAAAATTGATCACTATAATAGGAAAATTCGTAAGATCGAAGAAAAAGAAAGACATAGACGAAGAATAAAACCGTTACAATTATCATCGTCGGAAGATGAAGGTAAGCAAAAATGCATTAAATATTTGATGATCTAAAAGTGAATAGTGAAATTATCAGTTTTGTAAATGCTCTGGGATTGACTGCGAGTCAATAACTTTGACATTTTTCAAAACTAAATTATGAAATTTAAAAAATAATATTGCATCGGGGTTGACTGCGAGTCTTCAACGATGACAAACTAGCACAGAAAATACGTACAATCTAAAACAGATGTATCGTTAACGTGCAAAATATTTATTCAATTTAATTTTTACACTACCCTCAAAATGTTTATCTTCACAACCTTAATTGCAAATCGTAATTTTAGGTAACGAAGAGCTTGAGGTGGCCCTAGGCAATAACAATGAAACCTTTACGGAGCCAATATCCGTGCCGCCCAATATATTGCAAGACGCGGAACCGGAATCCGGTAATAACCCTGACCAACACGTTGGTCAAGCGGAACCCTGCCCTCAAGAGGAAACCACTGGCAGTGTAGAATCTGAGTTAGACCCTGATCTACTGTCTGCACTCGGTGAATCCACGTCCGACTCGCCTGACTATGGCGACAGCATTCACGGCAATCTATCGCAATTATGGCTTCCTTTATTAAGGAAAGGAATGTCTAAAGAAAATAAATACAATCTACTGAAAGAGTACCTTGTACCAGACAATTGTAAGCTCCTGCAAGCGCCCAAATTAAATGCAGAAATCTCGGCGGCGGTACCGGATATGGTTCGTAATCGCGACAAGACACTTACAGCGTCTCAACAACAGTTAGGCACGGGTATCACCGCCATCAACAGAGGCATGGATCTGCTTCTAAAGAGCGATAATAAGGTTCAAGCTATGAAACATTTGAGCAATGGTTGCCGCTTACTGTGTGATTCGCACCACATGGCAACGCAAGCTCGAGTGAAATTAATCACTCCTAGTTTAGACAAGGCCTTCTTAAATATCACTAACGAGTCCGAACGAGACGAGTCGCTGTTTGGCTCGTCCCTATCAGAAAAAATTAAAGCCGCTAAGGCCATTGAAAAACAAGGCCTTTCTATAAAAAAGACTGCGAAGGTTTCGAAACCGCCTCAACTGCCTAGTACCCGTCAGTCCTACCAGGGAAACTGGAACCCGCCTCCTCGATACCCGGCGAACAGGGGGGGGCGGGGTGCATACAGAAGGCCGACGACGGCAGGGAATCGCCGTCCGTACACGTCGTCGCCAGTGCAGCCGTCACAACGCCCTGCGGCGCAGGACAAACCTCGGGCTCCTCTTCGTTAATACAGGTACATGCGGGTAGGCTTACCCACTTTTATGACCGATGGTTAAAAATAACTAACAACAATGTTATTCTTGATTGGTTAAAAAATGGTTATCCTATACCTTTTCATATGCCTGTAAATCAATCGGTAATACCTAAAAATAACCTATCAAATACTGAGAAATCAGATATGCTGGAAGCCATTAACAAATTAAAATCATTAGGAGCTATCTCAGAGTGTAATGTGACCACAGATCAATTTATATCTAAAATATTCCTCACTTTGAAGCCTAACGGCGATAAACGCTTTATATTAAATTTAAAACCCTTAAACAAAATGATCAAGAATGAACATTTTAAAATGGAGGATTACCGGACAGCATGCAAATTGATACCACGTGATGGATATCTGGCCACCATCGACTTGAAAGATGCGTATTTCCTTTTAGCCATTAGGCCTTCTGACCGTAAATATTTAAAATTTCAATTTCAGCCTAATAATTCGCTAAAAACTGTTACATATGGCTTTAATTGCATGCCGTTTGGTTTATCCGTAGCCCCACGAGTATTTACTAAGCTTATGAAGGAAGTTATGACTTACCTCAGACACCGTGGTTTTCAGTCAGTATGTTATTTAGACGATATTTTATGTATTGGAAATACTTACAAGAAGTGTCTTAATAACGTAAGCCAAACATTGAAACTACTCGAGTTTCTAGGATTTGTTGTCAATTACGATAAAAGTATGTTAAAACCACGACAATCCTGCAAGTATTTAGGATTTTGTTATGATACAAGAACCCTTAACATAGAATTACCAGTTGATAAGCGACGAAACATTGCAGAGTTGGTTACCAAGTTTACAAGATTACAGCCATGTTCCATCCGCGAATTAGCTCGTCTAATCGGTATACTAGTTGCCGCTTGCCCAGCCGTTAAATACGCCTGGATTTACACTAAAACCTTAGAGCGACAGAAGTTTCTAGCGTTACTTGAGCATAATAATGATTATGAAGTCAAAATTAAGCTTCCTAGTATTATACTAGAAGATTTGTACTGGTGGTTGTCAAATATTGATACAACGCGCAATTTTATGCGGCAGCCAAACTTTGACATCGAAATCTATACCGATGCGTCGAGGTCAGGTTGGGGTTCTGTCTGTAAGAACGCTCAAGTATATGGTAAATGGAAGTCATCAGAAAAAGCATGTCATATTAACTACCTAGAGCTGCTGGCAGCCTTTTTGGGTTTGAAGTCATTCGCTAGCGATGTAACCAACTGTGCAATATTACTTCGCATGGACAACACTACTGCGATCAGTTATGTGAATCGTATGGGGGGTATTCAATACCCCCACTTAATGACTTGACTAGGTCTTTTTGGAAATGGTGTGAGCAGCGTAACCTTTGGGTATATGCATCATACGTGAATACCAAAGAAAACCAGGCAGACGCTGCGTCAAGAATTGTTAATCCGGATACTGAATGGTCACTTTCCGATGAAGCATTCCAAGAAATTGTAAAAAAATTTGGCCACCCTGAAATAGACTTATTTGCGTCTCGTGATAATGCGAAGTGTACCAGATTCATTTCATGGAAACAAGATCCTGACGCAGTTTCCGTAGATGCATTCACGGCAGACTGGCATACCTATTACTTCTACGCTTTTCCACCATTTTCCCTAATATTAAAATGTCTTAGAAAAATTATCGACGACAATGCATACGGCATATTAATATATCCCAACTGGCCATCACAACCATGGTACCCACTATTGCAAAACCTTATAGTCTCCGACATTATTTATTTAAACCCCAATAAAAACCTCTTGCAATCTCATTTCAGGGAGTGCCACCCCTTGCACAAGAACCTTACCCTGGGTGTCGCGAGGCTCTCAGGCAGGCTTTCAGTCGACGGGGTGCCTGTGCAGACTCTGCTACACTGATGCTATCATCCTTTTCTAACAGCACAATTCAGCAATACAATACTTCACTTAAGCTTTGGTGGCAATATTGTATCACTAATCAGATTAATGTATTTGACCCTTCAAAATCGTCCTTACTCTCATTCTTAGCGTCACAATTTAATAGCGGTTGTGCATATGGCAGTTTAAATTCCCATCGTTCTGCTTTGTCAGCCTTTATAGGTAATAATATTGGTTCAGACGAATCTATAAAGCGCCTCCTTAAAGGTGCGTATAAATTAAGACCCATAAGACCCAAGTACTCCACCACCTGGAATCCCCAATTAGTGTTAAACTTTATCTCAACATGGTTCCCTAATAGTAAGCTATCACTCGAAAGAATCACTAAAAAACTTGTGATCCTATTAGCAATTTGTACAGCTCATAGGGTACAGACGCTTTCCTTGATTAAACTCGAGAACATACATTTTTCGGATAGCGGCATAAAAATAGTTATAACTGACATCATAAAAACATCCGCACCTGGTAGAGACCAGCCGGTCCTGTTCCTGCCATATTTCAGGGAAAATACGTGTATTTGTCCAGCTACAGTTCTCTCAGATTATATTTCTATTACTAAAAACATAAGACCTGAGAGTGCAAATAATCTGTTGTTAACGTACAAACGGCCACACAAACCTGCTACCACACAAAGTATCAGCAGATGGATAAAACAAGTGCTGTCAGAAAGCGGCGTCGATATCAGCGTATTCGGCGCGCACAGCACACGGCACGCGTCCACTTCGGCCGCGAGCTTGGCCGGGGTTAATATAGAAACCATTCGCAAAACCGCAGGGTGGACTAGTTCATCTAACTCATTTGCTCGTTTTTATAATAGGTGCATTATAAACGAAGGTGAATTTGCTAGATCCGTTTGCTTATCGTAAGAAGTTCAATGTGACTATTTATTTAAATGATTGTATTTACAATATAACACTTTAGAGAATTGTTTCTTTATGTTAAGTTAAATGTGATTAATTCGAAATAGGTAATTATACCATTACGAAAATATAATCATTAATTACTGTAAGGCTGATTGGTCGATAAATAAAACTATAATGTTAACAGCATTATTGTTTATTATTTCATCCCAAAACTTTCTAACTCTTAACATCTACATTGTTATTATCATATCTGAAAAATGAAGCAACGAATTATAATATATGATCAAACGAACTTCCAAGTGAAGTTCGATCATTATTATGATGAGTTGCTTCATTTGAAGATATGATCACCCACCTCCCCTGACGCTTGACGATCCCCTAATACAGAGAAAGTTTTGTATCATATAACATTACTGGACTCTAAAAAAAAATGAGCTAACGTCAAAGTGTGACACGGAGGCGGACAGACCGGAAATAAATCACTTTATAGTTTTAAAACTCTTTAAAATATGTGCGAGGTTACCAAGCAAGTAGGGAAACTACATTGTTATTATCATATCTTCAAATGAAGCAACTCATCATAATAATGATCGAACTTCACTTGGAAGTTCGTTTGATCATATATTATGTTTATATTACATAGTGTAATTAATTTGTAAAGTTATGTCTAACGCGGATAAAAACTGAGAATCACGCAAAAACTATAAACCGTTTTTTCTGAAACTTTTACCATTTTAAAGATAATTTCATTATTTATCTTTTAGTATACGTGTTTTATTAAAATACCTATTGATTTATGTACAATTAATTAATAATGCGTCTAATTTGGGCCAGCGCTCTTTGATGGGCGAGTCCTATTACTGGCTGGACGCATTGAGTGAGCTCGGTACAAAACACGCAAGCTAACTACTCAAGGTCACTGGCATATATCTGCGTCTTAAATACCTAAAGAGATCGAAGTTCGATAATTAGACCATCGGTCTTTTGACTAGTGGGTAGCTTATTACGAAATAGTTGGCCACAGAGAAAGATAAAGAAAAGTTGGAGTCATTAGAAACGATCTGTACCCATCACTTTATCCTTGACACACACAACCCTCACTTTGGCATCGCAGGTGTCGGGTAAACTAACCAACAAACCACTAACATAATTAAATACTCGATTCAGTAAATCAATTATCGATTATCCAAACACAGCAATAAAATTCGACAACCCTACACTTCTCTTGAGAAACGCGCTTCCTTATTGGTTCACTAAAAGTGTCGGCAGAAATAAAAATGTAGAATGTTTATGTGGATTCGTTGCTGTTCCAGATGAATATATGCGTGTGCGCAAGCTGCATACCCAATACGTTCCCATGCTTTGAATGTAATGGATTTGTCATCTCGTTAGTCATAGCTCGCGATTTCCCTTTGTGGGGTAAATAGTGCAGTAATTAACGGATTCTTGGTATGAGTTACATTGTTTGTATTTTCCAAAGGGCAGAGGTAGGTCTACTGATGCATCTACTGTAGGTATTACATCCTCCTCTCAAAGATGATCATCGAGTCTAATATTGCCTTTAGTGGTTATGGTTACTAGTGACCATAGCAATTGGTTTACTATCGATATAACCTAGGCTAGGGTTTTAAACTTTACTTAATAAAAATCTTAAATTGGTTCATTGACAGACATCGCACAGCCTACCACGCACAAAGCTGCGTATGTAGCGAAAGTGATTAGAAAGGATTTTTGAGAATTCATCGGTAAAGGGGTTCCCTATTAGGGGGTTAACCTTTAGGGGATGAAGTTTCAAAAGAACCGTGAAGTTTCTTGCCGGCTCGTCTCCTAATAGGACACGAAGAATTGGAACCGTGCTATTTTACGTCTATTTTACTAAGTATCCTGGTACTTGTTGATAGGCCTACACTGTCTTCTCATACATATTAACACTGTAATTTGAAAACATTGTAGAAAGAGTAGCCGTGGAGTTTCTTGCCGGCTCTTCTCCATAGGAAGCGACCAATTGGAACCGTGCACCTAGCGTTTGACGTTACATAAGTGCCCTTGTAGGTTTATGTGTAATAAAATATATTGAATTAGAATTTAGAAGGATGTAAGTATGTATGGAAGATCGTAACTTGTGCCGATGGTAAATCCCATCGAGCACACGGCTTTTAATATTATAAATTCGTATTTATTTACGAAAAAATCTTTTGTTTGATCAACCATACGGGATATGTTGGTAAGCTCAATGAGACATACATACCGTGGCCACTGGTAACACACAAGCAACGGATGAAACACGGGTCGGTTTTAGCCAGTAAGAGTCTGGACACGCCCTCCAAGTTATTTGATAATTTCCCACCCAAAGAAAAAGATAAGGGCATAAACCTGTCCATCAAGCAAGACCATTCGATCCTGCGTTTTGAAACAAGACCTATCTCCAACGGTGCTGGTTTTTAAACTAAAATTTCAAGTTCACTCACTACACTCACCGACTGCCAGTCCTCCTGCCTCTCAATGCGGGCAGGGTCTGTCCTCTTCGCGAGCTCTGCCCTCCTCAACTGCTCCCTTGCCCGGCTGCCCAAGTCAGCAGGCCCGACACGCACGAACTGCAGCGGGTTGCCAGCGGGCTTGCCCGGGATGACGGCTGCCGTGTGCGGCCGTGTCGCCAGGAAGTCTGCGCTGTCTGTTGTCTGAAAAAGATAGAAGATAATGGTTAGGAAATACATAGGTAGATTACATTTTTTAAACACGTCTTTAGCTCCAGTCCCAAAAGACGTAAAAGGGTCACAGCAATATATTATTACAGAAATTTATTCGTATGTCAGCCTTCGGCTCTTGGCATAATATATGGTGCCGTTCGGAGACTGAAAATAATATTAATAAACTATTGCACTGAAACGCCCTTATCAAAAATTTTTTTTTAGTGCGGTTAGTGGAATTGCTCAGGTGCTGTTCCGGACAAGTGCTGTTGAAATCAGTGCTCTTAGTGGAATACCTCGTATATTTTTGATATGTGTAGCCTGTAACTACTTGACATCAGTACAAAACTCCAAATTTTTGCTATGTTTATTGTTTATGGTATGTTCGCGCACAACTCCAACTAACTACTGGTGTGGTTGAGCAGTTTGCCACCGACATGACACTTACTAGGATTCTTAGGGTGAAGTTCAAAATCCATAAGCCAATTGAAATCGTACAAATGCGACGCAAGTACTCGTAATCTCGACTTCCCTATACTTAATGTACTCTTTCAACTTCCTTCCGCACAATCCTGCGCAGGTTATACAATTTAAATAAGAGAAATGTATTCTAGTGTTTAGTTTGAGGATGCTGCATAAGTGCATACACAAGTTTTACATGACAACTAAGAGAAATGGGAGGCACAACAAAAACCTGAGACCAATACCAACATTTTACTGTTTGTGATTCTCGTCATACATCAAGAAGAAAAACGAAAGTATTTTTACGTAATTTTCCCAACGTGTTTGGAAGAGGTGTGGTCAAATATATCTTGATAGATAAACTGGAATCGTTAACTGATACAACGTACAATTATATCGGCGTTTCCACGCCTGAAGATAAAAATGTTAATCACCATTTTGTGACGAATGAAGAAATAATATTACTAATGTTTAGTTGAAGATATTCCAGACATTTCCGATAGAACAGCTGTGTCTGAATCATGAGGTTTTAGTAACTGTCTAGGTATTTTAATGTTGGTATAGAATCATCGTGCTGTTAATGAACACATTATTTCTAGACTAAAGGTTAACTGAAGATTGTTAATAGTTCAGTAAAGCGATTTCTTCATCAATCTGCCCAGCCTTATCCCAACTATGTTGGGGTCAGCTTCCAGTCTAACTGGATGCAGCAGAATACCAGTATTTTACATGGAGCGACTGCCTATCTGACCTCCACAACCAATTAACTGGGTAATACGATACCCCTTGGTAAGACTGGTTGTCAGACTTTCGGGCTTCCGACGACCCGTAATGACTGTCAAAGATCCACGAATGACTGCCGGGACCAACGGCTTAACGTGCTTTCCGAGGCACGGAAGGGTCGTGGTATGTAAAGATGGTCACCAACCGCGGTAAGCTTAGCTTAACCTGATCGATCGACCCGTGCGGCTGTTATTACTTAGCGACAAGCCCCTCTACCTCCCTTTACAGTCTGATCGCTAAAATCATTATATGCTCTGAATTGCTGCTTTGCTCGTTGAAAAGATGCGTTTACCCTGATGTGGGACATTAATTACAGGCTGTTGAAATGAATATTTTTACGAAATTTACATAATTTTACGGTAAACCACGGAGTTAATAAGTATGTAAATCCAAAGTTCTGACTTAATTGTTTCGTCGTTATCTCAAGATCAGGGAAAACGGTGTATTTCGGTATTTTTTCTCAATTTACAGCGACTGAACCGTGATAAATTAACAAAATTCTGATTATGTAACGGTTGAATAAAAATAATAATTAATAGCGTTAAATTGGAATTCTGGGAAAGTAATTAGAAAATACTAATTTAAAACGGTATGCAAATTATAGGATCATCAAGCGTGACAATTTTGCAAATGTCAGACGATCGCAATTTTTTACCTGGGTATCTTAATTATATAGTGGATTATACAATAGTTTAAAAGAGGATGCAGAAAATGATGTTTGAACTTTGCTGACGTTTCAGAATTCCCGTTTAATCTCAAACTTAAGTGGAGCCTCACCTAGCATAAACTATTCTCAAAGCCAAAGTCTAATAATTTATTTCGAATAAGCACATAAAAGGCAATTTTGAACGTCAAAATTTACAAAAAAGAATTGATTTTATTCGCCCCTTCCAAAAGGTATCAGGTTTGTATGGAGAACAATCTCCCATATAATTAGTACCGATACGAGATAAAAAGTTCTATACTGAGCTTGTCAATCTAACAGGCCTGTATCCAAAATTTTTTTTTGTCCTTCTTGTAGGTTATCAAAAGATTACGGCGATACATTGAGTTAAAATGTGGCATGACGTCACGCCTTGCTAGATTTAATACTGAGTTGTGACGTAGCGAGCCCCCACTCCCCAACTTTAATGCGTGTTTTCTAAGTTATTTTTGATTAATATGATAAAGCAAAAAATACGTGTCTAATATTTTTTTATTATCTGAAATACTAAATAGAATTTCTTTTTTCTTACCTAGGCAACTACCGTATTCTTACTATAATATTTACCATAACATTTCTAATATCACGTAATAGGTAACTTAATGCAGCATCAAAGTGTGATGGCGGCGGCGCGAGCGCAATGAAATTACGCGAGCTTCCTCGGATTATTGTGCATTACTGTACTTTCTTATTTACTTACGTAAAGTAATGACAGGAACTAGACCAGTTTTTGTAATGTAATCTATATTATTTAATGCCTTATGGGGAAGAAGAATTTCTAGGAGAGTCTTTAGGTTTTTATTTGTGAACTGGCTTCTGACCGCAGCTTCGTTCGCGTGAAAAAATACACTCTGAGACTCTCGGCAGGAAGCTTCCCATTGGTGAAAGAATTTTCGGAATTGGTTTAGTAGTTCCGAAGATTATGCCCTACATATACAAACTCACAAATTTGATCTCTTTATTTGTATCATAGAATCGGAACACAAGATTGTGATGAATGATCCTTTTTTTATACATTTGTTTGACGTCAAAGGCTAATAGAATTAAGGGTGTTTCAATAGTCAGATAACTTTTACCTAAAATAAATATGACAGTTTGACTTATTTTCGGTACCTACAAAAACTGTCAAAACGAAATATTTATTCTTCAGATAAAACTGCCTATTGAAAAATCAGTCTTAAATCGCTCTAAATTAAAAACATGGTAACTATATGTATAGATAATAGTTTTGTCGAAAGTGAGTTTGCTTGTTACGCTTTCACGCTAAAACGGCTGAACAGATTTGGATGAAATTCGGCACATGGGTAGACCATGACCATGACTGGACATAGGCATAGGCTTTTTATCCCGATATTCCCACGGGATCGAGACTTATGCGGGTAAAACCGCGGGGCGCAGCTAGTCATGAATAGAAGTGATTGTTCGATTCTATTCAGAGTCACGTCCACGAAAATAACGTGATAGGTCACAGGTCCTAAGGAAAAGTGACTGGTTTTCGCCTAGCCACGCCTAACGCTCCTAGAGTACCTACTTACCTACCTAAAAGAACTTTTTTCAGCAGTCAACACAATAAAACGTGAGAGTGGATACTATTGCATTTGAATATTTTGTGTCTGTATAAAAAATATGCTAGGTTCGCCAAGCCTGAAAAAATTACAGATACACGAATTCCTTCACAAAAAAAAAAACTAGAAGCAAAAAATGACTTTTTTTTAAAACAAGAAACTAACACATCAAAAACACAATAAACCACAAGACTCCCAGTGAATATCTCAGTCAATCGACTACAAATTTTTATTCCTATGCTAATTTATGCCCAGAATACCAAACGGCCCAAAACACTCCATATCCACTACATCTTTATTCCAACCACACCACACTTCCTACACCGGATGAATTCAACTTATTGCATTTTAAGTACAATGTCGTAACAGTCCACCCCACAGGCAAATAGCGTAATAATAGTCTTAAGACTCGTTTACACTAGTAGTCTCTTTCTTCTATCTTCACAATTGTCATAGGATCGAATGGCTAGCCATTACTCAATAGCTTCTGCTTCTGTCCACAACTTCATCCGCGTGAAATTTCGTCTCCCGACCTACCGCGTCTAATCTCATCGCCCGCCCGCGCTGGTACTTCGTTTTTGCTTAGCGTTTTTCTTTTTGTTCTGCTCCTAAGCATCGTAGCGTGATGATAAATAGCTTATAGCCTTCCTCAAGAATTGGGCTATCCAATGTAAAAATATTTTTTTAAATCAGACTGTTAGTTTCGGAGATTACCCCCTACATACAAACAAATTTTACCTCTTTATAATATTAGTATAGATGATTGTGTTTACACACAAGCTATAAACAAAAGTCGACTTCGAAACATTTTGTAAACTCGACATTACGATTTTTTGTTTACACAGACACTGTCAATTTTTCAGTTGCGATAGGCTTTTTGCCTTTCGAGATGCGATTAGATCATACTGTTTACACCAGGCAATTTTTTTTTATTGGAGCGAGAGACTATAGGGGTTGGAGGAACAGGATGTTAAGCTCACTCATCCGCCCTATAGCGGACACAACATCCGTCTGGTCTGAGGATCCTTCCTTTTATAGAAAAGGGAGGATCCTCTGATCAGATGGATGTTGTGTCTGGCGGGCTACTGCCCGACAATTGATATTGTCGGGACGTTCTATATAATTATGGTAGTCGTGCGGTAAATCCTGCTTGCGCGATGGAGGATTTTGCGTGAAGTCAGTGTGATGCCGCCACAAAACTATCTTCTCGTGTAAACGGGTCTTTACTCTAACTTACGTAAGGAGGTTAGCAAAAAGGTGTATTCAATACACGCTATACTACAAAGGAGGTCGACTTGATAAAATCTTACTATGTTTTTATTTAATTTAATTATTTGATGTTGATAATAAATATTTATTGACAGTTTGTAGATTAATTGGTTTTAAGTTGACCTCTGTGATCTGTTTAATAGATTATTTTGATATTGAAATGTTACCAACATTGACTTATGTAAGAATTTGGACAGATTCTTCTTTACAATTTTGCTGTTGGGATCGAAATAGAAGTAAACCGCAAAGTCATTTTTAGTGAATTTTGTTATGAATGCCAACTAAACTGTGCCATCGAAATATTACTATGATTTTCCAAGTTTTCTGACTAAAACTGGATCATTCGATTCAATCATTTATGAATGGATTTTGTGAAAAGTATTAATTTACTGTTCTTATTTGTACCTATGTAAAAAACACCACTACATGACCGCTCCTTCATTCAATAAGTCTAAATCTTCACGCTGCATATAATATGTTCAGCATGACAAGAGTTGTCGAGACAATAAACAAAAATCCACAAAAGACATTGACAATACTGACATGGTTGAAATCCCTCATACACGTAATTCTTCCACGGCCCATTTAACTTGCAGATTGATGCGTGGTTTAGGCCTATATATCTAGGCAATGATTTGCCTGTCTTAAGACAAGGAGTAAGATTTTCCGACCTACAGAAGATCGCGGGGAAGCCCAGTATGAGACTCGCACGGACCAGGGAAGCATGGCACAAAAGAGAGGAGGCCTATCTCAGCTGTGGTTAGAACAAGGCTACCAACGATGATGATGACGATGAAGATTTCCCAAAAGGTCATAGAGATCGATGATTTTTTTATTGGACTAGCAGGTTACGAGTTTGTTATGACCTCATCGTGCAATTTGTGGCCTACAACACTGCGAGCGCGCCAATCTGGACCTGATCATCTGCACCGACTCAAATGCACACCACCCACTCTGGGGCAGCGACGCACCGAACTCCAGAGGAGAGGTACTATCCACCTATTTATTCTCCACTAACCTTAACATTATTAACCGCGGCTCAGAACCCACTTGGGTCACAGTCCGAGGACAAACGATTATTGACCTAACACTTGCTACAGAAAACGCAACAAGCCTGATTACAAACTGGCACGTATCGGACGAGCCCTCTTGCGACCACAGAAGGATCCGCTTTAAACTAACTACCAACACTAAGAAACCCGAATCGAGGCGAAACCCGAGGCGCACAAATGTTCCCGGGTACAAACGCCTCCTGGCCTCCCTATTAACTAGACACCTAACACAAGTAATCATAAAAGATCAGGCACAATTAGAATACACCGTAACAAAGCTATCAGAATATCTGACTGAAGCATACCATGCATGCTGCAAACTAAGAGCACCACGAACCAAGAACGAGAGAAACCCTTGGTGGAACGCTGAACTTAGCAAACTCAGAGAGGCGCTACGTAAGCAATTTAACAGAGCCAAAAACACTAGACTCCCGGGCGACTGGGAGATATACAAAGAGACCCAATATACATACAAAAAACAGATTAGAACCGCCAGGAGAACAGCATGGCGGAAATTCTGTGAATCCATCGAAACTAACAATGAAGCCGCGAGGGTAAGGAAAATCCTATCAACTGATCAGGACCGGACTCTCGGCGCGCTTAAAAAACCTGATAACTCGTACACTTTAACTGATCATGAAACCAGTAAGGTCCTTCTCGAAACTCACTTCCCAGACTGTAGAGTCCTAGAGGACAGAACGTGGGAGGCTGAACCAGAATGGACCCCAACGGATCAAGACTGGTCAAGAGCCCGCAACGTAGTAACAGAAGACCGAATAAAGTGGGCTATCAACACCTTTCAGCCATACAAATCGGCAGGACTGGACGGCATCTTCCCAGCACTACTGCAGTGGGGCGTAGACTATCTGACACCATGGCTGGTGGAGGTCTACCGAGCCTGCATAGCACTTAGACACATACCTCTCGCATGGCGTGAGGTGAAAGTCATTTTCATACCCAAACCGGGCAAAACCGATTACACACAACCCAAGGCTTATAGGCCCATAAGTCTTACATCCTTCCTACTAAAAACCCTGGAGAGACTCTGTGACAGGCACATCCGAGATGGGCCACTCCGGGTAAAACCACTTCACAAACAACAGCATGCGTACTCCATAGGCAAATCAACAGAATCAGCGCTGCACAGCGTGGTTTCTAAAATTGAATGCGCAGTGGACCACAAATGCTCGGCACTGGCTGCCTTCATTGACATTGAGGGCGCCTTTGACAAAACCATGTTTAACAGTATAAACATGGCACTCGACAGACACAGCATAGACTCGACCCTGAGTGGCTGGATCACCAACATGCTCAAACTGAGAGCTGTGCAAGTCACAGTAAATGACACTACGAGAGCCATCGTTGCGAAGGGCTGCCCGCAAGGGGGCGTCCTCTCGCCGCTTCTATGGAACCTGGTAGTAGACAGCCTCATCAAAACACTCAATGACAAAGGTTATTTCACCGTAGGCTACGCCGATGACATAACTATAATAATAAACGGGACCCACGAAAATACCCTATGCAACCTCATGCGTCAAGCTCTAAAGATAGTAGAGGAATGGTGCGACAAGCACCAACTCTCAGTGAACCCCACAAAAACCGAACTGATTCTCTTCACAAAAAAGAGAAAATTAACGACACTACAACTACCACGATTCTTTGGAACAACCCTAAGTCTCTCGACTGAAACCAAATACCTGGGCATATTTTTGGACAAACAACTAAACTGGGCAAAACACACGAACTATATCACTACAAAAGCCAGTATATCCCTGTGGCAGTGCAAGCGACTGCTTGGCAGGAATTGGGGGATTAGCCCCAAGGTCACCCACTGGCTATACACCACAGTCATCCGACCACTTATTACATACGGCTCACTGGTCTGGTGGCCCAGGACAGACTTGAGTACAGCCCAAAGAGATCTCGAAAAACTGCAGCGGTTTGCTTGTGTTGCAATCACTAGCAGTATGAGAACCACACCCACTGCCGCCCTACAGGCAATGCTTGGACTGCCACCTCTGCACCTAATTGTGCGGGAGGAGGCGGCCCTGGCCGCCTTTAGACTCCATTTATCAGGAACCTTAAGCAAAGACTCCAGAGTTAAGCACACGCGTATAAAGGAAGATGCGATCAAGCGACAGCCGATGATGGCATCACCCTGCGACAAAGCCCCGAAATCACACCACTTTCAAAAGCACTACAACATAATACTTACAGAAGAACAGTGTGACTACTCAGGCCCGGAAGAGCTGAGAGTATACACCGACGGGTCGAAGACCGACTCCGGTACTGGAGTCGGAGTCTTCTCACACGACCTGAACATAAATATATCCCGCCCGCTGGGTATGTTCAACACCGTCTATCAGGCGGAGTGTGTGGGCATCATACAAGCGGTCCACGCCATAGAAGCCAGGAAAGTTACTGACACCCACGTTCGTATACTCTCCGACAGCGCTTCTGTTCTCCAATCCTTACGGAAAAAATATATTACCTCGAACTTAATACTAGAATGTCATAATGCACTGGAGCAGGTAACTGTTTCTAGCCGCAACACTGTGACACTGCAATGGATAAAAGGACACAGCGGGTCGCTAGGTAACGATGCAGCTGATGAACTCGCTAGAAGAGGATCTAGCATGGCAGTCTGTGGACCTGAGCCTATCGTACCAATCCCCTACAACCAAATACGCAGGTGGCTACAGGAGTACACCCACACACAAGCGGAGTACTGGTGGACCTCAACACCGGGATGCAGGCAGTCCAAGGAAGCCATGCCATCTTTGGATAACAAGCTAACCAGGCGTATTTTACGCCTGGACAGGAACGGCCTGCGTCTGGTGACGGGAACCATCACGGGACACTGCTCGCTAAACAAACACTTCCACACAATAGGCATAACGGACAGTCCTCTGTGCAGGGCGTGCATGGAGGCTGAGGAAACCGTCGCGCATGTGCTCTTTGAATGCACAGGCGTCACCCAGATTAGAACAGAAACCCTCGGGTCACCCAGATCTTTTGCAGATGTTCTGAACAGACCAGGAGTTTTAATTAACTTCTGGAGGGAGGTGGGCTGGTTGGAATAACCACCAAACGGCCGCCATGGCCCACGTACAATGGTCCACCTTATGGACTAAGTGCGGAAACCAAAACCCCATAACATAGAACATAGAACACTGATGAGTAGAACAACCACAGATAATAAATACCCGCGGTGCACGCTATCATTGCGTAACAAAACAATTTCTTTGAAACAACTGTTTGGATACTACCGCAGTACCGCAGTACTACGAACAGTGAAAGTTCATAAATGTTAGAAAATATTTACCAACAATCTGACGACGGCCGTCAAACACGACACTTTCACTATCAATGGCAATTACAAAACAATCGATCGGCTCGATCACGCCCCTACATCACGATCGATACAAACTATCATTCTAAATTATCGACCGAAACTTTAAAATAAACTTACTTTTTAAAAGAAAGCGGAATCCCGTGACAAAGTTCACACTGGCAGCTGCATTCGGGGTTTTAAATTTAGAACATGCAATCCGTTGGGCGTTCTATATTTCCGTTCGGTATGCGTGTTTAAATTTAGAACCAGACTTAGTTCACTGTTCGACACTGTCGTTTGTCACTCGCTCGATCTATTTTTAAATAATCAATCGAAATTTTAAATCGATTTTAAAGTTTCGTTTTGTTTCATGTATCAGGTGCAATGGTTGAGCGTAAACTGCGTTGAGAACTAACTTTCGCGGTTTTCCAAGCTACTGAGAGAGGGGAAAGTAACGTGTTGTGATAATTAATGCATTATTTTAAGTGTGGAAACAAGCGTGGTTTAATTGATACGTGGAGCCAATCTTGCGTGTACTCAGATCATAATTTGTAACGTTTTGTTAATTTTGACTGAGTGACTTTATGTTGGTACTTTATTGTAACATTACAAATTGTTTATGGACGATATTATTTTGAATGGCTACAGTTATTGCTGAGTTTATCAAAAATATTAATATCATCGCTCGTATTTATTTTTTCGTTGACGTAATTATTAATTCGCGTGCCGGTACCGAGATTTTTGATGTCAATCAATGTAGCGCCCGTACCTACTATCTTAATAAATGCAATTATTCAATTAAAACTTAAAGTAATTAATCGGCATATCGCGTTCACTGCTGGACATGGGCCTGTCGCGCGACTTATCGCGCCACAACACCTGGGTCGCCTTCCGCATCGTCTGTCTAAACCGAACTACTTAACATAATTAAAAATACCACATCTGAAGCCTTTAAAGGGTTGCAAGTAGTGGCTATAGTACGCACGCTCTCACTCAGTTGGCCAATGACAGTAATAGATTGTGTTAAAGGGCGAACTACAGCCAAACTATTTTTACATTCTAATTATAGAATTGTATTACATTGGTGCAAATGTTTGCAAGAGCAGCTGATGAGTGGAATGACTTGGGGGTCTGTTTTTTTTTGTTTTTATAAAAAATGTTCTGTTTGGAATAATACCAGCATACTTTTGTCCCACTGCAGGGCAAAGATCGCTTCTTATAAAGAGAAGGGACTAGCATTGCGCACACCTATGCCAGCGATGTTTATGATAATAGTTTGGAATAGCGACATAGATAAATCACTTAAAAAAATGAATACATGAAACTAAAAATGCCATTTCCTAAAGATGTAAATGAGAATTTACTAACAATTTTATTTCTTTTTGTAACTATCCTAACCAATATTATAAATGTAAAAGTGAATTTGTTTGTTACCCTAAAACGGCTGAACGAATTTGGATAAAATTTGGCACATGGGTAGACCATGACTTGGAGAAGGATTTAGGACTTCCCTCTTATCCCGATATTCGCATGGGATCGAGTCCTATGCGGGTAAAACCGTGGGGCGCAACTAGTTCTCAATATTTCTCAAAGAAAAACCAGACCAACACAATAAATAGCCAAAAACGAACAAGATTATAATTAATTACTTATAGAAAACAATTGAATTCCTGTATGACATGAAAACTTCATTGTTTTCAAGCTGGTAGACTTGTTTCTTATGATATTCTATACGAATATGTTGCTAGACAAGTCTTATTGTTATAGTCGACATATTGATAGATTTATACGTTAGTTACGTACCTATACTGGTTAGTTTGTGTAGTAGGTAATAAATATTTTATGTAAAATATTCAAGTGTCTCTACATTTAGTCGATTTTCAGTTCACCTGAATAGTAACTTAGGTACTATTGTGGTTATTCAAAAGTGAACTAGTCAAATGTGCTTGTAAAATATCGAAGGATTCATTAATGTATTTCATGTGTTTGTGTCGGTTAAACGAAGCATTCCATTAGATTACAATAAAAAAAACAACCGACTTCAAAAAAAAAACACTACAAAGTGAAAAATAACTTTAATTTCGGAAGTCGGTGTCTTTGGTTTTGAATTTTCGTTTTTTGCCACCGACTTCCGAAATTAAAGTTATTTTTCACTTTGTAGTGTTTTTTTTTTTAAGTCGGTTGTTTTTTTTATTGTAAAAAGTTTTATTTTTCACTTTTTAGCTGTGGTACCTACCCCACACAAATTCGAATACCACTACCTGCTATGTAAATAACAGTGACAAGAAGTTATCATATCATCTACATACTAAGTGGGAAAAAATACGTATAATTGAAGCTAACTCAAAAACTACCCAAGCAAAGTTAATAAAATTTATATGGGACCACCTCTGAAGTATGATCTACCAAACAAAAAAATAATCATCAAAATCTATTCATAATTGGCGGAGTAATCGCGTAACAAACATACAAAAAAAAAAAAAAAAACATACAGACGAATTGAGAACCTCCTCCTTTTGGAAGTCGGTTAAAAAGCACCCATGTGAATAGCACCCATAGTATTCCATATTGCGCACCGACGGTTACAGTTGCAGTTAGAGAGGGTCATTAACTATTGAAAAACATCGAACGTACTAACAAAACAATACAAATGTGTGGAGAATTGCACATACTTAATTGAATGTAGAAATAAAACATAATCATCTCAATCGATATTCTAACGTCGACGGAGAAAACACACTTAAAATATTACGTATTAGAGATATGGACTACAGCGAAATTACATAAGTCATAAGTCTGTAATTCCCTCAGAAATACTTTCTGAGAATGCTGAAAAATTACATATATATAGAAATTATAGTGAAAAGATTAGGTGTTGCGTTCTACTCTATGTTTCTACGTATATGGTTACAAACCTACAACTACGCGATTTCATAATAAATCTTTACACATAGATAAACAGATATCAAGATTTAGTCAATTACTTTTATCAACCGATATGCACTCATTACGATTTTAATACTAGTTTAACTAACGATACTTAAGGTTAAAATAGTTATACTTAGCAGAAGAGGAGTTGGTGCAGTTTGAACTCAGTTCTATATAATATTCTTCAGCCTTTCCTGTTTTAATCATCTAATAGATGACCTATTTTAACTTCCAGACGTAAATAAAAAATTAAACAAATCAACAAAAAGGCATCACTTACCAATAGACAACAGTGCAAATATAAAAAAAACAAACGAATTCTTTCAAAAAGTTAGTTCTTCAATCGTTCTAATTTCAAACTGTCCAATCCTTCGATTGTTCTATCCTTCGAAATTCAAACTTAATCCTTTTATTTCAAAAAGGTCTGTCCTAAGCCTAGTGCACACTCAGACTGGCGGCGTTACCGCTACTCACTGCGTGCACTTTCACCAAAATCGTGAGTGTTTTGTTAAAGCCAGCACGTAATCGACATGTATGCGGTATTTTCATACCGTGTGGACGTGGCTTTACTTACAAATGGCGGTTATGTATTGGCAGTTAGGTTGAACTGAATTTCGAAGTGGCGTTAATGCATAATGTGGGATTTAAATTTTAAGTAGGAAGGATTCTAAATTACATAGTTGGCGCCTATTTGCTGATATAGTTTTAGTTAGCGTTTCTTAGCCACAAATTAAACTCGACCACCTTTCATGAAATGTCTTTAGATGTTTGAACGTTTATCTTAGGAATCTGTATCAGAATGGGCACTCGCTTAAGTCTAAGTTAAATTGGCCTCTAGCATAAGAGTTTATGTCATCATTATCGTTTCAACCGAAACGTGCTTCCTAAAGAGGTTATGTTTTTGAGATCTTTTGAAGAGTCTTCCTGTCAGAATCAATTGCCAATTATTCTATTAAAATATCCAAGATAAAAATATTTGTTACCAAAAATCACAAACTCAAAATTCAACAACCAAGTATGCCACCTCCACAGTCCACATACTAATTCATTAACATAAAATCTACGTGTATTGGTTGCGCAGCCGCACCTGCGCACAACTCTCACCGTGTAATTTTTATTATGAGACAAATATAAGTATTGATTACTTTGATTAACTCGAGAATCACAGATAAACAATGTTTATTACCTATTAGCTCATTACGTAGTAATTGTGTAGAGAAAATTAATTAATAAGAGAAATTACAGGTGCACACAGTATTATGACTATGACTTCTTGTCAAAGTCAAGAAGAGAAAATATCAAGTTGCGTTGACCCAAAGAAGAAAAAAAATATTAAGTACTTTAAAACATTTATAAAAATAATTTTGATATAAAAGTTTGTACTGTACAAAGTTCTCTGACCCCTCCATTATTTAAATTATTATGTAACAAATGTGAAATCAATACTAGCCTCATTTTTATTTATTAATTTATTTATTTTATTTCACATTTTATTCTAAAGATTTTCCGCCAGTGAGTCTTCTCCTTAGGAAACGACTAATTGGAACCGTGCTAGCTTCTGACGTTTCATAAGTGAATAAAATATTTTGAATTTGCTTTAACACATAGCTTGAAACTACTCTCCCTGTAAACAACAGCAAGCTTGAAGATGTAATATGTCAGGGTCAGTAACTCCGACTTGTGACCTTACTGTGCGTTACGCAACATCAGCGATGTCACAGTGCGTAGGCGCATACCCGTGTTGCATGAGTATTAATGACCGGAGCATTGATATACAGATATATCTGATAGTGTGCAGTGATATCTTCTGCTTGAATTGAAGTTGAAAAGATACTCGTAGGTTATAGGATAGGATAGGTTAAATGGATAGTAGAAAGGGAAATGGTATTATTCAATGCCTATTCCTAATCTATTTTAACCAGTATAATTTTGTCCAGTTGTTCAACTAACAGACTTGTGATCTTAAGGCCACTGCTCTCAAAACGGTGAAGGAAAACATCGTGAGGAAACCGGCATGTTCTAGAAACAAAAATTCAAAGACATGTGACAACTACCAACCCGCACTGGGTCCGCGTGGTGGATTATGGCCCACTCCCTCTCGAAGAGAGGAGGCCTGTGTCCCAGCAGTGGGAATATTATAGGCTGATTCTGTTCAACTAACCCCGCGTTCACACCAAGATATAAAATAAAACATGTATTCTACATATTGTCTACTGTTTTCGTGTATCGTTTACACCTAAAACAAGTTTGAAGACTAGTGGTTTACAAAACTTGTCAAAAAGGTGTTGAATACATGTCTATGATACATGTTTTTGACAAGTCTTTTGTAAGACTTGTTTTAGGGTGTTATCGCGGGGTAAAACCTGAAAGTTTAACGGCGAATAATTTAGTTAATCTTTTAGATATTTTAAGTGGACATATTTCAAGTTTTACCAAAGCATCCAAGACAGACTCTTTGGTTAAAACTAGCTATAATATCATAGCAACAGATACATAAACTAGTATACCTATATTACATGAATCATGACCTCGCAGTACTTTGGGTGTCAAAGTTCGGCTCCAGTGAAAGTACGAAGACCTATTGGAAACTGTGATACTTGATACTTGGTGTTAAATTTGATACTTAATGATAATTTTGATACATAGCACTGATATTATAGGAAGGGTGAGGACACAGGAAGTGTTAGTATGATCAGGATACAGTGGTTTCCGAGATATAATTTGTTTTGATCAAGAAAATGAAGTTGTAAATTCTGTTTTAGAAGATGTTAGATTGCGTCTTTTGCTGGGGTTTAAATAAGTAGGTAGAGGTACCTAGGTACTTACTAGTATACTTTTCTAAGGTAATATTAGACTGGTTCCTATACTTTCAGGAAGAGTTCCTGAAAGTCTAGAAAGTAGTCTTTACCTTATTAATAGAGATGAATACGATAAGCCTAAGTAATCAATCGATAACGATGGTAATTTCCAAGATAATAATCTACAGAAATCAGGAAACTTTAATGAAAGGAAATTAAATTGTTTATTCTGTAAATAGGATATCGGAATCACATTTACAAATCATATAAAAATATAAAAAATCTAGATGGAGTTGACATTATCTATCTGAGGAGAAATGGCAAAACAAACTCAGGGGTCAAAGTCTCTTTTAAAATCCAGACATAATCTTGGTCAGGCCGTATAAGGACCATGTAGATTAGTGTCTGAAATGGTCTTTTGAGGAAAGAACCACACAGATTTGAGTGGACCTGCCCAGTCAATCTCCATAAAAAAAAATCCCCACAAACATGACTAGTAATTTATAAAAGCCATGTAGCCGCTTATGACCTTTTGTTCCGTAAGTCATCGTAAGCGATCAAGCGGTCACATTTTGCTATGCAACGTTATTACAATAACAGCTTTGTACGTAGCACATTGTTATCAGTAGATCAACTGGACGACGAGAATTAATAGAAGACGAGAGAATAATAATTATACCTACGGTAATTTAAAAATAAATTAAAAATGCGTGTGTGTGTGTGATTCGGACTGTGAAAGTGATACCTGCAGGAGAAATCGAATGTAGGACGTTCTTTGAAGTAAAAGTATTTTTATTTAATAGGGCAAAAGTTATGAAAGAGCAGGATTTAATGTTATAGCACAACTTCAAAGAGACTCGAGTTAAATTGTGTGTAATATCCATAATAAACATCATTAATTATCGGTTCTGATTTTATATTAGATATTTTATATGCCTTATCTGTTTTTAAAATAAAATATATCTCTCAAATCACAAATCTACAATACTAAAACAACAGCCGATTACGCTATCAACTTTAATTTCCACCTCAAATCTCAGTGACAAGCCCGACTTCACCTACTGACGCAGCTTCACTGCAACAGCTATTCACCTCACGCTCAGCACACAAGACAGTGTACCGACCAGGTCAACAACCCCTAACATTTCTCTGTTTGATAACAAGTTCATGTTACTGACGAGTTTGTGATTCTATCAATCAATTCAGTTCTATTGTTGGACGTCTTCTGAGGTCTCTACCAACTAAGATAATGGATTCCGCCTGGGCAGGCAGACGTTTTGTCTTCCTTCATTACAGCAAATTTTGCTTACGATCAATTAGCTTATTTTGAAAATAGGCACCTTGACTACGGAAAGTAATTTCGGCAGTTATAAAAGTAGGTTTATTATTCAGATTTTAAGTTATTAAGTACTTTTTTGACATACTGCGCAAGATAATAAAAACTTTTTATTAATTCAAGGTTCTCACCTGAATTTCAGTTTAATAATTAAAAACTGTTATTTTCTGAAACTGTAAGCAATTCCATTTACACCATACACCTCAAAACTCTTTGACACATCAAGCTCTCTTCCAAGTACAATTTTTTCTCACCAACATCTCAAGGACCGACCCCACTTACACTACTGCTAGTACCTTCACTGTTACGCTACACGCACAAGAGTGGGTGTGGGTCAGTGACCTCGCTATCGGTCAGACACTATTTGCTCTGCAGCACGATTGTCGCGATAACAGCATGCTTCTGGGAGTGTATACGTGCTGCAGGCAATGCAGTTATACTTATGTAGGTGACTAGGAAGTCGTGAAGAAAGTCTATCATCATTTCCTGCCCATATTCCAATTTATTTAGAGTCGACGGAACACGTCTTTTTCTTCGTCATCTAATAGCCCCCTTTATCATCTTTAACACAGTCCATCCCTCATTTCTTTGGTCTTCCCCTAAACTAAGAGCCATCTACATTCATACTCAAAGCTTTCCTCACTCCTCCGCATCACATACTTACCCATTTCCACACAACTTTTCAGTCACCAGTGACACTTAAGTTTTCCTCACCTATAAAGCCGAAATTAATAACCGTTACTTAGCATTATTTCTGTTGCTGTCGCACAACTTCTAAACTACAAGTGCACGACAGAGACGGAAACATAATGAAGAAAGCCAAAGCACGTGCTTAGTAACGTTTATCATCCGAGTCCTAAAAATAGGGAAACGGTTGATGGACGGTATAAGAGTAATGGATATTGTGATGACTACTTCACCAACAAACAATATCATTACCAAAATGGCAATCTAACATGCCCGCACTATGCACCTAACTTCACGGCCAAGATATTCTACACTAGCCACATTCTCAGCACATGCTCGTAACCCAGTCATCAAAAACAGAAATAGTCACCATAGAGCAATAATCGGCTTGGGTATACGGGGTGGCAGGGACATCGACGCGAAAACTGAAACCATAGATTCAGTACATGATTCTGAACCTTTCTGAAGCTTTCAAATTTTTCGTCGGTTATAAAAAAAAAATCTGCTGTTCCATACATTTTGACCGCGTAGGTATTGCAATTTTCTATGAAACAGCAGATTTTTTAAAAAATAACCGACGAAAAATTTCAATGCAGGGGGGTTCAGAATCCATGGTTTCAGTTTTCGCGTCGATGTCCCTGCCACCCTGTATAGAAATATTATATAACATTATGATGAAATTATGACGGGTGATAGAGAGGTATGGAGAAGCAATTGGGATAACAAAAAACAAAAATACATCAACAACATGCAGTATGCATAATACAAATATTAGTAAGTATCCACTGGCAATTAATCATCTGTGAATTTGTTTGTCAAAACATCCTTTATTATATTTATGATTTGGCGAGGAATTCAATTCATCAAGCTTTCAGAGAAGTGCTGTTAATACTCTTGAAAAACATGACAACCTCCAATAACCAAGAAACTGACATGACCTTAAATGCTACTAAAAAAACAAGCAATCCATAAACATTCCTTGCTAATCACAGATTACCACTGTGACAAAGGGGGCAGTTTCAATCAAACCGCCTGGCTTTCAATACGTCATCAGTATTAATTGTTAACAATCAGCGAGATGACATGCAATTGACACAATGTTTTTTCTCCAATTCCCAGAAGTAGAAACCTAAGTACAATTGAGTGTGGGAAACACAGTGATTAGTGCAGTCACGGCATTATATATGTATGTGGGAGACAATAAAATGAGTGCTTGTAACTAAATGATGGATTCACACAATGGTACACAATGTTATGTATAATCCAGTGTCCAGTGGTAGATTAGGCTTGCAGAAAAAATATCGATATATATCGATATTTTTTGTTCGATATATCGATATAAAATATCAAGTATCGAAAATGTGTCAAATTATATATTTACAATAGCAACATCGTTGTCGCCACTGACTAAAATCACTGGGAATCGGAGCCGTAAAAAAAGTAGTTTATTTTTTATTATCTGTGCATGACTTTGCTTGCTTTGCTCGGAAAAAGAAAGAAAATATCAACAAGTGAATATCAACAAGTACACAAATAAATAAATACACAAACACACACATAAATAAATAAGCTAACATAGTAAAAACAAACACAATAAAGGTTCACAAAGATTTTTTTAAATTTTCCGTTTTCTAGATGATTTTAAGGTAGGAATGCAAGAAGTGCCAAAAAATTTCGAAATATCGTTTTTTTTTTTTTCAATGTATCGAAATCGATATTGTTTTTTATGTATTGTATTTTTATATCGATTCTTTTTGGCACTTCTAGCATCTCTATGGTAGGTAACTAACGTCCTTTTTATAGAACTTTACATGCGAGCATTGCAATACTTAGTATATTTAAGAAGAGAATAGGTTTAAAAGTTAATTTCAAAACTTCGTGAATTTGGGTAGGGCAGGAAATACTAAAATTCAGGGTTATGCCAGCGTCATCATAACTTGTGTCATAAAACCACAATTATTACAAAGACATTATAACCAGCTTGACCCCTTCCGAAAGAATTGGCTCGCATATAAGCAGAAAACAGAATTGTATGGGAAAAGGGTGGAGGAGATCTTTGACCCTACAGTGAGACAATACAAGATGGTAACATAGATTAGATAAACCCCATCGAAATCAACTCAATTCTCGAGGAAATAAGGAAAGGCCGAATTAGTCGGAAACTTAGAAAAGCTTTCATAGATAACAAGAATCCCAAACCAAGTTTACCTTCAAACAAGTACCATACCTTATATATTATCACCCACATATTTACCATAACATTCCCCAAACTCTTTGAACCTAAAGTTCTAACAGACCGACTGTTATCTGCTACGAACATCTGGTTTGGCTTATCACGGCTTATCATGCGGTTATGAACGGGAACGTACACTGATGGATACCTTTTACGGGGCTTAATGAGAAATCAAAGGATGGTCTGTTTTGAGAATGTTCAACAGAGTACGTGGTACGTAGGTGCATGTTTTTTAGAGAGATAATTTAACGAATCGCATGCCTAGGTAAAAAAAGAATTCTATTTAGTCCGTCTTTCAAATGATAAAAAAATATTAGACACGTATTTTTTGCTTTATCATATTAAATCAAAAATAACTTAAAAAACACGCATAAAAGTTGGGGAGTGGAGGTCGTTACGTCATAATTCAGTATAAAATCTAGCAAGGCGTGACGTCATGCCACATTTTAACTCACATGTTTCGCCGTAATCTTTTGATTACGTCAAAAAAGAAAAAATACGTGTCCAATAAAAAATTTGGACACAGGCCTATTTATCGTTGGTACAGACGCCAGCACATCAAGCTACTACAATCTATCAAATTTATTTAATAGATTTTCAACTTTATCGCTGAAGCATCTTGCAAGCTGTATCTTACAGATTCTTTGGATAACGCTAAGTTTTCGACTTTAATAATACTACATCAATAAATAAGGTTGCAGGTTCGAGGTTAGATAGGCAAAAACTTGCAAGATTGCCTTTATCCGAAATACGTAATCAAAAAGGATCAATTAGTCTGGTAGACTTCCGAAATCTGGGCGTAAATTGCAGTGAGCTCATCAAATTGATCCTATTTCTTGCTTCCGAAATAGATCAAACATCTTGGCCTGGAGCAGGGCTATGATTAGCTTTTAAAATTGATTATAACCTAAATTAGGTTATGTAATATTGATGCCTCTGATTTTGATACAGAAGCATTTACAGTGAGTCTTTGTGCACATATCGAAATCTACGCTTAATTTTATAGACGGAAAAAATATTAAAAAAGGTACGAAATGGTGGCGTCTTATTGAGAAATTTTACGATTATTGTAAAGACATATGAAAAAAAAAACAGATTTTTGCAAAAAAAACATGTTTATTTTCAATTGAGGGTAGTTTTTTTTTCCACAATTTTCATTTTATGAGGACGCCTAATTACTTCCAATCATTATGGAGTTTGTTTTATGCGATAGATCAAAGTTACACCGTTATGTTAAAAAATATTTAGATTTTTTTTAAATATTTTTTCCGTAGATTAAATTAAACATAGATCATCATTTCAATATGGGCACATTATAAAGACTCACACTGTATTAAGAGTACAAAAACATAGTTGAATTAATGTATGTCAACAATATCATTCTCTTGTCCATATCAAAATTAGTCTTCATCTCTATAGTCAATTTCTAGCCATATCATCTTTCAAACCCCATCGTTTCATTGGCTAATTAATTGGCACAGTCAAATTAATGTCTGTGAGCGATCTAAACTATCAGTAGTCACGTATTCCTTACGACACACGTCTTCAATATTCGTAGACAAGTTAAACAATACATTAGCATTGCTTTCGCTCATCGTCGAAGGGAAAACGCGCGCATACAGAAACTACACATAAAAAATGATAGAGATCCATTACAATTCACTGAACGCACACAAAATGACAAGTACTAAGTACATCGTAAGGTATTTGAGTAAAGCCCGACGTCCACGACTCTACTCATGTGTAGCAAAAATATACACAAAGCTACAACTAAGTTTTTTCTGTTGTTAGGGTTCCATACCTCAAAACGGAACCCTCCCGGAACGGATCACTTCGTTGTCCGTCTGTTAACACGCTTTTTCTCAGGAACGCGTGGAGGTGTCAAGTTGAAATTAATATCAAATACGTAGATCTACGGTCCCTTGGAGTCTTCTTGAATTAAAAAAAAATACGGCCATTTATGCATATTTTGATACTCGCAAATAAATCAAAATCTATAGGGTAACGAAATTTGGTAAAAGCAAGGTACCTATCACAGCACGAGTAAAGGAAAGAGTTCGAAAATCGTCAATTTGTAGTTTTACCTCTTTTTTTTGTGATTACAAACTTACATTTGCAGTTGGAGAATTGACCGTGACGTATATGGGAGAACATGTTTTTCAAATACAATGTTAAGTTTGTTTTTGGGATAAATCCATCCCAACTACGAAACCCTTCATTGTGCGTGGTCCGACTCGCACTTTGCCAGTTTTTTTTTGTATTTATATTTATTTTCTTCCTTTCTTTCTTTAACCTGAATGTTACAGCTACCACTAGTACTGTGACATTCTGGCTGCTCATTGATGATTTAAGTTCGTAACATGTTACAATTGAGTAGCGTCGTGGACGATGGGCCTTACAGTTTCGGCGCACACGCACTGCCCTACTTGTATAACTTTTACTGACAGTTGACATGGATTTTGGACCGAAGGTTTGTTCCGTATGCGTCACAAAGAGAGGTACAAAAATAATATTGCAAAACAAAGATGGCAGACTTTACAGGAGGGATTTTGCATTTTATACCAATCAACTCACAAATTCAATAGGTTGTGTTGACTTGAATGTTTATAGATCCGATTTAGAAATAGTAAATCTTAGTCTTCACTGATTTAATGGTAAAGGATAACATCGTGCAGAAAGCTAGTCAGAAATCTGGCGACTTCATGCAGTTGACAACCGTGGCGATCATGGTAATCAACTAATCATTGCTAGTTCCTTTTAAGCACAACAGCTTTGTCTGTGCTTTTAACCTTCAGAAGATTTACAGATATAACTTATTCATTCCGATTTATATTTTTGATATGAAAATGAATGTTGTCGAAAACTGTCCAAGCGACAGCTTATGTCTTTTAGTTTCTGTGACGTCATTCCTTCAACTTTTCTTAAGATTTCTAATAGGGTTTGTCCTGATTTAGCCTACTGAACCTTTTCATACTGTGTCCGTATAACTGACAGCTCCTCACTTGTCAAGCAGTCCACTTTCGCTCAGGGATTTAGTGGGATTGAGACCTCGGCTCTAATCCCTGGACGATTTATAACTGTATCAAGTTAATAGTCATGAGTTGGAAACTTTCTAGTCGGTAATAAGATTAAAATAGTTTAAGGATATAGTTTGTTGAAGCCTTTTGAATTCTGGGGATTAAAGTGAACACACTTCGAAGTAACTATTTGTAGAACTGTGTATCGAACTGAGATCACTATTTAACCAGCTTGAGATAGCTTTTCGGCAACTGGTCGGCTCCCAAAAATAATGTGTTAGTTTCGAGTATCCGTTTTTATTTTATTTATTAATGACTTTCTTGTTTCTTTTACACCATATAAAACAAAAAGGATATATTTAAAATTAGTGTACACACGGCTATACATCAAGCTATACGAATCCAGTATACAATGGTCGGTCTTATCGCGCAAGGCATATCTCTTACAAACAACCTTTGGATGTACTGAAAGAAAGGAGAGACATTTTCGGTTAATTTGTAAGATCCTGAAGACGAAACTAGGGATGTATTCATAAAAGTTGCTTTAAGTTAAGTGACGTTCAAACGTCAAAAAAGTCGCTAATCATTATTTAATTTTAAGCAACGTTTATAAATAAACCCCTCTATGTCCAGTGGCAGAGAAAAACGTGTACAAAAATTTATGAAAAATCTCAAAATAACCTCAATGTTTTAGAACGCCAACCTGTTTCCCGACCCCATCTTTACTTCGATAACCTTCCATCTTTCCCGTATCCGAATGAAACCATAAACTGTTGATAACCCAGCAATTCTTCACGGCAGCCATGAGCCAGCTTCCCATAGGAACAATGCACAATGAACAATAGTGACACACCACACACGACCTTGGGGGGAGAAAGTCTACGATCTAAAGAATCTAAACAAACATGTGAGTTTGTTATATATGACTTGATATTTTCATGAGTTTTCTCAAATGGCTGGCAATGGCTTTTCTTAATTACTGAGGGATTTCCGATATGTTGTTCATTAGGTGGCAGCACTGAGACGTCAGGTCTAAGCACCTGTCAAAGGTGTCAATGCGCCTATAAATAACGAAATATTTTTGAAGATTGAGATAATTTTTAATGATAGTAATTTTTTAATAATTTTTCATGTTTTTACTGATTTTTACTACTAATATATTATATTTTTTGTTTATTGGTATTTTTTCTGAAATAAAACACAATTTTTTTTTTCATTTGACGTGACTGAATGATGATCGTCATCATATATTTTATATTTATTGTCGAAATGGAAGACCTCTCGTGGCGCCATCTGGTGGCGTGAAATTTCATGAAAACTCTCATTACGAGAATTGGCTTTCTAGTTGTCAGTGTGGCTGGCTAGAATGAAAATAGGCAACTTTAAAAACAAGTGTTTTTCGAAAAGTGTCAAGATTTATTATTTGAAGGGACTGAATTTTATTTGAGCTGTCTATTTATTTGCCGAAATAACGGGATGAGGACACGGGAAATGGGCGCATGAAAATTACACTACAATTTTTGAGATCCTTACCTATGTACAGACGCCAGCACTTCAAGCTACTACAATTTGTCAAATTTATTTAATAGATTTTCAACTTTATCGCTGAAGTTTAAGGTTCAAAGTGGATTGGGAAAATTTGACAGTTTCGGGTAGCTTGATGTGCTGGCGTCTGTACTTACATTTATTATATCGAGGTGGCCAATATACAATCAGAATTTTCGCAGAACTTCAAGCATTTAACAATTAATCGGTAAACAGACCCAACCCATGCTAGTTTACTAAAGTCCCTTGAGCATCGTCACCACCGACCTTACGGAATACTTTTGAAGTGTTAATAATGTTATACATAAGTACAATTAACCTATATACCAGACCTAAAGCAATTAATCATCAATCAACGGAAACTTCAATGGCATAAATTAAGCAATCCACAGCTAAATTCGTGAAATTGTTACCATCTGATCTAACCAAACACATCGCAGTCCCTTGACCTCATAAACTAATTTCTTATAACACCTGGATGTTTAAACAGCTGGGTTCCGTCATACTTACTTACTCATTATCATTTATCTCTCTCTCTCTTATCGGTGACTCAAATATTTTGGCCGAGTAGGTATTTAGAATGTAGGCTGTAGGTCAATGTGCTAAATGTAAATATTATTTTTAGGGTAGTGTGTTGCTAGCTTTATTGGGGTGACGTAAGCATATAAATCTTTACAATGTTACGAATTGGAGCAGTTTGAAATGTTTTAAGTGTGTTGGTTGTTTCTTTAATTACTGAGTACCTACCTTATTCTTTTTCGTGTGGTTAGTGACTAACCTGGTGTCAGAGTTTTTATGCCGCCCATGGGCTTCTGACTTGGCTCCACATACTGTCGAGAAATATCTCTCAGGCATTTCGGTTTCCTCACGGTGTTTTTTTTTTTGCTTTTAAAACGGTGGGTACCTAATATGTGGCTGTTATTACTACATAATGCGTAAGGCTATTATAACCTTACAAATCTTTGTTTGATTGTGATCTTACAAAAACATTTGTACGGATTCCATTACTTAGGTAAGTCATTGAAAATTTAATGATTTTTTTCAAACATGCTAGGAAATTCGAACATTATTTTGACAACCTTCTTCGAGATATGCTGTACTGTGCTTCGAAATTCGAATGTTATTTTGACAACCTTCTTCGAGATAAATCAAAATGTCTGTACTGGTCAAAAATAAGCGAGTACGCGGCCGACAATGTTACTATGTAAACTCATAACTGTCATGTTATTTAAAAATGGAACTAACTTTTTATTTCAACACATGGCAACCAAGGAGGTAACTTATAAAAGATTTTATTCAAATTTCGATTTGGCTTGCAAATAGAACTGTATAAAGTAAAGAAGAAACAAATGAACACAATGGCGCGAGAATAATTATCGTTGTTCGTCATTGATTCTGGAATTTATAACTTATTTATTTGTTTACTTATTTATGTATTTATTCACTCCAAACATAAAAATATCCTTACAGGCTAGACCCAATGCGATATTGTAGTACACTTAAAAATTAAATAGTTCTATTGCTTGTACCATAACAAATTCCATAGGTAGCTATTCTTTCAAATTCACCCAAAGCGCAACAGAATATGTCGACGTCATCAGCTATGAGGTTGAGAGAGCGGAGCGCGCTCGTTAGTGGCGCCTCACGCAGCAAGTTAGTTAATTTACTCGTTTTGAATTTCCGCGCATTATTTGAGAAATGTACTATACGAGCCTTGGCCGCAATCAGGCATTGATGGACTTACGTCTGTGTGCCTCGGCTTCTCCTCGGCCCACATTTTTACGATCGTCCATCAATGCCCTAATGGCTGGCCGCGGCAGTAATGTACTATTCCATACTGGTCTGGTAATTGACATACTAACATAACATCACGCCTACATTCCCCGAAGGGTTAGGCAGTGGTGAACTATAGTTCACCCACACTTCACCAGTTATGTTTAGGTCCAATGTTATAGGGGACAACCCTATTGCCAAATAAGTAACCTGTTGTTCAAATACACACAAATCTCACGAACTGGCATAAAACAAATTAATCTGTGTTAAACTGTTACAATGAAACGCTAATCCTCCGTTAAGCAGGTCAATCACACCGTGATCAAGACGACCTTACAGAAAATAGTTCATTCTTTACCTCTCATAGTTAATCGTTCGATACTATTACCAAACATTACCAATACAAGTTCTGACTTTACAAATTCGACCGCAAAGGAATCCAAATGATTGCACCAAATGATTTATTTTATACCAATGCTTTGTGACATGGTTTAAAGATATTTCTTAATTTGATTTAAGATAATATCGAGCATTTAATTTCATTTTAAATGTCCGCATACTTTTAAATGACCAATTATTTTTTTATTTCCGTTCTGTGTTGATACAGGATGTGGTTTTTATTGATTCTTAATCAATTTGTTGTTTGATTGTCCTCGAACTTTGAGTTTGTCGTTTTGTTTCTGCAATATTATCTAGGATCAAAGAGCTTTGAACTAAATTTTATTCAGGTCTCGCTGCTACGATAAAACAAGATAGGGATGGAGACATATGACGTGACATATTTCAAATGACCAATGATCCTGTGCATATCAGAAGACAACGCGGTTGACTTTAATAAAGATAGGTAAAAAAAAAGGCTTGGTCCTCATCAGCAAAAGGTAAACATTAAGTGCAAACAGTAAAGAGTAGGGAAGCTTGCATCTAGCAGGTGGGTCTGGATTAGTTTGAAATTCTTCAGACTAGGAAATAAAAATAGGAATTACAGAAGCAACATGATCATGCACTTTTATAATTTAACCAGCACTGTGTCAGTGCTGGTAAAACCAACCATTATAATTAAAAATCAATAATGTAGATCGGCTCTCAAAGCAAATTGCGACATGGTAGCAACAAAACGCGTTCGCGACCTAATTTATAATTTTTGTTTTACAAGAACTGGTCTTTAAAGTCGGACATGTTATGATTATGAGTGGTCTGGATTTTTAATTGTACAAGCGTTTTATATAACTCGTTAAAGGAATTAATAAATGCAGTTTTGAAGTTATGTTTACGATGATCATTTAAAATTATGTTCAGAACGTAAATGTTCATCATCGTTTAAGTCTTTCTTAATAAATGCCAAAATAAAATGTTGCTTATCATGCTTGTTACGTCGATCGGTAATCGCAGTATTGCACTTAATATGAGAAAGATGTTAACCCAAAATTCAGTGCATAATATAAAATTAAATCCTGTAACAAATTCTTGTCCCATTTCAGAACTGTTCCATTTGGATAATCAAACATCCTTTACATCACTCTCATATTATGATTCTTTGATGTCCATTCCTTAAATCATTCTGATGCACTAAGGGACCAAAAAATCAGCAATGTGAGCTGGTAAAAGTGGTATGCGACCAGTCCCGACGGCCTAGGACTCGATAAGGTCTGCAATTGGGCCGTACTGCGGCCAAACGGGATCCGGTCCGTTTCACTCTCGGTTACTGTTACTTTTAACTGTCACTTTTTTTGTGCATCGGAATTCTGTGCAGCAAGAAAGTTTGGCAGTTCCTAATTGGACGGTTTTTTGGTATTGGCATGCATGAATGTGGTAGTCGAACCTACCTATTCGTTAAAATTGACAGTTGCCTTTTTTTGGGGTGTAGTGTAGTGTCGGTTTTGACTCCAATTATTTCTTGGTGTGCCAGGTGCGACATACAGAAGATTGCGAGGAAGACCTGGATGAGACTCGCACATGCAAGGAAGCATGGCACAAAAAGGGAGGAGGCCTTTACACAGCAATGGAGGGGGCGAATCTGGGTGTGATTGTGAATTGCTTGGTAACCAGAAACTATTAAAACTAAAAGGCGAAGTTCCCAAGAATGTGTCGAAAAATGGGATGACGATTGACATAGCACAGTGGGATATTTATCAAATTCTCACTAATACCACCACAGTGTACCTATAATAACGAGTTATTATTGGTAGAATATGGGAACATCCTGTAGTAATTAAACTAATATTATATAAAGCGAAAAGATTTGATTTATTGTGTCATGTTTGTTTGTTTACGCTTTCACGCTAAAACGGCTGAACAGATTTGGATGTAATTTGGCACATGGGTAGACCATGACCTGGGTTATGAAATAGGATACTTTTTATCCCGATATTCCCACAGGATCGAGACTTATGCGGGTAAAATCGCGGGGCGCAGCTATTAATAAATAAGTACTTTGTCCTCTAAGTAACGAACCACATTTTATTACAGATCAACACTACCAATGATCGCATGACCGTACCAAAGAACAAGACATCTTAATAAGCACAAAAAGAAAGTCAATTGACTCCTGCGTTTGAAGATGGCCGCCATGTCAATTGTATGAATTGAACGCTTCCGTCTGGGGTAGCGCACAGCTGTTGTTGAAACAATAAGTAGATAATATTGATCGGGAGGAAGGATGTATTGGGGTGATCAGTGTTGTATAAACGTTTAATAACATAACACACATAACATCACGCCTGTAATCCCCGAAGGGTTAGGCAGAGGTGTACCTATAGTACACCCACATTTCGCCAGTTATGTTTAAGTCCGATGTAATAGGGGGCGAGCCTAATGCCATCAACCGGGCGCAAATCCAAACTCCGGGCTGCTACTGAGAAATTCCATTTAGAAAAACCCAATAACACTTTGCCCGACCCGGGAATCGAACCCAGGACCTCATACTCAGAAGTCGCAAGCGCAACTTGCGACCACTAGACCAACGAGGCAGTCAGATAAACGTTTAATATGAAGGGATATTGAAGTATGAATTCATTTCGAAAATGTTACTGGATAGACTCCGTGTCCAGATGAACAGATGTATGAACGTAAACGAGGCAAAAGAAGTATGTAAGGAGCGTAGCAGGTGGCGTTCTGTAGTTTCTGCCTACCCTCACTGGAAGAAGGCGTGAATTTATGTATATTCTTCCGAAAGCAATATGTGATAGATTTTTATCTTTGAGGTTTATTACATGTGACATGAAAGCAATTGAGATCTTCAACATTTTTTAAAGGTACCTACTAGAAAAGGCATTATAGGGGTGATGCCGGAGTAAAAAAAAAAAATATTCAGTCCGTCAGTCAGATAATAAAAAATATTAGACACATATTTTTTATTTATCATATTAATAAAAAAATACTTAGATAAAATGCATTAAAGTTGGGGAGTGGGACTCGTTACGTCACAAGTAAGTATAAAATTTACATACTCGTGACGTCATGGCACATTTTAACTTAATGTATCGCCGTAATCTTTTGATAACGTAAAAAAAGAAAAATATATGTGTCCAATATATTTAATAAGTAATCTAAAAGACGGAAAACAAAATGTTTTTCATCATCATTTCTATTAAAAGATTGTCTGAGTTTGATAGCTTGCCATTTACCACCTATTTCAACATTGCATGAAACACCTTCTGATATTTTTGATATCGAATGATCTAACTAACTACAATGAAGGAAAGAATGCGCCAAAGCAAGAAAAGAAAACCGTAGCATATTCTTTTGTTTTTAGGACCATTTGCTCATAGGACGATTTGTTAATAGGGCATTTTGATTGTGAGTCGTTTTGCTAATAAGACGATTTGCTTTTAGGACGTTTTGATACGGAGCCTCGGCAAACATGTTAAAATAAGAATTTTCAACTTGCAGTTTGCAACAACATTTATTTTGAAACCCAATTCTTATTTCTATTCGATGCAACTACTACGGTACAATTGAAGGCATTGACGCCTTCAATCCCATCCTACCTAGAACCGCACAAAAACACGAGCTTGCAACAAAAAGGCCATTACCGACGACCTCCGAACGTCACGACAGCATTGTTTGTAAATACCGAGCCCAATCGTACTGTCACTAAATAGTTAGCTGTGGGCTTTTTATTGACCGTCCGTTAACTATTCGTTGACTGTGAGGAGACTATTCTATGCAAATGAGTGTGAAAGTGAATATTTTTAGCAGGTTTTGTAGACAACATCGTCGTGTTATGGGGCTTGCCGCTAAATAATAAAAGCCGCACGAGACGATCGAAGGCACTGTAAACTTTTCTTAAACCCCCACTACACTACTCGCGAAGTTACTTCGACGAAGTACTCGACTCGACTCCACTTCGTTGACCGAAGGCCCGAAGTACGTGACTGCACTAGTGCGAAGAACTACATGACGCTTCGAGTCCTTTGAGTCGGGCGCAAAAACCGACAACGATTGGATGTCGCCCGAGGCGAGCGGACGTTGCACGAAGCGAATTGAAGC
The DNA here is from genome assembly GCA_949152395.1 of Agrochola litura. Lineage (NCBI taxonomy): Eukaryota > Metazoa > Arthropoda > Insecta > Lepidoptera > Noctuidae > Agrochola > Agrochola litura. The sequence goes on from OX424512.1 coordinate 1,722,294, forward strand.
CCTTCTACACACTCGTATTCGCTTAACTTCGATCAACTTCGCGAGCAGTGTAGCGCAGGCTTTAGAGCGAACGTCACCAATGACAACGCGATCAGCACATCGAAACTGCGTTCATCATTGTTGTGGAATATTGACACTGACAGTTGTTGAGCTTGGTTTAGATGTGCTGATCGCGTTCAGTTTTAGGCTGCCTGTCTATTGGAGAGAGGAGAGGAGCGGAGCTGTGCCAATATAACCAATGGAATCTAAACTCCGCTCCTGAGTTTGGCGGAGTTATGATTCTATTGTAACCAATATACTGGCACACTCTTCTCCGCTCCAGTGGACAGGCAGCCTTATTGGTGAAATTCGCGCTCAGTCAATCGCATTTCACTGTAAGACTTACCTACGCTTCTTCAAGGTTGCGTATTCCATTAATAATTTTATCTTTAACAAATTTAATTAATTACAGACTATTGTGCAATCGATTTTATGACTTAGTAAATTAGGTTTAGATTCCAATTATAAACCAATCAATAAACATTGTGTAATTAATTTCTATTACCTACTAATTGACGTTAACGACTCATTGTTTGATACTACTTAGCAAATTTACAGCTAAGACCTACATTGAATTTGCATACAGTTATGTAAGTACACGTAAATTCCTACCCACATTTTTAAATACCATCTGACACCACAAAAAAAACTGGCACTCCAGGAGTGCCGACAGAAGTGACAACTTGAAAAAAAGCGGCACCGCACTAGTCAACGCGTTGATGTCTTTTACTCCACGCACCGCGGTAATCAATGCGTTGATGTCTTTTTAATGTTCAAAAGCTGGTGTCGTTACAGTGTCGCGAAATCAATGGTTTAGTCCCATCTCAAATATGCCCAACGCGCCTAAAGAAGTTTTCACTTCAAAAACTATGTAATGAGGAAACGCGTGTGACTAAAAGAGTGATGAATATAACTGTTGATGGATGAAGAGGAAGGCCAAGATAGATGGATTGTGTGAGGAATGATATGAAAGAAAAGGGAGTCAATGATAGCGTGACGGTTCACAGGGGAGAGTTGAAGACGAAAACGTGGTGCGCCAACCCCACGTACCATGAGACAAGTGCCGGAAGATGATGACCACAAAAAAAAACAGAATCGAACAAAGTCTTCCACTACGATTATTCTGACGATATCACTAGTATACGAAAACAGGTCTAAAGCTATCATTCATTCATGCGATACAAAATTAACCAGGCATAAGTCAAGCAACGTTGTTAGTTCAAATCATCTCATTTTATTCGGGTCGGTGCAGTGCACTATGTGTATTCTGGGTGAAGTTGTAAACAACTTTAACTATGGGACCAACACTAATATCGCGAAAAAAAATCTGCTGTTTCCTACATTTTGACGAGCTATGCGGACATAAATGTAGATAAGAGCAGATTTTTCGCGATTTTATGGTTTTCCCATAGTGAAAGTTGTCCATAATGATGAGTACAATGACCCCCTTAAGAGGATGCCCATGAGTTCAATTTCATCCTGTATATTATCTTCTTCCATACATTTGTGTTACCCCTCATCTCGGTATTACGGTTGCCAGAATCTGGCTCTAAATAGCATTATTTCACAGTTTGTGTTGCGAACCTATTTGGAGGATTTTGTCCTCCCTTTTTTTTATTCGACCGTACAACAACCTTCATTACCAAACCGCTATACAGCATCACAAAAAACTGCCTTTATCAAACAATGGACCTGCAGTCCGAGTGGGCGTTATACAGTCATACAAACTACAGCCAACCGCACGTGTATAGTTAGAAATTGTCTTTGCCAACGCCTTTATTTCTTAGCAATAAGGCCGGGTTTCGCAGTTCAACTGAAATGCTGTTGACCGTACATAACATAACAAATATTATTCAATTTTGTTCAATGCCTGCCAACGACCTTCCATCAATGTCGTTATAATACAGATCTCACGATTAATCTCATTTTCGACAATACTTAGTTAAAAACCTTTGGGAAATCACTCGGTTATAAATGAATTATGTTTATGGCAATTAGAAGTACTTATGTGTAGCTGTTCATTGTTTGATTTTCTTGGGATTTGGGGCCCTTTATTTATTAAGGTGTATTCGAGGTCGAATGTAATACAAGTAGGTACATTTGAATCAGTAATTTTAACACCAGTTTCTGCCCGCGACTTCGTTCGCGTAAAATTTCTTGCTCCTCATCCCGTTGCGTCGCATTGCCTGCGCAAGCTAATATTTAGCTAATTTCGTTCTCGCTTAGCTTTTACTCAGGCTTTTTTTCTTTGTCCTATCGTGATTTTAAATAGCCTAAAAGCCTTCCTCAAAAATTGGGCTATCAAATACAAAAAAAAAAATCTAATCCTCCTGGTGGTTCCAGAGATTAGTGCGTTCAAACAAATTCAATTATAAACTATATGTGTGATCTATATAGATGGTTTATGAATGACTAGCTCTGCTTGAGTCATATCTTTTTCAGGCTGTGAAAATTGCTCGAAGTCTTTCGATATAAAAAAAAATGTGTTTTATTTCAGACGAAATACCCATATACAAAAATTTAATAAATAGTAAAAAACAGTAAAAACATAAAAAATTTAAACATGGAATTATGTATAGGTAGCCACAGTACTCATAGTCTTCAAAAAAATTTCGTAATTTTTTATTCTATGTCCTTAAGTTATATCTCAGCTAAGTTTTGTCGTCATCGGTTAGATAGTTTTGGGTGGAAGACGTTACAAAAATAATCATTACACTATTCCACTATTAGTAAGTAGGTCTATTCAATTGTAGTCTTCAGAATCTTAGTAAACCTTCAATTCGTTTCATGCATCATTGACAACACATTCTGCCACAAACAACAGTTTTATCACGAGTCTCAAGTTTCGAAGTCTAATAAAAATATCAATTCCAATTTTACCTACATCTCAAATTCCAACATATGACCTTTAATTAACATTTATTTATATTCAAGATCCACTGTTTAAAGATAGAAATACGAACAAAAAACTTATGAATGACATCTTGAAACGTCGCGTGTCGTAAAATTACCTTGACACGAAAGGCAGTAACAGACGTGCACAGACAGACAGGCATAATGGAAAAGCCATTGACAACAATAATTAATCATTTTGAGGAACATACGACCTGCAAAGTCACAAAACACAAAGGTTAAAATGCATACCTACATGTGATTCAAAACTTCATGCTTAAATGTGTAACAACAATTTACAATAATTCAAAAAAGACCTGGACAAACACACAATTACAGAGAAGACAATGTTTTAAACAAAACTGTCCTGAAAACCCATAAATATTTTAGTGTATTGTGACGTTTTGTCACAAGGTAGGGTACTAGTCATTAGTTTCGGAATTTGTCTAGGATTCGAAATAAGGAAGTGTCACAGCTATTCTAGAAATTATTGTTACTTTGGCGTATAATCTGCTGTTCCATACAAGTGTCAACTAAGCTCTTATTCACTAGGTAAATGTGTAAGTAAATTGCAGCAAAATGAGTTTTGGTTGTACGGAATTTAACACATTGTTTTCGAAAGTCCTACCTAATTTAAACAAACATACATACAAATAAATAACATTGAAGTGTCTGTTTGTAATGTCAAACAGCCACAGCCTTTTACTAAATAAATATAAAAGCTTATACGATATAACGGTACATTATAACAAAAAAACAATATTTTATAAAAAAAATGTGTCTGTCAGTTTGTTCCGCCTAATCTCCGAAACGGCTGCACCGATTTTGTCAGCAGATAGCTGATGCTATAAGCAGTAACTTAAGCTAGTTTTATTTCAGAAAAAGAATTAGGATCCACGCGGGTGAAGCCGCAGGCAGCAGCTAATTGTATACAAAGATAAATTGTAGACAGATAAAAATTTACAGCTTTATCTGCATTACCTACCGTAAAATACAATTGACGTTGATATATTTAGTAACCAATTCCGCTTAACTATTAAAAACCCTGTAACAAAATCGACACCTGTTCACCAGCGCTCGGTGTGGCAACACGCCGTGTTCGAGTTCGCGACAAGTCAATCGTCATCCTGAGGATCTTACAGGGTTTTTTATGGCTCTTTAGGAATAGTTAAGCGGAACAGGTTACTAAATATATCTACGTGTATTGTATTTTATAATGGATTTCCGCAAGGTCGCGCCTGAATCAATTACCTATTCTCCCTTATCCCAATTTATTTGGGGTCGGTGCAATATGTCTTGTTCTTCCATACATTTTTATTTGCCATCATCTCAGTAACCACCTTCCTTTCTAGCCATATCAATTGTTATACAAACCATCCACTGTATATTTAGTCTTCCCTTGCTTCCATTACCGCACAAGCAAATAAACATACATTACTTCATACTCCTCTGAAATGGTCTGATACTGATCAAGAAGAAGATCATAGGAAGTAACGAGCGATATCCTATGGATGCTCATATTTCATCCTGCGTCAGACTAAGACTATGTATCAAACTTAGCATCCACGTTACCGGCAGTTGCACAATGTGATAAGTGGACTTCCTACGGCCGTAATATCACTATCTATTCGTACATCTTAGAGCATATAGTTTTAGAATTTGCCTTTCTGAGTATATGTAGTAATACCATCACATCGTTATAAATTAGAGGACTTGCATGGCTGAGAAATGTTGGCATTCGTGCATAAAACAGTTCGAGTTTTGCTTCGAAACCGACCCTTAAATATATTGGCATATCAACTTGATAGTGATGTCTGTTGATGATAATCGGTTCACTAGATTCTATGGGCAGTCATCACCAACCTTGGTGTTATAACTAGCCTATAATGTTCCCACTGCTGGGACACAGGCCTCCTCTCTTCGAAAGGGAGTGGGCTGTAATTTACCACGCAGGCCCAGTGCGGGCTGGTATGTCATATGTCTGCCAATTTTTGGTTCTAGGACATGCCGGTTTCCTCACGATGTTGTCCTTCCTCGTTTTGAGAGCAGTGGTGATGAAATAATTTACACAAACTAAAGCGCCGTTACTACTGGGCCACCACTGCTCCTTGGTATACAGACCCGCATTGGTGATTGCAGAACTATTATTTGTATAGTTTGCAGATTTATTCCAATTTTAATTACAAATCAGTCTGATTTCGAACACATATACAAAGAAGCTTTAAACAAAGCAATTGCTGTCAAACCATGGCGAAAATCATAAATATATAATGATAAGTTTATGTATGACGACATGCGACTCACGACAAATCGTGTCTACCGTACACCCCGCGGCTGCGTGTGCGCAGATCTTAAGTAAACATTAAAAGGACGCTCCAAAAACTCTTACAAAACCTAACAATTAGCGTTTTGATAGATTAATCATATGACAGACAAAAGGTTAGAGCGAAGTCTTAATTACGTGGATAAATAGCCATGGCCAGTGATGTGGAGATAGCCATAGCCTTTGGTATTTCATTTCGTAATAACTCGTAAATAATGGCGAATGCTTGACATTAAGAGAATTCTATTCGTACATTTGTAACCACGCCTTTGTACTGTTTGTAGTTGATTAGTTTCAGATAAATAAGATATTTCTTAAAATATCACAGTGACAACTAATGACAAATTGACAATACGAAAAAACAACTATACAAAAGAAATAATTACATAGATTAATGTTCAAAAGAATTCAACAACCATGGCCGAGATTCAGATAAAGATTTTTTTTACAATGCTATAACAATCTACTTAAAGGCTTAAAATATGAAGATAATGAATTTAACAATTCTGACTATCCTCTAATGGACAACAATGCATATAGTTTATACAAATTCCAAATCCGGGACGAATGTTACATAGGTACAAGTGATTTTAATCAACCAACAGACAAAAACGATATTTGAAAACCCAGAATAGTAATTGTATAGGGAAGAAAGAAATGCATTTTCCTGATTGCGTAAAATGGAATCTCTAATTTGCATACTACTACAAAACATTCACTATTAACTCCTATGATAACTAACTATAAGTAAATGAGTATTCCCATTTGCCATACAACACGTAAACTCAAGGAACTTCCTAACACAGAAAGCACTGCAGCGCAACGAATGGTTAGTCTAAAAAGTAAATAACCACTAATTGTAGGCAAACATGCGATCTGCGTACAAACCTGTTTCTATTGTAACCAAATAAGATAGTAATTAACGTAATTACTATTTAGAATCACGCTTTTGACCGTCAGCAGGTTCAGTGGTCACTGAAGCATTACTTGAAAGTCTCGCAAGGTAAATAGATATAATTATTTGGTACACCATGTATAACGTAGAAATATCAAAAACGATGTCTCTTGCAAGCAACTTTTACGTGGACAGAGTTAAGAGATACAAAGGAAAATTAAAAAGGAAATCTAAGTTTAAATACAATTTGATAAATAAATATACTACTACACTTATTGCAAGATTGCAAGAGGAGCGGATCAAGAAAGGGAAAGAAAGCGTAGCTTAGAAATGGTAAACACTAAAACAAATACTAAAGAGAAGAAGGTTCTAGATATCACTTCAATAATAACACAGATGCTACAAAACCTACACCAACAGGAAAAACCGACAAAAAACACAAAGAAAAATATCTAACCAAGATACTAATAAAGCCAATTACACGTCAACGATCTGCCAAGACGACATCGACGAGTAATCGTCGCCAATGATTCATTGGGACATGATCAATGGACAAGTTGCGACATGTCCTGACGACAGGTCACGTTCAGCCAGTGCAGCAGAATTGTCACGTACTGGAGATGACAGGGGTGATGTTGGCAAGGTTGCTGTGTTAGCTAATAGATAAATGCTACGTTACATAGACTGAGACAATAGTTGTAATCATCACATGTAATATACAACACAATAAGTGAGGCACGAGACTTTAAATGTTGTAAATAGTTTGCTTATATAGTTAAGAAGGAATTGATTTTGACGTGTCAATTTATTGTCATGTGGGAGTCAGGTCAAGTGTCCAAAGTGGGAGATATCAACTGACATTAATCAGGTGCAGTAGCGTCACCATTGGGAAAGGATTGGTTTCTTTTATGACCAACAGCTGAGCTACAGTTGTGATTGATTTCTTATCGTGATAGATCTTTAGCCACATTTGCAGTAACAGAATTTAAATAACACCAAATGTTTTCCATATATTCGTTCTGCCGGATCTAAATGAAAACTTACGTAATATTATTCTTTGAATGATGTCATCTAAAGAATGTGCTATTGTTAAATGAAGGAAAATAACTGAACGCATCAGCAATTCTTTTCCCTTGCGTGTTTCAAGACGTGATTACATCTTCATTTCATTTTTATCCTTGTTATACTTTAGGTACCTTGAGATAAAAAACTAAGATATTAATCAAGCGGCTAGTATTTCTTTAAGTAGCTAATAATTAACTATAATAGCTTTAATCATCTCGATGATTAACAAAAAGTAGAACAAATTAGTTAGATTCTATGTTAATTTAGTCTACATGATACATAATTAATATTTAAGTGACTACACCATAACTTAGAATGCCATCAACTCAACACTAATTTCATTAATTGAACGAGAATAATTTAGGGTTTACACGAATGCTCTTAGATGCTATAATTATGATTTATACTGACAATAAATCCATCACTATAAAGACTGTATATTTTGCCAATTAATTCGAACAAAGTATTAGCAAATTCAGAAGTGACAATAAAGCGGCTATAGAGGAACGAGGAAAAGGGTGTAAAGTTCCTCAACCTCTATTGAAAAGGGAGAATCCTTCGAGCAGACGGGTGTTGTGTCTGGTGGGCTACTCCCCGACGACTGATATTGTCGGGACGTTGTATATATGTACGCTAGTCGTGCGGTAAACTTTGCTTGCGCGATGCAGGTTTGCGTGACGTCAGTGTGATGCGTAGTTCGTTGTAGATACCGCAACACGGTTGATGACCATAGCCAGACAATCATTACACAAAGGTCTATTTCCCACTTTGCTAAGACCCCAATTACTTGAGATTAACTATCGTTACGTAACTCTTCAGCTATCAATACCGTTATTGATGCCAAGACAGTTGCATAAACAATTCTCGTGATCGTTATAAAGTGAGCTAATCCGTTTCTGGCCGATCTCGCTTTGTCTCATAATTAGCTTCATTTGTTTCACTTACGCAAGTCTGAGTGGAAATTAGTTTCATTTTATGATTCACTTTTGTTTTATGCTAAAGTTGCGTTTGTGGTTCTGGAAGCTGGAGTTTAGTTAAATAACATAACGCCTATATTCGTCGAAGGGTTAGGCAGAGGTGTACCTATCCCACATTTCCCCAGTTAGCCGACGTAGCACGGATGCTTGGTTTTCAACGCTCTGCTTAGCGCCGAGGGTTGAAAATACAACAGTGTGTTTTTTCAAGGCGCTGGGACGAGAGTGCGTCTACCTATCTGACCTCCACAACCCAGTAACTGGGTAATACGATACCCCTTAGTAAGACTGGTTGTCAACTTTTGGGGCTTCTGACGATTTTGCCCTATCTGGTAATCGAACCCAAGACCTCATGCTCAGCAGTAGCGCTTGCGACCACTAGACCAATGAGGCTGTCAATTTGTGCCCGGTTGATGGCAATAGGCTCGCCCCTTATTACATGGGACTTAAACATAACTGGCGAAATGTGGGTGTACTATAGGTACACCTCTGTATAACCCTTCGGAGAATTACAAGCGTGATGGTATGTTAGGTGTATAATTCCACACTTTGCACACATTTCTTCTTTAACACAATACAGTCAAATAAATCAATGCATACATGAGTAAATCACAATGATCTCACGATTGCACAATATAGTGCCAGTTCTTTGTCTTAGTGGCAATTATCTCACAATGAGACATCTTTCTTGCCTATATGTATAATCAGCCTATAATGTTCCCACTGCTGGGACACAGGCCTCCTCTCTGTGAGAGGGAGTGGGCCATAATCCAACACGCGGGCCCAGTGCGGATTGGTAGATTTTAAATGCCTTCGAATTTTTGGTTCTAGGAGATGCAAGTGAAAATGTCACTAGTAATAACTATTTACTAAGATAAAAAAGAAAGGAGAGAAACTGATTTGAAGTTTTTGTGCAGGCTGTCCTACTAAGTTTCCTTATTAGGCCAAAGTCAAAGAGTAAATTGGCAATATGCAATTTCATATTGCTCACGCTTTGCTTTTTGGGCAAAGCTGTTCCGAATTAGTCACTTGAAACATTTTGGCATATTGGTAATTTATTCATGATCCTACGCCAATTCGACTTTTTCTCAAGTTTCTTGCAATTTCCAGGTCAATATCAAGTTGTATGTTAATAAAAAGTTATACATTGAGCTGATACTGAGCTGCAAATAGCAATTAACGTAAGAAAATTTGAATTACTTACGCAGTCTAAATTAAGGAAAAAAAAAAAATTGTACCGTCGTGAAAAATATTACAAGATTTTCTGTGTAATGTAAATAAACCCTTTTGTTTGTCAACTCATCATCATAACTGACATAATCATCAAATTCTAATTACCAACATAATATATTTTCCAAGACGTTGATTATCAGTGTTTAGTCATAGACTTGACAGCACATTCTTATAGTCAGGTGTTTGTGCAAGGTCTCTGACAATCTACTACGATGCAGATCCTATACAAACAATGAATCATCTTAGACAATAAACGCACACACACACATCTAAGGCCTCGTCCAGATTGAACGCGGCAGCGGGCGCGGTTGGGTGGTCATACCGCATTGCAAATTTTTGTAGCGGGCAGATGTTTCGTCTTTTTTTTCTCTGCGTCCAGAGCTCGGTGTGGCAACACGCCGTATTCGGGTTCGCGACAAGTCAGTCGTCATCCTGACGATGCCTCGTTGAGAGGTGAAACACGTGTCGATTACCTACAGGGTTTTTTATGGCTCTTTAGGATTAGTTAAGCGGAACAGGTTACTAAATATATCAACGTCTACTGTATTTTTTTTTGGAACGAAGTTCTTTAACTCGGCTTGTAAACTTTCAAAAATCGTCACGCTAAAAAGTGTTAATACTTGCGACTGTCTTCTTCTAATTCAAAGAGAAAGAAAGAGAGAGAGAGAACGCCAGAAGATATAAAAAAAAAGAAACGAGTAATGTGAGTAAGAGTAGTGTAGTAGGATAAAATTGTACACATCGGCCCGAGTACACTGCATGCTGGAGGGAGAGAGAGAAAGTGTAAATTTGGTCAAAATGAAAATCCAAGATGGCTGCTACCAAATTTTTCGTCATGGGGGTCGTTTTCATAGTTATCGAGGGTGCTAAAGCCGACAGTTAGGTCAAAGTGTTAATCAAAGAGGGCGGCTGTGAAAAATTTCAAAGTTTTCGTCATGGTTGTCGTTTTCATGGTTTTCGAGGGTGTTTAAGCCGATGGTGAAGTTAAAATCAAAATCTAAGATGACCGCTGCGAAAATTTTCACATTTTTCGTCCCGCCTCAGTAATCGCTAAAGCCTCTCACTGTAGACGAGCCCATAGATACATCTACCACGTAAATTATCTAACCAAGATGCATTATAATTGTTGATCACAATAACTCACATTTATCGAGACATAATTAAATTTTATGACCATGTTGACAACAGTTCGATATAAATTAAATACATTGTTTAGTTGAATAGATAATTAATAATTAATTGATTCAGGCGTGACCTTGCGGAAATCCATTATAAAATACAATAGACGTGGATATATTTAGTAACTTGTTCCGCTTAGCTATTTCTAAAGAGCCATAAAAAACTCCTGAAAGAAATCGACACGTGTTTCACCTCTCAACGAGGCATCCTCAGGATGACGATGGACTTGTTGCGAACTCGAACACGGCGTGTTGCCACACCAAGCGCTGAGTGCAGCGCTTGGTGTTTTTATGGCTCTTTAGAAATAGCTAAGCGGAACAAGTTACTAAATATATCCACGTCTATTGTATTTTAGATAATTAATTAATTATGGAGATATATCAGTTGTGTTAGTTTATTAAATTGCACATGTTTTGTTTAGAAGGAGCAATGGAAGTTTTCTAGGAAATCAAGGGTAGTGCTGAAGAAATCAATAAGTACAAAATTGTATGAGCGATTTTTGAGACACAAACACGATTGGGACATTTACATATTTTACTATTGAAGAGGTTAAATATAGAAAATTCTGCACACGTCGTAAAACGTAATTAATAGACAAGAGAGTCTACTTGAGAATTTATCAAAGTGCAAAGTACTTATAACACATCCTGAAGTGATAGTAATATTGTAGATATCCATAATTATGGCGCAAACACTCTTGTTCTTTCACGATGCCGAGTACCTGCCTAATAAGTGCCTGTGTTCGGAAAAGTTCGGCTAACTTCGTTTTCCAATTTCTAAGGCATTCGAAGGCGACCAAGCTACCAGTGGAGTTCAACTTGAAGGCCAATTTTATTCTCCTACTCAAAAAAACGTTCGTTATGTAATTTCAGTGACAATCAAAGTCAAAAACTGACAGACTGAGTCTGAAATCAGAATGCAAACGTTCTTAAAAATACGGAAATTGCCCTTCTCAAAGTGGGCTACCGACCAAGTGTAATATACCATGTAAAGTTCTTTGTACTTATACTCTAACAACCTGATGGTAAGACAATTTCCTAAGCAGTAGAAGTGAAAGAAAATCATAGCGTGTTAGAGTTAGCAGTAGATTATTATTTCACACTAGTTGTAAAGGAAACGGCATGTTTACTACGAATGCTTGTAAGGAAATCACCATGATTAAAGAGAACTCGTTACGGCTGTAAATATAATAGTGAACTTGCGGGATGCAGATTATTAAGTGTTAAGAATTAAACTTGTTAGAAATGATAATTATATCAGCTGTAAACCGCAAGAAAATATATTTAAGTCAAGAGTAAAGTATATTAAGAGGCAAACATAACAAGCAAGGACACGGGGAAAATAACAAGGGATACGACCTCTATTACGACCCGACCGGTCATAGGGGACACCTTAAAGAAACACACATGGAAAAGGAATTGCAGATCCTAACTGTAAAAGCAAATAAAATAACACGTTCATGCCAGAATGCGTCAAGGATGTTATTGTATACAAAAACAACATGCACAAACACAGATGTAAAGATCAAACTAATATTTGGCTTGGTGTGGGAAGCAGGACCTAAGACACAACACGAACTACGTCATCGCCAAGAAATCAATCAAATAACCTTCATAAACTCAAAGCATGTATTTTAATTAAACAGTTTACAGACATTTTTGAACTGTCAAGGAGAGTCAGAAAGATGAAGCCAGTTGCCCATTCCAAAGTGTAGTAGGTTCCTAAATTAATGGAGATGATAAAGAAGAATGTCCGACTATACAGAATAAAGGCACTAATGTTTTAGATTAAAAATAAAACTATAACAGAATAGGAGCAAAAGAAACTATCTCAGGATTATCAAACTATACCAGACAAAAAGAAAAAGAAAGTGCCTCAGGTAGCACAGTCGATCAACTTAAAAACAGCTTCGAAAGAGTTGGCCGTCCATCCTTTTCTCAACCACAAGGCGAAAATAAAAAATAAAATGGCCGAAATTGAACCACAATGGTTAGAATACAAAGATAATCTTCGGCAAGGTCACGTTATTAAAGAAAAAAGTAAACGGCGTGACTCTGGTTGGTAGGTAGTAGAGGTACAGATTTCAATTTCATTTTGCGGTTATCAATGATATCTGGGTCGTTTTGGTCTTATTTGAAGTGAGATTGGTCGAATTCGATGTTCTTTGAGTTGGATGTAAAGAGGATTTGATTATTTGAAGGCAATTTTGGATCGTTACTTGCAAAATTTGAAAGGTTGCAACTGAGTTTATTGGTCGTGGGCCTTCGATAAGGTCGTCATCATCTTATCCTTATTTATTTTGAGTTACCACAAAAAGTATCTTTCAAAAAAGTTCTTGTTTCCATCACCAGTTATCAGAATTTTTTACATCTTTCAGCAGTGATAGAGCTTTAAGTGTGACCCTCAAACTGCCAAGTCATAGGCCTCGAGTTCGAACCTAACGCACGCACTTCAAGACTTTTCGGATTCATGTGCGTATTGTATAATTATCACTTGCTTCAAAAACGGTGAAGGAAAACATCGTGACTCGAGATGAAACCGGCATGCCTGCGATTTATTTCTCGACGGCTTGTGAAGCCAAGTCAGAGGTTCATGGGCGGCTTAAAAACTGTCACACCACAGAAAGAAAGAAAATATCTTTCACATAATCCATCTCTCATTTCTTTGCCGTGCCTCTTTTATAACCATCCACATTCACACCTCCCTGCTAACATTCTTGCCAGTACACAGTGAATAAATGTTCAAAGTAACCTCGCTACTTCGCTAGTCATAAAACGCAGCATTACTCACATTCTACAAACAGAAGCCTTACACAGGGTACAGTGGCCGGTATTTAGCGCGGCCGTACAAAGGCGCAAGTAGGGCATGCCCCAAGTTATAGCCGGCCGGTGTTAGATGAGGCCAGCTATGACTAAGAGGAAGGCTAGTTTGAAACTTTGAAAGACTTGCAGGGGTAAATAACTTTTGGTCCTTTTTCCTAAGAGGTTTTTACAATGACTTAAGGGCAAATAAACCGACAAATTTTGAGTACACAATAACGGTTAATAATACAAAATAAGGGTTGTGTGTGATATCAATAAACTCAGGTGAATTTTGTGCTTATCATCATCATTGGACAAAGAGAATTATGGTAAAAAGCAGTACAGGTTTGGGAAAATTGTGGCCACAATCCTTCAACTGTGTCCTTCCTCGTAATATTTCTCTTGCTATCTGAGAGCAAACAACCTCTAATCACAACACACATGGGGTGGCTCGTGTACTGTTGAAAAATGTTTAGATTAACACAAGGTTAGTGAACTTTTAACATGGATCCACAGGTCGTAAAAATCATACGTGCTATCTAGGTCAATTTAAGACTGTATAGATCTGACAAATCTACATAATATTCTAAGATTATGCAACGCATTTTTGTTAACTACTAATAGTAGATTCATAAGTTTTACTGTACCAACAATCTATGAATTTTAAATACATAGTCTGAAAGTTAGTTTTTATTGTAAAATAACTGATTTAAATGTGTCAAAATTGTTTTAATTTTTTCAGGTTGAAGTTTGGAAATAAAATCCTTGAAAAATGTTGACGATCCCTGCCTAGCACATGTTAATATGGGGCGCGTGTCAGTCCACTATAAAAGTTATGTACTTTTTCTACTTTAACGCCTTTTTATTCAAACTAGTACATGTTTATTTTATTACTTTTCGTGTACAATAACATTCTGAACGGTATGTCTTCACATTCTTGCGTCGGAATATGTTTAGAAAAAAAAAAACATGGCAGACCGCTATAACATAGAAACATGGTTTTGAAAAGTACTAGTTGACAAGTTAACAATAGTTTAAGAGAACTAAAAGTACCTACTCCTTTTAGCAAGACATTCCGAGATTACAAAGTTAGTTTTTAAGAGATTTAAAATTATAGATGCCTCTAAAGCCTAGCTCAACCGAGTCACATTTGTCTTGTTTGGAAAATGCCCTTTAATGCAATTCAGAGTTTAAGGAACATATCAATTCATCATTTCAAGTACCTAATTCCGACCAATTCAAGAACCCAGCTCGAAGTACCATATCCGCTCATTTTAGCATTAATCGTCAATCAATCGACAATTCCTGGTATCGCATGATAGAGCTGACCGACGCTGTCTACACATCGATCGATACTGTCTACACATCGATCAGTTTGAACGGTTCTATGTCGGTTAAATTTGGTCAGCGAATGTTGAATCGTGCAGAGTGATTGCTATTACGTATTGATCGATATAAAAAGATGTGGGAGGTAGTAGGAATTAAATTAATACGTAATTGAGTGATTGTTTCATAACATAATGCCTTGTTTCCCTGAAGGGTTGCGCAGAGTTGTATCTATAAGTACATCCACATTTCGCCAGTTATGTTTAAGTCCCATGGAGGCGAGCCTATTGCCATCAACCGGGCACAAATCCAGTCTCCGGGCTGCTACTGAGAAATTTCAGATAGAAAAACCCAACACACCCAACGACGCAGCAAAAAAAAAATAAGCTCTACAATGAAAGCAGTTTGATCAACAGTTTAATTTAATATCTTTTTTCATCGTTTGGAACTCATTTAAGAAAGAATTTCAAACGGAAGGGCGTTGTTGAATCTCACACCAATAAAAGTAAAAAAAAGGAAAGTGGACGACGCAAATAAGTAATATGGCGTTATAGAAAACAGTCAAATTGAAAAGACACGAATTGTTCGCAATATTTTTTTGTAGTTACCGTGATACTGTCCACCATTGTATTCGTGATCATTATTCATGATGGACTCATTTCTTCGTTCACTTCATTCATAATAGTAATGACTTAATTTAGCCAATGGCCAATTTAAGTCTGTAATAAGATCGTAATAATTATTAGGTAGGGTTCATAATGTGCATTCCTTGAGTAATAGGCTACTTTCGATAACTGTATACGAAACGAATATTGTATTTCAATCACAAATAACACAAATACAATTATAAAAATTCAGTTCAATACATTTTACAACGTGTTGCTTCAAGTATAAGGTTCCAATTTGCATACCTCAACACACAATAAGCGTTTTATGAATGCAAATCTATATTGGATAATAATAGAGCTGCACTAAGGACCATTTTCGTATCGCAATTGTGGTACCAATACCGGTCCATTTTAAGGTCAAGTGCGACATTTCATTGTGACTTCCTGATCGATTCGGTATCGGTACCGGTCACCTGGTTTCGGTATCTCGGAGAGTGGCACGGAAATGATTGTTGTTTGTTATCTATTTAGCTTGTAAGGCTTTCACAATGTGTAATTAAAATGCCGGTTCTAGTTTAAGATTGATTTATTAAAATTAAATGTTATAATTTAGGTTTCCATTAGGTCGTGATATCCAAAGGAAATATAGTTTTTGCTTAGACGAAAGGCCAATTGTTTTTATTTAATCTTGCTTACTAGAGTAAATAACAAAGAAGTTTAGCATGAGAAGATTTTAATTTAGACATTATATGCCAATTAATTTCAGAAACTCCCTTATTGGTCTAGTGAGTGTGGTCCGAGTACGAGGTCTTGGGTTCGATTCCCAGGTCAGGCAAAGTGTTATTGGGTTTTTCGATCAGGAATACCTATCTCAGTAGCAGTCTGGATTGTCGTCTGGATTTGTGTCCGGTTGATGGCAATAGGCTGGCCCCCTATTACATGGGACTTAAACACAACTGGGGAAATGTGGGTGTACTATAGGTACACCTCTGCCTATCCCTTCAGGGATTACAGGCGTGATGTTATGTTAATAAATAAATAAATGTTATATTCAGAAAATCGCTGACATTTTGTTAGGATCTACAGCGAAATGAACATTAAATCACCACATTTAATTCTGCAATAAGCACCAATGTATCACTGTACCATCTTAATGTTCATACCACAATATTCTTCAATAAATAAATCGTGTAGTGTAGTATTAGCAATAATTTACTGAAGCCTAATATGCAATGATTTGTTACGCCCAACACTGACAGATAATAAACTTCAAAAGGTTGCACCGGACGAGGTCGAATACCATATTAGATTCGATCTGATATTAGAAAAAAATAATAGGTTAGATAGAATTTGGTCTGAGAATTTTTAGATCACGTTTAAAATTAATTGATAATATAACCTAGGACCTTAAAGGCTCCTGCAAACAGGCACGAAGCTTCTCTAATACTTAAAACAATTTCTAAGACAACTCTCGTCGCGACACGTATTGTCAGGAGGCAGTAAGGCCGGGTACACATTTGGTCGGATCTAATGTGAACTGGGTCTAAGGAAAAAGGACCAGTTTTTAGTTGGTCCTTTTGCCCCCAAGTAAAGCATTCGGTCTGCTCCTGTAAAACCTTTATCCATGCATGATATACCTACGTGGAAAAGACCTTTAAGATTTTTGTGTACTTCGATTGTTACTCTCAAAAAATCATTTTTTCCAAAGTAATTTACTTATCATCAAAATGTCCGGTTGGATACATATTCTCACGATTGTGATAAAATTCACTAAATAGGCATAAAACACATAAACAGCTGATT
This sequence comes from Agrochola litura, assembly GCA_949152395.1. Classification (NCBI taxonomy): domain Eukaryota; kingdom Metazoa; phylum Arthropoda; class Insecta; order Lepidoptera; family Noctuidae; genus Agrochola; species Agrochola litura. Next base: position 1,739,432 of record OX424512.1, read on the forward strand.
CTTTTCACTCTCAAATTAGAATTAGCATTGCAAATGTGTCTAACATAAAATATAAACAAAAATTGTATTCACACACGCCTCTGACATGACGTGACACAAGACAACTTTCTTTCTGTCGAGTTGGTAAAACTAGTTAAGCCACGGTTATATTAGATACATAATATATTATCGTAGTTATATGACTTTGAAAGTCTCTTCAAGGGCGTTATGTGATGTCTCCGGTAAGAATAAAGCACAGCTATGTAGTAAACCCATCTTCTAAAAGCGACGATGACAGACTTTTAATGATTTTACACTGAAGATCACGTCTAAACGAGTAGTGTTGATGATTTGGAAAAAATATGTGTTAAAGTATAGCATTTTTTTAATAACTTACTATAGGAATATTTTAGATTATATATAAGTTACATAGTGAAATTAATTTGTAAAGTTATGTCTAACGCGGATAAAAAACTGAGAATCACACAAAATCTATCAAGCGTATTTTTCTGAAACCTTCGCCATTTGAGAGATAATTTAATTATTGATTTTTTAGTATACGTGTTTTATTAAACAATCTTTTGTTTTGCCTCTAATTTGGGACAGTGCTCCTTGATGGACGAGTCCTATTACTGGCTGGACGTATGACGCGTTGCGTGAGCTCAGTACAGAACACGCAAGCTAACCACTCAAGGTCAATGGCATATATCTGCGTCGTAATAGAAATCTTGAATTCGTTCACTGACATCAAAGACTATTATATACTCTTTGACTGACACATAACGCAGCCTAAACCGTTGGGTCTACACACCAACCACAGTTTATGCAAGAGTTTCTTTCGAAGATGAGCCCTTTTTTTTTTTTTTTTTTTGGGTGGGAAATTATCAAATAACTTCTCCCGCTCTGGGTGGAGCGGGAGGGCGTGTCAGACTCTTACTGACTAAAACCCACCCGTGTTCCTTCGGTTGCCCTGTTGCCGGGGGCCACGATGTCCCCATCGGTTTTCTTCGAACCCCCGGCAGTCATTGGCCCTAACGGACCCCGTCAATTCTGCTGACATCTCTTTGAGGCGCGCGTGGAACACAACGCGCCGTTGACCCGGGCTTGGTCCTTATCGGACGGCGAGCTACCCATTGCTCACCGTCCGCAAGCCCGCGCCTACGGTAGCCGGAAATCGGCTCGCGATTCCCGCCCCGGGCGTCTCCTCCTGCGGCGGTTAGGGGCGTGAGGGCGCGAAATTTGCCTTTCCCTCACGCGTTCCGCCTCCTCCTTCGCGAGCATTACCGCTTCGCAGAAGGAGGTGACGGCCTGCCATTTCCTCTCGCTCCGTACCATGGCCTGAACCAGTGCCGGACGCGAGAGATCACCGCCGCCGATCGCCTCCACGAGGACACGGCGTTGCTCCGCCCAAGCCGGGCAGACCTCCACCGTATGCTCCACCGTGTCCTCAGGCCGATCCACACAATGGTGACACCCGGGTGTTTCCTCCCGCCTTATCCTGAACAGGTACCTCCCGAAGCACCCGTGTCCGGTGAGGACCTGCGTCAGGCGGAAGGTGAGGACGCCGTGACGCCTCTCAAGCCACTCCTCAAAGAGGGGTCTTATCGCCGCAATTGTGGCGTGCCCAGCGCGGGGTTGCGACAATCGCACCCTCCATGACGCCATGAGATCCCGCCGGAGCTCTGTCCGCTGTGCCGCGATTTCTTGCGGCATCGGAGTTAAGCCCCGGCGTTTCGCCTCCTCGCGCCACTCCCAGATGTGCGCGAGGACCTTTGCCTCCAGATCCCATGGCGGTAATCCGGCAAGGAGGCTCGCCGCCTCGCAGGAGACCGTGCGGTATCCTCGGGCCAGCCGGATGGCCATGACCCTCTGGGACGCGTTCAACCGGCGGGCTGGCCGCAGCCTCAATGAACGCGCCCACACCGGTGCCCCGTAAAGGGCCATGGACCGCACGATCCCCGCATAGAGCCTCCGGCAGGAGGCGTTTGGACCTCCCAGATTGGGCAGGAGCCGCTTCAAGGCAGCCCCGGCCCGGTCCAGTCTGGGAGCCAAACGTCGGAAATGTTCGACGAAATTCCACCGGCTGTCGAGGACGAGTCCCAGATACTTCATCGTCGACTCGACACCGATGTGAACCCCTCCCGCCATTACCTGGGAACCCGACGGTGGCGCATTCCGAGGACCATGAAAACCCATGGCCTCAGACTTGTGCAGGGCCACCTCGAGTCCCAGCTGCCGGATCCTGTCAACGATTGTCGCAACCCCGCGTGTCGCTAAATCGGCCGCCGCCTGGTACGACCTCCCCTGCGCCAGGACTAGCGTGTCGTCAGCGTAACAAACGACGCTGACGCCGCTAGGGAGGTCGGCGCGCAGCACCCAGTCGTATCCGATGTCCCACAGATGCGGCCCTAGGACCGAACCCTGTGGGACACCGCACGACATCTCTTGCCGGTTCCACTCTCCTTGGTGACCGGGGTAGATGACGGCCCTGTCCGTCAGATAGGCCTCGACCATACGACAGAGGTAGGTCGGCATCCGGTGATACCGGAGTGCCTCCCTGATGCAACTCCAGGGCAGGGTGTTGAATGCATTGGCGATGTCTAGAGACACCGCCAAGACGACCCCACCCCGGGCCACAGCATCCCCCGTCGTGAGGGCCCGCACGCGCATGATGGCGTCTACCGTAGAGCGCCCCCTGCGGAAGCCGAACTGGCTCTCCGCCAGATCCGGCCCCACTCGCACCAGCTGCCCGACGATGCGGTCTGCAATGACTCTTTCAAAGAGCTTGCCCACCTCATCGAGCAGGACAATGGGCCGATACGCGGACGGAGAGTCCGCTGGGCGCCCCGGTTTCTTGATGAGGACCAGTTTCCCCGTCTTCCAACGAAGTGGGAACTGGCCCCTCTCCATGCATGCGCTTAGGAGCCCCCTTAGTCGAGGCCCGAGAGCCCCCATGGCCAGGACCCAGGCTTTTCCGGGTATGCCGTCGGGTCCTGGGGCGGTATTCTTCGCACTCATCTTGCGTACCGCCACTCTCATTTCTACCTCAGTCACCTCTGGAGCATCGTCGTCGTCGGTGTGGTCCGCATCGGGCACCGCAGAAGGCGGAGCCATGGGCGGAGGGGTATGATCCCCTCTGGAAGGGAACAGAGCGCTCACCACGTCCCCCACAAGCTGGGGCCGGAGACTCTGCGTCAGCGGGGGGGCCCATGGGCGGAGTTTCTCCCGCACCATTTTGTATGGGCGCCCCCACGGGTCCCTGTTGAGAGTCTCCAGCATCTCCTCTCGGGCCAGTGCCCTGGCCTGCAGGATCTCCGCTTGGAGGGCGGTCTTCGCCGCTCTGTACCCCTCGTACAACTCCGCCTGGATGGCTTCCGTATCCGGAGGGCGGATACGGAGCCTGCGGTGCCTGGCGTACCGGCGTCGCGCAGCTACGCACGCCCTGCGCAGAGCCTCCAGCTCTTGCGACCACCAGTACACCTGGCGCGAAGCACGTCTAGGATGGACCCGGGGCATTGCCATGTCACACACATTGGACATGGCCTCCCGGAACCACTCCGCCTCGTCGTTGATGTCGGCAGGCCTGTTCGGTGATGACACCCAGGCCTGCACGATCGAGGCTTCCAGGAGAAGCTCCCGGTCCAGCTGCTTCAGCGCCCACCGCGGACCACTCGGGGCCTGTCGGACCGGCGCACTCGAGGTCTGGGTGGAGACGTCAAACCGGATATACCGGTGATCGGAGTAGGTCTCCACCCCCTCCATGACGCGCCAGTCAATGACACGCGGTGACAGAGCGGGGTTGGCGAACGAAATGTCCACCACCGATTCACCCCGCATCCGCACACACGTGGGGACAGAACCCCGGTTTAGGACGACCAGGCCTGTCTCCAGAGCCCAGTCCTCCACCATCCTACCCCGTGTGTCCGTATACCGGGAACCCCAAGCCAGATTCTTGGCATTGAAGTCCCCGAGTACGAGCACGGGGAGGGAACCAAACCCGACGACGACTACTCTTAACTCCGCAAGGGAGTTGTGGAACTCGGCAAGAGTTCGGCTCGGGGAGAAGTAAACACCCACCACGACAATCTCCCCGAACCGTGCTGCAACGCAACCCCGTCCTCTCTTGACCGACTCGAGGGACGGAGTACCGGCGGCGGCCGACGAAATAAGGGTCACTGAGCCGCTCAGGTCCTCCACCCAGTCATCCCTGGGCGGGACAAAGTACGGCTCAGCGACCACGGCGATGTTAATCGACCACTGCGCCATGCTCTGGAGCAACAGATCCTGAGCGGCGGCGCAGTGGTTGATGTTCGCCTGGAGGAGGCGTAATGGGGCCGTTACTGGCATTCCATGTCAGCCCCCTCCTCCCCCCGAGCCCCCTGTGAGGGTCGAAGATGAGCCCTAAGGAAAGGTTTTTGAAAATTCTTCCCCTAAAGGAGTTAAACAGGCCCAGCAGTGTTCTACTATCTTTCAGTAACAGTAACAAACAGCCTAATAAACAAGTTGGTCATGGCAATTCCTTTTCAACCGTTCTTCAGCAGTGCTCTGAACAATGACTTGATCTATGATGAGGTAATTTTAAGCCCTTGAGCCTTAAGGAACTTAAATCTTGGCTTTAAGACCAAAGGTTGACGGCTTCCGAGTTCAGAAGCCGTTACTCTGAGTGCAAAATGACTTGATTCATCTGACATTATAGTCAGGTTTGATTGCACTAAGTTGATGATGATAGTGAATTAGTCACCAAGTAAACTCATGTCTTACCAAGCGGTATTACCCAGTAACTGGGTTGTGGAGGTCAGATAGACAGTCGCTCCATGTAAAGTACTGGTATTCAGCTGCATCCAGTTAGACTGGAAACCAACCCGAACATATGTAGTTGGGAAAAGGCTAGGCAGATCATTTAAAGATACGTAATTTCTGCAATCAACCTTACAATACAATAATTTTTAATAAGTGTTGCGTGTGATACACGATTTTTTCGAACGACATATAATTAGAGAACCAATGAGGATGATTGCCAGTATTAATTTTACTGTCACGGAAGGTGGATGTTCTTTTGTTTTTAATGGATAATTTAGTTCTTATTAATTGGAATATACATGTAATTACATAGTTACATGACACGCGCTTTGTCGCTTAGTGTGTAATACATCATGCACTGTGGAATTTGGACTAGTGCTGCATGTTTTTGCAAATGAATGAAAAGATCTTGGTCTGAAAGACCAAAAATTTTTGTTTATGAAAGGACCAAAAAAATTATAGCTAGGTTTCACCAAGATAGTGGTGAAGAGTTTTAGGGATTGCTTTTTGTCTTCTTATCTAACCATTAAAAGTGATGATTAAAAATCAAAAATGTTAGTTCTACTCAAGTTAATCATGAGGAACCCGACTACAGTTAGTTAAGGGCTTTTTTTAAAGTGTTCTTCATAAGAAACACTATTCTAGGGCCAAACTATTTCTCAAGTGTGTGATGGGATGCAGTGATAGATGAACAATGTGGTAATGACATACCCTTGTAGAGAACTTGTAGGAGTTAATTATACATGTATCGAGTTACCATCATGTTGCTGAAGCCAGATAATTACCATTTTTCCACATCCAACTATACCTGTCACTTTATCGGCACAGGAATGTAGGAAGGAAGGTCGTTACGTGTCTGTCTATCCCATAAGATCAAATTCGTGATAGCAGCATTAAAGGCATTTCATACTTTTGGTACCAATATGCCCCGAAGGTATACCAGATGGTTCCCAAGTCATGACCCTTAGCATTTCCGAACGAATCGAACGAACGATACGTTTCGAAGGCCGACCGGTGCGCGGGCGCCGCTAAATGTCAGATGAGATAGGGCTGACCCATCGTGGAACGTGAGATTATGATGATTATTATTAAATGTGAATTCATCATGAATATTAAGTATTATTTATTTTAAAGGTAGATTTTGGCAGAAATGGATATTATAATGGAAAACAGATGAATCAATGTAATTAATTTTACATGAAAGATTGAAAGCAGGGACCGAAACCAGTATAAGCAATATTTTTTCGGTTACAACATTTAAATTTTTTACAGGTATTTTTAAAGGTTACCTTAAATTGAATACAATCTTACAATCAATACTTACAAAATAGGTTAGTTAGATATAGACTGCATTACTAAACTACATGCTGGAGTCGTGGAAACGAGCCCTAAAGTCGTGCTTTCTCATTGTGTACAATTAAAACAAGCTTTACAAAATCCCTAAGGGAATAACCATTACGTACTTTTTCTTCTAGGAAAGAATAGCATTGTTCCGGTCTTGAGAAAGGATTAGCTTGGTCGCCAGCTTGTTAAGGAGCATGTGACCATTTCTTCTGTACTAATACCGGTTACCGAAATAAAAATTACCTTTGTCTTAACCGAGCCGTTGGCATTAGTCAAAGGGCGCGATTCGCCTGTGTAACCGGTAACCTAAATGAGGTAACAAGTTTCTTCTTCTTGGTTACCCAGATAGCGGTAATCTTAAGTAACCAAAATTCTTCGATACCTGTACCGTAATTTATAAAGGTTTTCGGTCCCTGATTGAAAGTAGGTAATAAAATATTTAATTTAATAAAGCAAAAACTTTTACTTTAACCCCAGTTATAATGATAATAAATTAATTAGCTTTTTAGTGTGACTTTATGAGCAATTAAAACACCTTCACAATAATATAGTTATTTTGAACGTTCTCTCTCAGGTCAGAGATTACAGAAATTAATTAATAAACATAAATCTAATACGTCATTTTATGGAAATGTCAATATTATGAATTAATTACAGAACTATGAAGAAATTAACTACGTTTGAAATTAATACAGTCACGAGGCAATATTCCTTGGCACATTACTAGCATAATATTACACTGTAATCCTAGAAGGGATTTTCAGTGGGGGTTTTCAGTGTGCCTATGGTACACCCACACTTTGCCAGTTACATTTAAGGCGACGATTACAGACTTTTAATGATTTAAACTGAAGATCACGTATAAACGAGTAGTGTTAATGATTTGGAAAAAAAAATGTTAATTAAGAGCATTCTCTTAATAACTTAATATAGGAATATTTTTGATTATGTTTATATTAATTACATAGTGAAATTAATTTGTAAAGTTATGTCTAACGCGGATAAAAACTTAGAATCACGCAAAATCTATCAAGCGTATTTTTTCTGAAACCTTCACCATTTTAAAGATAATTTAATTATTGATCTTTTTTGTTTTATTAAATGTCTAATAAATTAATAATGCGTCTAATTTGGGACAGCGCGCCTTGATGCGCGAGTCCTATTACTGGCTGGACGTACGACGCGTTGCGTGAGTTCAGTACAGAACACGCAAGCTAACCACTCAGGGTCACTGGCATATAAGTCTCATATAATAGGCACATTCTTACACCTTATTTATTACTAAGACTAAATTATTACACAAAAATTTCTGATAATGTCGTTCCTTGCAAAAACTTTAATATTTTTAAGAAGAAGGCATGCGCCTGCCATTGAGTAAGGTGGTCTTCTTCTTTGTGTGTCTATGGCAATCTAAATGGACTCGGCCCAGAATTCTGCCACGTGTTTGGCGCCATCACTAGCGTCCATCAGTTCCTGTAACGTGCAGCTGACAGAACACGCGGGACACGACATTAAGTGTCCCACCGTTTGTGGAACAGCACTACATTTACTCTCTAAGGCGGAGTCGTCTATGAATCTACACCTGAACAGGTTTACTTGCTTCGGCCAACCTGGATCCGGAGTCTGTTTAAAGATTTCCAGGTTACCCAAGGTAACTCATGTCCAGGTGGGAGTAAGGTAGTAGCAATGCTGACTGCCAAGGATGCCCAGACCGACAAGGTCCACTTGCACCACAAATCAATGTGTTTAGTGCCAAACTTATTTAAAACATCATTCTGTCTTTATCATCTTCAAACGATTGACAGAAATAGAACGATGTTTTAAATTCGTTTAGTTGCGTGCATTTGCGTTAATTTGTGGTGCAGGCGGACTAAGTATCACCGCTGTTTGACCGAACTTCATAGTAGGTATACTCTAGCCATTTATCCCAATCCCAAAAAGGTAAACAAAACACAAAAAATCTCTTTTTGGACGATTTTTTTGACATTGACAGCCCTATTCCAGTCCGGGCGACAGGTGCACAAAAATAACAAATGCGCCTGCACATTGTGCTCCGGGCCGAGATTGGCCGTGAGGGCCCGGCGCGGTACCTATACTATAGCAAGGAATCTACCTGCTTCCTGCCATGAATGGTATTGGGATGCTGGCATAAGGAAAAATGCAACAGGTTGCGCAAAAGTTTTTCAGGGAGAATATTTTTGGCCTTATTTGGAATGCAGTCCTGTTGGATTTGACACATGTTAAGGATGTGGTGTAGGTTATTAGCGTTTTTATATTTAAAAAGTGTCACAGAATAAGAAACACTATTGTGATCAGTAAACTACGACCCGTACCCTAATTGCGTAACTTATTTTCGTAAACAATTTTGCCTAATTTGTTTCATTTTGACAGTTCAAAAACATTCATTGCGTTGTTTACGTTGTTGAGCAGATTTTTTTTTCCAACTTATGAAGCAATGGATTAAGGCTTGTGTAGACCAGCGCGACACGCGACGCGACACAAAGGCACCGCTCGTCACGCGACGAGCGGTGTCTTTGTGTCGCGTCGCGTGTCGCGCTGGTCTGCATAAACCTTTAGCAATCTGTTTCAAATCGAAACAGATTGTCATTGTGTTGTATTACTCGTACGCAATTACAGATTCTAAATCAAGAGACGATTGGAAGTTCCGGTCAAAAGGACCAACATTTTGAAACAATGCGGATCACAGCACCCACGCACGGACGTAAAAAAATCGCGGCGGGATTTTATCGCGCACTGGATTTTCAACTCTTGCTGTTGAGCTGAGCGTTAGAAATCCAACAGAGTGCATTCCAGCACGTCGAAAAGACACACTGTTGGATTTTCAACTCTCGGCGCTAAGCAGAGCGTTGAAAATAACGGTGCGCGCAAAAAATCGCCGCGGCAAAAAAGTCGCCCGTGCTTAGCTGGGCTGTTTAATTAACGCATTCAAGGACAAGTGTAAAAAGACAATAGAAGTTTTATTGTTATAAAACCTATTTGCTTTTCGTGTCCCTCAAGTGTTAAGGGTGTGTTCTATAATAGGTACATTTCCAGAACGAATTCCCAATTATAATTGAATTGAAACCAAGTGTCCATGCTAATTAAATTTATCTATTATTTTCCCACGGAGTCGGTATCAAACAGGTGTGGCTCTTAAATGTTGTTCAGCGAACGATCGAATAGAAATCTGTCACGACTTCACGGCTCGGCGTTATAGTGATTAACTATTGAATCTATACGTCACCAAAGATACACTATGATATAATAATTTGACTCAACATTTAATAAGCTAAAATATTTTTACATAATCATTAACTTAAGGAGTCTTTTCTATGGTGATTTTAAAAGCGGAAAATAACTCCGGGCTGTTACTGAGAAATTCCTGATGGAAAAACTCAATAACGTTTTTGCCCGATGTCAAAACGCAGGACCTCATGCAGTAGGTAACAATTTAATTCTTCTAACGTAGAAAAATACCTAGCCATTTTTATGGTTAATTTAAGCCCTCAAATGAAAATGGCAAAGACTTCAATTTACTTACTGCTTTACCAATGATTATACCATCAAACTCGGATAAGCGAGAGTTCAAGGTACCGTGATTTCTTTTTCGCTCATAGAGGTTTATCACTAACTCGACTTTTTAGCTTATAGAGGTACAGTAGTGGCTTTTCTTACTTATAGAGGTTGGAACTGGTTGGCAAAGGTTGAGAGGAACAAAAACAATGTTCTACGAAATTTAAGAATAAGTCATAACTAGCAGATTTTAAATTACGCTCGACTGTCGCTTATAATCATAATCATTTATTCGCTTTGAGAGTAGGTACATAAATGAAGGTGTTCACAAAATGTACAATCTACCAATTAGGCATGCAAACATTAAAAGTAAATTTTACAGGCAAGTAGCAGTCTCAGTTATAGAGGTCTACGAGTGAAATGCTACTATCTCTTATAGACGTTTCTGTTTCTCACTTAAGTATAAAGGTTTGGGAGGGTTATAAAGACGGGACTTGGCAATTACTCTCATTTATAGAGTTTTCTCGCTTACGCAGTTCTCACTTATAGAAGTTTGAATGTAATAAGGGTTTACCTTCACAAATGATTATGTGTAGGTCATACCACCATATACCTTGGTAATCAACATGACATGTAAACTACCATCGCCCTTGTTTATATAATATCACTCGCCTTGATACAGTATCAGTGTAATCAGTGATAATAGGACCGGTACATGCCCTTGCGCATAGAGAAAGGAGAGCTTTGAGTCGCGGTGACCTCTTCCAAAGATCTTGTCCTATTTCGGAGTTGTTTATTTGTTTTGGCAGTGGGATTTGCTTCTGGGATTACCAATGGACTTGTAACACCATAATGATCTTTCGTCCTATTCTGTAAAAAATCTCGTCGTGAAAAGTCAGGTGAAGTGAATTCGAAGTGAGGTCTCGTTCCACCTGATGCTAGGGATTGACAGCTATTCTAAGTTTTCTTGCGGGGAGATTTTTAGACAATAGACTGTCAGGATAAGCTTTACACAAGTGTATGTAGTAAGCACAGGCAGGGTAGGCAGGCGAATTTACTGACACCGTGGAGTAAAAGACATCAATGCGTTGACTACCGCGGTGCGTGCAGTAAAAGATATCAACGCTTGATTACCGCGGTGCCGATTTTATTTTCAAGTTTTCACTTCTGTCGGCACTCCCGGAGTGCCACTGTTTTATGTTTTTGGGTGTGGCATCTCGTAGGTCAACCTAGGAGATTGTCGGCTGCTTAACCGGACTTTCTGTGCATGCCTTAATAAATTAAGGCCTCCAGCCAGGGCATAAAACTTATAAACTAAGCGACTACACGCTAAGGGCACCCCCTGTGGGGGCTGTGGGGTACAGCCCCCACACGTGTTCAGCTTAGGGCGTCGCTGGGGGAGGAAAGCTATGGACAGACTGGATCGGATTTAATTACGAAAGTGCACGAATTCATTTGTTTCTTATTTTTTTTTCAGTCAGTGATGGAATATATTTTGGCCAACGAATTTCGGAAGAATTAAGTTTTCTGAGGTCGGTTTTCACACTGATGATTTTTAATTTAATAGTCTCTAAATACACGTAACACACTGCTTTCAACGCTCAATAAATTATAATTTTTAGCGGGTATTATAATTATTAATTAATACATTTTGCATAATCAATTTCTCATTTCCTTTTCAACGTTTTAATAACTTTATACGTAACTAATTAGCATACAATTACGATAAACAAGACGATGTAGGTATCTACATTATAACATGCAGACAACAATGCATTGATTCTTCTCTATAAGGAATATAATTCCTTATATGAGCCATTTATAAATTATAACATTAATACATTAAATCAAGTACCAACTACCTACTTCTATAAAATAACTTGCCATTCAAATACAGACCTCATTCACAAAGACGTAAGATTAATTATAATTTACATGAACACACCGTGGGAAGTACAGGGGAGAGTGGAAATACTTAATAGTGATTGATCGAGAACATCCTCGATACTCGATATAATTCGATGCGATGATACTACAATTATAAACGATTATCGATGTCATTCGATTCCTGTATCGAGAACCGGAGTGGTATTTTTGCAGGCAAATTAAGGTTGGTTACACGCTCAGCGACACAGTGGCGCAATTTTACCGGATTTGTGGTGCGTATAATTTTATGGAGAAACCAGTCTGGTATGGACTATCTTTAGGTGCACACTCATTTTTGTAACTCCGAATTATATAGAAATATCTGGAATTATTTACAACTTACACGGCATAACAAAATGTGGTTGTTGACAAAGTGAAAATGTTGACAATATTTTGATTTAAAAGAGTTTCCATGGATTTTCTTACCCGTTCCTCTCCATAGGAACCTACTACGCTTTGGAATGGGCAACGAATTTCGTCTTTCTGACTGACCGATAAAAGTGCCTGTAAATGGTTCAATTGAGTTTGAGTTTTTGATTTCTCTGAAACCTAGACACATGCAGAAAGAACTCTTCAAATCTTGTGTAGCTGCTGTCATCGTTTGATCAAAAGAACAAAAACCATCAACAGATTGAGTTAGTTTTGACAACAATATAAAATTTATAGAAACCGGGGGATCGTCAAGTAAAAGCGTGCTTAGCAAATCTTCTAAGCACGTAAAACCAGTGTTACACTTAATAAGCAGTTATTCAAGTATCATTAGATTCATTAGGCTACCATGCATTCCATTACATTTGCGTAAAATCTGGTTGTTAAAACACGCCTAATGAGCGACGACGTTGCTATGTCGTCTTGCCTTACCGGGTGAGCTGAATTCCAGGTTGTGTGGAGGGCCTAAAGTAACTGTTACGTTCTTATTAGTTACTAATAGTAATTGGTAGGTTCTAATGTGAACATTGTTATTGATTAGCAAGATAGGTATTATGAGTGTCAGATTATTATTATGAATTGAGAAATTATTCTTTGACTGCCTCGTTCGTCTAGTCAGGAAGTAGCAAAATTAATTATAAGGCGAGCGTGGGGTCTTGGGTTAGGTCCCAAGGTCGGAAAAAAAGGCGTGATGTTAAGTTTCCTGCAGACAGGCGCGATCCGACACCGGTAGAACAATTTCCGTGAAATTTTCGTAGAAATTGTTCCACCCATGTCGCGTCGCGCCTGGTCGCGGGAGCTCCACACAATACATAAAGATAGAATCTTTTTAAAACACAAACGATCATAAGTTCATAACAGACAAACGGAAAACAATAATAATTAGGTAGTTAATTACTGTACACTCACATTATAATAAAAACACAATTCTGAAATAAATAGCAAAATTATTTACAATTAAATACCGTTCACACATTCTGATTTAACGTTTTCCTCGTTTTCCTAGCCGCAATGTCGGCTTGAAAGTTATTTGTAATAATAATGGACAATTGAATCAGTCATAATAATAGTGAGGGAAAAGTTTTAACAATCAAAATACTTTTTATTATTCTTAATTAATCAGCTAGAATTATGTTCCTACTGCTGGGACTTAGGTCTTTCTGTAAGATCATAATTCACCTCGTGGCGTGGCCCCATAATTCCCTTGGCGGATACACTGTCCCATCTCTATTCGCTGTCAATTTGACAGCTAAATACGAGCTAGTGTTTTAGTGAAGGCAGATTTTAAAACGTTCGGTGCAATGAACTTTGTTGAACTGTCAAAAACTCAAGAGTATTGCGATTATGTATGTGTTACGTAATTAAAATGCAAGTCATTCGCTTTCTAAAACACACGTCTCTTTCCCTTAATATTATCATGATCTTCAAGAACCAAAACATCAAGAAGGAAAAATATTTTTGACAATATATTTAATAAAAAAGGGTGACCATGATTTCTTCACAAAGTGAGACATTCTAATAAATCGGTGTGGATTTGTGTGTATTGCAAAATATTTTATTGACACCTGACGACCATTCGAATGCGATTTCGTAATCGGAATTTCACTTGTTCATTAATTTTCAAGGCTATTTACCGACTTTTGTTTGTCTTCAATATTTAAGGTATTTTTGTAAATTGATACAATCACTTATTCACCACATTCATGACAGTAATTCGATCTATCAATTACAGTTATTGTTGCATTAAAAACGAATGCTCTAATTTTTTCGCAAACAAAATCCATAATTCGATTTTCCAAGCTCCAGAAAACGAATAAAAACTGGTTAAAAGCAAACGGTTATTCACCTCTGATAAAAAATAGAAAATAAAAATACAAAAAAATCCGCACAGCAATATACTATTGTATTATTCCATCGAATAGTGCGTAACAAGAGAGCGGATAACGGATTATTTTAAATAAAATAAAATATAAAAAATTACTAGATATTCACGGCGAATAACGACAGTGAAAGTTATTCGTAACGCATCGCTGCCTGCTATTTACCTTCAGCTAAACGTTATTTTAAAATTAAATATTGGCTTACTTGGTCTACCGTTGCTAATCAATTGTCGATTGACAAAAAACTAGTTGGCGTAAGTCGCTGTTTAACTAAGAGAGTGTGATAATATGAATTTGTGGAAAATAACTTTTTGTTGCGATTTTTTCGTGTTTTGATTATAAAAGTGTGTGCAAAGTGTTTACTTTTGGCATGAATTAATTGAGTGAAACCAGTTTCTTAGGCAATCGTTTTTTTTGTGGTAATGGATTGCGATTTACTATTTCTCTGACGTAAATTAATTTAAAATACTGTCGACTTGGTGTCATTGCATTTAAATTTTCAGAAGATAGTCATTTGGACTTGTACAGTTTATTTCTTACAGCAATAATTGCAACAAGCTTTCATAGACTAAAGATTATAATATAGTTTACCTTCCAATAATAGGCTTTTACGATTGCTTGAGTCAGAACTCAGTGGATATAGCTTTATGTGATGATGCACGTATAGGTAATAATAATTATGTGGTTAACTAATTCAAGGGAAAAATATATGAATCAACACAATAATAATTACTTAATAGGTCTCTATTAATGTAGTTTTACCCAAAAGACACAAATATCCGAGAATAACCGAAGGTATTTTTGTTTTTCTATTTAACATAGCATCGAATGTTTGATTACACGGTGTTTACGAGTTTTATCAGTAATTACATGCGCTCTTATCAGACAAAACAACTTCTGGGTAACATAGTAGGTGCTAAATACATAAAATTTAGATACATACTAGTAGGTAACATACTTTAAAATTATTTTTCCTGTGCTTAGGTGTTGGAATATTATTAACTAGAATGAACCTTTCGATTTAAATAAATTTCATCTGACATAGGAAGTCAAGACGTCAAAATCAATAAGTGTTTGTTTGCATTACACCTATCTCCTAAATCGACATTTCCGTTTTTCTAATAATATAAAACTATTCTCGTGCAACTGATGTTAAAAATTACATCTTGCCTAAATAAAACATATTTTCTTAATTTGGAGTCGCCAAGTTAATTAAACAAACAGTCAAAAATACGTATAGTGACAGCTACTCGTAATCTTTCGGATCTAAAAATTAAATGCGGTTTCACGGATTATGTATTAACATTTTGACCAGACGCAAAGCGACCTCGCGTTTTATAACACATTCGAGATTACGAGTACGCGTGTAGACTATTAAAATCTTGCATGTAATACAAAAGTATTGCACAAACGACTTTTGAAAGCCATTACAAAAGAGCACGTGAAGCTATCTAAACATTTGTACAAAAAAAAAACTTACAGCTTTAGAATATCCGCTCCCGGCGCTTCCATCTGAAGAGTTGCTCAACCTTCTTTCACTGTTGGACGCAGGCGGCGACCACGCCGAACCACTGTCTGACGGCATCTTGACAACCACAACTGTCTCACATCATAGCTATCAACCACTATTAACTCGTTATTAACCGTTATTCACAACACTAGCACATCACTATCGGTGTTCCGCGGTCCATTTTACTTGTCCCGTTTACCTGCGAAAGAAAAAATTATCATTGAGATTTTTTATGATACAACAATGTTTTGTAATTCACTATCTGTTGTAGAATATGCTGGATAGAACATAAAATCGGACAAGCGATAACAAAAAACATGTGTTAGATCTTTCTGTAGATAACGGACGTAAAAATAATCACGAGACCTCAAAATAACATGAGAAAAAACTCACACAATAACTGGAAGTATATTACAAAATTCGTATAACATTAACAGCAGTAAGTTTACAATCGCTCGGTTATTTCGGAAATAACCGTTATTGGAAACTGACGTCCGTTCGGTCGCGCGCGCGGCGGAGTACTGGCGAGGCGAGCGCAGTTACACGACAACAGCAACACAGATAAATTATATTATTTCTTAACCTATAACCAGTTTTTATTAAGTTTAAACTATTTTATTTTGCACAACATTCTTACAAGTTTTTGTTTGATTATTATTAGTTTAATGCGTGAATGCATTAGTGCAATTAAAATAATAATGTTCATTGTACTGTTGTATTCTTTACATAACAATACGGGTATTACTACATCGCTATTGCCATTGACCAATATTTTACTTGTTTCTGAATTCGGGTTTTGATGTTATGCTCAGAATTTTATAGCAATTTTTTTTCACGTAACCTTATGACCTAAGATGCAAAAGTATTGTACATTTTTTTACTTTTCAATTGTTAAATCTATCAATGACTTTAACAATACCGTTTAAACTTTTTATAAACGTCTGACACACGATACTTTCTCAGTACAAAAAATAATTTGACACGAAATGCCGAAGAAACTTGAACTACATTTAAATATGCCCGTACAATATGGCCTGAATACCTCATATATCTGATCGGTACCTATTTGTTGACACGCGATCAATTACCCATTCAAATGACACGGTGCACACATGACGCGATCTATCGCAGGCCAGCGCGGGCGCAGCGAAATGGGAGGCATTGTATTTGTGGGACGCCATGGTTTCGGGATTTAGCGAGGACATTTCTTTTTTTTTTCATTAAATTCCCTTTGAGGTTAATTTGGAGCACATACGTCATTTTTGATTCTTTTATTTTGTGCAAGATTTCGTTTGTATTTTATAAATTGTTAGCTGAAAATGAGCAAGTAATAAAATATAATCTAGTCTTCCCACGTATGCTGAGGTCAGATTCAACAAAAAAAACTATCTTGCTTCCATTTGGAAATAAAAATTGGAATGCAGTTTTTACGCCATTTGAAAAATTAATAAAGATGATACGAAACAGAATAATTTAATAATAATTCGGACAAGCATTTAGTGTTGCAAAGTTACATATTTTATCACTCGACATTTTAAATGTTAAGGATATATTTTATTGTTTAAATGCCAAGGCATTTAGTGCAAAAACTTGGATGAACATATAAAATACAAGATTATCGATTAATATGTGAAGAAAAAAGCGGCCAAGTGCGACTTGGACTCGCACACGAAGGGTTTCGTACCACTGTACAATATTTAACCCTACTATTATTTTTTTCACCCCGAAAAACACGCTTCTTGTATGGGGACCCCCTTTAATATTTTACTTTATATTATTGTTATAGCGGCCATAGTAGTACACAACACACTCTGTGAAAATTTCACGTGTCTACATATTACGGTTCAAAAGATACAGCCCTGTGACAGACCAACGGACAGCGGAACCTTAGTAATAGGGTCCGTAGGGTCGTTAGCACTCTTTGGGTACGGAACCCTTAAAAAGCAGAAATCTGCGATGCATATAATAAATAATACACAAACGGACAATCAAAAGCTTCTATCACCGCTTATTATCAAATGAGAAAACCGCATCAAAATTGGTCCAGGAATTTACGAGGTTATCCTGCCAGACAGACTATTGTTTTTTTTTGGTATTACACAGAGATTTGCAAATTAGTCGTTAAAATGCTTCCTGTAGTCTATAAAAACTAGTTTTTACTTATTAAGAAGCGGTAAGAAGTTAATAACAGTATTGAACAATAGTCAGGCAGTACGTGATTCAGCATTGTGTGCATTTTTATATCATTAGCTATAATGTTTGAGGTCTCCTTATTAATTATCTATCTCCGGTAAGTCATTATAATTACACATAATGGATTCATTTAATTATTCTGTGTATTATTGTCAGGGCTTTGGTTTTTCATTCGTGTCTGCGAGTGTAGAATAATTCAAGCTAAGTAGAAAGAAATACTAATTATACTCGTATACACTAGGTACTAAATTAAAAGACTAACTAACTATCTGTATAAATAAAAATAAAAACAAAACGACACTTAGGCGTCGAAGTATTCGTCCGCATTTTTTTAATTTATTTTTTATTGTTTTATTTATTTAGTCCGCATCCTAATTATATTAATTTTTTTATGTGACATTGGTGAAGGAAAAACATCGTGAGAAAACCTGGACTTATAGTCAATATAAGTCTGAAATTACCAGCCCGTCTTGAGCAAGTGTGGTGATCAATGCTCGTGCTTTCTCTGTATGAGAAGAGGCTTTTGTCCTGCAGAGGGACAGTAATATGCTGGTATTATTATTATTATATGTGTCCTTCTAATAAAAGTTTGATAAGTATTCTAAGATTTCCCAAAACCCACAAGTAAAAAAAATTAAAAGTTAATAAAATTAACATAACAAGCTCAAAATAGCTATTTTATTGGAACAAGTACCAACAAATCCAAGACAACTTGGAAGGTAATAAATAGTATGAAACCCAACATTCCTAAATCTAATATACGTGTAATTAATGTGAATGACACATATATACTATAACAAATCCTAAAATGATAGCAGAACAATTTAATGACTATTTTGTAGACTCAATTTAACAGAATGCCAATAATTTTCAAACAAATAATAATATTAACACATTAGTATCGCATAAATCTATGTTTACGGAATCAACCACACCAAAGGACATCATTACGATGATCAACAACCTTAAAAACACCAATAGTACAGGATATGATGATATTGACACAAGAGTAGTTAAAGCAGTGGCTCCTTTTATATTATTAAGTGTAATAAAATGTAAATATTTTCACCACAACACCATTTTTTGTCAACTTCTAAACTTCGCTAAAAACAATTTTCATCAGACTCCTAAAATGGCGCTAGCTGACGGACCGGTTATTATAAAAAGGACATTTTTGCAACGTTGCGTCATCTCAGTGGCATCTCTGGCGGAGTGGTGATTCACTGTAGGTATGGTTGTAATCATGGATAGTTTCATTGATGACCTTGACCTTTTGATGTCATGTTGAGGTACTCAAGTGATTTGGTCTGACGGAACTAGTAATGATGACATGTCTTGCTTGGTCAGTTTCTATTGATTTTGTGAACATTAAGTATGAGTTAAGATTATTTGTTTAGTTTTTAAAAGAGTAACGGTGGAGTTTCTTGCCGATTCTTCTCCATACGAAAACTAACATTTGGAAGGGGCAAATTTTGAAATTCAGAAAGGCCTTGAAATAAATTATTTGACTTTGATTAAAAATATTAAATTACGTATATATACTTACAAGTGTTTCGTACAAAAATGAAGATTTAAAAGAAAAATAATGATTTTTTTATTATTCCCTTTATTTAATTTAAACATACCATTTACATGTTTAAATAAAAAAATTGTATTCATATTTACTAGTACCTATCTAATGTAATTTAGTGAAAGCTAGTTTTTCTACATAAGGCGAAAAGTAAAGCAAAGTAAGTAAGTAAAGTAACCACGCAGAATGAAAGAAATGTGAGTTTACAATTTATTAAAATAAACAAACATTTTATAAAGAAATTTTACATTTCGTAGTGAAAAGTTTAGAAGCATTGTCATGTGACGGCCATAATGTTTTCACATTTGACCAATCCATTAATTTCTTTTTTAAATGCTTTTTTCTATTTTTTTTTCTTTATTGAGCAGACTTCAAAACTGACTAAGAGAAAAAACCTTTTATACATGTAAAAATTTAACCAATTCCTAATCCATGCAGATCGGATGGTCACCCTACCAATGGGACACTTTCTACGCTTACACAGCGTGCGGAGATAACGGCGAAATTGTCTCGCTGAATACAATACACGGACACACCCTTATTCCTACATACGTAAGGTTCAAGTTCGCTACCAAAGGGCACTTTGGGTCATTGTAAGTATAGACAAAGGGCTAACAAGAGAAATCGGCCGGCTTGGCCTTATTCGTAGATTTATGTAATAGAGTGTATTAACAGGGAGTTATGGGACCGGGTTGTCTTATGAAATATTCTACTGCCGTTTCTTGGTCAGCTCTGAATGTAGCCTGTTTAAAGGTCCCTTCGCGACGGTAATATTTTGGTTGTAATTAATACTTAATCAATGTATCGTGTTAAATTATTTGCACATTAAATGTGTAATTTGTTGCGCTTGCGCGTACTCTCTTCGTCTACGACTTTTATTGGTCATCTCTACCCATACATTTTGTTAGAATATTTTGATTGAAAAGAGAGTCCATGGAGTTTTCTTCCCTCTTCTTCTACATAGGAACCTACTACGCTTTGGAATGGGCAACAAGCTTCGTCTTTCTGACTGACCGACTCCTTGATGCTTTGAGTTTTTGAGTACATACTGAACTTAGAATCTACAGTTAACAGTGGTGATTATTAACTAAATCCACACCTGTCAAATTGGATTGGTTTTCCCATTATCCTCATCACTGAATCCACCGAGTAGGCTCCATAATTTTCAACATATTTTGTCATACATCTATGCAGAGAAGTGTTATCATTTCGTCCCTTATCGATTCTCGCGGGATGATAGCGTCTGATCTAATCTGTTGTGATAAGAATGAAAGGTGCGATAAACAGCTGATATTGTCTGTTGTTTTATCCTATGAAGAAATCAATGATACGCGAGAGATGAAGTCTAGAAGTATCCATTGTGTTACATTGTATTCTGAAGAGATAGTGATCGGTTACACTTAGGTCCTCAGATGAACTGTTTACAGCTATTGATACGACGAAGTTATCTACTAAAGCGAAGTTCTTCCTTGACTAAGTGTTCAGAAACGCACTTTGTCAAGTTTCCGTACAGATAAACTTCGGTTAAGAGAATATCCCATCAAAAACATAAATGTGAAAATGGGAGCCAAGTTCAATAAATATGTTTGTTGACTTCGCCGACAAAAGAATTGAGATCTAAATGGGTGCCAAGTTCTGTAGATAATCCTGAAATTTATTTATAAGAACATGCAACTTTCTAAAATAAAATTAAAACACAAATTCTTGTTTTTTCTGCTATAACAATGTTTGCTATTTAAAAATATAACTTCTTAAATTTGAACAGTCGAATTATTTACACAAAGCACTTAGGATAAATTGAAGCTCAAGATTTGACTTGGCTAGTTTTTACATACAAGTTATCTTACAACTTTATATTTGATTTTATATTTGTCTACAGTGTCGTGGTGCAAAAGAACTAAAATAAACAGAGTAACTTTTTTATGCCGGTGTGCGTTACCTCTACGTCTTACACTCGCGCCACGTCATTGTGCTGTAATTTTACTTTTCTAGTGTGCGTGCATTAAGCGGCTAACAGTTGGATGCTATTTTTTTCATCGACTTTACAGCTTTGACTGTCTACCTAGTCATATTTAATTATTATTATTTAATTTTAAGTAGGCACTCAACATCAAATAAGTCATTCATGATGTGACCTGTAAGAAATTGGTACTCTAGTCTATAAGTTTATTGGATGTATCTCATATCTTTGTATCGGTATACTCAATTGTTGGTGAGTCCAATAAATAAAATAAAATGATGATATCTTTGTTCTTTATGTTATGCGCAAGTTACTGTTTCTTATTATAACTGTTTACAGCTTTGACTGTCTGCCTAGGCATATTTATATTATGCGCAAGATACTGTGTCTTATTGTAACTGTAAGGTCAAAATATCTTCCTCCTCTAAAATTTCAGCTTGCTGGTAAAAACTAGCCAAGTCAAATCTTGAGCTTCAATTTATCCTAAGTGCTTTGTGTAAATAATTCGACTGTTCAAATTTAAGAAGTTATATTTTTAAATAGCAAACATTGTTATAGCAGAAAAAACAAGAATTTGTGTTTTAATTTTATTTTAGAAAGTTGCATGTTCTTATAAATAAATTTCAGGATTATCTACAGAACTTGGCACCCATTTAGATCTCAATTCTTTTGTCGGCGAAGTCAACAACCATATTTATTGAACTTGGCTCCCATTTTCACATTTATGTTTTTGATGGGATATCATTACTTTTTGTAAAGAAATTATTATCATTTGTCAATCAAACGTGATCTATAAAATTCTTTTTGCAAATATGCGTAGCAATATTGTGTAAGAATGTAGGTATTTCTTTCGTAACAATTGTTACAATTGTCCGCAATGATGTCAGGTCGCTGAGCCGGCGCGGTAAGTATTATTATTTAAAAAAACTTGTGCAGTCGGGGAGCCCCGTCAGGAACAAAGTTCCTTAACTATTTACTATATTAAACGACAATAGTCCCTAAAACAATAGTCATACGATCTATCAATTCAAAAACGTCTCAAGCACAGTACCAACCTACAAACTACCTTGATCATACCAACCTGAGGTTTGTAACAACGTTTTTCGAGATCAGAGAATGAATGAAATGAATTCACTACCGCCTAACATTAAGGACCAAGATTTTGACACGTGACACATCAGTTGACTCGACGGGGTGTTTTGAATTCAGTCATGAAATTCTGGAATTTACATCAACTTTTAGCATTCGAATCAAAAATGTATAGTTAGCTGTCAAATTATAAGACGCTGGAGATCAGCGCCATCTGAAGTGAGCAAGTGGCAGTTTTTAACACTATTTGAAAATTTTTCGTCATGACTGTCATTTTCGGGAGATAGTGCTGATATCGAATTAGATGGAAATTCTGGATTTTAAGATGGCGGCTATTCCAAATAATAATAATATTGTAGATCAATTCTCATAGACATCAATTGCATGCCGATTGTAAACTTGATAATCAAAATCCGTAAAAAAAACGGACCTCTTAATTTCGTCAAGTTCGTCTGTCCGTGTGTCCGGATGTCATACAGCCATTTTAAATAAAGAAAATTTAAAAAAAGGTGTATTTTTAGCACCGTTAAACAATGGTGTAGTGAAATTACGATAAACATAATAGTGGGGGTGGCATTCTCTATACCTACATATAACCGAGAGATGAAAAAAATCTATGCATATAAAGCGTGTATTGTTGGATCTCATAATTAAAATGTTAAAGATGTTTCTAAGTGACTTTGCTTTTGACGTCAATAGTTTTTGAGATACAGTTTATTTTCGGTTACAACCGCAGAATTAACTTTGTTTTTTATAGTTTTTTCGAGAAACACAAACTTATTTTTGCAGTCGATAAAATTGATACTATGCAATGTTTATGCGTAAATATTCATCCCAATTACGGAACCCTTCACTGTGCGTAGTCCAACATACACTTGGGCAGTTTTTTAAATTTCATTTTGAAACTACCTCAAAAAAAAAGCAATTTCTATTACTCGAGTAAGATTATCCTATTAAAAACAAATACTACCAAACTCATACAACTAACAAAAAATATAGACGTCATTTAAAAGTGTTTGCGGAATACCTACCTAATTTATAGAATTAATTTAACATCATTCCCGAACAAAATTTTCTTGCCTACCTAAAAAATGTATAAGTACTAGGCATTCTGTAGCAAACTATCAAAAATAAAATCCTACCAAAGTCATACAACTAACAAAAAATATAGACGTCATTTAAAAGTGTTTGCGGAATACCTACCTAATTTATAGAATTAATTTAACATCATTCCCGAACAAAATTTTCTTGCCTACCTAAAAAATGTATACTAGGCATTCTGTAGCAAACTATCAAAAATAAAATCCTACCAAAGTCATACAACTAACAAAAAATATAGACGTCATTTAAAAGTGTTTGCGGAATACCTACCTAATTTATAGAATTAATTTAACATAATTCCCGAACAAAATTTTCTTGCCTACCTAAAAAATGTATACTAGGCATTCTGTAGCAAACTATCAAAAATAAAATCCACATTAAATAATTGTCCAATAAATTAAAAATAATTTTGAACAACGTTCCGAATTTAAATTCAAATGTAGAAACAATTCGGCGCGAAATTCAATAAATGAGGTAAGTATCTATCCACGTCCTGTCTGTTGACTCGTTTTATATTGAATGTCCTAAAAACGATTAAAATGTATACTAGGCATTCTGTAGCAAACTATCGAAAATAAAATCCACATTAAATAATTGTCCAATAAATTAAAAATAATTTTGAACAACGTTCCGAATTTAAATTCAAATGTAGAAACAATTCGGCGCGAAATTCAATAAATGAGGTAAGTATCTATCCACGTCCTGTCTGTTGACTCGTTTTATATTGAATGTCCTAAAAACGATTAAAATTACACTAGAAAAGTATAAATAATTATTTTAAACAATGCTTATTGTATTTAATGCTTAAAACAATTTTATTTAAATTTTCAAGTATAGATTTCAGACATTCGACAAATACCTAAATTTATCGAGACAATCAAAATTGAAAAAAAAAAAAACGTTTGGCATAATCGTTTTCGCACATCATTACAATAAAAAAAAACAATGATCGGCGATTTTTAACACAAATTGAGTAGTAGTAATGAATATTACGTGTTATTGAACGTGTGTTCGTATAATAAGTTAAGATCTGGGCATTTTCTAGTTGCTTATAATATTTTTAATCATATTTGTCACATTTTAAATCATATCTACATGTGTATGAGTGTTAATTGTGAAAAGTTAAAATGTAAACACGCACGATTGGCGCGAAACTTCGACTTTTGATACTAAAAAACTTCATTACCACTACTTATTTAACTTGAACAATGGATGAATTTGTCAAATAATTAAATGTTGTAATAGTCACTGTCCTTGTGGTGGAGTTTGGATGTTCGAAATCCCCAATTTTTTATGTTTTTTAGCCTCGACCTCGACTGTCATCAAAATGGCGATTGTTGCATTTACAGACTTGCAATTTTATAAAGGTAAATTAATAATCTTGCGCGCTAAATATGAAACATTTAATGGCATAAACATTATTTTAGCCAACTCTCTTAATTAAAGATGAATAATCTTATTGGTAGCAGCATTTTCAGCGCTTCTATAGGAAGGTTTACTCTAACAAATAACACAACAATAAATACTAAAAACATTTTATTTCTCATAGAATTTAAAACGGCTTCAGCTTCATTCTCATAACTTAGTCATGGTATGAAAGCAGCGTAGGTACAGTAGGTGGTAGGTGTACGCTTTCCCACGAAACAGTAATAAGCAATGATGATCTCTTAAACGATTTGTCCTATTTTGCTCACTTATCAATAATTATGTACACCAAGTCCTGCTGCTCACACGTCACGATTTGATTCTGGCCCTAACCAGATTATTGTTTTGACCTAAGGGTAAATCTCTTAAACTCTAGGGTGGCTCTGTTTTTATCATCACTTGCTTGTCTATAAACATCTCTGGTAGCAGCCTCTCTCAATAAGCATGACAAACTTTATCCAAATGTATGACCTAGAAAGTAAGAAAGTACTTCTTATTGTTGTTTATTTACTTTTGTTTAGTAATTATATCACTCATAATAATTCTGCTATTTTAAAAACACTAACCTGATGACTTCTGTGACTTGCAATTGACATGCCACTTGCAAAACATAATATGCTTAGATTTCCATGAGCAAGTAATACTTGGGATAGAGTTGTAGATAATATAATCAATAATTTCAAGTCTTGCAATAACACATGTCATCGTCATACCTGAAAAAGGTAAAAAAATTCAGTGTATTTACTTAAGTAATATAATTACATCATACTATATAAATTTACAGCTGACGACGCGCGACGTACCCCTGACTGAACATAGGCCTTCTACTAATAGGCTGCTAAAATCAATGAGGTTATACAATACGCTAAAATAGTGAAAGGTGAACGGGTGTTTACAACAAATATTTAAAGAACTTATTAAACTTACCCAGGGCCATGGAAAGATAAGCAATAGTTCGTCTGGCTTCAATTTAAATTAACAGTATTAAATCGTAAAGTAATTTAACTATAAAGTAAATACGGAAAAATAAATTCAAATCAACTTAAACAAACAGCCAACAATGCCATTGATCTGACAGATATTTTTTTGACAGTTTGACATTATGCATGGTGTCAATGTTACCAGGTTTAATTATTTTGGTAATCGATTGACGAAATCGATTGGCTGATTAGCAGTGATCGGAGTAGGTAGATTGATTTTACGTAGGTACTCGCATCATGAATAGTCATAGAAATCATAACATGGATAAGCCTTTTTTCCGGGATTTCATTTTGGTACTTACGGGATTTAATCAAATATTGTTAAAGTAAGGATTTTTAAACTACTACATTAGAAATTTATAGAATGCGATAGATAAAAATTTAAAATATATTAAATTATTATATTGTTTACAGTATACCTATCCTTTTCTTGGAGTCCGATCACCTATATACTATTAAAAAGACAGCAAAAGGGTTAAACATTTCTTATTCATATTGATGTATTCTTTATTTTACACATCACAACATTTGAAATTCCTTAAAAAAATCTTAATAATTTCAAAATACCGGAATCCCGGAGGCATATCCATACTAATATATACGTGCCAGTTCATTGACACCAAATCAATCTACCTACTCCGATCACTGGTGATTAGTTTATAAAATAACATTACTGTCTCGAAACACTTTTAAGTTTTTGAGTATATTCAGACCAGATAATATTTTAATTATTGTAAAATCATAATTTTACAGTATTTGAGTATAATAAATAGCATTTGAAACATACTCGTGTAGTGGATACTCCACGTACTCCATGTGGGTTAGAATCGATTTTTCAATCGATTACAAATTATTTGATTGGAATAGTCTGTCATTTGGCAACATTCAGGTTAGGATTGAATGGCGGATGTACAAAATTACAATTAGTCAACCAAATAAATATTAATTAGGTTCTCTAATGCTAGCAGAAAGAAATTAAAAAAAAAAACGACTTAACTTGAAAAAAATACGACATAATTTTTGTTAAATAAGCTTTGACACAGTACCATACCGTGGGCCTGCTTTCGAGAAATCTCCTTTCAACTTTATAGGTCATCCGGAAGTGGATTAAAGGTTTTTGATGACCATGGCTATGTGGTTGATAAAAATGCCGATTTTTAGACGTTAATATCTCAATAACCGTTTGAGCTTTATTTATGAAATTTGGAGTTCTAGTTAATCTAAGGGGTTTTAATAAATAAACCAAATTTCATGTGCTAATGTTACATAGATTTTGAGTTATTAAGGGGTCAAAAGTGGCTCCAAATGGTTCGTGTAATATAACACACTGCAGCCGTGTCTTGCCTGGAACTTGGCTCGACACGCTATCGCGTGTCTAGATAATTGTTTTGGTTCAAGTTTCTGAGGTCTCTAAATTGCTTTTACCATTAGGTGCCGTATCTACTTTTTTTGCATGATCAAACTCTGCGATGGCCGCCATTGTTGTGAAAGGACTGACTCTGCTGTCAAAACTCTTTCACTGTAGTGGTGCATCTGCATCGGCTATATTTATTTAGACAAGCCAAATACATTCTTCTTCCAGTAGATATTAATTCGTCTTAAGTTCACACATCAGACCAGAGATTGGCAATATCAGGAGAAGTTCCTATATGATATACCTGTATATGAGAGGCAATTAAACTTGAGATTTAAAACTACATGTCAGTTTGTCGATCTTTATACTGTTTTACATTTAATAGTTCACATTACGTTTGTCGGCAGTGTCCTCTGAAGTGCGTATAAACATTTCAACAACGTCGTAATTCCAGTGGGAATTAATAACAATAATAAATACAATACATACTTGATGTAATGTCGCAACACGACATTTAACACAGTGCAGTACATTTGTTTATTATATGTCACAGATTTAGATAGGGCTGCCAGTCTATGGAAAACTAACCAATTCCAAGAAACTTTTTTTAACGATCATGAATATCATGATGTTCTAAAATAAGTCCTTATTTCAAGACCATTGGTTGTGTCCAGCCACTGCTAGATTGAAACCTAAATATGCAATTTATAATTGGTCGGGCATGACAGTTTGTTTGGGAAACCAATAAGCCAATTCGAGACATAATAAATTTAAAAAAAATGCCTTATGTTTTAGCAAGAATTGTGTCGGAGATGTAATATGGCAAGGAAGGAAGTGAACACTCATATGGCGGTTGATAATAGTCCCCAAATTAATTTGGAATATTAGAGATATTTAAAACAAAATTCGATGACAGGATTAACCTCCTTTTTCTTTTCGAATCGATGGTAAATTACTGTGGAGTTTTTGAAGAAGAGGAACTATAAATCTTACTAATAAGAAAAAACCTAACGGAAATTCATAGCTTGCAATTGTTTTATTCAACAGAAGAAACATCAGTAATGCGTAGGAGTGAGGCAAATGTCGTGAGGAAAGTTTTGAGTTTGAATGTGGATAGCTATAAGAGTAGTCCATAGCAAAGGGACGATGAATGGAGTGTGTGAAAGAGATATGGCTAGAAATGGGGGTGGCTACCGAGATGGCGACTAATACAGAAGTATGGAAGAAAAAATTAAAGTTGTAAAACTAAAGCTCAACTACGACAAAAAGTCATAAACAAGACATCACAAATAGACAAATTAAAAACCTGAAGTCACACGTATTATAAATCGTCCAAATTACGTGCGACTCCGGATTTTTACTTTGTCTCGTCATATTAAATTTATATACTGACGTTACATAGCCTATAACCAGCGGACGATCAAGACGCTTACAACGATACTTTATTTGTCAAATTACGATGAGTAGTTTAGAAGTTATGAGGGAACAGATGAACATACATACCGTTCAAAATCATATCCCTCCTTTATCCTTCGCCGTAGTCAAAAGACATGTTGCACAGAACCCAAATAAAGTGGTATAAGGGCCGGAGAATTATGATCAAGAGACAAAAAAATCATAGACAATTTCTACCTCATCTTTGCCAGCCCTAAACCCAGTCATTACAGTGCGCAGCAGATCAATTAATAATGATTGGCATTTAAAAGAATCTCGACGTTGCAGGAAGGCCCGAGGTCGACCAGTAACATTAATAAGCTATCCCTTACACAAGGATATACGGAACTTGAAACATACGCTCACTCCCTAAATGGGGAGGCAAATCCCGATGTGAAGGTTTGTGAGATTGATAGTTGGTTTTCGAAAGGCATTGGTTAAATCAGTTATATGGTTACGAATGGAGCAATGCATGGTGTAGGTAAGTATGCAAATTAGTAAGAGGTGCTAAAGTATAGATGGTCTATAGATGGTCTGTATATAGCTGTTGGGTGTGTTAATTTCTAGTGGAGACTGAAGCCTGGATTTAATAAATCTGTTACTCATTATAGCAATTGAGAAAGGTATCTCAGAAACAGCTGTCAAAATTTAAACGTCATTGACATCTCGGCAGATTTTTTGTTGATTTATAGAAATAATCATTCTGAAACGTCACAATCAAGATTAGTTGTCATTCTGAAATGACAAGGGTATCATGAAATTCAGGTAGTCGTATCATAAAGTTACGTGATCTTATTTTAGACAGACTAAGGAAATAATGTGTTCATTGGCCTTTTCAAAACTCCACGAAAAAATCTCATTCCTAAAACTGGACGTAAAAAACGTGAAGGCCTACATAGTGACACTGACCACAGTGAACATTCACAATCTGTCGCTCGGATGCGCAAACGCACCGTTACTACCGTTTTTGTGATCACACGTACAGCTATGTCGCCGTCTCGCTCTGACTTAACATAATGTTCGGCGATTGATAGACACTGGTCAGTTTTTGATTTTGGATTGGTAAAGTAATATACCTTTTTGATGACCTTGAAAAGGGCTACATTTTCGTCATCGTTATATCAAACTGGAAATTAATAGGACAGTTGGTATCGGAATGAATGCTTTTGATTTCAGCAATATTACCTATTAATTTTCTGTTTGAGATCAAAGCCAAGTTTATTAGTGAAGCCACAAACAGAAACGAAATACTGTCTGGTCAAATAAGCCCTAATGCTGCCTTTTCGAAAGGAAAACTTACTTAGTGCCTTTACCTCCACTAAAAGTGAAACAGGCCTTAAACCGTGACTGCGAAGTTGTTTTGCTAATTAGCGACTAACGATAATCACAGAAAATAAATACTTTGCCTTTACAGAAAGGGAAATCAGGAGAAAATGTAATTAATTTAATAACTTCTAATGAAAATGATATTAAAATGTAGTCTTTAATTAAAAGGATTAATATAATGGCGATTACCGGTTACTTTTACATCGATATTGTTGATGGTTGGTGTTTAGTTGTAGCCTTTGCCTGTTACAACTGCAATGTTAAGGTCATGTCGTTAAGAACTTGCTTACGTATATGCATTGCGCTAATTATCCATAGTTGAAAGGCCTAATATGAAGTCAACTGCGACAAGCTGGCTGCGTTTTTTAATATGATTTTTTATGAAGCAGATATTTTTTGCTCAGATAAAAATATGAGCATGTTTACAAAACTGCAGTAGGTAACATACGGAAATGTTTCCCCAATTTATGCGATCGTAATATGTTAATATCCAAAAGGTTTTCGGGGCAGTATTAAAATGCGTGGCTGCGTACACTTGTAAAGTTTATCATGCCTAAAGCGCCATATTGTGCAAGGATAAAATAAAATACGTCTGTTTTGCATACATGGGTCAAGAGAGACGTAACTCAAAATACGACATCTTTATTCTTAGTACAAGAAAAAAAAGAATCTGTTGATGAGACTTTGCTTTGGGTCACCGTTGGCCATCTCTTGTTGTCGAAGCGCAGTCTACAATTAATCTACATTACACATTACATTTGAGAAGAAAAGTTATCATCATTTCAACGCAGAGAAGTCAACTGTTAGGCTTCCACTTTCCTCATGGATAGCCACAATGACTGCTAAAAGAAGTTGAAAGAAATGGAAGACACCAAATTGATCATGACCATCCTTGATACACACCAGAAGGGTAGTTCCCGTATTTTCAAGAACATTCTAATCTGTCTCAATTTGTCAAAAACCTCTAATTTTCCTAAATTTTTGACATTGTCATTGAGATGAGATTGTGACTAGATTTTGAACGTTTTTAATTGGCCTTCAGAATAAAGTTCAACAGTCTATGAACGTCATCCACTAAAACACGGATAAAGAAAATCCCAAAGCAAAAATTTGTAAGGGTAAAAAATAAAATGTATTTTTGTAGTGTTTCAGTTACGGCGCTGGTAGTTCTAGGTATTCACGTATGTGCGATTTCGTTTGCAAATTCGTGCACGTAACATGTGGGTAAGTGGGTAATTTTATTAATTAATTGTTAAATAATACGGTGAGAGTGATACGCATGGTAAATTCGCTGCCTGATTGTGTAAGTTATTCTTCTTTTGCATGTATTGTAGTTTATATTTAGTTTGTAGTACCTTATGTTTGTTGTGTTTTTAATTAATTTATGTAAACACAAAACACTTATTAGAGAAAAATACATAAACAAAGTAAATAAATTTTACAGTTTTTAATGTTTTTTTTAAGGAAAATCGTGCATCTGTCATATCCCATCTATTATTAAAATAAGGATGCAAACCAGACCCCGTTTGAGATCATTTTCCGGAGACAACATGACCGGCTACCACCGCCAGATCCACCAATAGACAAGGGTGATCAAAACACTCACCCCCATGTTATAGAAAGAGAAATCAATGGAGAGGATACAGGACGCAATAGCACTATCCCTTTTTTCGCGAAGGAACAACGATGCCCCGAAGGGTTAAGCAGAGGTCTGGGTGTACTATAGGTAGGTACAGTACTGTACCCACATTCCGCCAGTTATGTTCAAGTCCCATGTAATAGGGGGCGTTGCCATCAACGGGGCACAAATCCAAACTACAGGCTGCTATTAAAAAATTCCAGAGTGAAAAACCCAATATCAGTTTTCCCGACCCGGGAATCGAACCCAAGACCTCATATCAGACACTTGCGACAACTAGACAGTAAAGGGTGACTTTAAAATTATACAGCCCCAGGATTACGTCAAGAGCCAGGATTGTGGAAGTCTAGGCTAATAGAGAATAGAACTTACTGCGTTGGTACATACTTACCGGTATTGTACAATATTATAAATTAATACATAACCGGCTAATCGTCTAACGCAAGCTATAAGACAAATTCTTTAGGAAATGAGATACAATCTCACAATGTTGCTATGCAATGGATTACCAATCTAAGATTATGACACATACTTAACCTAAATGTGATTGCTGTGTCTTTGTGGTGTTGCTTGACGAACGGTATTGATATCATTTGGCGATAAAGTGTTTTAAAAACAATTCAGTTCTTGAGGAAGTCTGTTTTACGTTTACCTATAATGAACCGCGCGCACGACCAGTGGCCGCAGCGACCAGGTAAACTATAGAAACCAATACAAATCACGCACTTGATCGCAACGGCCAGCTAACCGCACACCGGGCCACGGACCATGAGTGGCTGTAGTAGTTCGTGGCTCTCTAGTGCGCGAGATCCCTAAACGACTAAAATTTACGTTTTTCGGCTTGAAACTGCAGTAAGTACTGATTTTAATCACTGTTCTGTTTTTGCGTGCCTTATTTGTTGCTCTAGTAGTCTTGAAGCGCGTCTCCTTTTATCAAGAGAGCCTAAACAAACTGACATTCTGTCACCGATAAGGATGATGGAAAAGTCAAAAATATATTGGATTGATATTTATGAGCTAAGTACCGAAACACAAATGTCAATCCTGTTGAAATTCACTGTAGAAATACGAAACACTTTGAAAGCGATTGCCACTTGTCTAGACTATCAGGATTCAATCCCGAGATTTCTGAGTAGCAGCCCAACTCCGTGTCTAAGCGCGTATTTTGCGTACAGGTGATTAGCCCTATTAGGTACGTGGGGACACAATCATAACTGGCATAATGTACCTCTGTCTAGCCCTCCGGGGAATACAGGCATGATGTTATAGTTTGTTTTTTTATCTTATAGAAGATCTTTTTATGCCTGTTACGCATCGTACGCTAGATTTAATGGTCTGCAGTGTCAATCATCCGTCCATCTAGCTTTTTCCCCAACTAGGTTTGGGTCGGCTTCCAGTCTGGCCAAATGCGGCTGAATATATCAATATTTTTAAATGGAGCGATGGTCATCTGACTTTTACCTACCAATTACTGGGTTAATATCAATATACTAAAGATAGAAACGTAGTCAGATTTTCAAGCTTCCTCAGTATCAATGCTGCCCAAAAAAATACAAGAACTTAACATCACATTTTACGAGAATAAAATCAAAAGTCATTTATTCAAATTAGGCTGAGAATCAGCACTTTTTGAACGTCAAAATTACATAAGACAGTCCCCCAAAACGCCCATCCTTCACCACTTCCTAGTGGTTTTAGATGAGAAGAAGTGGCGCAACAAACTTCCCAGTAGTAACGAGCAGCAACGACATTTAACCAAGTACGAGTATCTAACAACAAATTAGAATATCCCATTTAATTACATATCTCTCGTTAACTTAACCTACGCACTCATTTCATATTGAAATACTAACTAAAACAAAGTATTCGTTAATTAATACGCCCATAACGCGATAACTTGGAGATTGGAGTTAACTTTATTACCAAGGTTAGTTTTTATGAGGCTAGTAAAGATTATATTACCTACTACTTGCTTTTTACTATGGTTTGGAGATCGCATTGTTAGTCGTGTGAAAGAGATGGAGTTAGTGGACGGATAGCGCTATCTCTTTGTAGATCATTTTCTGATAAGTATGGAGCGTCAGATAGTCTGTGTCTTAGAGCTGCTAATCTTGGTGGGGTATTTCTACAATTATTGTCTCAATCGTTTCTAGCAGTATTTGTGGGTTAAGTTCATGTACTGTTGTCAAATTATGAACGGCATTACTCATTTGATATCTTGCTTTGGTGACAGGTTTGAGCAGCGGTGGCCCAATTGTAACAGCCGCGACTTGACGAGCTGTAGATCGTAGGTTTGAAACCAGGCACTTTATTTTGTGTAAATTATTTCATCACCACTGCTCTCAAAACGGTGAAGGAAAACATCGTGAGCAAACCGGCATGACCTAGAACCGAAAATTCAAATACTTGTGACATCCATCAACCCGCACTGCTCGCATGGTGGATTACGGTCCGCTCCGTCTCACAGAGAGGCCTGTGTGACCTGTGTCCCAGCAGTAAGAACATTATAGGCTGCATTATGCATGTTGTCAAGGGCATTCAATGTCAGAAAGATTCTACAAACATTTTGTCACCAACATAGTACTAGAATAAATAAACCAAGACACTAAAAGCAATGCAAAACTATGCAGCATCATCCAAGACGTAACGGTCTTTACTAACAGCTTGAAGAAACAGCTTGTCAACACACAATGTAGACGAAGTTACTGAAATTAGTTCACTGAAAAAACTGTATAATATTAGTTCTTCAGTAGCTATTCGTCACGGCTTAAGTTTTTACTCAAACGTACAGAGAAGTGACGAGACAAGTTTCGTTCTACAATAAGTCTAGAAAAGTTACTTCATAGGTATGAAGATAGTTACTGGCTTTAGAATATTTTTTGAATGGTTAAACGTTATTGCATAGATGTTAAACAAAATTAAATTGCCGTCGGTGCGTAACTATTTAAGATTCAAATTAGCATAATAGTTCATAGTTCATAGAGTAGATTCATAGTTAGAAAAAGGGCTGGGAAAGACTGATCTTCATTTGTCGTTTGACAGGTGAGAATTGGTATCATACCTGAAATCAGGGATGATGACAGCTGTATACTCTTCATGACGCTCGATGATACTCCTACCCTTCGGCATTTAGGCTAAAGGGCTGGCCAATAGAATATTGCAGAATGATTGACTTCAAAACTACCTCAATAAAATTAAACAGCTTTAATTACACACAGACCTAGCAACATACTGCAAGCATCCATCTCATTACCTTTGCATCTAAAAACACTAGCCATGCCCACATTCCGGAGGGCTTGCAAAACAAACAAGTTGCATTTATGTACCTTAAATGGCGTCAGCACATGTCCTCTCGTCCGGTGTAGTGGTGCTTGCAGAATTGCTCGACTTAGTTTAAGTATTTTGGTTATTGCCGCTTAATTGGTGTTTGATTTTTGCATGTTTTACTTTGGTATCATTGAGGGGTCTTTTAAGGCGGAAGCATTTTTAGTAAGGGATTTAAAGCGGTTATGTAAGTTTAAATAACAATTGTGGCCAGTGGCTTCTTTAGAACCAACTCTAGTGAATTTTAGATAGAACATTTCTTGTGTGACTAAATCTGTCGTTGTCCGCTTCAATATAAGACATTTCTCGTGAGATTTCAGCTCATTAACTTGACTAACTTTAGTAAGACTTGATTTACAAAATGGAGCGAATCTGCAGGCTCTACAAGACACATGTCTGTCGAAACTAGAGCCTCGACAGATGGCCAGTTGTATAACAAGCCGGTAAGATTGTAAAACTGTAACTTTATGCGAACAAGCCGAGCGTGGAGGAATGAGGAAAGATTGTGGACTCTTTGGTGTAGAGTTTCTTTTGTGATAGTTGCTTGTTTACTTCCAGGGCGGGATTCCCGAACAATGGTAAATGAAGTGTGTCGGTATGTGTGGGAAGACTCTTTAGCGTGAAATATGACTACTCTTTGATGCCATGTTTTTCACTTACTCGGCTGTTGAATCCTGATGCGGACAGAGATTAAGATTCGTATTTAAGCACAGTTTGATCTAGAATTTTGTATGGAATTGAATACAAATAAAATTTTCTCATTGTTATTGCAACTTCAAGTATCAAAATGAAGCAAGAATGTAACAGGAAGGCGCGGCCCTCGTCGTCCAAATGCAAGATCATGGGCATGACGGTGATTTTACGAGTTTGGTAGACCGCTAAGAGCTCTGTAAAATCACTTGAGTAACCTCAAACCATAGAAACAGTAGCCGATACTGGGTCATCATCTACAGTCTATGGAAGCCAATTTCCTTGAAATATCTACTAAAGTTTTACATGTAGGTATTAGTATAATTCGTTCCAGTCTACAAATTAAGAAAGATTCGACGGAAGAAATTACACGATTCGTTTCAATGATGAAACTAACGGACATTAGCCAAAGTTTGCAAAGACTTCACAAAGAGATTTCTAATAATTATGAAAGCATTGCAGGCAGACAAGAACTAAAAGAAAAATAACAGCACGGTGTTTTAAAAACTAATACAGATACGATCAGAGAGATAGCCATCGAAAAAGAATCAAATACAGCGGAGTTGTTGGGTACAGACATCACAACCTATCATTTAGAAGTCCAAACGAAAAAACTTTTGCAAAAACGAACACAACACATGGCCTGGACGACCTTTGAAATTCCATTAAAGACAACCCACCAAATGAAACAGAACCTTAAATTACTAAACTTAAAGTTGAATTTACAGTAGATGGTGATGAATTTTACGATGTTATGGTTTAGTAAGGAAGAAAGGTAGTACAAAAAGAGGAAGAGGATTGTGAAGCGGTACCCTAACGACCTTGGGTTACTGTAGGCCGCGTATCGGCTGTTGCTCCGACGACGGGTTCAGAGCCGGTTGCGTTTTTGTAGAACCACTTTTGGGTCGAGTTTGATCGATGGCTTTTTTGGGTACTCGGTTTGAAGTTGTATTCAGCTTGTGTTTAGGATGGGGATCGTCTATAGTGAATTTGGTATTTCTTTTGCATGTATTGTTAGATTTTTGGCTTTATTTCCTATTATAGATTGAAAAGCTTTTAAGGATCATTATGCCTGTGTTGTTTTATAAATACTAGGTATGCAAATCCATATTCAATTCAAAGATCAATAATTTCGAAAATCCAAAAGACCAGCTCACTGGTAATTCGGTACACTATAATTGCAAGTAACACCAAATTCATATGCTTCGAAGCTCGGTTTAACTTACGGTGTATATTCAAACCGTTGTACGATTTACGTTAGTACAACTCATGGTTGTACCGTTTGGAGGTCTACTTACCCCCTTAGAGATGAAGCATTAAACTACATGCATCTACTTTCTTTCAAATTATGTCTAATAGCCATAAGATGGTTAATGTCTGTGGCTGAAAATTACTTGTTAATTAAAAGGCTATTAAGTTAGACCTGCGTATAACCTACAAGCTTGTCCTCCATAGCCCATAGTGTCAAGTGTTACTACGGGTAAAAGTTAATATCGTGCCTCATTTTTATGTTTTAAAGTCATCCCTTTGTGTAGCTTTGCAAAAAATGGAACGGTGTCTTCTTATTCTAAATTACCAAATTCTTTTGTTTCTCCAAAAGTCACATCATCGAATAAATTAATTCGATTATACATTTTTACTCAAAAACTTTCGTTTTCCACCAGTATTCGAGTCGGCACACTTACTTCTCTGCCCTGTACCACGCCTCGTTTGTCCACTCCGGCGCATCTATGCAATTATTAACTTTTACTTTCTTTGGTGATTTTTTCTTAAGTTTCGATGCAAATGCGGATAGAAAGTTCCGGGAAGGTAGGTGGTGAAATTTGTTGTTTTGACTTTTATTAGTATCTAATGTTAATGGTTTGTTTTATAATCTTTTGGTGGATATGGCCCTTTCCATCAATATTACGAACGACCTTGATGCGTTGGCCTTCTGGAAAAATTCACCTGTTTTAACATCCGAAGCGAAAGATTTAGGAGCCATTCCCAAGCTAAGAGATAGATAAAAAATAAAATCAGAGAGAAAGATGTACTGAAGCACACTAGCTTCTACTATATTAAAGCTGTTAACCTCGACAAAATTGCGATAGTAAAGGCCATATTAAACAGGGAATTAAATAAAGTAACAGATGCATTAGAAGTCAAGTTCAACACGAATAAGATGCATCGTGCATTGTTACTTTTATTTTCTGAAGGTCTAACAAATGCAGTTGATGACATTTCACGCTGCATTATCTATATTCAGTTTCCAATAAAAATATAGATTATGAATCTATATAAGGATATCCTGTAGCGGAAAATTTAGAAGTAGCATTTTCATCTGCTGCTTTAGTTTTTCATTATTTAACTTTTATTCATACCGATATCTTCTCATTCCCGGTACTTTATAGGAAATGTGGATACTTTTGTGTCTCTGTCTTAATGTGTCTCCTTTATTTATAATTAGAACAACTCATTTTTCAGTCAGAAATTGTATTCTTGCTTGTTGCTGTTCTGTATTCACTTCTGTTGTTACATTGAACAATGTGATGACAGTCATCACTATCTCTACCACCTGATCATTAATTTCTTAACTTTTCGATTTAATATAAAATAAATATATTCCATCTTTATTCTTGTCTAAATCACCATCAACAAAACTACAGCTATATCTCGTCGGGTCAGTATTATAACCGTGAATCACCACGTTCACCAAATTGTATAATTACACAATTAGAGCGTAAACGTTACCGGTGTTTGCATGTAACTGAATTGTAATTTTGATAATTATTACCTTTGTAGAAGGAAAATTTAATATTATAGCTACGTGTGATAAGCTGGCCGAGGTTAATGACTCCGTGTTGTATAATTTACACTTAGCATTAATGTATTGTACTATCTATTTGAAGGTTTATTGATATTGTTTTAGAAAACCTACTTAAACTTATGGCCACATCTTACTATTAAGTACCAGAGCTTTAGTGCTAGCCACTAAAGCTCTGATACTTAATAGTAACTAGCTAGCTAGTAGTAGTAGCAAGACTGATCGCGTTCTCTCAGATGCTGTGACATTCTCATCATTAGAACATCTTTCCTACTATTAAAGATAAAACTGCTATATACATAGACAGAAAACTACCTGCTGGCAAAATCGGCATAAAAAATTGAAAACACTGTAGTAGTAACATGAAAAGGGCGGACTGTTACTGGCAGAATGAAGTGATAAAGAATTAACAAGTGTTACCATGTGTTTAGTTTTTACATCCACTTGGAAACTTGGAACATTTTATCACCGTAGAAGCTAATACTTAGAATAACTTGCATAACGTATTCCTTGGCAGTATTTCATACTGTAATGACTACTAAATCTAGTGCATATTATCTTAGCCATATAGTAGAACCCTCTTCTCTAAACCAATATATAGTTTCGATAAACAATTTAACAAGGTTTAATGTAGTCAATCCTCTCGATCAGAAAGTCGATCCCAACTGGAAACAAGTAACACTTGATAGTTGCCCGTTTGACATATTAATAGAAATCTTAGAAACCAACACTATACAGCTCACAATCATTTTTAGTGCAAACGTAGAACCGATGGACATGATAAGCAAGACCTTTAACACTATAAAATGACACCATAAGAAGATATTCAGAAGTTCTAGAAGTTGACATAAACAGTGATAGAAACAAAAGAATGTCTAAAACGCATGCCTTTGATAGACTTTCTGTCAATAACGAAGACTATCATATAATCAAAATCAACAAGAGAATAGACAGCTACCATAGATGAGCATAACAAAATGGCTGACTGCTCGTATGATATAGAAACTGGGATTTCTGTTCTTTTGTTTTATACGTCCCAGGTTCCAATTTAGGCCCAGCTGTTAGCAGTATCTCACACAATAAAGGCAGTAAATACCAATAAACAATCCACTTTAATGAAGCGAAATGTCTTAAACATGCCACATTAGCCGCATTGATGCTTTGAGCGAAATCTTATGGTTTGTATAAATCGTTTAAGAAAGTGGCCCAGACTGCGTTACTGAAGGCAAGAAAAAGATTTATTTGTAAGAATTTACGATTATTTTCTCTTAGCTAAACAATGGGTTATTTGATACGGTTGAATTTTCAATTGGTTCGCGAAAAATGTTGGATGGGATATTTTATTATAGTGCAGACACAGCAGCAGCAGAAAATAGCAAAAAAGGAAGTGATTTCCATTAGAAACTAAACATCTAGCGATTGAAGTAGCAAAATTATAAAATGGTCAACTACAGATTCAATTTCAGGCTTACATAGAAATCAACTTTCTCCTAAAACGACAAAAATCTAAAGAACTCTTTATATTCATATGTCTGCTAAAATAAATAGAGATTATTAAACGTAGGTGTCAACTATTCACGCTTAATACCTTTTAGAGCATGTTAAGCCACATGAGGCAGTGACGCATTTATGCAAATTAAGTTTTAGCAGGAAATTGAAAGCTGTATACTCCAAAATATTCTTTAGTATACAGACAAAACTCATAATGACAAAGATGTGGCTATTTTAAGAGGTCCACATATCAAAATGTATTTTGAAGAGAAAATCAATACACAGTTGGTTGATAAGCTTATTTCTCCAATTGTACGGATAGACATAGAAATTTAATCTGCTCCAAAATCGGAAACTTAGAACAACAACACATAAAACATCAATGTAAGGAGACTAAAGATTGCAAAAGCACAAAGACGATAACATGCTAGGTTATCGTGGACAGACATCAGAATAATACATTTCCTTCAATCCAGAAACATGTTCAGAATGCTAAATAATTGACTGCAGCTGACACACAACCTCCTTTAGAGCATGTCTCGTTACATTTTAAATAGACAAAACATGACGATTTCAAAAAATCAAGTTTCTATTTCATGACTCAGATAAAATCATCGTAATACAAAGGGTTTAAAACAATTTTGTAACTGCTTGTCCCCTGGTATCTCGTGTTGCGTCAGTTGATACAGAAACGTAGCCTGAATACTAAGTGGAGCCTCCGCCATTGTTGAATATTTCATACAGAGCTTTTGTAAGTGATGCGAGAGCCTCTTATGCAACATTATTGAGATCATTCAGCTGAGCACAAATAATTGGTTCGAACATATCGATATTACACCTATAGTCAAATTATTCAAGTTTCCCAATGCTCAATTCTAGTGGCAATTATAGTTGATTCGTAAAAACAAATATTGCCTCAAGCTGTGCTAAATGGCAATCAAAAATAGATTGAATAATTAACTATTTTATTTAATTGAATCCGTGATAGCCATAAGGTTATCGGAGCAATAAAATACAAATTAGGTGTATCAGACAGAATAAAACATTTATGTGTGTATTTTATCAGCCATGTACTGACACAATTTTTATTTTTTACTGTTTTTAAAACAACTTCATAAGCTGACGTAAAAGAGGTTATTTACATTCAAATTCATAAAATTAACTCAATCATAGAAAGAGAATCATTCAAGATTGGAATAGTCAATTAAATGAGAAATAACAAAGTTGCAATAACAAATAAAGGCTGGACAGCGAAAGGGAATGATGGTGTGAAATAATCATATCGTCTACACAACCATGGAATAGCAACTGGCACAGTTCAGCCATTACGGTAGCATTTTGTAACGGTCCGCCAGTTTTTTGTCAGATTAGAATTGTCCGTACAATGCATCGTGATTATGGCATGTCAGCCACTAAATTATGCCAGATAGCCGAGAACTGGTTCCACGAAATATTCTGTGTTGCACAGAAGCTGATGAAAAGTTATAACCGCCATAAGTCATTCGTATCAAATGATATAATGTATTAGAATGCAACTGGCTTACGCAAATGCAATCGATGGACAATACATCACATGAAATTAATTCAATGGACCGAATATTTGACAATAGGAATCTATCAGTGATGGTGGCAGACAAATGAATATAGCAGACAACAGAAATGTAGACGAGATAAAGAACATAATAGGAGATCATTGACTGAACACTATTCAACGCGAGTTAAAAAGTTCAAGTAATT
Organism: Agrochola litura; assembly: GCA_949152395.1. Classification (NCBI taxonomy): domain Eukaryota; kingdom Metazoa; phylum Arthropoda; class Insecta; order Lepidoptera; family Noctuidae; genus Agrochola; species Agrochola litura. The sequence goes on from OX424512.1 coordinate 1,780,929, forward strand.
TGAAACTTATATTTGATCTACGCTAATGATGTTAAAATAACTATAGTGAATGTTAATTTTCGCCGTGTACGGTTGTACGAGTTCGTTGCCCTTCGTCCGCCATATTTGACCATAGACTATGGAGTAGTGTTGTCGGTTAACAGAGCATGACCATAAATTACAAAAGCCTCCTATTTGCTTGTTAGTCAGTTTTGTGACGCATCACCGAGTTTTTTATTTTGCATTCACTGATTTTGTTTCTGGTATTTGAAATTGGTTCGAAGTGTTCTTTCCTTATGTAATGTGCCGGTCGCCTTTTTTGGCTGGAAAGTAACGGCAGCTAATGGTCAAGATAACCATTAACACTTAAACACTGCATTATACTGTGTTAAAAAACTGCGAGGTACTATTAAACATAACCTCTACTGATTCGACACAGTTTACTGAAAACACAAACAATAGAGCAAGGTTAAATATAATAATACTGTTCTCATAATTATGAAGTCTGCAAATTATTATGATAAAGTCGAAGTGATTGTTACTTACAACTTATTTCAAGCCACACCATAGCATTGCAATGTTTATTGTGAAATATATTTGTAGTAAAGCAACAAACGAGAGTTGTAACCGCAATGTATCTTTTTTAAACATTATTTACAAGAACTTTATAAGAAATAACACGTTTTGAAATAAGATCGTATCGGGGAACTGCAATCATTAGATTTCAATCTGGTTGATTGACAACCAGATACACACAAAGTCAATACTAGAATTGAGAAATGCTGTAGCTAAGAGAATTAGTAAAACAGACATACATAATTATATTGAGGTGTTAAACGCAATCAATCTAATCGCAGTGTTAATAAAAAGTATCTTGATGAAATATAGTAATTGAGTCAATCGTATCTCTTCCTTTAATCAATAGCTTTGATTTTAATTTCTTGATCGTCTTTTAGCATTTATCTATCAATTTTCAAATCTAAAAAACTCTAAGTCAACATTAATTACAACGTATTTAAAACATAAATGATCAAGGTGATTATAAACTAGAATTCTGACATTTGACCTCCAGATAACCCGGGAAGATAATGTCAAAGCAATTTCTCTGGAACTGTAACTGTAGCGTGTGATAAGAACCGGTCCCAAGATAGAACCTTGGAGAACGCCCAAGGCGAATTTTATCATACCCAATTGAATTTTTATGCAGCTTTGATGGACAGTTTTATAATATTGTTTGAAGTTAAATAAGCGACCATGTTCGAGGAACGTCTGTAGACTTTTTAGATACCGTATTAATGTTTTCTTAATCTTAAGTTCATAATAACGGATTTGTATGCAAATTGTATATTTTTAAAACTGGAGTTGAGCTGTTGCTCTCCGTTTTTCAAAGAACGATACCACCAAAAGTAAAAAAAATAATTGTTCAAAGTCATGTTCATGACTCTACTAAAAGGAAACTTCATTCAAGTTCATTTCACATTTGGTAATATCAATAACATCCTACTTTCATAATACATTTTTAATAGAAACAATGAGACCTGCTGCACTGCTTAGAATTTTCATAGATAATTCCCGTATACATTTCAAATCATTTTCAATATCAACGTCATTTTATAAGCCCGTAAGAGAGAGGTAGTGCTTACAGTCGCCATTGACGTCGTGGTAGGCGTGTTGGCAATTTAAATCTTCTAAGATCAACAAGTTTCATCTAAACCTCGTTCGTTGTCCTTTACGACGCAAGAAGCTGTGCCAACAATAATTGCGTTAACATGACCGCACGCTATATTTAGCATCGATTAGGAACACGATCACGAGATTAGGCACACGATCTAAACTGTTAATAGATTCTGAAGACGAGATTTGTTGGGGAGTCTATTTCTAATTCAGAAATCAACCCACAATCTTCACGAGACATATTTTAAGGGATGAGATCCGATGATATATTAAGACTCATCTTGTCAATACAATCTCGATTAAGCTAGGTTGTACATCAAGATAAATATCGAAGGTTCGCTCACCGCTTACTATCTCCACAATAATACCTCCGTCTATTCCAAGTTATACGGGATTAGAAGCATTACCAATTACCATATCAAATGATTCCACTAGGTCACCGTCTGCACTGGCAACTATAAATCAAATTTAAAACGTCATTGCGCTACGGTCCACTTCTCTTTCATGCCATTACTATGTTATTTCCATGAATATTAATTTGAGCTTACCAATAGAGATGTGAAGGCAGTAGGTAATGCTTTATTGGTTCTTTTGTCCGTATATATCAGTTTTAATAGAAATGTTCATGCCACGATCTGTACATTCCACCGCCAAGCCTTTAATCTTGACTCCAATTGCAGTAGTCTTTGTGTTTTGAGATATAGAATTCTACATTATATATCAAAGAAACTTTATTGTTAGTTTTTGTTATCAATCTATCGGAATTGACGTCTAGAGTAAGGCCTCTAATTAGCATAGATTTAGTATTACTGCAAGAACTTGCCTCTATGGTATTTTTTGTTACAAGTCACGCAACGTGTGCTTGTGCATATCCTTTCTAGTCCTCAATTTGCATACTATCAGGTAGATCTTAGATAGTACAATTATGTAGAAATGTAGCCATATTCGTAATAGATTCGAGATCGCTACACAACTTCCTAGCGATTGCACATTGCAAGATGCATCGGATGGATTCTACTGAACCGAATCACATTAAAATACTTTGAAATATCATTACAGGTATCCATAATGAATTGTGAGTGATTTCACAGAATATTTCAAAATGAGGCAAGCTCTAAACAACCATTCTAAACCTGTGATTTACGTTTTAACACTTAAATATTTAGATTTTATATCTTATGTATTTATTTGCAAATCGTAAACATAGCATAATACATAATTTACATGCAAAGACAACAAAAACCAAAGGTCGCATTCATACAACAGACGGTAATAGCTTCATATATTATAATCCTGCATGTATGATGAAGTAAAGGCTGTATGACATATTGTAAAGGAAGACAGCGCTGATTCCCAACATTTGATGGATTATTAGAGATACTTTATGTTGTGCTAGAAACTAAAGGAAGAGAAATGAAAAGATTCAATTTACGAGACTAAGATAGAATATTGGTGGGAACGGAATATATACAAGAATAGTATAGAGACTGATCAAATAAATTGGGATACGGCTAGGAGAATGATGATGATGATGAACATAATGTTGGTCAATGTTGTAATAAACTAGCCATAGTAATGATAATGTAGAATTAAAATTACAACAAAGATGAAGTATTGAGAAATGATTCGGACACATAATTTTAGCATCAATCACACTCCACAAGAAACGATACAATATTAAGGTACCCCTAATCTTCCTTATGTTGCAAACAGATACAAATGAAAACCAACACCTTAAGGCTTAACCGATAAAATCTGCCAAACACATTGAGAACCTCTCGCATCATAATTAATCGGCAACGAAATCATAAGTGCGTTCCATTACTCGCCATGCACTAAGGCTTATTACCGAGGATGTATTATGAAAGGCAGTGGGCGTTGCATTTGCTTATCTGTCCGTACACGGAGCTAATACAAACACCCACGGGTTGGTATGAAATATTGCTTTAGGTGTTTCATAGGTCAATGTAAGGTAAGTGTTTTTGTATGGTTTGTGTTGATGTTTGAGCAATTAGGATGTTTTAATTGGTATGGCTAGTTTCGTCAACGTTATACTTAACGTTGGGTTCAACAATAACGTATTGCAAAATTACTATTAGGTTTAATCAATATCGTGAAAATAATGTCTTATTTGGCAGAAGCTGATACAATGTGTACTGTTTACTTTAAATATTGCCAAAAAAGTACAGTAGTCATCCTCATTATAATATACAATCGAATTTCGTTTGAACTTTGTTGTAAAGTAGTGTATTAATTAGCATTAGAAAAAATATCGACAAGAATTCTACTACTTCGAATTACAAGAGCAGTGTCCTATTCAATCTCAACTTTATTAAAGTCAACTTTCAATCTAAGATGCTGCAGAATATCAGATTTAGACTTTACGAGTAGGTTTCCTAAAAGAGTTGATCTAAGAAAGCTATAAATTACTAGTTTTATCTTTACCTATCCTTCTACACATGATCTGAGTCACACAGTTGCCAATCTGTAACATTAGACCCAACCGTTATTCGGATACAAAAACAAAGATAACGCGACGGCGTAGGAAGGAAACTTATCTAATATGGAGATAAGTGTGAGATAAATAATCGTAAAATACTTGATATGGCTGCTAAAAATATATGGAAGTGTCTCTGTAGTTAATAAGATTTAAGAAGAAAAGAGAGAAAAGACAAAATCAGTGGAATTAATCTGAAAGACGCAGATATTGAATATTGTGGTCAAAAGTGCAATAGACGTAACAAAATCAATGGTGCTACAATAAAAAATTGCATAATAGACGACGAAAAATAAGGAACTTTACAGAAGTTTCCTGTCCCAAATAAACCAACAAAAGTAACAACACCAATACCAAGAATACAGAAATAAATGCTACAATTTCAAAGAATTCAATAAACGAATTTACATAAGCAGTAAGTATTAATGCAAAAGCGATATTAAGTAAAACAATAACATTACCGCGTAATATCGAGGTCGGTGTATAAACAGGTTCATGCGCCTTCACCTCATAAGAATATAAACGTTCTAATAGATAAAGTTAATAATATATCCTTATCTTGTATATAAAAATGTTTGAAAGACGTCAAGGGTAAACAGTTTTTTGACATCCATTATTGTTTAGGATTAAATTAAGTTCAGAAGACATGAATAAGTACAGTAAAATTGTATTGGAGTCCGAAACAAATCAAGTACAGAAACAGACCAAGATAATGAAGAAGAGTAAGATTACTTTCACTTCTAATAATATATTTTTATCCTTTAATTGCTACTTCATAACAATAACAGTAGCCAATAAGAATGTTTAAATAAATTGCGATAAGGATACTTAATGAGGATCTTAAGATTTCCATTTTCGAAATAAAACACTGGCGTGACGAGCTGAACACAACACATGAGCTCTGGATCGCAAGCACTCCAGTGCTTCAATTTACAAGATGAGTCTTAATATATCATCGGATCTCATCCCTTAAAATATGTCTCGTTAGGATTGTGGGTTGATTTCTGAATTAGAAATAGACTCCCCAACAAATCTCGTCTTCAGAATCTATTAACTGCTTAGATCGTGTGCCTAATCTCGTGATCGTGTTCCCACTGCTGGGCAAAAGTCTCTCCCCATGACTTGGAAGTCATACTTTATACAGTCAGACTTTATTACAGTCAGACTTTTGCCCAGCATTGGGGTGATACAGGCTAACAGTAACAGTAAACAAAACGCTTGGACTTCAGTAGTTCAGACTAACGATAAATAGCCTCTAGAAGTCTAGACAATGCTTATGATTTTAAAGTTTCTCCAAGTGCAAAAAGTGAAATTCGTAAGTAAAATTGAAATAGTCGAATATTGTTTTGTTTGTAGGTCAGTACGAGAAATGTAGTCAAACACATGATACAGTTTTATCACAATCGATACGCCACCGATTTGTAACAACAAGATTAGAAGACTGCAATAATTGTGTTTATTGCGGAACAGATAGCTAGTAATGGTATAAATCTGGAAACGACCTTATATAAAATATAAATAATGAGGGAATGTGAAGATAATGGCTTTGATCCATTAATTAAAATGCCATTTGCCAATTATTTATTGATTTAGGATTAATAGAAGTCAGGATGTTGGTGAGAATATACTATTAGGAAGCTAATTATTTAATGGAGATGTAAAAGTATATGAAGACGATTCTAATGATCTGTATGATACTGTCGTATCACGATAAAACAATACATGTAGGGGCATTGAAAATGTAAATAGTAGAGATTTACAACAATAATATTGACCGAAAGAATCATATACTAGTAATAGTAGAGATATAATTCAATTTCTTATTCAGATAAAGATCTTTTTCAGGACGATCTTAAAAGTAAACATGATGACATAGGCAAACAATGGGTAGTTATTATTTGAAGACCATTTGTTATTGAATATTTTCTAAGACGTTTACAGTACGTAACATAACATGATCCCGCCTGTACTGTAATCCCCAAAGGGTTAGGCAGAGCAATACTACATATATATTATAAAAAACTTCGTATGTTTGGATGTTTGTTACTCGATCAAAAAAAAACGGCTGAACGGATTTGGATTAAATTTGGTAAACAGATAGTTTATAGCTTGGATTAACACTTAGGATACGCAGACGACGTCGCGGGCAGTCTTTAATAAAATCTAAAACCTAATATTAGAAGAGCTCAGTGCTCGCGTAAAACTGGATGTTGCAGACACACATACTTATTACGACACACAGGTTCCTGCATATCTTAAGTGATTGAGTAACTTTTTTACATTTATGGTTCTATTAACGTTAGCTGAAGATTAAAGGTTGTATATATTAGCTTATATTAAGTGATTCGATTAAGCGCCATTGCTTTGTTTTAAGAAATTCTTGTTAAATTTATTGACGTTTGAAAGAATTTGGGCTATCTTAGCAGCCGATGGATACCAAGAATTGATTCCGATATTTTATTTGGAATCGTTTAGAGGTATTTTACATTAATCCTTAAGAATAACATAAAAGGAATTTTGGATCATTAAACCCAACCTTAAATAAGAAATCTTCTTCAGCTTATAATCTGCGAACTTTAGTATATAATGTCACAATAAAATACGTTTAAACTTTTAATCCTTACACAATCAATTTCACAAAGTAACTTCTTCACATTCATTGGATTATGTTGCGTTTGCGCAACTGTCGCCAACAATTGCGACACGGTCGTGATTAATTATGTTTATTCATAAAACCGCAACATCCTTTTGTCTGGTGTAACTTTAACTAATGAGCATATTTTAATAGTGTTTTATTAGAATTTTGTAACGGATGACAGTTGATTAATAAAAAGATGAGGTCTTGCGATTCTTGGCAAAGAAAGGATTGGAAATACTTTTTCTTTCTTTATTTTATCTGTAGCTGCCGTAAAAAGAAATGATTGAGAGTTGCTAAATGAGGCAATCTATTTCAAAGGAGGACGGGCATTTTGGTATGTCATCCTTAAAGAAGTGATTTTGGCAATTTTTCTGGCTACTGCTGCTGATATGTGCTATGTTCAAAAGGTTGAACTAAAGGGATAAAACTACACAATTACCAGTTTACCATTCCAAGATGAAGGCCTCTTCATAAACATACAGTGACACGTTTGCTTACCGCATGTAATACGTGTCAATATAATGATTATGAAAATAATCAAAAGCCAATTAATGAAGATAACACCTCAAGTATTTATACATATTAGAATCATATTACTAATAATAAAAACTCATGTCAATATTCAAAGAAACAGCGATATATCAAGCTTCAGCTACTAAACCGATCCCATAAGCATAATCTAAGCCATTATTATAATAAAATTTAAACCTAATTTATGGATACAATATGCATCATTTTAGAATATCGATGACATTTTTATGCATTCTAATGTCAATTTCTTTAATAAATTATGACATTTCGACTCACTGACAGATACATGTAATGTTGTCATGTAAAATATATTAAATTAATACTTTGCGATTTACTTTTTCCCGTGTCCTTTGTTTACGTAAGCGGTCAATGATCTTTGGTGTTTATCTTTTTCTTTTGATAGGGGAAAAGATATTGGGAAAGACTAAGTTTTGAAACTGCATGAACGTCCAGATAAGGTTTGGCTTAACTTGATTCTCTAGAACTGTAGATAAATAAAGTCAAACTGTTAATATGGAACATGAAATGTAGCAAATTAGAAATAAGATATTGGAACAGTTTTATAGGAAACACTTAGGTATGGAATTCGTATTTTGGATTACTGTAATGCAGAGGAATTAAGAAAATGTCGTTAGGAAGAATTTGAGTATGAATGTGGATGGCTATAAGAGCAGGGGAAGACCAAAGAAACGATGGATGGACTGTGTGGAAGATGATATGGATAGAAAGAGAGTGACTACCGAGATGACGACTAACAGAGAAGTATGGAAGATAAAGTTGCGTCGAGCACTAATAAATTGGAACAAGGAACGGAGAATGATGATGATGAAGGTTACAAAGGCCACAAGAAAGATGGCAAATTGCTCAAAATATGGAATACTGGTATGCCTTTAGATGAGCTTAGTAAGAGCCAGTGATGACCATCATGGTCATGGACGTAATAATTGGGAACAAAAGTTTATGGTTGAAATATGCATCACGATACAGTCGTAGTTGTAATATTACAATATTATAAGCCCTTTCTGTTCATTTGTCTCTTAGTTCAGTGTGCTCCTTGACAAAGGCCTCCTCTAACAACTTCTACTGATTCCTATCTCTCGCAACTCTTCTCCAATTTGGACCCGCCGCTGTGAACTTTATTTCTTCTTCTCATCTTTTTTACTAGTCAAAGTATGTACTATCAGGGTAACGCATATGTTAACCACTTTGAAAACAAAATCTCGTGCACATGAACCTTTTTTTTTTTTCGTAGGTAAGCGATACTATAGCGGCCGAGAGCTGCAAGCAAGAATAGTCCTTACAGTGTACAGATATGAGTTTCTTCGATAGTACTATTCTGTTGCAGAAATAATGTAAAGTCATTATCATTATTGGCAGCCTTGTTCCACCCAGTACTGAATATAAGCCTTCTCCCTTTTGTGACATGCCTGTATACTAATATTACCTAATTATTGTTTCTTGTATATGTAACTTATGTCATGTAACGTATATTCAGTTTTTATTTTAATCCCATCTCGTTATCCTTCACGACTTTCGTATCATACCTGTTTGCCACGACGCCGTCGCTCATCAAGCAGAGTGTCGTAACATGACATTTTGTAGAATTATCAATTTGCAGTGTGACAAGTAAATGCATATTTAATGACCGGCTCCATTGCTAATTTTCAATGTAAAATTTATATCCGCATCCGAATGGATAATCTCAATTTTCTTGGATTTGATGGTGTTGCGTATGTGTGGAGTTTTATGTTGTTTTTGTTACGATTTTACTAATGTTTCGTAAGAATTGAAAATAATATATTTTGGACAAATAAATGATCTTTATAAAATACAATAAACGTAGCTATATTTAGTAACCTGTTCCGCTGAACTATTCCTAAAGAGAGAAGAGAGAAATCGACACGTGTTTCACCTCTTAACGAGTCATCCTCAGGATGACGATTGACTTGCCGCGAACCCGATTAACTATCTTTATCCAGTTTTCCACGTATTAAGCAGAGGTGAGTTGTAGTAGCTGCACCCACATTTCGCCAATTATGTTTAAGTCCCATGTATCAGGGGCGAGCCTATTGCCATCAACCGGGCACAAATCTAGACTCCGGGCTGCTACTGAGAAATTCCAGATGGAAAATCTAATAACACTTTGCCCGACTCAGAAATCGAACCCAGGACCTCATGCTCAGTAGTTGCGCTTGCGACCACTAGACCGACGAGGCAGTTATGAAGGTAATTTAAGATGTTTCGCGTTCTGTGGTTTGTATGGAGTGTGATGTATGAAGATGTGTTTGTGGATGTAACAGATGATTTTGTAGTTGCATCATAACATGCGTTATGTAAACCAAATTGTGATTTCTTCACGGATGAATGGAAGATGATCTTGTCAGACTACGCTTAGAGTGGGTACACACAGCTACACATCAAGCTATACATTTCCGGTATAAGCTGACCTCGAATTGTACGGAAATCCTATACAATGCAAGATCAACTTAAACTGCAAATGTATAGCTTGATGTGTAGCCGTGTGTACGTACTGCGACTGCAAGAATGCATGTATCTATCTTTTTATTACAATATTGTAGATTTTATTTACTAAAGTTGTGGTTAAATGAAAATAAAAGCATTGAATAACTACCTAAGATGTGCTACTTTAGAGGGGCTGTCCGTTTCAGAGGTACTTAGATATCGTCACTCATGACGGCTCCATTATTTATAACTATTTATATTGAGTTCTTCCCCGAACGACCTCTTTAACAAAGAACTTTACTTTTATCAACCATGAAGTGTATTATAGAATTCCTTTTTATATTGCTATCTTTCACTAGAAAGTTCTTTCTCCTGTTGATAAAAATTAAAGTTAAGTTATTAACAAACCATTGATAAAAAAAAATCTTCAGAAACATGTATCATATTTTATCTACAGTAGGTACCTGCTGTTATGTCTTCAGCATGTTAGCAAGATATGAAACCATACTTAGATTAGAACCTTGTTAATTTACACAAAGCAAATGACGACGTCCAAAATGTGACGCACCCATTTCACCAAAGAAAGATTTCACCATTTCGTAGACACATCAAACTATACATTTCCAGTATAAGCTGATCTCGTTTTATATAGGATTTCCGTACAATGCGAGGTCAGCGTATACTGAAAATGTATAGCTTGATGTGTAGGGGTGTACACTCGTGTTAATTTCTATCGTTCACTCAGTTCACTCTCCGTTCAGTACAGTGACTAGCGCAGTTTCGACAAGATGACGTAAGGATCGTGTGTTTTATAAGAACACTCTCGTTGCTTCGTGTGACATAATGTAGGTTCGGTGCTTGACCCGGAGTACAAGCGAATAGCGGGACTTTGAGTACACATGACGACATATTAACGTATACATTCCCAGTGTGTGCTGACCTCTTATAGTACGAAAAGCCTATACAACGCGAGGTCAGCTTTATTTGGAAATGTTATAGCTTTATATGTTGACGTAAGTACGTCTACTGTTTAAGGAGTAAACGTGTGATAAGTTATAAATAGAGGTTAATTAATTAGGTGTTTTGTAAGGATTCCGAGAAGTTAATGCACGACGTGTTTAGTTTTATAATAAGCGTGAGATAAATTTAGTAAAATGGAAGGTGGTGATGATCAGGATATTCAAGGCACTAAGTTACTAGGTATGGTAATGTTAGTGTTTTTCACCTTTCAGTACTTCGTCTACTGTTTTCTAATCATCTGGTGACGTCGCGATCAGCTCGCTAGTTGTGGATTATAGAAGTATTTCTTGCCGTGCTGAAAAGATCAGCCCGTCAACACGGCAGCCCAGAACAAGACTTAGACATATGGTTCATTTTTTTAAATCATTCTTTACTAGCATGTCGTACGAAACTTTTGAAAAAGGAAAAAAGAGGTTTATTTTTTGAGTTGATACTACTAATACTGAAAAAAATATAAGGGTTTTACACACACATAACATCACGCTTTGTTTTCACGAAGGGTCGGGCAGAGGTGTACCTACCTATAGTACACTCACATTTCGCCAGTTATGTGAGGGTAAGATAAGGGGGACGGAGGGGATAAGGGCTACGTTTTTATCCTTTGGCTACGGAACCCTAAAAAGGCATTCTATGGAATACTTTTCAAAAGAAAGTAACTTCTAACGCTGCATTTTCCAACTTGGACCACAATGCCATTGCAATACTAATATGTGAGCGAAACTAGTTAACTTTTGTACATGTACCACACATTACAACTCAATGGTTTATGTACACAAATGTCAATGTGTGCGAGTATCAATTACTTACATACGTGACGAAATTGAATAGAAGTAATTGAGATATCGAGAATCGAGATAGATGGGATCGATTCAGAAAATGTCGATTTTATTATGCAATCGATTTTGTAAAGGTTGTCTAAAGACCTCTAAGTTATAATAGTTCAGGCTAGTTATGGAGTCGGTAGCTAAACCAACTATGTAGTTGAGTAAATGACGGGTGATAATAATATAAAATGTTTTGACCAGAGGTCAGTTTTATTATAGGGCTTATTAGATTTGTGTTAATAGTATCCATAAAAGTGTGAGAGAAATATTGCAACGCAATGAGTTAATAAGAAATTATTCTGATGTGCTTTTTATATGACAACAAATTGGTAAAAGACACAATCTTAACAAATTGCAAAAGGAGAGAATCTGAATAAATTGGAAAAGGAGAGAATCTTAACAAACGGGAAAAGGAGAGAATCTGGATAAATTGGAAAGAGAGAGAATCTTAATAAATTGGAAAAGGATAGAATCTTAACAAATAGGTAGGTACCCGAGTAGGTATAATTTTAAAATACAAAAGCAACTTGGTCTAAAAGTTAAATTTCATTACATTATGCAATTACCTATTTAATAATATATCAATAATTTTTTTCACTCTATCTTTTACCAGTGATCGCAATTTTATATATTACGGTAAACTAAATTACAACGTATTATGTAGGACACACAAAATTGTTGATATTGATAATATTTCGATCTTTTGTTGCAATCGACAATGGTATCTCTTATCAGTCCGCAGTATTATCAGACATGTCTCGTGTGACGTAATCAATCACCTGTCAAATGATTTTCAGATAATATAATACATCAATAGTAACCAGCCTATTACTGTCCCACTGTAGGGCAAATACCTCTTCTCATACAGAGAAGGCACGAGCATTTATCAGCACGGTTACCCAAGCAGGGTTGGCGATTTCAGACTTAAATCTGAAAGTCTAGGTTTCCTTTCCTCACGATGTTTTTCCATCACCGATGTCAGTAAGGTCCAACATAATAATATAATCGGAGATATTCGATTGTTCCGAAGTTAACCGAATGCAAACAGATGAAAGTTAACTTACGACTGATGAGAGATAAAATAATTAATTGGCATATTGATAAATTGTGAGTAAATCAAGTGCCTCATCTGGAAACATACAATGGAGCAATAAATTAAGTATTAAATTTGTTGTATGATTATGTTCGACCAAAGGTCTTCTAATAAAATGTGAACTGTTATCACACTAATCAGGATAATTAATTAAATTTATAATACGAATGTTTTACTATCATTAAAAGTCACTGTGTAATTTGATAACATAATTTTTTACATTCCATACATTTACCGATCTAATGTAAATTGGTCACAGAAACCTTTTTCTTATTGACTGTAATTTTCAAAGATTTTGAACATAAAAAATTTGATCAAGAAGACATCCACTGATCATCAACATTTCAGCCGAAAAACGTCAGTATTTGACTGAAAGGAGCCTCAAATATTAATCAAAAAATACCACAACGAGCCGTATAGTAAAAACAAATTAAGAACAATGCGCACCTCTATTATGAAATCAAACTACCAACACTGATTACTACTTACAAATACGTGTCTATTTCATACAAGGAGTTAACGTGGTAGAATAAATTGATAGAAATGGGTCAGTCGCCACATAGGAGCATAGACTGACAATACGTCAGTTTTAATAAACAACTATGATTTAGATCAGAAACATGTTACTATTGCGTGTCAATTTGAGTCCAGCTTGAATAAAGTCACAATTAGAAAAATTAGGAAATTAATATTTTAAAGAGAAAAGATTAGTTTTTTTGTGCTGCCAGTCTTCTGGGCACGTTTCCGGATGACAGCGATGCGGACGAATACTTCGAAGCCTAAGTGTCGTTTTGTTTTTATTATTTTTATTTATACAGATAGTTAGTCTTTTAATTTAGTACCTAATGTAAATAGTTAGCTGTGTTAAAAACTGTAAAATTAAATTTTTATATTGAGATATACCTAATAATCAATTAATTTTTTTGTATGTTTGTTTTTTTTTCACGCTGAACGGATTTGGATGAAATTGGACACATGGGTAAACCATGACCTGGATTAGGACATAGGATACTTTTTATCCTGATATTTCCACGGGATGGAGAATTATGCGGGTGAAACCGCGGGTGTTGAATATGAAAAGAAACTCCAAATACGAGCTAGTAGCCCTGCTGTCTGAAAAGCAAATGTAGAAACAAAAATAGTGGTTAACTTCGATTTTAAAGTCGATTATAGTTAAATCAAGAGACTATTTCAATGTAAAGCAAATTCATGCAATAATCTTAAGTATTTTGATCTCCATTGTCCAATTAACGATATTAACAAAGATGATTAATGATTCTTACATTACATAGCATGTAGCAATATTCGTCTCTTTAAATTGACAGCATGACTTTTGAAACCAGTGGCGCTAATGACTGACCTACATATTATGACGAATATAAACAAGTAGGTATATTATACCTACACTTATATTATCTCTTATCTAAAATACAGAGACAAAACACACAGTCTAATTAAATATAGTTAATCTAGATTTTGTGATGTTCCTAATTAGCTTAGTGATAATTTTCCTTTGTTTAGAGCTAGATTCTAGATTGCAGTATGTTTACTTTTCAAATACCTACTCGTAGGTACCGAAGTATTGGTAGGCATTGATTTTAGATTTTAGAGTATGAAACAAGCCGTGGTTTCGACAGTGTAAAACCTTACTACTCTTAAAAAGGTTACTGGACTGAAAAATAAAAAAATTACCTCAGGCCTCATCCTACGTCGATTAGCAGAAATTCAAAAACAAATGACAACAACCTTTAAGTCAGTGCAATGAATTAGCTCCAAAAAGCATGCTTCACTTATGAGACAGAAAAATAGGAACCTAGGAACTTGCTTATCTCTATTTATCAGATACGATCGAAGACATTATATAAGATATTATACTTGTTTAATCAAGAAATTGTACAGCAATCACTACATATTATAAAAAGTCGCGCCACATCTGTCTGAACGCGATAAACTCAAAAACTATCAAACGGTTTTCAAAAATGGACAGAGTGATCCATGGTTCCGTCCTGGAATCCTATTTTTCAGTGTACAATTCATTAAGGTTTTGAATAAATTGGCAGAAATATGACGATGATTGTTAAAGATATCAGAAAAAATCAGCAAAATACACGTATTTGAAATGAAAATGAAATTGTTTATTCTGTAAATAGGATATCGGAATCACTTTTACACGTCATATTTAAAAATATTAAAAATAAGCTAGATGAGTTCTGCGTTTCCTATCTGACTACTTTGAGAAGAAAGGCCGAAACAAACTCGAGGTCGCAGTCTCTTTTAAACATAACATAACATAACATCACGCCTTGTTTCCCCGAAGGGTTGGGCAGAGGTGTCCCTGTAGCAGGTAGGTACACCCACATTTCGCCAGTTATGTTTAAAGTGTGTGTCTCTTTTAAAGTCCAGACATAATCTTGGTCAGGCCATATGAGGACCATGTAAAGTCTGAAATGGTATTTTGAGGAAAGAACCACACAGATTTGAGTGGACCTGTCCAGTCAGTGCAAGCATTTGTCAGTAATCCGTGTGCCGCCGACTGATATAGGCATATGATTATGCTCTGATATCCGAGCGAAGCCGGGGCGGGTTGTAGGATATATTTTATGTTAAAAGAAGAAATTTCACGCGAACGAAGTCGCGGGCAAAAGCTAGTAAAATATAAAATCAATACGCATAAACTCATTGTTTGTTCAATTCATGGTAACATTTAGAAATCGAACTTAAAACCTTGACCACAACCGCATTACCGACCACTGAGCCAACTTTCTTCTCTTCCCTTAGTCAAATCATTTATTTTAATTATGCACATAAAAAGGCACTTTTGTACGTCAAAATTTACAAGAAAATATAATTAATTGAACCCTTAGGTATATAACGTAACATCACGCCTCTATTCCCCGAAGGGTTAGGCAGAGGTGTACCAATTGTACAGCCACATTCTGCCAGTTATGATTAAGTCCCATGTAATGGGGGCGAGCCTATTACCAGGGACTGAATTACCCAAAAATGTTGGCAAAACCTACCTTTAAATTTCAGTATGGCGTCATACCGTTAAATAAGGGTTACCGAAATATATCGATACCGTTCTTTTTTCAGTAGCGGAATATTGAGGTTGGAAATGCTTACCGGTATATTTCGGTAACAGTACTATAACCTTTAAAGATGTATCGGTAGCAGAACCTAAACCTTAATAAATAGGGGTTTTCTTTGACGCACCGCTGCCGCACTCTGTCGGTCACTTGCGGATTGTAACTCAGTATTGGTTTTTATTTCCGATCGGAAGGACACGACTGTGTAAGCACCCTGCCGCGCCGCGCCGTCTCGCATGTTTTTTGGTACCGAAATTATGTAAAGATTAAATATCGGTTTAGCCCAACCTTTTTTATAAAGGTATCGGTACAGCTCAACCTTTATTTTAAACCGGTACCGGTATATTTTTAAGGTATCTTAACCTTTAACCGTAACCGCTTTCAGTCCCTGCCTATTACCATCAACCGGGCACAAATCTAGACTCTGGGGCTGCTACTGAGAAATTCCAGATAGAAAAACTTAATGACACTTTGTCCAACTCGAGAATCGAACTCAGGACCTCATGGTCAACAGTAGTGCTTGCGACCACTAGACCAACGAGGTAGTCTTAGAAACCATTGGACTGATTAAATGTCTATTTATTTAATATTATTCTCATATTTTAGTATGCCAGCAGTAAATAATAGTTCTATGCACGAAATGAATTACGATGCAATTATTCAGTTTCAGCCAATTTGTTTAGACATTTGTCTTGTTTCTCTGTCTGAAGTCTGGAGTAGCTTTAGTGTCAATTATTTTATTGAGTAATAACCTTATTAACATTTTAAACGTACAGCTTAAGTTTATATATTGGTCCTTTGATTCTAATAAAAAGTATAAAGACCTATCTTTATGTTAGACAAAACTAATTTGCGTAAGCGTCAGTTGTCCTCAAAAGCTTTCTTCTTGATGTCTCCCCAAAACGAAATACCTAGTTCTTTAAATCATGATTGATGGAGAAAACTCCATCGAGCAATCAAACAAACAAATTGAAAATATTGACTGCATCCGTCACAGTAGCAAGCGATCTATCAATGTACGTCAAAACCGCGTCAAAAGTTTAAAACGAACCATTGTACTCAGCCATTACATAAAGACGGGCTATCAACAAACAATTCTGCGAAAAAGTAAAAAGTTCAAAAAAAGAACTCAAAAATAAAGATGGCCGGCCATTAGTTTTGTAACGATTGCACAAGATGGCGGCGCTGACCTAAGACATTTCCCGCCAAAATGCTACCGGCTACCGTGGCGTAACTTGACTGATGGTGACTTTTGGGGCTCAACACCTTTGTTAGCCAAATCCTTTTCTTTTAACCAACCTCGTTAGTTCTTTGTTCTACGATTATGTCACAGATTTGCTGCCGAAATGGTGGCACAGATCTTTATCAGGATAAGTAGATAGGAACTGTCGAACTCGCTGTTAATCTTGTTTATTTTAGATCAGTGGTGTTTAACGTTGGCAAAGCCGGAGGCTCTATGCAGCTGTTATCTATAATTAAGTCGAAAGTAGTTAACACAGCTTCTTAGCCAATGGAATTAGATAATACGGAAGCAAATAGTCATGCCTTGTCGAGCTAGATATGCCGAAAGTCATGAAGTTTGGTCAAATCAACTCCTTTTTTTTGGGTGGGAAATTGTCAAATAACTTCTCCCGCTCTGGGCGGAGCGGGAGGGCGTGTCAGAATCTTACTGACTAAAATCCACCCGTGTTCCTTCGGTTGCCCTGTTGCCGGGAGCCAAGATCTCCCTTTCGGTTTTCTTCGCACCTCCGGCAGGCATCGGTCCTAGTGGACTCTGTCAATTCTGCTGACATCTCTTTGAGGCGCGCGTGGAACACAACGCACCGTCGACCCGGGGTCAAATCAACTCCTCAAAGCGTCCCGTCAACCTTTCAAATCCGTTTTTGGCATTTAGTAACCATCTTCAAGTCATCAGCATCATTGTGGCGTATTCTTGATAACTGAACTAAGTAAGTATTTATTTAAGTAAATGACGGCTAAATAACGACAGTAAGTGTAATATTGTTGAAATAACTGCACTTTAGAGTTATTATCTATCGTGAAATAACAGTTTTTTTTTACGTTTATATCGAAATAACGAAAGGGTGATAACCGTTATTTGTTTAATGTTATAATAAATGGAGAATAGTGGTGCACATTGCTACCGAGTGCATTGTTGAGTATAGGTTAACATAGTGCATAAGTGACTAGATGATTCAACAGTTTTAGAGTACGTTGACCTTTTGAGACATAATAGTTTCTTATGTATTCTCAGACACATTTCGCTAATTCAATGTAAACTCAGATATTTTACGTTTGGGGCCATCATAGGTTTTCAGTTCATACCATATTGGGTCAGTTATTTTTAGCTAGGTACTACATCGTGTTACCCAGTAACTGGGTTGTGGAGGTCAGGTAGGCAGTCGCTCCATGTAAAATATTTGTATTCAGCATCCCATTAGATTGGAAGCCGATCCCAACATAGTTGGATAAAGGCTAGGCAACTGATGATGACCATATTGGGATAAACGTTAGGACAAGAGGATGAGGATGATGATTATTACGTAAAAATGTACATTACTGAACTTGGACCTCTAGGCTGCTACGATGAACTGGCTATTGGCCAGTAGGTTCGTGATCTGTTCCTGCACCAAGTAAAGATGCTGCTGTGTTGTCTTTAAACTTTTCGGTCCATACAAGTTATGCTAGAAAATACTGTTGATTGGACTGAATTAAAACAACAAATGTTTGCATTGTATATACTTAGACTGTTGATACTAAATTAACAACACTATGAGGCATTTGTTTTAAAATCCTGATTGGCCTAGAATCGATTGGTCAATGGAGTGTTTCTAGTCCCTAGAACCACTCCATGGACTCATCGGGCTTCTATAAATATCTCATTATCCAATAGGATTTTCCAATTCAACCGATTTCCATCTACTGAGCAGCAACCTAAGACATCATAATATATTTTAATAACAACTTCTCTACAGTTACAAAAGGTACCAAAGGTCATTTTGGTTTATGGTAACACTGACAAAGCCGCGGTCGTGGAAAATGTCGATGATTGCAACATTACAATTTGTAACGCCCTACCAATGATTAATATTGCTTGGACTCTTAATATTTGTTTGATATTATCGCGACATCAAGTGAAATTAATTTACAGCTTTGACCCGGTTCCTATATCCATAACGAAGCGGTATTCCAATGGTAATTGCATTTCTAAATAAAGTCCATATTATTACTTACCTACCTTAAATAAATTTTAAATAATTTGTATAAATTATATATAGAAATTATAATTATAAGAGACCGCACTATCGCAATAAGTAATAATGATAGTTGTAAGGGAGAAATAAATAATAAATATCTATTATTATTATCACAGAAAACGGCTACTACGCTCTATTATTTGTAGAGATTCTTAAAATATCAATCACGGTAATTATCTCCATAAAGTATAATTTAATTATCAATTTGATTGCAGTTGGTCGTTATGTACGCGCTTGACTTTCCTTATCAAATAATCATCTTTAATTCCCACTTTTCAAATTCAAAGCACGTCGTTCATTTTTATACCTTTTATAACTTTTATTATCTAAATAGCGTAATCCAATTAATTAAGGACCACACTAAATGAGCTAGTAATTACTAATAAAATTATGCAAATAGACTGCCATATTAAGAGATATCAGAACTATCTGCTAAGTAAAGGACTACAATTAACATATTTACCTGAAGTACTGCGAACAGTTATAATTAGCGTTAAGTTGAGTAACTCAAACACTCTACTCTGTTAAATAGGTTTATTTCCTGACATAAAGCTTAACTGGCTATTAACGTTAACCAAATAAATGGCAGTTCTGTGTTAACTTTAATTTGTATCTCATTAAAACAAACATTTGAGTACAAAAATCTATGAAACACACAAGAGAAACATGACGAAACAGAAACATAAATAAATAAAAATTACAATGTAAAGCAAATACAGCGATTACGTTGCCCAAAAAACCGAATATCAACAAAAAGTTAGATACACTTTAATTATAATATTTTGTCAACCGACATGAGAATCGAGACAAAAACTGGTGACCTCCAGAACTCGTAACAATAGCATATCAAATTCGCGTCACAGTTGCTAGTTAGCGCGAGTACCGTGACGATTGACAATGGTTGGGCATCTCTGACCGCTCGTACTTTCGCTGCGCCGCGCGCGCGTCACCCAATCACAGGACTTCATGACGTCAAGAGGCCAGGTAGTGTCAACATTTTTTTAACGTTCACATAACAAAGTTTATTTACACAACTAAATTATTTGATTTCTCTTCTAATTAATTAACTAATCCAATATTTGGAGAATTATGTAAACTTTAAGCAAATTAGATTTCTATTGATATGATTATTCATATCTTCACATTAATAATGATCTTTATGGCTTAGTGTTAATCGCTTCTAACTAAACCAATTAACAGTCTATACCTTCATAATTAACATTTGTAAGAATTATTTAAAAAATAATGTGCTGAATTTGTAACCTATTGGGATCGTGTGACAGACATTATTAAATTACCGGAAACCTTACTTATAATATTATAAAGCCTTGGCACATAGGATTAGTGTCGCAAAATGCTAATTTTCAAGCGGAATTTCTTAACTGTTTTTTTTTTTACTAAAGGACATGTGTAAATAAGACCTGTACAGCATAGCTATTCACAACCATTTGACAGGTTGTCGAATCGAAAATGACACATTTTCAATTACTAGTTTGCTTTGCCCCCGACAGCAAACAGGCTTAACTTAGCTGTCGGAAGAATGACGGCTGTCTATTTGATTTAAACTGTCAAAATTAACGGGTTTTGAATTTGTGAACAGCCTTAAAAGGCTCTTTTTTACAACATTCGTTGATGTTCGATTCGGCAGGGAAGTGTGTCGAACGGTTGTGAATAGCTGTGCTGAACTGGATAACATACCTACGAGTCCTACATGTTTTTCATTATTTACATAACAAGCCTTTTCCATAGACTTGTTATCCGATAAAAGATAAATTCTCAGTTAATCATTATTTGTTAATTAATCGCTATTGGATGTATTTGGGTTAACCCATAAATTAATCGAATTTTCTAGGAAATTTAGATGTTGTTTATGGTTATGTAAGTAATGTGGGAGAAGGACCATAGTTTTCTAAATTAATTTCGTCAGTTTCGTGTCGCAAAAGACCAGTTAATTTTTCTAAAATAATTTCGGTAAACTATTAACTAAGTTTTTGTGAAAGGCGACTAACGAAATGTATTTATAAGGCTGATTTGAAGGGAAAGGCCGGGCGAGGACGCCCTAGGAGGACTTATACTGACCTTATTGGTGATGTTCTTCAGAAAGGCCAGGTGCGTAGTACTCGCAACCAGCGTGCATGTATGACCAGATGTATGAACGTAGACGAGGCAAGAGGAGTATGTAAGGATCGTAGCAGGTGGCGTTCTGTAGTTTCTGCCCCCCATAGGAAGAAGGCGTGAGTTTATGTATGTATGTAAACTCTGAGTTCGTTTTTCATTATTATTGTTTATTCTTTCTTGCATGGAATTAATTGGACGATGGATGGACTGTGTGACAGATGATATGGCAAGAAAGGGGGTGACTACCGAGATGAGGACTAATTGAGAAGTATGGAAGATAAAGACATGTTGCGCCGACCAATAATAATAACCGCCATATCTCTACGTTGACGTCGTGGTGGGGCTTGCGCGCTCCGAACTCTGGGTGTGTGCCGGTAAAGTTTACTTTGCCGAAACAGGTCTAGGGTGAGGAGTCAGACCAAGAGAGATACTAAAACCCGCAGGGCAGCATGTGGCGAGCTGTTGGGCAGTAGCTACCCCACGGACCCTATCTCCCGGGAGAAGTCTTGTACCTCACGTCCTCACCTCTGGCTTGCCTTTATTGGCCGGCTAGAGTGAACACTGACGAGCAACAGAGCTCCCACCTCATTCTTGCCTTTATTGGCTGGCTTGAGTGGAGATTCACAAGAGCAAACATGCTCGGAAGAAGGAAGTATTCCAGTAAGATGCTAGTAGGGATCTTGACCGTACTTCCGGGATTGTCCTGATAGCCGTGGAATACCTCTCCACTCCTCATAAGCACCTCAGGACATGTTGCTCCCTTGTCGCTACGACACTTTGTGCTAGTGACCGTTTTCGGGGGCCCATTATTGAGTGTGCATGTCACCCCCTGCCATTTTATCCGTGTACATATAAACATTGATCAGGCAGGGGCCATAGTCCTTCCATAGTTCCAGGTAACCAGTCTACTTTAGCCACCCAAACCCATAGTCAAATATCTTTGTTTCCATTTCCTGCAATAGTCCTACACCAACCCGGGGTTGTCCTCTGGTCTCTGGTGCACTTGCATAGTGCATACAGGGATAATCGTCGGTTGGTGCCTCATTTTTTTAATAGCGTCTAACGGGCCTCTACGAGCTGGCTTCGGCCCCTTGTACGCCTTCCAAAGGACCGGGATCCATGGTCCCGAGAATAGTTAAAAACTAAAAATAAAATAATATATGTGTATTTATATTATGCTTATTTTAATATAATTGGAATGAGGGCAGGAGAATGATGATGATGATGATGAAGTCACAACTATTCGCCAGCACACTGCTAACTTTTTCCCTCCATTTTGTCAAGTGACAGATGACAGCTGTCAATCTCTTGACATAATACTAAAACACAAGAATTCTTCAGTGATACATTTGAAAAAAAAAAAAATTGCCCACGTTCGCACGGACGTAATAAAATCACGGCGGGATTTTATCGCACTGGATTTTCAACTCTCGGTGTTGAGCCGAGCGTTGAGAATCCAACGCGCTGGGACGCACTCTCGTCCCAGCGCGTTGACAAAACACACTTGAATTTTCAAGTCTCGGCGCTAAGCAGAGTGTTGAAAATCAAGTGCACGAAAAAAAATCGCTGCGATTTTATTACGTCCATGCAACGTCGGCTAAATCCTACATTGGAAAATAAACAAAAAATGTTGATCCTGGTCCATCAGGAAACTGCAATTAATCAAGAGGACTTTTGGCCGAAAGGTGTCGTATATCGACGTTTCCGAGGACGGTTACGCGACACCACGCAGCGATACACGACGCCGTCAACATTACGTGTATAGTTACAGTTGTATAAGGTTTTTAATATGTATTAGTTTATTATTGTATAAGATTATTTTGTGTATTCTATTTATGGGCCTTAGTTGCCTGATAATAAAGTGATTATTATTCCCTTTATTTAATTTCAAAACATACCATTTATATTTTTAAATATTCTTATAAAAAAATTAAAAAAACATTTAAAAATATAAAAAATAGTCGCCCACCGGTGTCGGGAACAGGGTCCAAGCCACCGGTGGTCAGGGCTCCTGAGAGAGGAACCTCCTAACAATACGCGCCGTGTCCAGGAGTACTGCTTATTATTATTATTATTAATTGGCCCATCTTTCATAAATCTACAGTACATGTTCCTTCAAGCATTTAACACCGATAACTATTGCATAAACCATTATTATTAAATAAGGAAGCTTAGCATAAGTGGCCATAATGTGTCGTTTCTGATTCAACTTCCATGATTTATTATTCTATTGAATGTACCAAGATTCTTAAGAATTATTATCAATTTCCTATAACGGTAAGCAGCACTTAAAGGTCTGAAGTTATTTCCTCTGTAATTATCTGTATCATTAAACTCTAGTTAAATGGAATACTATTTCTAATGCAGAGTACATTGGAATTAATACGAATGAAATAATTATGTTAATAACCATAATTGGTGTTATCTTTCGTTTATAGATAAAAGGCGGTGAACTATAGTCATTCTAACCTAGGTGTTTATCCGGTTTTATCGTAGCTGAAAATTCTCCAGCAAGGATAAAATTACAGGCCCCGAGACTTTTTAATTTTGTGTTCAGTGACGGACGCAATGCAATACATTTTAAAATATAAAATGTCAAATTACTCAAAAATTGTTGACATTGGCATAGGGGTCATCAGGGGTCATTTGGTTGCAAATGACTTCTCCTACATCCGCTTAACGGATTGCCCTTGACGTATAACAAATAACTCTGTATATTAAAATAGACAGAAGTTATGCCTTATGTCGCACCTGTCTACGGGAGCCTCGGAATGGCAAGCTAGTATTACTAGATAAATTAAAGAATTTTTGTAGTTTCTGGATATTAATGTTTGCCACGGGGGCAAGTCCCTGAGTAAATTAATAATAATTCGCCAGGTCTTCTTGTCCTTGTCATTTTAATAACAATGGTGTAAGATGGCAATTGATTTTTAACCGACTTCCAAAAGGAGGAGGTTCTTTTTTTTTTTTTTTGTATGTTTGTTACGCGATTACCTACTCCACCAATTATGAATAGATTTTGATGATTCTTTTTTTGTTTGGTAGATCATACTTCAGAGGTGGTCCCATATAATTTTTTTAACTTTGCTTGGGTAGTTTTGAAGTTAGCTTCAATTATACGTATTTTTTCCCACTTAGTATGTAGATGATATGATAACTTCTTGTCACTGTTATTTACATAGCAGGTAGTGGTATTCAAATTTGTGTGGGGTAGGTACCACAACTAAAAAGTGAAAAATAAAAACTTTTTACAAAAAAAAAACAACCGACTTCAAAAAAAAAAACACTACAAAGTGAAAAATAACTTTAATTTCGGAAGTCGGTGACAAAGAACGAAAATTCAAAACCAAAGACACCGACTTCCGAAATTAAAGTTATTTTTCACTTTGTAGTGTTTTTATATCTTATCTGCTATAAAAAATTAAAACCTAAACACAACAAAAAAGCCAACTAAAAAGGTATGAACAAGAAAGTAACACAATAACACCGGTTTCGGTTTTCGTATAAACGGAGTCACACGTAATTACTAAATTATGTCAAGTAATTAAATCGTACTCTCTTTTGGCTTGGCCGTGGTCGGGTTAAAATAACTGAAGAAAAACCATAAACATGGCGGTCATCACGCCCCAATATCAAACTCAAATAATACAAATAAGTTAAAAAAAAAAAAATGCCTCTTGCCGATCAACCTAGGAAGTTGTCGACTGCTTAACCGGACTTTCCTGTGGCTGCCTCAATAAATGAAAGCCTCCAGCCAGGGCATAAAACTTAGAAACTAAGCGCCTACACGCTATGGGCCCCCTGTGGGGTACGCACCTCGGCTTAGGGCGAAGCTTGGGGAGGACAGCAAGGGATAGGCTGGATCGGAAAACGGCTCGCATCGCATCGGATCGAACGGATTTTACAATATTTTAACGATATTAAATCGTGTACACAGTATTTAAAGTCTATATTACCAAGCCGCGCACAGCAGCTTGACCGCGGGCGTCTTCTGCGACACGCGATCGCAGCCGAAAGTATGCTGCGACGCGCGATTGGCTACGTTCGCCTGTCGTCGTATCCGATCGGATCCTTTCGGCTGTTTTATGATTATTTTCTTTTCTACTAATGCAATAGCCAACAATACTACGTCAACTACAACGTATACCAATACGTTCGCAAGCGACGGTTCGGAGCCGATCGTATGCGTCGACATCCTGCCGGACGTGATCGGCTGTCGTCGCATCCGTTCGTATCCTTTCCGATCCGATGCGATGCGAGCCGTGTTATGGGTTTTTGCTATCAATTATGAATTTCTCAGTAGCAGCTCGGAGTCTGGATTAGTACCCGGTTGATGGCAATAGGCTTGCCCCCTATTACTTGGGACTTAGACTAGGGATGGCGATTCTTTCCGAAAAAGATTGATTTTTAAATCGATTCGAATCGTAAGCTGATGTACCGATTCACAAAAAAATCGAGATCTAAAAGACCAAATTACAAAAAAAACGATTGTTTTTCAAGTTTGCATTTATAATGTAAATATAAACCCATTTTATGAAAAACAAGAACCATAATAAATGATCTCTTATCACTACCAGTGAAATCAGTTTTTTTTAGTTCAGGGAATTCGATAATAACAATTATTTTTATTACCATATCAAAGTCACATCAGGTATGAAAGAAGACATTTATTTTCAAGCTGTATTTATTACATGAAAAACAAAAAAAAATCGAATGGCGATTTTCAAGGGTGAAATATCGAGTCACTGAATCGATTAAAAAAATCGGTCGTTTGAGCCTGAAAAATCAATTCTTCGATTAATCGATCTCAGATCGCCATCCCTAACTTTAGACATAACTTGCGAAATGTGGGTGTAATTTAGGTATACCTCTGCCCAACCCTTCGGGGAAACATGGCGTGATGTTATGTTATGTAAGAAGTCACTATCATTTAAGTACCTACATTATCAGTACACATTCCAGTCACCGTCCTTGCGAACATTCCGACACTACAGTCTAGAGGCGTGTCTATCTATAAATTACGTTAATTTTATGTAAGGTTTGCAATTAAAGAAATCGTGAGTCCAAACGTCTGGTTTGTATTAGTGTCGTGGACAGATACGAGATCTTATTGAGTTTGTTAATTGATTTTATTATGTGGAGCCGCAGGTGGAATTTTGATGATGGTTTTGATATTAAATTATAGCTGTAATATGGGCTTGTCAGATATTAGAAAGAAGTGTTGAAGGTTCTGAGGCTCATTCGTGAAATATTTTAGTTTTGAATTCAATTGCATTTGATGGATATTGCTGTCAAATTGACACATAATCGATTCATGGCAATGATACCCTTTTCTGTGTCAATTTGGCGATTATTTGTGTCGAAATCGGTTCGATACAGAACGCATATATTTTTAATGGTAGGAAGCATTTTTGATGGCAGCTTGTTCGCAGCTAAAAGAGATTTACATCAACTCTTCGAATATTGGTCTTAGCTATAAGGCTCGAGGAGCTCCTGGCTAAGTAATAACAGCCGCACGGGTCGATCCATCAGGTTAAGCTACGTTTGCCGGGGTTCGTCCGTGGATGGGTGATCACCTTAACATACCGAGACTCCTCCGTGCCTCGACAAGCGGTCCCGTCCCGGCTGTCATTCGTGGATCTTTGATACTCATTACGGGTCGTGAGAAGCCTGAAAGTCTGACAACCAGTCTTATCAAGGGGTATCGTATTACCCAGTTACTGGGTTGTGGAGGTCAGATAGGCAGTCGCTCGATGTAAAATACTGGTATTTAGGTACATCCGGTTAGACTGGAAGCCAGACCCAACATAGTTGGGAAAAGGCTAGGCAGATTGATTGAGCTTTAGCTAAGGCTATATAATTTTTCCGTGTCTAAAAACCTCAAATATTATTATTTAATAACCTCACCACTTATCACGTCGGCAGTTCCTTAATAAATTACCATGACAGGTCGACTCATGAAGTCATGAGTATTCTCTTACACACAGTAAACATTGTTTGATAAGCGTTGTTATCTTAACCCAATTGTAGAGGTCAACGTACCTGCAACAAAAAGAAAATAAACGTTAGAGATAAATAATTATATAAATAAATATTATAATGAGGCATAATCTGACGTTGTCAGACATGTTGCGCCGACTCCAAATACCAATGTGGCGGCATCTATATCGTCACATGCGAACTACGCATCAAAGACCAGCAGTGCTATTCTGTAAAAATCTCACCGTGTATGCTTAGGTGAAGTGAGCTTAAAGTGAGCTGTCATTCCACCATTATGCTCGGCATTGACACTATTGACAGCTCACTTTCAAGCTCACTTCACCTAAGCGTTCACGATGAGATTTTTACCGAATAGCACTGCAGTACCATAAGTGCGTAACTTATTTTCGTAAACAATTTTGCCTAATTTGTTTCATTTTGACAGTTCAATAACATTCATTGCGTTATTTACGTTGCTGAGCAGATTTTTTTCCAACTTATGAACCAATGGATTAGCAATGTTTCAAATCGAAACAGATTCTGATTGTGTTGCATTAGGGTTCCCTCTATCTGGCAGAATCTTAATGCTCCGAAATTCATTTGGCATAACACACTTGGCATTATCTTCTTTAAACGAATATTTTAAAGGAATAAAAATTATTTAATATAATTATTGTTTGACTGAATTTTTATATGTCCGAATTTACAATGGCATACTTTTAAGATGGCAGAATTATAATTGGCATAATTACCTTTGGCAAAGTTAAAATTCCGCATAATTTCGTTTAGCATAACGTTTATTTAGTGTGACAATTATTTGGTAAAATTTCATTTGGCATACTATGAAGATGGCAGAATTTCATTTGGAATAATTTTATTAGGCATATTGCCATTTCTACAAAATAGCACTTTTGACCTTAAATAAAAAATTAAAATATTGTCTTAAAAAGTCAATATGTTGTGCTACAAAATTTAGTGACAGAAACGAATCGCTACAAAACCGACTCAACGTAGTCTTGTCTGCCCTACCCCTAGAGTGTAATTTAAAACCGCGTAGGCGCGGTGGGGCGAGGCGGCCCTCGAGCTGAGGAGCAGGTGATTTTAACGTTCACCTCCGGCCAGCAAGCTGAAGCTGCGGTGGTGAGCGCTAAAACCATAGATATAAGAAAGAAGGAGATATGCCCGGTAGTTGAAAATGTATTGAAACCCAATGTATCCACTTTGTCCCCACTACCTCGCCACTACTACACATGCAGAAATAGGTATGAGACTGCGCTCACTCTTGCAATTCATAAATCAGAACGTACTACACAATCAATTATAAACCTTATCCCATCAAACACAGCGTGCATTTACCATGCACCGTACAACTCACTCACACGAAAACATCATTTCTATCGTTGTGCTGTACAGAAACAATTTATTTTACATATACGCTAGTGATTGACCAAATCGGAAAGGTATCGATTCTTCCATTTAATATTATCGACGGTGAAGTATCAATATCTAATAACTAACATTTTGGCGGTTTTCACTTACTAATTATTAGGGCTTATTTTAATTTTTTGAATTGTTCTTTGTTTTATCTTTTTATTACGGACGCTTCTAACGTGTGCGTCTTTCTACATTGTTCTCACATGTATAATTTCAACATGAATGATGTAACCAATATTTTGTAACAATTTTTTATTTAAAAGAGTGTCCGTGGAGTTTCTTGCCCGTTCTTCTCCATAGGTACCTACTACGCTTTGAAATGGGCAACTAGCTTCATACCTATTTCTGACTGACCGATTCCTTGACAATTCAAAAGTGCCTGTAAATGGTTTAATTGAAATAAATGCTTTGAGTTTGAGTTTAATGTTTACTTCAAATGATCAAAAACTATGAAAATTAAACGTTTTTTTCTCCTCCTGTAAAACCATGTTTTTGTAGTTATTAGATATTGATACTTCACCGTCGTTATACTTTAAAAAATTTGGTGTCCTGAAAATAAAATAAATAAAAACGATAAGTCCAGAAAATATTTTATTAAAAATAAATAATAAGCAGGTACACCCACATTTCGCCAGTTATGTTTAAGTCCCATGTAATAGGGGGCGAGCCTATTGCCATCAACCGGACACCTCTGCCCAACCCTTCGGGGAAACAAGGCGTGATGTTATGTTATGTTATGTGTAAATAATAAGCAAAAAATTCAAACAATTAAAAAATCCAGTTACGTTGGTTTAACCTGTCATAGTTTATTGAAACAGTAGGTATTGTTGAACCCTGCTATGATGTTTACTTACTGTCCTGTAAAGTGGAGGTATTTGTGCAGCACTTGACGCTTTAATATTACTGGAGTGACATTTTTTGTCAAATAGTGTAATCTTAAATTAATATATTTTTCCATGACTGCTTTAATTAGAAATATTATTGTGATTATTCATCGGAGACTGCTCAAATTGGTGAAACTTAATATTATCAAAGAGATCTAATCCTATAATTCAAACCCAAAACACTCCACCTAAAATTTTATTAACTTACGAGTACTTTACGACCGTTGGTTACGCATTTCTCTACCACGCTGTAAAATAATCAAAATAAGTAAAACACATTATTTCACATCGATCTTCCACCCGGGTAAAACAGTTGACAAATTGAAGAATAAAGTATAATAATAGCAATAAATTCTTTCGCCAAACGACATTGTTGTCGATAGCCTACGTTAGTGGATCTGCACAACCACATCACTAGCTCGTCGCCAGACACAGCGGCCGTACTGCGCGATGCATCCGCAGTCCACAGTATCGTTTTGTGATTTTTACATTGCTTGTTGAGTCACTGAGTCATTTAGGTAGTGGTTAACGAGCAATGTATGTAGTGCAAAAATAGTACAGTCGCTGTGATATTTGGAAACAAAAATAACGTTGTAAAAGCAAGAAATATTTTACGATTTGTTTTTTTTCATTATTTTAAAGACAAATATAGTAAAATACTTGTACTTACATATGGTAAGTGATTCCATGATTCACAAAGTTTTTGTTTTGACTTCGGTTTTTACAAGAAACCACTGAACAACACGGCATTCTTATAAATTGTCCCGATCACGGCCGAAAGCACACTAGTTCGCGGAGACGGCCATTTTCGTATGCAATGAGCACTTTGATCATTACGCGCGGACACAGACACGCCCCCATGCCACTTCTCCTGTTTTTCATATTTCTATGGCTAAAACCATTTGCGACGATAAGCTCGCGTGGGACCGCCAGAGCTCCGTAGCGCCGGAGCCGTGACAGAAACCATGCCTGCTGCATGTTACATGCTGCATGCTTGCTGCATGCATGGTGTATGCTTGTTTGCATGTTTGCATGCTTATTACTTAAAAAAATTAAAAAAAAATTGATATGGAATGTATGCCAAAAGATGATTCTATCTGTAAACTTTCTGAGATATGATAGTTCTGCCTTTTAATGATTATCGATATGAAATGTATGCCAAACGACGATTCTGACTGTGAACTTTCTGCGATATGATGGTTATACTTTTTAATTATTATGGATATGAAATTTATGCCTAAAGATGATTCTGACTAACAAAATTATGAGTTTTGAATGTATGATAAATGAGTGTCTGCCAAAAGATTTTCTGTGAAATGAAGTTTATGCTATCCGCTGTTATGCAAAAAGTTCTGCTATAAAGGGGGTCCACCCGTTGCATTACGCAATTAGGGTACTAACCGTCACACAAATCCTGCATCGCGCAAAGTTTACCGCGTGAACGACATACAGTGTGAGTCTTTATAATGTGCACATATCAAATCTATGCTTCATTTTATCGAAGGAAAAAAAAATAAAAAATATAACTAAATATTTATTTTTGATTTTTAGGGTTCCGTACCTCAAAAGAAAAAAACGGAACCCTTATAGGATCACTCGTGTGTCTGTCTGTCTGTCTGTCGGTCTGTCTGTCTGTCTGTCTGTCTGTCTGTCTGTCTGTCCGTCTGTCACAGCCAATTTACTCCGAATCTAATGGACCGATTAAGTTGAAATTTGGTACACATATTTATTTCTGTGACCCAAACACGAATGTGTAACGTAAATAAATTAATTTTGAATATAGGGGTCACTTTTGGGGCACAAACAAGAAAATTTAAAAAAAAAGTTTTGCTAACAGTATCGTGTGACATATCAAATGAAAGGACTTCTTACGAAGATCTTAAATATATTTTTTATATAATTTTAAAATAAACATTTTTAAAGATATTTAATAAATTCAATGAAAATTGACCATTCCCCCCCCCTTATCTCCGAAACTACTGGACCAAAAATTTTGAAAAAAATACATAGTATGGCTCTTTACTCATAGATTACAGGAAAACCTATAAGAAGTCTATGGTCTTAAAATAACATGGTAAATCTCTCAATATTGTGCGTACAAACTTACATTTCGTCGCTCGGCATCCAATAGGCCCATCTCTTTAGCTACTATAATATCAAAATATCAAAAGTGTTTGACAGTCTGTTTAATACACAAATAAATAAAACTGTAAATGTTCATGACAACTAATTCGGGTTTCGGCGTGGTTTGTCAACAGAAAGTGCAGTGTTGTGTCTTAAGCGTACTATCACATACTTACTATACATAACGTGGGACGCCGATTTATGCTAGCTTCCTCGATTTATTCAAAGCTTCTGATCTGGTTGCTTATGACGTGTTGTGGAGAAAGATGGAGAAGGATAGGTTGCCAACGGAGCTTATAAACATCTTTAAATAGTGGTGTGGTAACCAGATCAATAGTGTACGATGGGCTGGAACTTTTTCCAGGCCATACAGGTTGGAATGCAAGGTGAGGCAGGATTGGCGAGCTCAGCAGCACCAGAGTGGGTTGCTATATAGATGGTATTTGTGTAAATAATAATAGCTATGCAGATGATATGGTGCTTCTGAGTGCGTCAATCTGTGGTCTCAGAAAGTTGGTCGCCAAATGTGAGCAGTATGCCAAAACACATGGTTTAATTTGATGTATTACTCCAATAAGTCGGAGATCATGGTCTTTGAGGCTGGGGGTAGACCGGGTTATGTACCACCTGTATTACTCAATGGGACTCCTCTACAAAGAGTATTTACGTTTAAATATCTTGGTCATATATTGACCCCTGACCTCAATGACGGACTCGATATTAAGCGGGAACGAAGGGCGTTGTCGGTAAGGGCAAACATGCTGGCTCGCAAGTTTGCATGCTGCTCACTTAAAAAGTCAAAATTACTCTGTTTCGAGCTCATTGTACAACGTTTTACACGTGCAGCTTGTGGGCTAGATATACCCAAAGGTCGTGCAACGCCCTTCGTGTCCAATACAACAACGCTTTCAGGGTATTTATTGGTGGGGCTGCCCCGTTTTTGTAGCGCATCGGGAATGTTCGCGGACGCACATATTAATTGCTTTTACGCAACGATGCGAATGAGGTGTGCATCCCTGGTGCGCAGAGTGCGGGCCAGCTCCAACAATATCCTAAAAAAGATAGCTAGCAGGCTGGATTGCATGTACATCAATCACTGCAGTGCAATCTCACATGGGGTGAAATAAATTTAAACTAGATTACGTGGGGCTCTCAGAAAGTTTTGTGATACTAGAAAAAAATATACTACAGGTTATAATTTTTTTATTATATCTTTTCAAAGAACTCTCCATTGGCGTCTATACACAGTTTTATACGTCTAAACCAATTTTCATAACACATTTTCCAGTCCGCATCAGACACCTCTCCAATGTCCTTCTCAAATGCAGCCAGTGCATCTTCAGGTGATGAAAACTGTTTTCTATTGAGTTGATTTTTTATTTTGGGGAACAAGAAAAAGTTGCACGGAGCCAAATCGGGACTGAAGGAGGATAACCTATAAATTTGACCGGTGTGCTGTCCAGAAAGTCCCTTGTTTTGAGCGCCGAGTGAGCCAGCGCGTTGTCGTGGTGAAGCAGTAGCCCACGGAGGCCAGTGTTCGGTCGCTTGCTGCTTGCGGTAGTAAAAACTTCTGGCAAACATTTGGTAATATACCATTCAGTATTGATGCTCCTTTGACCTCGTCAGGGTACTGACACCAGATAACCCGGTAAAGAAAAAAAACGCGTCAAAATTTTGCCTGCACTTCTGGCTCGCTTCACTTTGGTAGGCGTTGGTTCATTTTGAAATAGCCACACGGTCGACTGACGCTTAATTTCTGGATCATATTGATAAATCCAAGATTCATCACCCGTAATGATATCTTAAACGCGCCGAGACGAGCCTGCTACAAATTTTGCTATCATGTCTCGGCACCATTCTACCCGAACCTCCTTCTGAGCCTGCGTTAGATTTTACGGTACCAGCGTGAAACTATCTTCCATAACCGAAGATGCCTGCGTAGAATTTCATGCACACTTCCCGATCCAATCGGCAGTATATGCTGAACCTCTTCATAATGTAATTCGCCTATTCTCTTGAATTAAATTTTTCACAGCCAGCACGTTTTGTTATGTAACAACCGTCATAGGGCGGCCACTTCTTTCTTTGTCCGCCAAAATTACTCGACCACCCACCATAAATTCGTTGAACCAGCGGAAAACAGTTGCTTTAGAAGGGTTTTTTTCTATGAACACCATTCGAAGTCTTTCAAACGATTCTTCTGGTTTTAGTCCACTTTTGAAATCGTACAAAATCATCGCCCGAAAATGTTCTCGTTGTAAATCCACTTTTCAGTTAGACAGAGTATTTTGATTTTGCTTGTAAAAAAATGTGGAGGGAATTTCGAATTTGGAATGTTATGTTTTTTTGTAATAAATAGTCATAGTTTTAATTGACATCAAAACTAACCAGTATCCTATAGACAAAAACTGTTAGTCGCAAAACTTTCTGAGTGACCTGGTAAAATAAGCTAACATAGTTCATAAGTTTACTCACACAATGAGTCCTTGTTACTTGAATAAAGAAAAATATCTGGATGACCATTTTTTTTTTGAACGACGTTTTTTAAATATGTAACCTAGATAGATCGATTTATCGCACCCGAAACCTAAATTTAATAAAAATGACTACCATACTAAATTTAATAAAAATTCTTGGAGCCGTTTCCGATATTCAGATACATATACCTATACAAGAATTGCTCGTTTAAAGGTATTAGATTTATATTATTATTATATTAATACCGCGAATGTGTAATTTTTTTACGAAAATCAGATTTTTGTTCTATTTCATTCTACACGTTCAAATAAGAGATCCTGCAGTTAAAAAAAACCTAAAAAATGTCACATTCGCGGTATTGGATGCCGAGCGACGATTTGCAGTTGAAATGTATGGGAGACCATGTTTTTCAACTACAATGTTAAGGTTGTTCTTGGGATAAATAAATTCATTTCAAGTACGGAACCCTTCATTGTGCGTAGTCCGACACGCACTTGACCGGTTTTTTTTAAGGAATTTTTAAACACAATGGTGTAACTTTTAAACCTAATGATCTATCACTTCACGATGAAACAAACTCCAATGATTGGAAGTAAATAGACATCCTCATAAAATGAAAATTGTGAAAAAAAAACCCTCAATTGAAAATAAACATGTTTTTTTGCAAAAACCAGTTTTTTTTTTAATTTTTATATTTTTTAACATATTTTATCCGTCGATAAAATTAAGAATACATTCCTTCATTTTGATATGTGCACTTGCACATTATAAAGACATACAGTGTGGGTCTTTAACTCTTATGTGAACCTTGCTGTTTAACTTTACAAAAAAAAAAAATGAGAAGTGACAAAGTTTATAGCTAATATTACAAATGCGAAAGTGACATTGGTGTCGATTCTCTTGTCACAAATGCCTCTAAACTAGACTAAAAATCACTAAAATTTAGTTTAATCCTGTCAAACGACGATTTCCCATTCTGAAATTAGACTAAAATGACACAACTTAACTATATTTTAGTTTGGCAGCACTAAGATGGTACTGAGATATTAGTTTAGTGAAAATGGCAATTTTGCTATTCTGAATTTGACGTTTTTCACCTAATATTTAGATTTTCTAACTAAATCTGACTATTTTTAATCGCGACTAAAAACGTGTGGAATAAAATTGGTTGTCATGAACTTTTAATTCACACCAACACCTCGACTTCAGATGCAAAAACAGTACTGGATTTTTTTTTTTTCTTTTGCTTATATCTCGAAAACGGTGTGTCCAATCGCAAAAATAATGAAAATTTCGACACCCTTTATAAAACCCTTAAACCCCTAACACTCTACATGTAGGTAATATTTTTTTCTTATTTTCCATACAAAAACTGAAAAAATCTATATAAAACACGTCGAGGCTGCCCCCCCTGCGCGCCTCCGGCTCTAAAAAGATTCACGTGGTTAGGTATCACGTGTGGAGTTGCGATTGTCAAATTCGATTTAGATGTGTCAAAATTATTTTTAAATTTAGAGAATTTATTTTGCAGAATAGCTAAAAGATTCTCATAGTCAAAAGTAGGAAATTTTAGTGATAGTTTAGTTAGTTTAGTTCGGTGTACAAGAGAATCGGCACCATTATTTGTTTGTTACGCTTTCACGCTAAAACAGCTGAACGGATTTGGATGAAATTTGGCACATGGGTGGACCATGACCTGGAGAAAGACATACGATTCTTTTTGTCCCGATATTCCCACGGAATCGAGACTTATGCGGGTGAAACCGCGGGACGCAGCTAATCTATACTAACATTATAAAGAGGAAAGCTTTGTATTTTTGTACGTAACGAATAAACTTAAAAACTACTGGACCGATTTGAAAAATTCTTTCAGCAATGGATAGCTACATTATCAGCGAGTAACATAGGCTATATTTTATCCCCGTACTCCCACGGGAACGGGAACTACGCGGGTGAAACCGCGTGACGACCGCTAGTTAGATAATAATTTAGTACCTTATCCTAATCTATGATTGCCTTTAATTTCTCATTTATTACAAAAAATTTGCTGTACCTAAACGTTACGTATCTTTCCTAGTATGCTACTGTCTCAGTGGTTATTTAGCTCTCATAACACAACAAATAATAATGTTTATTTATAACTCAATAAGAACAGTAGAGTTATCAGTGTTTGTTTAACCAGACGTCAATATACCTAACTCAATACGAATGTGAGAATGTAATAATAGGAACATGGGAACTATGATGTATGCTGAATACACATCCTATAAATTATCAATATTTGTATATATATACAAATATTGCTCATTACGTTTTCGAAAACGGCTCTAACGATTTCGATGAAAGTTGCAATATAGGGGATTACGGGGGCGAAAAATCGATCTAGCTAGGTCTCATATCTGGGAAAATTCGTTTTCTTCATATTTTCACCCGAGCATAGCTCAGCTCGATCGCCCAAAGTTTAGAACAAGATGGCTGCCTTAGAATAATGACATGGCAGTATGGAATTAGTATGTACTATCATGGCAGCATGGAATTAGTATGTACTATACATGGAATTAGTATGAACTTTCCTATACTATTAAATGAGCATTCTCTATTTTCACCAGAGCAGAGCTCGGTCGCCCAGGTACTAATCATCTAAACTAATATTATAGAGATAAAATTGTTCGTTTGTAAGAGATATTTGGTCTGATTACAAAAATTCTAACACTAATACTAGAAAGCTACACTATTATCAAATGCCATTAATCTTTTGTGAATGGGCTCTTTCAGATCAACCTAGGAGGTTGCTTAACTAAGCTATCCTGTGGATGCCTTTAAAAATTAAGGCCTGCAGCCAGAGCATACAGCAAATTCAAACTCAAAGCGTTTATTTCAATTAAACCATTTAGAGGCACTTTTAAATTGTCAAAGAGTCGGTCAGTTAGTCAGAAAGTTGAAGCTAGTTGCCCATTCCAAAACGTAGATCTCTATGGAGAAGAACGGGCAAGAAACTCCAAGGACACTCTTTTAAATATAGATATTACAAAATCCTGGGTACATTATTCTTGTTGCTTCTATATATGAGAAAACAGCTTATAAACTAATCGAGTGCCATAGGATGTTTAATTGTACACACAAATCGTGTCGTGTCGTGTGTTTGTGGCACAGAAGTCGCAGGCAAAAACGCATTTATAAATATTTCGGCTTAAGAAACATTTCAGCTTTGTCTCTGTGATGGTAATGTATCTGCGATGTCTCTGGTATTGCGGATGTCATAGACGGCGATGACCAGTTGCCATTAGGAGAGCCATCGACATGTTTGCCTTCCAATAACTTAATCAGCCTATAACTTCCCACTGCTGGGACACAGCCCATGTCGCTGTGAGAGTAAATGGGCCGTAATAGGCCTGTGTCCAAATATATTTTTTGTCGGTCTTGATTGGACACGTATTTTTTTCTTTTTTATTGAGTTAAAATGTGGCATGACGTCACGCCTTGCTAGATTTTATACTGAGTTGTGACGTAGCGAGCCCCCCACTCGCCAACTTTAAGGCGTGTTTTCTAAGTTATTTTTGATTAATATGATAAAGCAAAAAATACGTGTCTAAAATTGTTTTATTATCTGAAAGACGGACTAAATAGAATTTCTTTTTTTTTACCTAGGCATCATCCCTATTCACCACGCGAACCTAGTGCATGTTGGTGGATGTCATGGAATTTTTGGTTTCCTCACGATGTTTTCTTTCACTGTTTTGGGATGAAGTAAACTGCCTGCCTTGGTTAGACGCTATGACCATCGCAGCCGTTTCCACTGGGCCATCCATAGATATAAGAAAGAAGGAGATATGCCCGATAGTTGAAAATGTATCGAAACCCAATGTCTCCACTTTGTCCCCACTACCTCGCCACTAGTCGCCACAACTACACATGCAGAAATAGATACGAGGCTGCGCTCACTCTTGCAATTCATAAATCAGAACGTACTACACAATCAATTATAAACCTTATCCCATCAAACACAGCGTGCATTTACCATGCACCGTACAACTCACTCACACGAAAACATAATTTCTATCGTTGTGCTGTACAGAAACAATTTATTTTACATATACGCTAGTGATTGACTAAATCGGAAAGGTATCGATTCTTCTATTTAATATTATCGACAGTGAAGTATCAATATCTAATAACTAAAATTTTGGCGGTTTTCAATTACTAATGTTTACTTCAAATGATCAAAAACTATAGAAATTAAACGTTTTTTTCTCCTCCTGTAAAACCATGTTTTTGTAGTTATTAGATATTGATACTTCACCTTCGTTATACTTTAAAAAATTTGGTGTCCTGAAAATAAAATAAATAAAAACGATTAGTACAGAAAATATTATAATAAAAATAAATAATAAGCAAAAAATTCAAACAATTAAAAAATCCAGTTACGTTGGTTTAACCTGTCATAGTTTATTGAAACAGTAGATATTGTTGAAACCTGCTATGATGTTTACTCACTGACCTGCACCTAAAGTGGAGGTATTTGTGCAGCATTTGACGCTTTGATATTACTGGAGTGGCATGTTTTGTCAAATAGTGTAGTCTTAAATTAATCTATTTTTCCATGACTGCTTTAATTAGAAATATTATGTGATTATTCATCGGAGACTGCTCAAATTGGTGAAACTTAATATTATCAAAGAGATCTAATCCTATGAAGTGAGGCAAAGCCTTTGCCATGAGTTCCTGTTTGACATTTTTAGTTTTAACTGTTAATTTATTATTGGTGAGACAAGCTGTTTTTATGATTATTTCCATTCTCTTACAAAGCATTTCTCTACCACGCTGTAAAATAGGTAATCAAAATAAGTAAAACACATTATTTCACATCGATCTTCCACCCGGGTAAAACAGTTGACAAATTGAAGAATAAAGTATAATAGCAATAAATTAATTCGCCAAACGACATTGTTGTCGATAGCCTACGTTAGTGGATCTGCACAACAACATCACTAGCTCGTCGCCAGACACAGCGGCCGTACTGCGCGATGCATCCGCAGTCCACAGTATCGTTTTGTGATTTTTACATTGCTTGTTGAGTCACTGAGCGACATATTTAGGTAGTGGTTAACGAGCAATGTATGTAGTCCAAAAATAGTACAGTCGCAGTGATATTTGGAAACATAAATAACTTAGTAAAAGCAAGAAATATTTTACGATTTGTTGTTTTTCATTATTTTAAAGACAAATATAGTAAAATACTTGTACTTACATATGGTAAGTGATTCCATGATTCACAAAGTTTTTGTTTTGACTTCGGTTTTTACAAGAAACCACTGAACAACACGGCATTCTTATAAATTGTCCCGATCACGGCCGAAAGTACACTAGTTCGCGGAAACGGCCATTTTCGTATGCAATGAGCACTTTGATCATTACGCGCGGACACACACACGCCCCCATGCCACTTCTCCTGTTTTTTATATTTCTATGGGGCCATCACTGCTCTTGCGCAGCTGAAAAGATAGCCTTCAATTTTTATGTAAAGCCAAACAACATCAAGTACCTACCTACACACCGTGTGAACAGCATCGTTCAACATAAATCATGTAATTACGACAACTGTACTGTTAACCGCCAGTATAAAAGGCAAGTAATGATATTACCACACTTAATGACGCGAAGTAAGCATAGTGGCTGACTTTTAATGACTGAGATGTGATGTTACTCAAAATGGTTGTTTTAAAGGAGCAAATAGGTTTTTTTTCGTGGTAGAGGTAAATGGTGGATTTGATACCGCTGTTGCAGGCAAACTCTTACAATGATGATACTGTCATACTTATCATAGAAATAATGATCCATCATATTTGTAAATATACATAGGTAGAGATGAAACAATATTGCATCATTAATATTGAAACCATTACATCACATATTACTCAAAACCCTGTTTCGATATCAGCCCTAGAACTATTATGGCTGTTCATATTATATCACTAATTGACATTGTCACGACTTGATTAACTATTTAAAATTAACATAATTATTCTATTGAAGGATTTTAATAAAAAGGTTTCAGACTTTTTATTTCGCGGTGATCAAAGAAAAGACAACTATTTCAAGAAAGAAAGATGGATGATTGACCACGTGCTAAGCGTTAGTTTCCTGAGATTTAAGTACTTTAGATTATGTAGATTAATAAACTCAAATAACTAGAAATGCACTTGTTTTTTTCAACTTACATAACTAACAACATTCACTGCAAAAACGCAAAGAAAAGTAAAAACGCGTTGAGTACTAATATTGTCATATCGCTCGATATAATCGCGATATCATTTCTGTTTGTATCTGATATCGTGTGTCAACTTTCTATCTGGAACTTTCCATCTGGCGGTAGGGTTGTCAATGAAATATGATGCGGGGAAATGGTTTCATTTTCACAAAATGGAGGAATGATATTTATTGGTAATATTGTAAACTTGGTTCAGAAGTGGCGGATAGTGTTATGATATGGCTGCAATGATAAATTTTATGAGATTTTATACACAATTTACGACTTAGCTCACGATGCGAAACAGAGAAACACCACTACATGATAGGGACTACATCCTACCTCAATAACCTTTAGTACCTGGGCAACCGAGCTCTGCTCTGGTGAAAATAGAGAATGCTCATTTAATAGTATAGGATAGTTCATATTAATTCCATGTATAGTACATACTAATTCCATGCTGCCATGATAGTACACACAAATTCCATGCTATTGCTGTCATGTAATTATTCTAAGGTAGCCATCTTGTCCTAAACTTTGAGCGACCGAGCTCTGCTCTGGTGAAAATACGGAGAAAACGAATTTTCCCCGATTTGAGACTTAGCTAGATCGATTTTTCGCCCCCATAAACTCCTATATTGCAACTTTCAACGAAATCTTTAGAGAGAACGTGATTACAAATATATATACAAATATTGCTCATTTAATAGTATAAGATAAACTAGGACAGTGATATGATATCTACTGTCGGTTCCTAAAGTATCTGGTGAAAGTGTAAACAAACCCAGTTCAGATTGAATTCGTACGCAATCAATCACTCACTAAAAGGAATTAGTAATATATTCATCTGTATTAAGAGGGTTTCAACTTGATACTTCACGTGTTTCCAACAATTATTGTTTGAATAACTAACATTACTACACTGTAATAAAAAAAAATGTCTCCGGAAATTGAGGTTATACAATTAACCTCATTTGTCAAATTAAAAACATCTTATTATTTGGGAATCTGATGTTCAGGATTAAGTATTCAAATAATCAAATCAAAGCACTCAATTTGTTAGTGGCATTACAAATATTGGCATCCACAGGTACGTTTTCAGATGCATCTGTTTACATTTCCATGAGATAGTTTTGGGACAGACTACAGTAGAATCTACGCCAGGGTTTCTCCAGTCTTTTTATTGTGTTATGCTATCTATTGGCACGTTTCAGAGAAAACTAAGAAGTTTCCAACCCTTCCTTATTCACACAATCGCTTTATCATTACAGGTTTTTTTTATATGTATAGCAAGGCTTATTTCGAATAAGTTTTTCTCCTAAAACAGACTTCCAAACAAACATTTCCGTTCATAAGTATCACTCCTTCACGGGATGAAAATCCCCATCAGAAAGGTTGTCGCCAGACAGACGACAGACAGGGGTGGCACGGATCGATAGCAGCCCTACACATCCCTTCGTTCATTTTTTATCTCACCAATTCACCGTGACATTTTCCCCCTGAAATCCCCTCTAAATGGTAGGATGATAGCATCCCCCTTCGCTGAATTTTGTTGGGGTAGGCTCCTTATAAATTTCGTGGAGGGTTTGCCTGCAGAAATATCTGAGATGAGAATCCACATTGAATAAAATAATG
Organism: Agrochola litura; assembly: GCA_949152395.1. Taxonomy (NCBI): domain Eukaryota; kingdom Metazoa; phylum Arthropoda; class Insecta; order Lepidoptera; family Noctuidae; genus Agrochola; species Agrochola litura. Next base: position 1,822,890 of record OX424512.1, read on the forward strand.
TTTTGCGTAAAATGACAATTCATTTAGTTTTCTTTGGAAACTTAATGAAACGTCATTTATTTTGTTGTGTTCTTTTTATTAATTAATTAAAAGCTTTTATTTAACTTCACTTGTATGTACGTCCTGGAATATTGCAATCAATATTTCACCCACTTGCACTGAAGCTATCGGGCTGAAATTTGGTATACGTGTTTGGTTCTCGTAACAATGCATGTGTATTAAAATAAAAGCTTATTTTTTTAATAGCTTTTATTCTTTATGTTGCCCCATTCCTATCACTGTCAACTTGAGCTGCCAGCTACATATATTAACTCCAACGGTATTGATTTATTGAAGTCAAGTATTGTCTTCTGAAAACAATACACAATGCACCATAACAAGCTAAAACGCAAATTAAGCTGAAGTTGACTAGGAATGAACAGGAAGCCTCGACACTAACCATAAGCCATTTCCTCAAATGAATCGGTATTTACAAACCAAGGTTAATTTTACGATCCAGAAGATAGCTATGGACTTGTTTATTAGGTACTATAGTCCTACCAAGCTAAGCTCGGTGATCGCCAATTTCAACCCTAGGTGTTTAACTAAGTAAGTATGTAATTTGTAACTCTGGCCTGGCTGATTCATGGTTGGTGCCCTTTCAGACAGGGCCCTACATTCTTAAACTCAAACTCAAAGCATTTACCTATTTCAAATAAACCAATTACAGGTACTTATGTATTGTCAAGGGGTCGGTCAGTCAGGAAAATGAAGCTAGTTGCCCATTCCAAAGCGTAGTAGGTACCTATGGAGAAGAACGGGCAAGAAACTCCACGGACACTCTTTTAAATCAAAATATTGTTACAAAATATTGGTTACATCATTCGTGTTGATATATATTTTATTTTATTTTAAACAAATGATAAAAAGAATTGTAAACACAAACATAGATAATTATTCCACAATGGTTTTATTATTAGGTAATAGTACTGGTATTACCAGAAAGGACATAGTGGATGGTGTGGACACCTTATTAAAATTAAATATAGGAAAGCTGATGTTATGTGCTTTTCCTTATTCTGATACTTTATCATATGATGAAAATAACTATATTTTTAAGTTGAATAATACTATTCACAGGCTGACATGTTGTCATAGTGACAAATTATTGTATTTTGACACTAACAAATTTGTTAGTGGTTTTAAGTTAACTCAGAGAACTTTATCTCTGTCTTGGGAATGTAGACATATGATTGCTATGTTGATAGCACATAATATTAATGAGGTTATAGCTAATATAACTAAGTGTAGTATTAGTGACGAATCTGTGTTGTCTAGTTATACTAACAACATAGTGAATAATTATGTATTACCATGTACGAAGGAGGATCCACCAACATACTTGGAGGCCACTACCAGTCAGATAGGGTATTCCCTTCCTGCTGGAACTCATACGGGCATTTTAGATTCTTCAGTTGTAGTTGTGGAGGTCACTCCGGATAATTCTTTAAACTAGGCAGTAAGACAACGGAAGTTACCCCTTCAATTAACCAATTATTATTAGAGAATAATAAAAAGGTATCTTCTGGCAATATTTTACATAAAAATAATAATAAAAAACCAAAGGGGGGGCAACATACTTTAAAATTATTCAATCAAAATATCCAAGGTTGCTCTTCCAAATTACTGGAAATAGAATTGTTTTTAGAAAATACCAAGTTTGATGTAATTTGTTTAACAGAGCATTGGTTAAAAGATCATCAAGTAATGTCAATTAATTATGAAAATTATTGTGTAGTTAGCCATTTCAGCCGAAAACGTATGATACATGGCGGGTCATTAATATTGATAAAAAATTCTATTAAATCGAAAGAAAGAAAAGACATTATCGGACTGTCTGTTGAACACAACATTGAATTGTCCTGTGTTGAGCTTGATAAGCATGTTATAGTATGCGTATACAGACCTCCAAGTTACCAGAATCTATCCGTGTTTGATTCTGTAATGGAAGATGTATTAAAGAAACTTAGTACTAGTAGTAAGTCAATAATCATATGTGGTGATTTTAATATTAACTTATTAGAAAATAACTCAAATACTGTCAGATTATTAAGTCTTTTTAGGTCATTTGATTTGTCAAATGTTTTTATTGAACCAACCCGAGTGACAGCTTCTTCTGCCACTTGTATAGATAATATTTTTTGTAACTGTGATTACTTACACAAACAAATTGTAAATAAGTTGCCATCAGATCACAGTGGACAAACAATAACATTTTGCTCCTACATACCTTTACAAAAAATTCAAATAAGGTTTAGGCCAATTACATGTAAAAGTTTAGAGAAATTAAATCATTCTTTGGCCAATAAATTATGTGTTCAGAGTTTTAATAATATAGGTGACCCAAATGAGTTCTACGCCGAGTTCTTTTCACTATTAAACACGGAATTTAATGACACTTTTCCACTAAAGACTAAAAGTATTTACACAAAGTTCTTATTTAGTGATTGGGCGACTCCAGGTATTCGTAAAAGCAGGGAAAAACTATTTGAACTTTATGGCTTAAAACAACATATGAATAATACAAGCTTTCATAAGTATGTTGCAAAATATTCAAAAACTTTTAAAAGTGTTTGCAAAATAGCTAAAGCTCTTTATATTAGCAATAAAATAAAATCAGCTGATGATAAAATAAAAACTACCTGGCAAGTAATAAATAATGAAACAGGTAGGAAAAAACAGCGAAATACTGAATTTAATTTAGAGACTGCACATGGCCCCATTAACTCAGATATAGAAGTAGCTCAAGAATTTGAAAACTTTTTTGCTAATATTCCCCTTAAAACTACTGAAGCTTTAAATTCCTCACCCGCGCTTTCTGCTGCTTTACTTAGACAAAATGTGAAGGCATGCCCTTTAGAGTTTAGGTTTCAGCATACAAACCCCCAGGCTGTTATAAAAGCTTTTAAAGATCTTAAAATTAAATCAACAGAAGATCTCTGGGGAATGTCTGTAAAAGTCTGTAGATCTATTATCGAAACCATTGCGCCCTATCTAGCTTACATATTTAACACCAGTGTAGACCAAGGAGTCTTTCCGGATCTCATGAAACACAGTAAAGTAGTTCCATTGTTCAAATCCGGTGATAGTAAAGAACCCAACAATTATAGGCCTGTGTCAATTCTGCCAGTTCTCAGTAAGGTGTTTGAAAAGTTGATGCTCAATCAAATGTTACTTCACTTTAATAAAAATTCCATCTTTCATAAACAACAGTACGGTTTCACCAAAGGGCGTTGTACTACTGACGCCGGTGTCACCCTAATAAAGAACATTTTTAATGCCTGGGAAGAAGCACAAGATGCCATTGGAATCTTTTGCGACCTCTCGAAGGCGTTCGATTGTGTAGACCATGAGACACTTCTGCTGAAACTAGAGCACTATGGGATTAGGAATACAGCTCTTGATTTATTTAGATCATACCTGAAAGATAGAAATGTTAAAGTTCAGGTAAACGGCGTAAACTCATTAGGGTCTGAAATGGCAATGGGCGTTCCTCAAGGTTCGATATTGGGTCCATTCCTCTTTTTAGTTTACATTAATGATTTACCCCAATTACTTCAAAATCAACCGAAGATGGTGTTATTTGCAGATGACACATCATTAATCTTTAAAATAAACCGACGGTCACAAAATCTTGACGACGTGAATAGCTCTATTCTGCAAGTCCAAGATTGGTTTACGGTAAATAATCTGGTACTTAATAAAAAAAAAACCAAATGCATTAGATTTAAATTACCTAATGTTAAAAGTAGCGAATGTGACATCATATTGAATGGAGAAAAACTGGAATTTATTAATCAAACAGTTTTCCTAGGAATCACGCTAGACGAGAAATTACAATGGGGACCTCATATAACATCTCTTGCGGGGCGGTTAAGCTCGGCCGCTTATGCTGTTAGAAAGATAAGACAGTTAACAGATGTGGAAACCGCGCGTTTGGTCTATTTTAGCTACTTTCACAGCATTATGTCGTATGGCATTTTACTGTGGGGTCGGGCTGCTGACATTGAATCCATCTTTATTTTGCAAAAGAGAGCTGTCAGAGCCATTTATAATCTACGTCGCCGCGAATCTCTCAGGGAACTTTTTAAAAGGATTAATATTATGACGGTACCTTGCCAATTCATCTATGAAAATATTATGTTTGTAAGGAAAAATCCACATCTCTTTAATAAAATAAGTGATAGACATAATTTTAATACTAGAAATAAAGATAAACTAGATCAACCATTTTACAGATTATCTAAAGTACATACATCTTTTATGGGGTACTGTGTTAAATGTTACAACAAAATACCTTGTGACATATTGCAATTAAATGAAAGAAAATTTAAAACTCATATCAAAAGTGCACTTTGTAAACAAGCATATTACAAATTAGAGGATTATATCCAGGATAAGAGTGCTTGGAAACATGCTGGTCCTGCTCCATAGGACAATTTAGAATCAAGACAAAATCAAACTGGTTGCTAATTTAATTGTAAAATTGATTATTTTGTGTTTTATGACATTGATTTAACATTCTGTGATTACTTTCTCACACACTGACTTATTAATTACAAAATTTTAGGAAAATCGTCTACTTTTACAATGTTTGTAAATATGTGAGCACCATGTATCTATCACATATTAAATTATCTGTCGTTGCTTCATTTTTAATTCTTTTTACCTATTGTGGTATAGTAATTTTATTCTAGGTGCATCGTCTTCACATATAATTATTTAACTAATGTACGTACCTATACAAACTATTGTAAAACATTTTAAAAGAGTAACGGTGGAGTTTCTTGCCCATTCTTCTCCATACGAAAACTACCTTTTGGAAGGGGCGACTAGAATCATTTTTAATATTTTGTAAATTTCGACGTTCAAAAGTGCCATACATGGGCCTATTTGAAATAAATGATTTGACTTGACTTGACTTGATTATACATGTGAGAACAATGTAGAAAGACGTGGTGGTGGTGATTTAAAAGATGTACTTATAGAAATAAACATAATTTAAATAAAAGAAAGAAATCATTCATTTTTAACCGACTTCTAAAAAGGAGGAGGTTATATGTTCATAGCGTATGTTTTTTTTTTGTATGCCCACCTATTTCTCGGTCAATTGTGGCCCGATTTTGAAAATTCTTTTTTTGTTTGAAAGGGTATGTCTCTCGAGATGGTCTCATATAAATTTTCTTAACTTTGCTTGGATAGTTTTTAGTGGGCTTCAATAATACGTATTTTTTCCCACTTAGTATGTGGGTGATATGATAAGTTCCTGTCACTGTTATTTACATAGCAGGTAGTGGTTTTCGAATTTGTGTTTGGTAGGTACCACAAATAAAAAGTGAAAAATAAAAACTTTTTACAAAAAAAACCGACATCCAAAAAAACACTACAAAGTGAAAAATAACTTTAATTTCGGAAGTCGGTGTCTTTGGTTTTGAATTTTTATTTTTTGCTAAAGTTTTTTTCATCATTTCTCTTTCATTAATATTCATAATTACCGTCATGAAACAAGATCAAAACCTATTTAATAACTAACGTATTTTACACTCAACCCTGTCAACGCTCTGGAAGCCAGAAGCCAGACAAACCAAGGCCGTAATATAATGCTTTTACGTAAACCAAATCCGCTTTAGTAACTCTTATAAACGCTTATGGAAACTGGGGCGAGTTTGTGCGTAAACGAATGTATGTGTAGCAATGACGGTTACGACTGTTTGGAAATTATCATGGTGTAGATTGTAATGTATGTAGTGTGTTTTCACCTTTATATTATTATTAAGACAAGTAACACTGGATCACTCCGCAGCACTGCATCCGGGTCCGTTGACAACCCCGTGCAATGTCATCCTCAATACATGGACACTTGGACGAAGCTTGTGTTTTATTCCCGATCGGGTTCCTCAAATATACTTCAGTGGCGACGAGGACATCAAAAAAAAATAATAAATCCCAAAAATCAGCGTGTTAACGACGTCTGGCTTAAATAGACAAGCAAGTAAGATGACCATCGGCAAAGTTGGCGAATTCAGAGTGGTGGATGACTGGAGATTATATGTGGAGCGTCTGGAAAATTATTTCGTGGTCAATGAAATTAAAAAGGAATTAAGGGTGCCGACGTTAATTACATTGATGGGGGCGGAGAGCTACGAGCTATTGGTCAATTTGTGTACACCGGACAAGCCGAGCACAAAGACCTTCGAATACATAACCGCCATTATGGAAAAGCATCTGCAACCTAAGCCGAGTGTATTAGCGGAGAGATACAAAAGTCACCAGCGAAAACAAAACTCGGGTGAAAGCATAGCTGAATACATGGCGACTCTCAAGAAAATTACAAAATCATGTGAGTTTGGTACGTGGCTGGAAGAGAGTATTCGGGATCAATTCGTATGCGGTTTAAGCAGCGAAGTAATTCGGCAACGATTATTCGCAGAGGAAAAGCTAGACTATGCAAAAGCTTTTAGTATGGCCATGAGTATGGAAGCGGCCGAGAAAAATGCAGCTGTTGTCGAGGGCAACATGAAGTCCACTGACAAGGCGAGCACGGTAAGCGACTGCTTGGCGGTGGTAACGTCGACTCAAAACGGTGGTCGCGGCGGGGCGGAGCACCCAGGAGCCGGAGCGCGCGGTGAAAGGCGCCCGTGGGCGCGGAATGGACAGCGACGTACAGGTACTGGTTGGCGCAAACCGCGTCATGGCGAGGATGCGGCGACAACGGCCGGACCAGGGGAACGTGCTCGTAAAGAGCAACAGTGCAACGCTTGTGGAGGTCAGCACGACACGGCCTGGTGTAAATTCGCGCGATACGTGTGTCGTGTGTGCAACAAACAAGGACATCTGCGCCGCGTATGTCCGTTGGAAGTAGGACATCATCATTTGGAGGGAGTCCAAGCCTCATCAAGCATCATATCAGATGGTGAACGAAGTGACGAGGTAAGGGTGGTCGAAATTAATCATTTATCTCTAACACAGTGTCCACCGATATTTTTGACATTAAAAGTGCACAACAGAGAATTAAGCATGGAGTGTGACACAGGAAGTGCCATATCTTGTATTAATTATGAAACATACAAACAGCTGTTCAGTGACTTAAAAATACATTCATGTAATATTGTGTTGAGATACTATACCGGGAACCAAAAACCAAAAACCAAAAACCAACCAAAAACTATCGCGAGTGCTTCTCTGTCTATTTGTGAATAAGCCCGCTCGGCCGAACTTAATGATCGCGACGCGTATGCTATCGGGCGCTCCCCGGTCGCAGTGAGATGCGATATCACTGCGCCCACACCTACGCTGCTTGCATCCGCGGTCAACACCAGTGGTAGTAAAACCGCATCGTGGGGTCGAAATAGGAAATATTATGACATTTCCTAACGTGTGGAAAATATTATGACATTTTCTAACGTGTGGTGTGGTGTGTAATGGAGTTTGCTGCGTAGATCGTTTTATCTCTACGTTCTATGTTATAGGGTTTGGTTTTCGCTCTTAGTCCTTCAGGTGGACCGTTGTGCGTGGGCCATGGGGGGCCGTCGGTGGTTATTCCAACCAGCCCCGCGTATATCATTTTTGCAGATTAGGGAACGGTGGCGGTTTGATTTTTAGGGGCCATCTCTTACATTTTCTATCGTAGGAAAAGCGATAATTTTTGCCGTTTTAATTTACGTACGGTGGTATAGGGCCTCAATGAGTGACGGCTTTAAGAGTTGATAAATGTAAATAAGTACCTCTCTCCCTTGAATTTGTATTATATGTTTTTAATTTATATAATATAAGTAAGTATAAATGTATTTGTATTATAATTTTATAACCTATTTATGTACTGTTGTACCTATTTTATTTATAATGCAATATGATATATTTTTTATTAAAAAAAAATTCTTCTTCTCAAACAGAGCATACAATTTAATCTCTTCGCCACCCTTGGTTGTTTGGTAAAGAATGCGTAAGGCATTAAGTCTAAAGTTTAGATAAATAAATAAATAAGGAAAGAATATAAAGCTCCATACAGCATTACCCCATTAACCTCATCTTTCGAAACCACGCGTAAGCCTCAAAATATCTACTACCTACTTTATATTTGCCAATAAGTTAATACCTTCAAGAATATATATAATCCATGTGTGGGTGAAATGAGGATAATCTTAACTGCCATCAGACTATTTGAAGAGGAGTGATAAAACATCTACAAAACTGAAGAGGCAACTAATTGGAGACATTATTGTGGAAAGTGGAAATAAAATTGTGAATTTAGTTCTTGATTATTGTTTTGAACTAAGAGTGACTACATTAAAAACAGCTTAGGAACGTGAAAACTGCTCGAAAATCTACAAAAGATTTTTTTGCCACATCTCTGCCAAGCTGAGGAAGAAAGATATGAAAATGAATTGTACAAGAAATGATACCATGACATGGAGACGTAAAATACTCCGAAGATAACGAAGCACGAACGAACGGACGGATTTTGGGTTTTTCCATCTGGAATTTCTCAGAAGCAGCCCGGAGTTTGGATTTGTGCCCGGTTGATGGTAATAGCTCGCCGCCTATTACATGGGACTTAAACATAACTGACTAAATTGATTATCTATATAATCCTTTGGGCGTGATGTTATGTATAACGAAGAAATGAATAAATAAACCTAAGATATTAATTTGTAAGAGCATAATCTGCCATACGTGCAGCTATGTATAAGAAAAGTCAAACATATGATACATACACACAAGTATGTTTTAAGGATCCTCTCGTTAATTATAAAGATGAAATTGATAAAACAGCTTCCTTATTAACAAAATTTAATTTGTGAAAGCTTAATAAAAAGTAATGTTATGCAGTGAGAAAGTGAAGATAATTGAGATCTGTTTCGATGCACTTGTCATCATTTTGGATTGGATTTTGTAAAATGTCGATTATACGGTACATTATGTTAATTTTCAGTGTTTAAACGATATTTAAGAGAACGTTCGTTATAGGTTTCGATTGTCAACAAGAAGCAGTGTGAAACCAAAACAAGTATTTCGATGAAATCTGCAATGCTAAAGCCACATCATCATCACATAAGATCTCACATAACAAAATCAAAGCAATTATTTCAATTAAACCAATTACAGGCACTTTTGAATTGTCAAGGAAACGGTCAGTCAGAAAGATGAAGCTATAGTTGTAGTAGTTCTTATGAAGAAGAAACTCCATAGGAACTACTATCTACCAGCGATATACAAGTCGTTAAGGCAACTAAATCATATTAGAGATATCATCATCGAGAAATAAGCTGCTAATGTTTCATGCAAAGCATAAGCATTTTGAGTATGAAAGTCGATGGTTATAAGAGTAGGGGAAGACCAAAGAAACGATGGATGGACTGTGTGAGAGATGATATGGATAGAAAGAGAGTGACTACCGAGATGACAAATAACAGAGAAGATATGGAAGAAAAGGACATGTTGCGTCGACCACTAATAAATTGGAATAAGGACAGGAGAATTATGATGATGATGATGATGATGATGATGATGATGATAACGATGCTTCTATTTCATGTCACCAAGGGTTGATAATTTCTGTCGAACAGCATGAAGCAGCAATTAATTAAGTTATAAATAAAAAATACTAGCGACTAGGCTGAAAAGCTTTGAAACATTTATAAAATCTTATCAAATCCATAGTCATTTTATTCCACCTAGGTTCGTCAAAATCAGCAACATTACATAAGATAGTCCCTAAAACTCCCGCCCTTCACGGATTCCTAGTGATTTAGCTGGGGAGAAAAAGTCGCGCTGCAAACTCTTCAACAGCACAGCTATTTGTTCGGTTAGACGTTCAAAAGTGCCTTTTTGTTCAAAAGTGCCTTTTTGTGCCTAATTGAAATAAATTATTTGACTTTGACTTAGAAGAACTTGCCAATCCGCATTATCCTAATGCAGAAGTTTCACAATAAAACCTTATTATACCTTCACCTTTTACTCGCTTCTTAATATACCTTTTACCATTACAATCATCCAATCTGAATCCAGCACTCTAATATTAACCTTCTCCACCACAAATATCTTCACCAAAACAATATGCTCAGCCATTTAAGTATCGAGTTTATCGTTCACCGAACTGTACAATACTGTACATTTAGCAGACGAAATAACTCAAGGGCAACGCACCAACAGCTATATTTAATTACAGTTACCAATGGTAGGTAGGCTTGGAGTAATAACAACAACACTGGAAGTTGGGAAGCTGTTTATAGAAATTGAGAACAGAAATAATACTGAACTACCTGTATTCGTGGCTGGAAAGGTTTAAATTTTGTGCTGTGAAAAGGATCTTATTGTGCTCCTTTCTATGTGTTCAAGCTACTCAAAAGCTTTGCTAAAATCCACCAAATTCGGAAAAGGCAGGCCACACTAGAACAGATAAAGAAACTTTCTTTCCCATTTAAAATGTTATCCATGATAGGGTAAGGATTGGGAGAAAAGATTAGAATAAGATTTGAAAAAAAAAAGAATATATTGTGTCGACAGCATTATGTGATATAGTGACCATAACACTACGTACAGAAACTGTAAATACCATCATTATGACCGGTACCTACAATTAGTAACTTGGTAAGTAAAGGAATTAAAAAATCCCCCTGATTTAAATGTAGTATTTCTTCTAAACACGTGTCGGATTGTATGTAGTGGTAATAAGTGGGTACATCACTTAATGACAGAGAAACTAAACGCTGCAGCCATGCGCCAGCGCATACATGTAAAATGTATGTATTCTCGTACATCGCGTGTACTAATCGCGGGTTTTTTTTTAATGTTTTCCCATACTCTTACTTTGTCACATGTATTTGAAGATTTATTTTTTCATACTTCTGCGGTGCCTAATCTTTTACAATAACTTTATCTTTGCTTAACTTAAATAACGACTACCCTTATTATGTGTTGGTCGTGAAACAAGGCCCAATTAATTTCAGCTGTGTTTTGTACTACATGTAGGCAAAGGACTGAAAATTGAGGTGCAACTTGAAAGAAGTCTTTGACTAATACAATATGTAACGAACAGACTAGGCATAATTGTTTTAAAAGATGAGTCAATCAATCTTCCTAGCTTTTTCGAGACATGTTGGGGTCGGCTTCCAGTCAAACCGGATGCAGCAGAATACCAATATTTTACTGCCTGTCTATCTGACTTCCACAACCCAGTAACGGGTAATACGATACCCCTTGGTAAGACTGGTTGTCAAAGTTTCGGGCTTCTGACCGGATGACCCGTAACGACTGTCAAAGACCCACGAAACACAGCCCCACGGACCAATCCCGGTAAGCGCAGCTTAACCTGATGGATCGACCCGTTTGGCTGTTAGTACTTAAACACGAGCGTCTCCGTTTTGAAAGATGAGTAAAGTGCTAAAAATAAACTGACTGGTATAGGACGTATCAGTTGCTTGTCACCCAAAACAATTCACAAAGAATATGAAAAAGAAAGAACAATTTGTCCACTTATATATTATAATATCAGACATCAAAAAACCAACACACTAAACGCAAATATATTTTTTTTCAACTTTCGACTCACCTTGAATTAATAAACACAACGTCTTTAATTAAAATCTGCGATGACTCATCATCACTTCATTGATCTAGATAAAATGCCCAGGAAGCACAAACTGCCCAATTCACCTTAATTTACCAAAAAGTGTACCAACAAAATGGTAAGGAGTTCACTAAACTTTAGCGCTAAACATTTACACCGCCCACGCGTTAATTCTAGTACAGAGGTTTGTTTCTTTAAGCGTTAAATGCTGTGTTTGCGCGAAGTACCGATATCGACTCATTGGCCTAGTGGGTAATGGTCTTAGGTGTTAAAATGGCTCGGATTCAGTTCAGAAGTTGTGAAGCATGAGTAGCGAAGGACTGGATGTTCTGAAAGTCGTCAGAAGTGCAGTCAATGATAATGAAGACGTGAAGCAAAGTGGGGAAGCTATCGATAAAGAAATTGAAATTGAACTCTAGACAAAAAATAATTTGCATATAGTTTGTGCTGATCCGACAGCATAAGTAAGAACTCTGTCCTGACCTTCTTGCATAAGTAACTTGATGAGAGTGTATTTAATATTAATAAGAACTGGATGAAAATAACTCCGTACCGACAGTTTGTTCCGAAATCACTTAAACACGTCCTGTATTGAACGATTTTGGAAAGTGAAAGGAGCCATTTTGTGCTTCGAGAGAAATTATACATATTTGTAACAAGAGCAAGAGCTTTTCCGTTTAAGTAAACGAAGTTAAACATTATATTAATGCAATATGTTGTAGTACAACAAGGTTAATAGTTTCCGTTGAGTTAACAGAAGTTGAAATGGCATAAGAGCAACACAATCTTGTTAAGAATAAATAACCTAAGACCAAGTGTATTAGGCACAGGCACTGCTAGATTTTATAAACCGATTGTATGACTTGATAATATATGCTCCACCCTTGACAAACTGATTTGTCAATGTAGTATGTACTGCACATGAGGAAGTTGCTGATGACCATTTTCCCCGCAACAACACGGGAAGAGAGGAGTGACTAACATAATACGTAGCTAGGAACCAGGATAATGAAGTATTATTATTTCTGACCGCACTCTAAAGCAACATTTAATGCGCTAAATTGGACAATTGCAATAGAACTAATGGCAAATTAACAACGAGTAATTCTTAGAGTGGACTCCTTTAAGTAACAAGTAGCATGGTAAGATTACCAAACGATCACATAGTTTATAATTACAAACAGACCTTGTAATTAATCATGAATAAAACAGAGATGCAATTAATGTCAGATTTAGAGTTGATAAATAATAAATATTAATATGAATTGATTAAGCAACAGTTTTATGGAAAGGATCCTCAGACTAACGAATGAGGTCGTCAAAGGTAGTACTATCATCAAAATGTCTGACTACTAAATAGTACATATTGTTACTGTAGGATTGACTTTTGTCTGTCTTCATCAATAATTTAAATTACAATACGTAAGATCTTAAACTGATTTGAGAACTCTGCAATAAGTTGACTTATCGTCAGATTAAAATCTTTTCACTGTACCTACTGTCTGTTTTTGCTAATCATTACTCACAGTAAACATAGTAAAATTCACATTAAGACCTAACAAACTAATTCCAATTCTAAATCCTAGCACAGACAGTTAAACTCTCAATCAATCTTGCGCAACATTAGTGCAATCAATCACTTCAACCATTGATTAAGTTGGCAACACTGCTAATGTATTTGAAAGGTTAGGTTTCATGTTTGGGGTGTCTTTTTGCTGAATCAATCATTTGTAACAACTGGTTGAGGGTAATGAGCCTTTGAAGGATAGTTGGTGATTAGAAACTGGAAAATAGATGTTAGGGTGTGTAGAGGAAAACTAACTATTGTTAGATTTGTTTAATACTTACTACGGAAGGGCAGACGACAATGTTAGAATTGATAACAACAACGTGGTCATTAGTGATTGATTGATGATTATGTTCGATGTAATGATAATTTGTTGTTGAGGAACTCAACATAATATATATTTTTTAAAGATTATTTTCGTTCGTTAAGGGGTTTTCGCTAAGTAATAACAGCCGCAAAGTTCGATAGATCAGGTTAAGCTACGCTTCCCGCGGTTTGTCCGTGGATGGGTGACCGTATTCACATACCGAGACTCCTCCGTGCCTCGGAAAACACGTTAAGCCGTTGGTCCCGGCTGTCATTCGTGGATCTTTGACAGTCGTTACAGATCGTTAGAAGCCCGAAAGTCTGACAAAAAGTCTTACAAAGGGATCTTATCGTATTAGGTCAGATAGGCAGTCGCTCCATGTAACATACTGGTATTCAGCTGCATCCGGTTAGTCTGGAAGCCGACCCCAACATAGTTGGGAAAAGGCTATGCTGATTGATTTTCGTTCGTTAGTACTCTGTAAGTCAATCTTTCCCTTCTCCTTTAGCTTCTAAATATAGGGACGAGGAGAGCAGTTAACTTTCAAGTTATCAAAAAAAATGCATAATACTGTCATTCCACAGTCAACCATAAAGTATACATTCATTTCACAAATTGAATAAGTATAGTCACAAGTGAAGGTATTATCACATCGCATAATGAACTTGAACAGGCACAATCAGTGCCGTGGGCCTAATGATAAAAGTCACCAATAAATCTTCATTAATCAGGACTAGTTTAACCCAGATTGTGGAAACTGTAATCTTGTAGTAGCTCGTTTATCAATGACTTGGGGCCAAGAAATGAGAGGAATAATTGTGGCTAAGCAAATACGATTTATTCATGTCCGGTGGCATGTTTCCTGACTATATTGTTATGGTTAAGGGTTTCCAATTGTGTATTTGTAATTCTTGGAATTGTAACTCTTGGGAATTGGCTATATCTTCATTCTGATAAATTATGTTGTTTACTTTGAATTCTCTGGTTCAGGCAATAATGTGTTTTAATTTTTTTGGTCTCTAATTTGGAATTTATAGGCCCATATCCAGCCCTATTTAAAACATTAAGAGAATATATATTTTTCAAGCATAACCCGATTGCTTTGCCTACAGACAAACCTTCTGAACTTAAGTCACGCAAAATAGAACAGAATATAGTTAAACCAACTCAACCATCCAATAAATCCGCTGTTTCCATAACCCCAAGCGTAACCGCGGTTGCATTACACAAATCATTGGATCTATGCAGATGAATGAGCAACAAAACCGACAGGACAGTTTTAAGACGGCCATTAGATAGCCCGGGGGGACGAGGTTTAAGACGCATGCGCTGTGCGTGCTAAGGTCTACATGTTATTTGATTAGGTCTTGAAGTATGGTTAAGTTTATGGTGGCAAAGGAAAGGAGGAAGAAGTAGATGAATATGAATTGGCCCTTTAAGGTAATAAAAAATATATAGATGGATAAGAGTGATAAAGCAATCCTGCAATCTATTAAAGAAAGTTGCAGCGTTGAGAAAGAAAGCAAAATGATAAACAAATGCTCATGGCTCATTATGATGAGCTATGAGCTCATAAAAACATGACACGTTTAATAATAGATAGCAAAGAAACGGAGAACTCAAAACATTAGCACTATTTTTCAAAGCATTGGTGGTAGCTAAAGCAAACGTCAATCCTAATGGACAAATCGTGTGCATTATTTCATCAATATCAGGGGGACCTAACTAGAATAGATGTAAAAGATATCAGAAACAAGAAAACCTTCAACCAAGGCCGTTAAGATAAAGATAAGGCGCCGAATGGTATCAGTGCAATGCGTATGCAAATCTGAGCAGTAAAGATTTCCATGGTAATACAAATGTTACAGCCCTCGTTAACACCTACAGAGTAAATAATGTAGGAACATTCTAGTATTGAAACGTCTGGTAAGCTGAAATAAATGTACGTAAGTTTATTGAGTTAGAAAATTTATTAAGGCATGGCAAAAATATATGCAGTGGTGGATTTGTAGGAAATGCTATGTTCCAAACGCAGTTATTCAGTATCACAAGAAGTTCACTGTCTCAACCAGCGTTCCTCCTTTGAACAGATAATTAGCCATTTATTGTATAGAAACTATACTCCTAGACATATTTTAATCAGGTCAAATCCAACATTGAAGACCATTATCTCTCCCATCTGTGGCAGTCAAAACAATAACCTACCTGACTTTTTACAGCACCCTACAATACTGATGAGATGACAATCAGACAGAAGTAGGACCAGAATCCAGACCACAAAACTATGTCCACATAACATTAACACCATTAGTACTGGCAACAAAAGTGTTTTTCAATATGTCCTCAACGAGATATTAATTCTCGTGCTGGGCCATAAGGCTATAACTCAGGGCTCAATTAGGGCCACTGGAGACAGTTATTGAGGAAGTGGCCCTGCTGGACATAGACGCATCTGGGACATTGTTTGAAGATGAAGCTCTATAAATTGGTGTCTTTGTTGTGTTGAACGGTGAAGTGAAGCTGCACTGGATGGATTAGATGAGTATTCGACTGAAACAATTTTTGGCAATAATCTATATCTTGATCGGTCAGAATGAATAACTAGAGATGTAGGTAAAACAGAAGATGGAAGGAGGATATTTTTTTTTAATGTTTCATTACTTATCAAAAAAAAACGCGATGTTAGAAAGAAAGAAAAATTGTTTATTCTACATAAATAAGACGCTCATAACAATAAAGATGAAAGCAAACCATGACAACTGTCGGTTTTAATCCGTCTATTTTGTGATTCTGACATTATCATGGTTAATTTGAACTATAGAATGGCCAAGTGAGCCAGTATGGTGATCTATTCTGTGCGTGTTTCCTCTCAAGATGAGAAAAGGTTTTACCCAAGTCAATTACTGTTTTATTCTACGTATTACTGTATTTTAGAACATAATTATCCACTTACAATGCCACAGCCCTTGGAATGCAGCTGTCACCATGGCTGACCTGCCATAGCTAAGTATAACGGTACTTATATGTTGCATATATGTGTTATATTTCATCCGCAAGGTCGCAGTGTGCGTCCGTCACGCGTTCCTTACTTTTTGCTGTGGTTCAAGGTGTAAGAGGTCACTTGTTTCTCTTTAAGATGACTGAATGCTACTTATTATCAAGTTTTTCTTATTGATAAGATTCTTTGTTTTATATCTAAAGCCATTGGAGCAGACGAGTCCTGGAGTGAAGACCACGTATCGGTATAGGGTAGTGTACGCCACGTACGACGTAAATAAGGCGGCTGGGGATAGACGGAACTTGGGAGAGACCTATGTTCAGCAGTAGAATGCGATAGGTAAGGTTGACCTTTCTGTATCATTTAAAGGCCCGTCTAGCGAACTCTTTGTTTCTTCCAAAAGGTAACGAAGAAATTCGTCCATCATTATCTATTTCCAAGTTTTGTTCCTCCATGTCCCTATTGTGGTAAATATCTAATATCTATAAATTTTCTTCTGTTAGCATTTTCTTAATCGCTTTATCTTGTAACTTCTCCCACTACGTTCCACTACATTATAACCGTGATAAATAACAAAGAATAATGAATCGCAAATACGTTTAGTGTATTTGTGAGCAGTGAACGCTTGACCAATCAATGGTCCAGATATGGCTGTCATCCGGCCGCTGCTTTTTATGGTTTTTTCAACGCTATTAACGAGTTTGATAAGAATAAAATTGCTTTTGAGTTTAAGGTCGAATTCGAAATTGCCTTTTTTGTCGTCTCTAATGATTAAATAAGACTAAGCGTCCAGAGGTAAATTTTGCAGGAGTATGTCGTAAAGAATTCAAATATGAGTTTTAAGTAAAGTGGATTCCAAAATAATTGTTTAGTTGAATGAAAGAAATCCTAGAGCAGCGTACGAGCTACTTTGTAAAACAATAACATTGAAGCCAACGTTCCTACGTATGGCTTCAAGAAATGCTTCAAGGGCTTCTTATTACGTTATATTATGCTTTGTGTAATAATTGTTTTTGTAAGTAGACAATAGTTGCCTTGTAAATATTTCAGTGATCTTCACACAAACACCGTCGGTTCTCATTCTCTATGTATTTAACGATATTTTCCATATTCAAATCCGTTTCCAAATTGACTTTATTTCTAATTAAAGAAATATCAACTTTATATTCGTGCAAATTAAGTTGATCCGAGAATATTAAGTGCTATTAAAAAATACATCAACATTTTGAAATTCTAGCGCAAGTTGAACTTTGAGTTGAGTTTTTTTTTCAAAATCACGTTTGTTTACATGTTTGGAAACTACAAGGCAAACGCAGTATAGTAAAGAATCTTTGGAAGAATACTTCTCCTACTAAGAGCAATATTGGCTTGTCGTAATTCCAGACTAAAACAAGTATCTTACAATATAGCAGTCTTCCAGCTTCCAACCAAACCAGACACAGTCCAAAACAATATCTCACCCACCGCCACCCAATTAACCAATCCCGATATCAGTACACAACTGGGCCACAATGGCCCAACCACTGATCTAATTCCACAAAATTATCGAGTAGCCTCTCTAATTACTCGCACTTGGCCGCACGCCGACCGTTATGGAGGCGGTGAGGCAAGTTCATTGTCACAGTTTAGACCAGCAATTGTGTATGCTTGGGTGGTTTAACTATTGGATTTTGCACTAGTGACTTATTTTTGTTGTTTAAAGTAAGAGTTACAAGGATTAAGACATTATTTACGATGACATTTTCAAATATGAATTGAAAAATTCATAATATGAATACCGTTACCGTTGGTCTAGTGGTCGCAAGCGCTACTGCTGAGCATGAGGTCCTGGGTTCGATTCCCGGGTCGGGCAAAGTGTTATTGGGTTTTTCTATCTGAAATTTCTCAGTAGCAGCTCGGAGTCTGGATTTGTGCCCGGTTGATGGCAATAGGCTCGCCCCCTATTACATGGGACTTAAACATAACTGGCGAAATGTGGGTGTACCTGCTACAGGGACACCTCTGCCCAACCCTTCGGGGAAACAAGGCGTGATGTTATGTGTGTGTAATGAATACATACATCCGATTAAGGTTCTATTTGGGTCTTAGATAAGTTGGAACATGGAGGTAAATTAGAGAACTGTTAACATTTATTAGCACAAAAGAAAAACATGCATGACTAAAGTAATATCTTTATCATTCCTTACTCCCTGAAGGTACTTTTGTAGATAATAATCAAAGATTTACTCCATGATATCTACGATGAAAACTAAACACACGACAAATTAGTAATTTCCCAATCGAAGCTTTCTCCTGGAAAATAAGACACAATAATTCCAAAATAGGCCAAAAAAATACATTTTCACTCCAATACAATGGCGAAACTTCAAACCATTTCGGTCGATTTCTAGACATTTACATACAATTATTGAAATAATTTACTCCGAAGTAATCGTAGCGACCTTAGTCACGCGTTAGAATTAACTATACACATTGTTCATGGCATTCTAGAATGTACCTTTCTCGAGAGGTACTTGACTTTTGGAATAGACAATGATAAGATTTCGTTTGTAATCGAAATTCAAATACGTTTCAAGGAATACAATCTCATAGTGACTAGAATAAACAGTTTTAAAATGTGGACAATATTGGTAACCCTGAGTATGAACGTCAACGCAGCCTTCGTGCAATTACTTCGGCGTGACGTCATCATCATCATCACTATGACCACCAGCATACAGCGGTCACCACCCTCAGCCTCAATCACCCCGACTCACTGGGGATTCACCGCAATCAACTCAATCACCCCGACTCACTGGGGAATCACCACAATCGCCACAATCACCACAGGAAGTTCCGACCCACCGTGAACTATGCGGCACCCGGTTCCGACTCACTGAAACTATAGCTGGCACTGTGTGAAGCATCGCAAGATTCAGCCCACTATCGACCTCCGGTCTCCGGAGGGGAGTGATGTAGCGGTTACACCACCACATACGAACTACGCATCATAGACATGACGTCACACAAATCCTGCAACGCGCAGTTAGAGTTTACCGAGCGATCGACATACATACAAGATTTCAACTTCAAACCGATGGGCAGTTGCTCGCCAGACACAACACCCGTCTGGTCGGAGGATCCTCCCTTTTCTATGGTGGATGAGTGAACTTTACACCCTGTTCCTTATACACTAACTAGGTAAAATATGATCAAGAAGACTTATCTGGTTATAATGGAAGCTGCCGAAGTTCTTAAGAAAAGACAAGGAGACTAAATAAGTAAAAATTATACTAAAGATACACAAACTCAATTTTGGTGTAGAAGCAGTATTCAAAACTATGGAAGCGTTTCGTCAAAAAAAAGACTGTTTTTTAAAACAGTAATCGTGGAGTTTCTTGCTGGCTCGTCTCCATTGGAAACGACCAATTGGAACTGTGCACCAACCTTCTGCTGTTTCATAAGTGCCCATGTAGGTTTGTGTTTTTTTGCTTATGCAGTTTCTAGCTGACCAATCCTTTCACCAAATCCACAATCGCTAATCCGATCATCTCTTCAAGCCCTGCCCTTATCCTAATTTATATTGTTTCAGCGCAGTTCGTCTTCTTGCATACGTCTATCGGACGTCATCTGAGTATTTACTTCCGTTCTAGCAATTTCATCTATCACACAACCCATAATGTTGTCTTTAAGTGGTATCATTAATAGTGTTACAGTCGGGCCGTTGAGAGAATGTGTTCCTGACACCTGTCAATTGGACAATTTCTAGTAGTATTAAGGCTCCTTCAAACAGGCGCGACACGCGACGTGACATAAAGACACCGCTCGTCGCGCGACGAGCGGTGCCTAATGTGTCGCGTGTCGCGTGTCGTGGTCTTTGAGGATCAAAATCGCAAAACACATATTCGTTAGCATGAAACTATAGTAGCCATATAATACAAAAAAAATGGCAGTGGCACTCCGGGAGTGCCGACAGAAGTGTAAACTTGAACAAAATCAAAATGGTGGACAAAAATTATTTTATAGAACATTGATACGTAACGTAATATAAATAAAGAGCACAATCGCGTTTACAAAAATGAGGTGTCGTCACAGTGTCGCGAAATCAATGGTTTAGAGTCCCGTCTCAAAAATGCCCAACGCGCGTAAAGAAGTTTTCACTTCAAAAAGTCACGTGAATATTCTACGTCAAACGGCATACCAAGATTCAAGTCAACGTGAGCGAGTTCAGGCTAATTTGATTAACTATGGACAATCCGACGCGCTCGCCATTCATTAATGTTTACTTGTTAGCAATTCTCAACGCTTCAGTGACTTGAGCATTAGCTTAATAAAGAATCTAAGGCTACAAAGCATTGTTTTAAACAGGATTATCATCGGCTGTGAGCCGGTTAGTCATTATCAAATAAATAATTACTGAATTTGAGATGTTTAAAAATTTTAATGGGAAATTGATTGAAATAATATATGAAAACGTAGATTAGTTAAAGGCTTTCGTTACACAAAATAATTGTTAAACTCTAGGAAGAAGCAATCTTTTAGTATCAAATATAATTATAAGACAAGGATTCTATTCAGGACCACCTGATGAGAATCCTTGAGTTGTCATTCAGCTGTGGTTTGTTTGTTCAGACGTATATGGACCACCATACGTTTGTACTAACAGCTACAAGGACCAGTCCTTCTCATTCTCTCTCAAAACGAGGCGAGGCTTCTAACTACACATCTATAATTGTTTTCACTTTATGTCACCAAAAGATGGTGGACGATGATTGGATTGGTTTGATTTTGATTTTAAAATTTCTTTATTTTAACATAAACAAACAGATAATGACATTCAGATCTTATTCTAAAAGCATTATACAGTATGATTGGGTGTTTTGTGCAGACTATGGCGCCTATATAAAACATTTACGTATACATAAATTATGTAATGTATAAAACTACTTAGTTGCTATGAATCAGAGGTATCATTACTTACGTTGAGTAAATGTTGTACTGTACAGCGCGATGATTAGATACAATCGCACTTTATAACACTATTTTTTAAACTATTTTCTATATGATTGTAGCAAATAACATTGATCAAATTAAATTTCACTTTGACAGAACTATAATACCCAAATGCAAATGAGCTTCGTGTACTGAGTGTGTGATTCGTTGAAAATCTACCTACATTTAAGAGCGAACTTAAAGAAAAAAGTCCGGTCATCTAGTCGCATAGCCTTTGTCAGTCGTATAGCAGCAAGTGATGTGGGAGACGGTATCGATGATATGTGTCGATATATTTTAAGTTAGTAGATCGGGTTCGGCCAATGGTAGAAATAAGTGGGTTATGATGTTTAGGGTTAGTTACCAGGTAAAACTTTTTTGTGAGTTTTGTAATGAATTGTTTTAATGTTGGGAAATTTAATTGACTGTGTAACGTTTTAAGATTTGTCCGTAAGGGTGTATTGAATGAGGTTTTTATTGCTTTATTTTGGACTACTTGTAGTTTAGTGTAATTACTTTCGCATGTGCTACTCCAGACTGGTGCCGCGTAGGTAATGCAGGGTCTCACAAGGGTTGAGTAGATTTTCAATTTGGTAACAGAGCTGACTTTAGATCGCCGTTTTAAGATTGGATATAGGCAGTTTAGAGCTTTTATTCCTTTGACGCGGAAGTACTCAGTATTTTTGGTCCAGTTCATTTTATTGTCCAAGAATAGTCCAAGGTATCTGGTCGATACACGCCATGGCAAAGCGTAATCACCTACTTTTATGCGTTTTTTAGGTAATGATCGCTTACGTGTGAACATTATGACTTCAGTTTTTGTGGAATTTAATTTTAGTTTCCATTGGGTAAAATATGAAACTAGAAGCTGTAATGATAACTGAAGCCGGTCGACTATCAAATCGGTGTCTTTATTGGAAGTAAATGATGCTGTGTCATCAGCAAAACAAGCTAGTTGAGTATGAGCCTGCTTGGGTATGTCATTTATAAATAGTATAAATAAATGTGGCCCTAGCAAGGAGCCCTGTGGCACCCCCGCAGGAATAGATCTTGGTTTAGACACACTATCACCAATATGAACACAAAACGACCTATCCGTCAAATACGCCTGGATAATTTTTACAAGTCCAATCGGTACATCACATTTAAATAACTTATGTAAAAGGCCTGCATGCCAGACGGCATCAAAAGCTTTTTCCACGTCAAGCAACATCATGCCCGTAGATTCGCCCATATTCAAGTGGTGCATGACATGCTCTGCGACCCTGGCCAGTTGCTGGGCTGTAGAATTGGATTGGTTTGACTTTTTCGCCCGAGTCGACTACGTCCACTCATCAAGTCTTCAGGTCAAAGCACACATATCAACTCGGAAAGGGATCGTCACTGCATGGCCGCGGTTCGTGAGCTTGTCCCGAGACGAGGCGATTACGTTACGATTCCGATTAGTGTGCGTTGCAGTAGGGAGTTTCATACAAAGAATACTGAACGGCTCGAGTTGATACGGTGACGATCCCTTTCCGAGTTGATATGTGTGCTACTTCTTTTATTCTCCTTTTCGTGTCCATGGTACTCTTCTTTGTTGTTTTTTTTTTAAATATTGTTTGAGCCCAGTAGGTGGCCACGTTAATTGCGGCATCAGTGGCATTCTTTAAGTCACCCAAGGTGCAGGTGAATGGGCGCTTAGGACACTCCAGCATGTGGGGCATGGTCGAAAAGTTTGCTACTGCCAATGCCGACGAAGTTTGTAGGCACGACTCTAGGTACCCGATAGAAATGAGCGGATCTCTTCGGTTTTTTTCGTGCCGCCTCGTGCCCGTGACGTTTCTGTCAGATATTCGCATGACAGTCGGCTGGCTGTAGATCCGCGCTATAAAGGTCGACGCGCACCGCACGCACCGTTAGAGGCGGGTATTTAGGTCGGCGCACGCGCCCGCTACAGTATGCCACACTGGGTGACGGGGTGAGGGATAAGCGGTAGCGATTTGGATTTGTCACGCACAATGTTAAGATGGCGCATCTAAGTTAAAAGAGGTATGAGTGACTAAAAGAACACGACACTCTTCAAATCCATTTTTTTTCTACAACTCGAAGTGTCATTATCAGAGATCGGAATTGGGTGTGTGAAAATACCTAAAGTTTGCAGCGAGACATATCATAGAGCTGTTACAACCACTTAAGTTAACCGGTTTTTAATTGTACCGGTTTATTTACGGTTTTTTGTTTTACATGTTCTTAATTTGAACCGAATTTGAACCGGAAAAGTTCAAAACAAAAATTAATTTAAAACTGTATTAGCAGCTTGCTAATGTTTATAGTTCGGTTTTTCAAAGGTAAAGAACATGTAAAACAAAAAACCGAAACTAAACCAGTAAAATTCAAAACCGGTTAACTTAAGTGGTTGTAACAGCTCTATGATATGTCTCGCTGCAAACTTTAGGTATTTTCACACACCCAATTCCGATCTCTGGTCATTATTTACGAAAAGTTTTTAAAGGAAATTAGTATAAAAAATTACCAACTCTTTCTGATTGTTAAAATGGCTCTAGAAAAAAAGGTGACTACTGGGATAGCGGCATACAGATATAAAGGAAGGAAAAATAGAAAGAAGAAAAGAAAGAGGAGAGAAAGAAAAAAATAAGAAGAAAGAAGACATGCAGCGCTACCCCAAAAAATTTAGACAAGGGCAAGAGGAGGATGAGTTACATATGGCTCGAAAAACTGCACATGATTATAAAAAACTATGATGTAATTTTTTTTATCTATTTAAAGCAGTAGCAATTTGTAATTCAATTAATTTATAAAAATAATCGAACAGTAGTAATTTGCAATCTTAATTGGTAATAACTCTTTGAAATAAACAACTAATAACTTATTAATATATAGCACAATTTGTCCTAATGAATTATAAAATCGAATATAAATTCCTAACTTAATAGAGTAAGGTAATTTTTCATAGAAGTCAAGGTAGACAAGCCAAGTATGTGAAAAAATATGACCAATCATGCGCAGACATCAATAAATTAACCGCAGCCGGTAATTTTAGTTTAACATCGCCGTTTAAAAATATATTAGCATAAATATTAACTGCAGTACATTAGGTCATTTGAATTTAAATAATATTATTTTGACACTGACTGAAGACATAACGTAAAAAAGAATACGCAATCATTCTAAATTAATATTTTATTATTCTGTTGTACCATCGTGGAAACCGATAATTAACCACTTTAAAAACAAAATCCCGTGCACACGATGACCACATCTGTTACCGCCCCGGTTCTATAGCGGCCGAGTGCTGCAAGCAAGAATAGTCCTTACGGTGGTTAGTCATGGATTTCCGCGATGTTACTTCTTCCCTGCTCAAAAACTGGAAATCAGTCAACTCAAGTCTGTTTTGAAAAATATTTATGAAGGGCTGATTTAAAAGATGAAGCCTACTTTTTTACTAATTTTATTTCGATTTTAGAAATTTTGAGGGAATCAAAATAAATTTGCGCCATCTAGGACCAAAAAGGAAAAATAATCTAAGATGGCGCACAATTTTTTAAATCGCTTTAACCTCATAGCTTGCCCCACACTAGCAGAAACAGTAATCTAGGATGTTATGTGTTATGTACGTGACATGTCAACGTTTGTGACGGAATGTTACCGATTTTACCACATGTCCAGCCAAGGGGTACTTATGCTGAGCTGCCAGTCAATGTGTAACTGCTGACTCTTATGGGGAATATCTTAGGAGCAATTGCCACTCGAGCATTCTACTCGAATAATGTTAAGAGCGTGCATTCTGAAAGTAGGCAACGTCGCTAATAGATGTCAAATATTTCGCCGTTTCGATTAATTTGGCAATATTACTGTATGAAAATATGATTTATAAATATTTGGGTAACTTAGTGAACTCAAATATTGATTATGAAATGTAATAATTAATAACGTAACACAGTTTTTGATGTAAAAAAAGTTTTCGGAAACTTCCCAAATGCCAATTTTACACCTAAAACGGTTACAACATCAAATTCAGTGTTATAATTGCAATTCATTATTAATATTCTAGTTTACTAATTAGCGATATTTCATATTTCCATACAGTAATATTGCCAAATTAATTAAAACAGGTAAATATTTGACAGCTATTTGCGACGTTGCCAACTTTTAGAATAAACGCTCTTAAAATTTTCATGGATTTTCAGTTTTTTATCTCTATTATCACATATGTTTAGGTTCTTTTACATTTAGAACTGTCTTCAACTGATACAGTTAATATTTTTTTATAGGCAAAAAACACAATTTTTCATCCGTGTATACAAAGAGTATTCACAGACGAAATATCGAAAAAAAATTCTCTCACTATGTGCTTAATACTTCGAAAAATTTTTTTTTTCTTTTTAGCGCTAATTTTTAATATTTACCAGCGACCCGCCCCTATTTGGCACGGTTTTTTGCGCTTAATAAAACATCGTGCTTACACAAAACCTTTAATGAATTCTACACCTAAACCTTCCTCATGAATCACTCCGTCCATTGGTAAAACCGTTGTGTTTGAGTTTACCGTGTTCATACAGACAGACAGACGCGGCGGGAAATTGTTTTATAATATGTAGTGAAGAGCAGTGGTGGCTCAGTGGTAACGGCGGCTTACGAGTTGTAGGTCGTAGGTTCGAACCCAGACAGGCGCTTTACTTTGTGTAAATTATTTCATCACCACTGCTCTCAAAACGGTGAAGGAAAACATTGTGAGGAAACCGGCATGTCCTAGAACCGAAAATTCGAAGACATGTGACATCTACCTACCCGCACTGGGCCCGCGTGGTGGATTACGGCCTACTCCCTCTCACCGAGAGGAGGCCTGTGTCCCAGCAGTGGGAACATTTATAGGCTGATGATGATGATAGTGAAGTAGTTATCTAGTTATAGCATCGCATTGGCATATTGTAGCTGTAATGATGTTATTTACGAATATATAAATAAAATAATAATTATTATATTTTAGCATCCCTGCACTCTTGAACTCTTCCTGACGTCCCTTTATTCTCTTCTCTTCTTACTTTATCAGTGTAGCAGTGTGTGTAGTTTACTACTGTATACACCCGTTTACAATCTTGTCTCAGTGTAAAATTAAATGTAGCTTGAATCAGATCTTCATTCCGCGCCTCTCTGGATGAGCATAAATAGTGACCGGCACGTTATAGATCATGTTGTTTACATTGTTCGCAGAATCATCTGGCGCCCAGTACACGTATAGTTGCAGTTTATTTCAGAAAGTTATATATCCTACACTATTAAATGAGTAATATTTGTATACATATATTTGTTACCACGTTCTCGAAAACGGCTCTAACGATTTCGATGAAAGTTGCAATATGTATAGGGGTTTACGGGAGCAAAAAGTCGATGTAGCTAGGTCTCATATCTGGGAAAATTTGTTTTCTCTATTTTCACAGCCTCGGGAATGTGATACAACGTTGGTATACCTGGACGATATGTTTATCTATTTTCACCCGAGCAGAGCTCGGTCAACCAGACTTAAAAATTAGAAATTACACAACACATTTGTAATGGGTATTCTTTCTGGATTTTTTCAGTAGCAGCCTTTTTTTTTTTTTTGGGTGGGAAATTATCAAATTACTTCTCCCGCTCTGGGTGGAGCGGGAGGGCGTGTCAGACTCATACTGACTAAAACCCACCCGTGTTCCTTCGGTTGCCATGTTGCCGGGGGGCCACGATATCCCTGGAGTCTGAAAATTGTGCCCCGTTGATGGCAATAGACTCGCCCTATTGCATGGGACTTAAACATAACTGGCGAAATGTGGGTGCACGATGGAAAACCTCTACCTAACCCTTCGGGTAATGCAGTTATGATGTTATGTAATAGGTATTTTCATTTGTGTTTATTTAACATTTATGCTGTGTTAGGCTTTTAATAAGTAGGTACTCGTTTAACCTTACACACCCCATAGATTAATCCAGGGAACGAAAACCTTCATAAATTACGGTACAGGTATCGAAAAATGTTGGTTACTTCTACGACTAAGGTTACCGCTATCTGGGTAACCAAGAGGAAGAAATATGTTACCTCATTTAGGTTACTGGTTACACACACAGGCGTTGCGCGCTCTTTGACTAATGCTGATTGCTCGTGTAAGATATAGGTAATTTTTATTTCGGTAACCAGTATCAATACTAGTTGCAAGGTAACCTTTAAAAATACCGGTAACATAAAACCCGTATTGATCGTACCGGTTTCGCTCCCTGCTTTAAGAGCTCAACTGTCATTAATGAGACAATAGAATTTTAATTGTTATCGCTCTCCAGGAGAGCTCATGACAGTCAAGGGGATAAACATTCAAACTTGACTAATAAGCGCTAATACGCTCAGCTGAGTAATGAGACTACAGCATAAATAAAAATAAGTTAAAATAAGGAAGAATTATAAACATAAACAATTGCCCCACCTAGCCTGACTAGGTCACTGGGGAGACCCCCACTGCGCCTAACGCAAACCTACAAAACCGGCCACGTTTCGCTACATTACTCATAATCTACTTGTTTACTCATTACTCATTAATTAATGAAGTATTTACTCGTTTATGTAACGTATACTTGTCTGTCTAATGTGATGGCCGTGAAAATACATACGTACATAAGTAATTAACACAATTGACATTGAGTTTTATGAGGTCTACTAGATACACCCCGCGGTTTCACCCGCATAAGTCTCGATCCCGTGGGAATATCGGGATAAAAAGTATCCTATATCCTAACCCAGGTTATGGTCTACACATGTGCCAAATTTCATCCAAATCCATTCAGCCGTAGTAGCATGAAAGCGTAACAAACTCACTTTCGTATTTATAATATTACTAGCTTTTGCCCACGGCCCGCGTGGATGTCGGGAAATATCCCACAGGAACGTGCTACCGGGATTCTGTATATCCTATGTCCTAACCCAGGCCATGGCCTGTTCGTATGCCTTTCATCTGAATCCGTTCAGCTGTTACGGCATGAAAGGTAACAGGCAGATATGAATCTGTTTTTGGGTTCCGTACCTCAAAATGAAAAATTTTAACCATTTTTTTGGGTGGAAAATAACAAATGACTTCTCCCGCTCTGGGCGGAGCAGAAGGGCGTGTCAGATTCTTACTGACTAAAACCGACCCGGGTTCCTTCAGTTGCCTGTATGTTGCCAGGGGGCCACGGTAGCCCTTTCGGACAAACCCGCAACCCCGGCCGGCATCGACCCTAGCGGACCCCTTCAGTTATGCTGACATCTCTTTGGAGGCACGCGTGGAACAACGCGCCGTCGACCTGGGCC
Organism: Agrochola litura; assembly: GCA_949152395.1. NCBI lineage: Eukaryota > Metazoa > Arthropoda > Insecta > Lepidoptera > Noctuidae > Agrochola > Agrochola litura. Next base: position 1,851,653 of record OX424512.1, read on the forward strand.
TGGTCCTTATCGGACGGCGAGCTACCCATTACTCACCGTCTGCAAGCCCGCGCCTACGGTGGCCGGGAATCGACTTGCGATTCCCGACGCCTAAGGCTCTGTGGCGTCTCCTGCGGCAGTTAGGAGCGTGAGGGCGCGAAATTTGCCTCTCCCTCACGCGTTCCGCCTCTTCCTTCGCGAGCGGAAATCGCGAAAAAAAAAAATCAACTGTTCCCTATATTTTGACGAGTTATGAGAACATAAATGTAGGGAACAGCAGATTTTTTTTTTCGCGATTTCTGGTTTGTTCCCATAATAAACGTTGTTCATAATGATGAGTAAAGTCACTGGTTTAAGTTTGTGCACTGGTTAAAAAAATCCTGTATGGTTAGGAAGAGTTTTATGAGGTCATACATATGTGAGAATTATAGTGAAAATGTTTGTATTCATTCATGTTGGATGTGAGACAGATTTAAAAAATAGAATAGTAGAATAGAATTTAAAAGAAGTCAAACTTGGCTGAACGGACTGTAAAAAAGGTTTAGTCAAATGTCTAATCTTATTTCAAAATTTCGAATGTGAGTTTATTTGTTACACTTTCATGGCTAAACGGCCGAAGTGATTTTGACGTAATTTGGTATGGGTATACTTTGAACTCTGGGGAAGGACATAGGCTACTTTTTACTGACATACCACACGTGCGAAGCCGCAGACGGAAACTAGTGTTTCATAAACAGCAAATATCTTTAGTTTTAACAATAAAAATTATTATGACACTTACCGGTAAAAAAACTTCTCTCAATCTCAATGAAGGGGCTGACACATCTGCAAAAAAGAATAATAACACATTTAAAAAAATACATCAAAACAAAAATAGCTAAAGACACGTCAGAGAAAACAGATTAGATCATTGCTCTTAGAAAATTATACCACTGCCATTGACAATACAAATAGAGCGACCGGCAAGTAGGGTTACCATCCGTCCCGATTTTTCCGGACAAGTCCAGCTTTTTGACTTCCGTCCGGACTCTGTCCGGCCTTGTCATTTGTCCGGTAAGGGGGATACGCTAACGTAGCCTGCGAAATTGAAATTATCTATATTTTTTAGAGTGGTGAATGGGCTCAATCGGGACTTTATAATAAAAGATTAGTGGACTGTATTAAAATAGGTGTAATACCGTAATTTACATGAGCAACATATAGAAATATAGGACAAAGAAGTGCCCGTAGTGGAGCGCGTCTGTGAGCTGAGTGGTGTGGCGGGCGCGCCGCCATCGTCGGTAGCTGGTTTGGTACCCCGAGACCCCGCGCTTTCCCCGCAGAGAATCATGAGCATATGTGATGCGCCGACAGTGATTTATATGGCTGTAGGTAATTCCGGTACATGTTTGTTACGGTCGCGAATTAAATTTTGATCTACATACAATCTCATAAGTATTGACCTACAAATTGCAAAAAAACGTAAGAAAATTGGAATTTCGCGTGCTACCCTGGCGCTTTCGCCTTCAGGGACATTTTTAGAACATAACTAGCTAAATACAATAAAAGTTGTATATCTATGTGTGTACGTATATATAATAAGATACCAAGTAATCTCAAGACATTAAATATGAGGTTATTCAAAAATAAATTGCATGAATTGTTGTGTAGTCATATTTTTTATACTGTCAAAGATTTCTTTGAATATAAATATTATATTATGCTTGTGAAAATGTGTACGCTTATGACTGTTAAGCAAAAATATGTATGCTCTTGTAATTTTTTTTTTATTTTACCATCTTTTTACACCATGTTTTTAAGCAATCAAATATTATTCTATTCTATTCTAAAACAAAAAAAAGATTAAAAAAATAAATTACTTTTTTGTTAATGTCTGGCTTTTTGTCAGGATTTTTCTTTCGAAATGGTAACCCTACCTGCAAGGCCGTTTGAGCAATGGCTGCGGAAATATGTTGTTAATCGAACATCGTTAATAAATAATAATGAATACCTCTGGCTATACGCAGTCACGATTTATGAATCCATAATCTATAAGCTTTATTGAAGAAAATCCAATTAGAAAGCTTAGTTTCAGATGGTTCGAGTTTTAGGACAGTTTCTAGTTGGAATTATTTCGTTATCGGCAATGATGGGTGAAATTGAGAGATTATGGTGATAAAAGATATCAGCAGATATCAGACGTTTCACTTCTGCTTCTTTTTTGTCTGTCATCTTTCACTCGAAGTGAAACGTCCGAACACAAAATGAAATAAAAATGAAAAATAAATTCCGATTTCAATTGAATCGATCCAACGATGTTGGTTTTCGACATCTTTCACTAACGATGTTGTAGTTGTCACTCGTCGTCATAAGGAATGTTCAAAAAAAAAATTAAATGAGCAGTTATGAACATTCATCCCTATGCAATTTTGTCGGTGTCGTGTGAACGTGGAATAAAAAAATACCAACAATCACTCGATTGAAGCGTCTGATATCAGCTTTAGTACCTACCTAAAGCAGGTAAAATTAGAGTATTCCAATTTGACCCGTTTTTAAAACTTGACCCATCCCAGAGATATTGCTAGACCTAAAGATTTGTCAATGATCAGCATCAAATATCGTTCTCTAAGAAAAAACATCAGGCCAATTACTTAACTATGAAACAGAAACAAAAATGTAAATTGTCAAGCAAACAACAGAGCCAGAATCCGGTATCCATGTCACCACCGTAGAAAAGATGGCCATGGGTCATGGCAAATATGAAAATAATGAGAAAATAATGATAGCCACATAATTATCCAACAATTTCAGAAAACAGAAAGTTAAACTTGAATTTAGCGATGATGGCAGACGGAAGAAATTTCAAACGATGGTTACAGAAACAAGTGAAGTATTTACGACGATAATGTAGAAAGTACTTATGAGAGAAATGCAAAAAGGTATCTATGAATCTATTGCTTGCAATGATAATACTTAAGAGTACTTGACAATACAAGTGTTTGTATATGATAATGAAGAAAATGGACGTTATAGGTACAGGTAAATCATTATTGAACACAAAACTTCTATAAAAAATTGTATAAAACAAAGTCGCTTTCCGACTCTGTGTCTGTCCACTTGTTCTTTTAGTTCTTCAAAACTGCACTATGGATTTTGATGGGGTTTTCACTATAATTTAGAGAATATATTCCGGAAGGTTTTTGTATAAATTGCATTCATGTGTAAATTAGATAAAGCACAGAAATTCCGTTGGTTTGACATGTCGCCACATCAGTAGATTGCACCCGTGTGAAGTAGGGACGACGATAGTTAATTAGTTAACACTGTAATACCATCAAAGCCACTAGTAAAACATAAAATTAAGACAATAAAGAAATTACTAACGTTAGACCTACAATCACTAATTGTGCCTGTCATCAATCCAGATAATAAACAATACAATTCAGAAAACATAAAATCTGAATTCAGTGATGATTTTAGTCACAAAGAATTTCAACCAATGAATTGGTTATTAGATACAATTGTTAAACCTGAACAATGCTCTTACAGGGGCGTTGTTCTAGTGATTGAGCTAATGTCATTGAAATTGTTCGTTACGCCGACATAATTGTGGATGGTACTTCAATCATAATTAAAATCTGTCAGCTGGGTATTGGGGTACACGTAGTGGGTTCCGTGGTCATTGTGAATGATAGACTGTTTGCAATCCGAGAAGTAGAGAGTAAAGAATTAAAGATGTTGGTAACGAAGATTTTGGAGCAAGTACACAATGCTAACGCTGTCGACGTTGCCGAATTCTGGTCGATATTTTTTTATATACTTATGCTTATAATTATACATAAACATAACATCACGCCTTGTTTTCCCGAAGAGTTGGGCAGAGGTGTACCTGTAGTAGGTACACCCACATTTCGCCAGTTATGTTTAAGTCCCATGTAATAGGGGGCGAGCCTATTGCCATCAACCGGGCACCGGGAAAAATTCCAGATAGAAAAATCCAATAACACTTTGCCCGACCGGGGGATCGAACCCAGGACCTCATGCTCAGCAGTAGCGCTTGCGTCCACTAGACCAACGAGGCTTATAATTATAAAATTATAGAAATGGAATCATTGATACAACGAAGAAGAAGCAAGTACACATTTAGCTCAGATCCTATGTGGTAAAAACCTGGTACATCATTATATTATTATCTATAGCTGCTGCACCCAAACATTTGTCAATATGGTTGGAATGACAAAGTTACATAGAAGCTAACGTAAGGCTTCCTTACTTTGCTACAGAACCCTAAAAATCAGGAAATTGGACTTTACCAGACTAATTTTTACGCATGATTTTAATTTAAATCTTTTTATGTACTACGAGTATTACTTATATATGTTGTTGTTGTATTAATATGAATGGCAATACGTTCATACGTTCATTTTTAACTTTAAAGTGATGACATTTGATTTAGTACCACAAAAACTTTGCATCAAGTGTAATTGATGATGATACATGTAATTTATTGGCTTTGAACATTTGACTCTAACTAATGATTTAGTTTGTCCAGACTTGTCTATCGTTTTTAAATGTCTGTATGGCGAAATACATGTAAATGTAAAAATAATATTTATTTTGGTATTAATCTTGAACTCTTTATAAATTACATTATGAAAACTATTTATTTATAGCAAGGTTATTTATCGGCCAATTAAAGCAGAGTTTTTTACACCACGAAATAGGTACTTAAGAGTGCAGTCCTAAATAATCCAAATTTTTTCCGTTCCCCGACGATGGCATTTTACTCTACTGGTTGAATTTATCTATAACAGGTCGTTTCAGTACTAGCATGATAATTGTAATCACCACAACAGGCCTTACTTCCCCTCCTCCATCTTCGTCATCCAAATAATTATCAACAAACCCACAAAGTAAGATCCGGGAGTCAGTCCAATCACATCTCGATGCGTGCCAAATCCGTGCGACAGCGACTATTAAACTAATTACGCGACAATCGCAACAAAAACGCGAGTCGCACGATATGAGCCACTGCACTGGGTTGAAGGTGAGAGTGAAGGAAAAAATGTAGTGATGGAAGATTCGCAGAAGATGTCGTCAAAGTGTTGACGGGCGTATGAACTATGAGAGTTTGTTAAAGACAGTTTGTGAATATGTTGCGTTTGAATCGCTGATAGGAAAAATTTCATACAAGCTATAAAATAAATGCTTTATGATTTTTTCTATGGGTCATTAAATATTTTCAATGTTTGGCCTATTGAATAAGTGCTGTTTAAAAATAACTTGTTGTTAAATGCCAGTTTAACAGACCCATTAAACTTTTACAAGCATCTTTTAACAACATACAAAGATTTAATTGTTGTGGTACTTCACCTACAATTTTCTAAAATACTCAAGTAGTCGGTTTTCCATTTAACAATCATCTATAAAAAGCTGTAAGTAGTCAAGGAGACGACGGAATATTGAACAATATAACAATAACTATAAAAAGTAAGTGTTTAAGCGCACGCGCCGACTGGGTCAATCCGCGTGACGAATCTAGTGACACGAGTGCCCCACAGGCCCGGTTACCGAAATGTGGGGTTTGGTCATGATGTGGGAGCGGAGCGAGGAAGCGGAGCTGAGCGGAGTTGGATAGGACAAAGGAAAAAGTTGGTAGTTCTTTCAACCATTTTGGTTCAAGAAAATCACAAGATGGTGCTTTTCACCAGAATTCCAAATTTTTTATGTGGAGACATACTTACTAATTGTTTGTGAATGCAACACGATTTCGTATATTCTGTAAATAAATGTCACACTATTTTGAATCCTAAAAATAAATCTCCTTTTCGTGTCGTTAGACCTGAAAGAAGCGCCACCTGGTGCCAGAGTTTTAAAGCCGCCCACCCATGGGCCTCTGACTTGGCTTGGAAATAAATAAGAAGTAACAATACAATTTTGCCAAATTCGGCCACAAACTATGCGTCGCTTGTCTTTTATGGCTCTTTATGAAAGATTAATTTACAAGAATGAAGATAGATAAAGGATGTGGTTGATGATGCCTTCGAATTTGGGCTATCCTTCATTCTCCAGAATCTTGGGATAGTGAACTTCCAAGTAAGAGAAAACTTCGTCTTTTCTTCTCTTTTTTTTTTTCTTTTTTCTAAACCGCTCCGCCTATCAAACCGCTGCCCCGCAAACTTTAGACCTCAACCAGCGTTAAAATCATTCAAATTCCATTAAGTATAACTGCGTATGACTGATGCAGAACTGTTATGCATTGCGGGGTTATGTCCGTCTGTCACGACAAGCAAAACTGTTCTATTGGATTATAACATAACTGTTTTGTGATTGAGAGTTGTTATAAAAGTCGTCGACTAGAGATTTCTTTGCAGCAGTTTTGGCAGAAAGAACTGGTTTTTGTCCCGTGTGTGTAACAGACTTTAGTCATCTATGTGAACCTGTTACTACACATTTGGCTAATCAGAATTTTCTGAATGTCATGTCATTATAAGTTTACCAAGAGCAAAGGGAATCTTCCAAATCTCGGCAGAACCATGTTAGTATGTTACAACAATTATGAATGGCGAAGATGATAATCATCATCATCATCAGCCTATAGCAGTCCACTGCTGGACATAGACCTCCCCAATTGCACGCCATTCAGCTCGATTCTCGGCAACTCTCATCCAGCTGCTACCAGTCACCCTGCGAAGATCGTCACTCCACCTAGCCTGAGAGCGTCCTACCTTACGTTTGCCAATTCGCGGTCTCCACTCAAGAACACGTGTACCCCAACGGTCATCGGTTCTACGGCTGATATGGCCGGCCCACTGCCACTTCAGCTTGCTAATTCTGTGAGCTATGTCGATAACTTTGGTTCTCTGCCGGATCACTTCGTTCCGGATTCGAAGATAATACTTATTATTTATTTAATGTTTTAATACATTTATTATATATAGCACTCCAACGACTAGATTACAAAAACATTTACAGAGAGCATATCATTATTATAACTTATAATTACAGCGAATTTGTCACATATAAGTGTGCACAGGACTTACATAGTTTGCCTATTTATATATAAGAAATGAAATAATAATAAAAAGACACACAAATGCGGACTTAATGCTATACTGCATACTGGCATACTGCCGTTCCATCTGATATTCCTAAGACTACGGATGGGTGGCCCAATTATCGCTAAAGATGACACAGCTAAATGGAAAGATAATTTAATTACCCTTAGTACCAATGGAAATGAAGACTCGGTTTATAATTCCAGGTTATCTACCAGTAAATTGCGAATATGGGAGACGGAAGCTAGAAACTATGTTTGGAGGCAATGTAGTTGGAAACTTGGAATAGTTAACTTATCACTGGTTATGAACGATTACTGCCTTGTAGCAGTGATATGTAAAGACAAAGAGCTTGGAAACTAAGGATGTTGAGACTGTCGGTACTTTCCAATTGTATAGTTTGAAATTGAGGCTGGCTATTCAAATAATTGACATTCGCAAATTAGAAATTACCAAAGGTGTCCCAAAGGTACACATACCTAAACGTACCTCCTGGCAAGTATACGAGTATATTATTTATGTACACACAGTAAAATACATTTAGATACAACATAATTATAATTTGAGTACAAATTACTGCTTATTTCTTAAGAAATTTCTTCCAGCAGACCTGCGAAAGGATAAATGAAAAAGAAATGTAGACAATAAATAGTGTGTGACAACAACAAGGGAAAATACGAATATGCAAAGTCTTAAAACTAAAATATTAAATATACCTACACGTATAACGCAAAAAATTAAGAAATAAATAAATATATATTTACATATATTAATATATATTTATATATATCAGAACTTAAGGAGGAGTGAGTATTTAAATACATATATATATGTGTATATAAATACTCACTCCTCCTTAAGTTCTGAGTTGAGCTCCACGATTACTGACAAATGTTTGCACTGACTGGACAGGTCCACTCAAATCTGTGTGGTCCTTTCTTCAAAAGACCATTTCAGACATTAATCTACTATGGCCTGACCAAGATTATGTCTGGACTTTAAAAGAGACTGCGACCTCTGAGTTTTTATCGGCCTTTTTTCTCATAGTAGTCAAATAGGAAACGCCGAACTCGTCTAGCTTATTTTTTTAATATGACGTGGAACAGTGATTCCGATATCCTATTTAAAGAATAAACAATTCCATTTCGATAGTTAGATAGTGGTGACCTAAAAATACCATAAAACACTTCAAACAAATTAAGTAGCCCACCATTAGGACACATTATACTAATCCTACATATCACTCATTGGTTTTTTACCATCCTTATCCGACTCAGTCACGATTCTCAATTAATTAGAAAACAGTGTTTTTTGCCGCCGTGACATCAAGTCAGTCGTGACTTGTTAGTCTTTACCGACTTGCGGAAAGTAAGGTAATGTGTTTGACATTTTCGTATCACGGATGATCACGAAGTTTGATGTTCTCTTGAAGGTTAAGTTGAATTTGTTGGTGTGAATCAGTGTTTTTGCCAGAAAAGGTGTTAAAGGGATTATTCAATATTTTTCCCGTGAAAACGTGTTATTTAGAATCTTGTCCCTTTAGCAGCAGGTATTTTATCAATATTGTTTTCTCATGATTTATTGTGGTTAGGTTAGGGTGTTGAAGTTTGTTGGGGAAAAATACGAAATCTGCGCGGTGGAAATTACGGGCGAAGTGCTTGTCGTGATGGCCGGTTGTATTAAGGCTTCGCCTCTCATGCACAAGGTTGTGGATTCATATCTAAGCAAGTACCAAAGTGACTTTTTCAATTCATGTTTTCTTTCATCTTGGACATCACTGACATCGGTAAAGGAAAATATCGTGCGGAAAACCGGAACCAGTGTGGGAAAGAGATGAAGCTCTACAGGACAGCTCCATCTCTTTCTCCCACTGAAGTAATATTAAAATAATACTGCTTTTGAGCTGGTGGTAGGCCCCCTGATATAATTAATATGAGTTTGAAATCTCCAATCCACCTTGAGCAAGGGTGATCCATCAAATGCTCATGCCTTCTCTTTTAATGTCGCAGCATATGCTGAGATAGGAGCCTTTTGGCCTCGTACAGGACTCCCTGCTTTTGTTTTTTTTTTATTAATGTTTTTAATGAAGATGTTTAGTTTAATTTGTGATTTCCTGTGCGAGTCTAAATAAATACTTTTCTTTCTTTCTTTCTCTGAATAAGAAGAAACCTTTGCCTGCAATGGGACACTAATAGGCTGGCATCATTGTTTTTATCATGATTTAATATCGATATCCTTAACGTTTGTGAAGATTCGCCCGTCAATTAAATTTGGCCCTGTTCAAGTATCACTTTCATCAACGCGTCATTTACCGCTCTAAATCAATAACTTTCTTGTATTCAGACGTAAAATAACATTCACTCAACAATATGCAAATCAAAGTAACAAAGCGTCAATACTAGAGCGTGGGAGGATCTATCAACAAAGTATTGCCGTAGAACAAGAAATACGTAGAGAAGCGAAATTCTTTCTTAAGAACGTGCACTATTGGCTGTTGAAATGATCACCTATCCTGACTGTGTTAAACGTATCAAAACTAAACCCCTTATTAGTCACTGGCAGAGCAGTGCAGAGCAGGAAACGGCCACCACTTACGAGTTTGCAGGTCATTAGTTTGACCCCAGACAGGGACTTTGTGTAAATTATTGAAGTGAGAAAGTGTTCTTTAGGCGCGTTGGGCATTTTTGAGATGAGACTAAACCATTGATTTCGCGACACTGTAACGCAATTTATCGACACCGTGGAGTAAAAGACATCAACGCGTTGATTACCACGGTGCCGATTTTTTTTCAAGTTTTCACTTCTGTCGGCACTCCCGGAGTGCCACTGTCTCCCGACTGCGCTCCAAACTGTGAAGGAAAACGGCATGTCCAATAGAACCGAAAGTTCGAAGACATGTGGCATCCACCAGCACGCTTGGTAAATTATGACCCACTTCCTGTTACAGAGATGAGGCATGTATCCCAGCAGTGGGAAAATTATAGTTTGATGCTTATATATCGTATATGCTTAGTCTTATGCTGACTGTGTACTTTAGTGACAAAAACACCCATTAGAACGTCTTAAAGTTTTCGGAGGTCGGAATGCACGGGAGTCTCCACTCCACACATTTGTTATTCTATGGTCACCACTAGCAAAACTGACAAGCGTACACCGTGAGATTAGAGCCTACGTGCTAAATAATGTTAATCTACTCAATGTCGGCCACGTCTTCAATCAGAGCGAGAATAATCGAGATGTGTCACAGTTTCTCTTGTAGTGTGAGGTGATGAAAAGATTACTTCAGTGTGGATTCACAGAAACAAATGATATGGAAATTAGCACTATTTTATGGCGTGCAATAGAGGAGAGGCCCTTGTCCAGGAGTGGACTGTTTTAAACCTAATGATGATGAGTAATGTGGTGTACAATCAGCGAAATTAATTGTAAATCAAATTGTCAAAGAATCACGGGTGTGATTTGAATATACGAACAATTTAAGTTGGTAGGTAGTCAATTTGTTAAACAATTCATTCTTCTGACTTTATGTATGATTTACGATACAATTTAACGAAGCCACAAATGCTTGAATTCGAGAACGATCACTCAAAAAAGGAAAATCTATATTCAGACCAACATATCAGTTCTGACAGGAGCATTGTTCTACAATTTGGTCCTTTGATTTAGAATTAGTTACACGAAAATGTTCAGTATGATATTGCTATTACAATAAAAACTAAATTCATTCAGACAATCGCTCTATGAAAACAATTATTTACAAAATAGTCTCATAATCAGAAGTTGTCTAAAATCGAATGAAAAATCTATTTTACTCAATACTCAATTCTTTATTGCATTCCATATGTATTACATAGATGGTATAACAAAGTAAAAGATCAATATGGACCCTGTCGGGCACAGCAAAATTAGGAGAGAGGAAGAGGGCTAAGTAACAATTCAATATTATTATAAATTATTAGATGTGTTTAATTGAGTGTATAATTATGTATATATTGTATATTATTAGGTTTGTGTATATAGGTATAGTATACAAGACAGAACTGTTCTATCTACATCACACTATCACGGACAAGCTGGTGTGTGCGTCTTGCAGGGGCGAAACGTCCATATAAGCCGATTCCTACCGGCTTCCCTTTGGAAATTCGGAACACAACCACTCTATCGTCATTGAATAATCAAACTATAAGTATTTGATACACCATAAAATTAAAATACCTGTTACAAAACGCCTACATACATTAAACATTGTCTTAATAACCCAACAACAAAACACTGCGCTAAAATAACTCGTAGGCGCGTCCGGCTTATGCTAAATTCAATTTCCTTACAAAAAATAAAGTCATCATGACGTCACTTCGGTCACGTGATCCGCGGTTTCTATGAGCCGGGTAAGCCGGTCTGTAGCGAGTTATTGTAGGCACATAGTAGCAGAAACGTGCGCGCGGGAGCGAGAAGGAATTATTGCTATTGCACCACCTCTTTCTGGCGCACGCATTTGATTCGGTAGTTTTCGTTGAATTTCGTAATACTGGGTAGGAGTTCGGAGTTCGTAAACATTTCATTATTCGTATGACAATGTGTGGTTGCTTTTTGACGTAATCGCATTAGAACCATATTAATTTGCATTTCTTTCGCACAGTATTTATTGAATTCATTAGTTTATCATTACTAGTAGTATTAATATTTGTTTGTAGTTATAGGACAGTGATTAACATAGTGTTTTGAGTTTATTGGATGTGAAAATAAAGTACGTTGTAATTAGGTATTGGGGTAAGTAGATAGTTTAATAAGCTGAAATTACTTATTTAGAGTAGATTTGAAAATAATTAGTACGATCTTATTAGGATGGCGGCATTCATAGTTTTAGAATACACATTACTTTGTGAAGAAACATGCTTTTCAAGGTTAAGTTTTGAAAATACGTGCTCGCCCAGATGTGACTATAAATTACAAACGCCGCGATGGTTCGTTCAAACATTGTAATGTTTCCCTTTACGATAAATATCAATGACTGACTGGCAGTCGTAAATTTAATAAAATGTATTGTTCCCGTGTTTACTTTTCTTTGATTGTAGTTGTTTATAGAATATAGGGTTTTTAAAACATATTCGTAGCTGTTTTATGAGTTCGGGATTGGTAGCAATAGAATTATTTTGACGAATTAGGTACGATTTTTTTTTTTTTTTTGAGATGCTCCGTCTTCCCTCCTCCATAACGTGAGCCTTCGCTACTGGCGTCTTGTGTAAGCTTTAATACTTAACATAAAATAACATTACGCTGCCTGTAAGTAATACGGGTAAGGCAGAGGTGTAGGTACCCACATTTCGCCAGTTATGTTTAAGTCTCATGTAACAGGGGTCGAGCTTGCCATCAACCGGGCACAAATCCAGACTCCGGGCTGCTACTGAGTCATTCCTGATGGCAAAACCCAATAATACTTTGCCCGACCCAGAACCTCATTGCTAGCGGTAGCGCTTGTGACTAGTCGCAAGTCTAGACTAACGAGGCAGTCAGCAGAAGTGTTTTAATACTTCTTATAAACAAATAATTTAACCTAATAAGGCTAGCTTAATATCTATGTCCTGTGACTAATATTAGCAGTCAGTTTGAAATTAATCCTGATGAGATTAGATCTAGACGTTTTGAGTTCAGTCTAGCCATCGTTATTTATGAGAAACGAGTTTTACTATGGGAAGCATTTGTTGTACTATAAACACGTCGGTTTTTTTATACTTATATCAATCTATGCTACTGTTTTTATTCTGATTAGAGTGCCCGTTTTTAATTAATAGTGCTATTACAGGTTTTATCAACAAATTAGTTGGTATCTGGATTAACTAAGTGTTCTGTGATCTTATTTATTAGGTACGAATGGTATAATTAAGTGTTTTGTGGTTTTATTTATTACGAAACTTTTTCTTGAACATGTAAGAACAATCGGAAAATTTACGTAAATTCTAACTAATGGCATTTTTGCAAAATTATTTATTTATAGGAGAACCAACAGCTATAACAAATGGATAACAGTTTAACAGTTTCAGAAACATAGAGCCAATTACATTATCTCACGGGTAAAAACAGAAAAAGTAGTAGAAATTTAGGATCACTAACAAGCACGATAAAAAGATTGAGTATACATATTATTATATATAAGGTACAATAAGCACTATGCACTTTAAAAAAAGTCAGCGTTCAGCCGAGCGCGTGCAGAATAGGTTTTGGTGGTAAATGGGTCAAACAAATGAGAACTCTATACAAAGAATTTTAAAGTCCTTACTCGCTCGCACCATGTATGAGTTTTGCCAGTATTGTTCTTGAAAACTTTATGGTGACAAGAATGAGACTAGATTTTTTTCAACCCCATATTGTCCCATTCGGGCAAAGACTCAGCTTCCCACTCTTCCATAAACGTCTCTACGTCATCACGCCAGCGTTTCTTCGGCCTCTCTCGGCGACGATGCCCGTCTTATGACTTCCACTGTGTTACAACTCTGGCCCATCAGTCTGTCCTGGTACATACATGCCCCCCACCAAGAGGCTAGTTTACATCCTTGAAAATTTAACTTCACTAGGGCGAAGCTAAAAGGTGTTTACCACCAAAAAAATACATGATCATGAATCGACATGTTCAAAGATTACTTTCTTTTTCAATCACTCAAAAAGTCCTAAGTGATATCCTAAATTCCGGTCAGCTCTCGGACTTCCGATCCGATAACTCGTGACATTGACAGGCATGTTATCATACCACGTCCGAATGTTTGCCGACTTCTCAATAACTTCGCTGACAGCCTGTCTCAACCGACTGGACATATTGACAGATTGCTACTCGAATTATTTATGCATGAAGATCTTGTTTTGGCACAGTGAAAGTGGGCTGAACTAATTAAAATGGCATTACTGAGTGAGGTGAAGAGAGAGAAATGTGGGTGAGGTGGTGTTAGGAATTGTAAGGCTAAGTTGGTGGTGGTTACTGGAATTGGCACTCGAATGAATATTGTTTGTGAGAATCCTAAAGGTGATCTGAAAACAAGGAGAGTCAAACTCGTGGTGTGACATTTTGCTAACCAAAAATTCGTTTTTTAAGTTAATGAGTGATTATTGAGTGTGATTTTAATATTAATAATAGTGAACCAAATGTGGTTAAAGTGGTATTAGGGTTTGTGGTGCTGAGTTCGTGGTATAGTTACTTACTGGAGTTGGTTGATTATTGTTTCTGATAATTAGGTCAAGTAACTTGACAGAATGACAGTCATGGTGTCATTTTGCTTGCATCCATACAACTTTATTTTTCTATGACACCGGCCAACCTGCACCATCGGGCGGGTGAAAAGATCACGTGTGTTTGGTCCTTCGTGATTATTGACTCGGTAGGCATCATAGTGGTTGGTCCTTTTGGTGGCACCTCTGCTTAGCCCTTTGGGGATTACGGACGTGATGTTATAATAATATAAAAGTCGATGACACTCTTTAAGAAACTCGAAAAATTCACGATCATTTCACGACTGCAAATCAAGCTCCGCATGTCGAAAGTTCTATTTACACTAATAAATTAATTAACTATGTCACACAAGATGAATTAAATTAAATTAGCAATAAATTTTGCCAACCCAATTGTTTTGACATGGTATTAGGACCAATATCGTTTTATAGACTAGTTTCTGAATATCTAGTCAAAGATCGGACCACTTCGGAATACTTCGTGAGTTATCGTATTACTTTGTGACAGTTCGCACCTAAAGATGGCGAGGTGAAAGAAACCGTGATTGGCAATTAAAGTATACAATTTGTGTTATTTATTTTTAAATTGTGTTTATTTTTGTAAATGGTGGGTGAAATTACGTTTGTATTTCAATCAAGCGTTTAGTTTATTTTTCGTTTTTTTTTAATTACATAATTAGTTATATTTTGTTAGAAGAACCATCTATCATTTAATTTGTGGTCACTTAAAAAAAAAATCTAAGAACCATGGTCAGAAAAGATTTTCAGAAGCAATTTTAACCGTATTATTCCGTCATTTCGTCGTGTATCAGAACGATATCTGTTAAATAAATTAAGTCATTCATACAGTAGCTTATACGACCTAGATTATATCTCGTATTCATAAATCAAAAAGCGTGTAAATATTATCTTACTACATCAACGTCTTAAACCAATAATCATAACCTCAGCTCAGCCAATAACTGTGAGCCTCACCTCAGCTCATACAAAATGTCAGTAGATTTATTTAACGACTGGAAGCCATATATTTACACCATTAATTTATTAATTAATGACATTAGGATGTGTATAGAATGTCGCGAAATCCGTTCTTAAAAACAGTTATTGGATCATTTATTTTTTTATGGTTCGATGTTGGCACTGCGGTATTTCATACTGTTCCGTAATGTCTATGGATGTTGGGAGTTATGCTACATTCTTGCATAATTTAGGTTTTATAGTCAGTGGGTGCGTTAATTTACTAACTTGTTTAAGGATGTCACTAATTAACGGTAGGTAGTTGCCACAGGCATGTCGACGTCCAATCCAATGTAGTTGTGACAGCCTTTACCTAATAGAATTAAAAATTTTGCTAAGAAATATGACGTATTTATTAGATTTATTCAGAATTTAAATTTAGTTAATTGATTCAGGCGTGACCTTGCGGAAATCTAAAAAATACAATAGACGTGAGAGACTTTGCATCCAGCGCTCAGTGTGGCAGCACGCCGTGTTCGGGTTCGCAACAAGTCAATCGTCATCCTGAGGATGCCTCGTTGAGAGATGAAACACGTGTCGATTTCTTTCAGGATTTTTTATGGCTTTTTAGGAATAGCTAAGCGGAACAGGTTACTAAATATATCCACGTCTATTGTATTTTAGTTTTACTTTAAATTTGTTGTGGTCCTTCGAGCCTGATAGGTGTCTTGCCCCCATCAATGTCAAATTGGTCAGTTATCCACATAACATAACATCACGCCTGTAATTCCTAAAGGGATAGGCAGAGGTGTACCTTATAGTACACCCACATTTCGCCAGTTATGTTTTGTCTTTTGTCATCAACAGGGCACATATCCAGACTCCGGGTTGCTACTGTGGAAAAGCCATCGAACCCAGGAACTCATGCTCAGCAGTGTAGCGCTTGTGACCACTACACCAACGAGGCAGTTAGTTATCCAATCATAATGTAAAACCACAAACCAGGCCAAACCCAAGGTTTCATCGAGCTGCAAGGTTGCCCTGAATCTACTTTAGATTCAAAATGACTTAATCCAACACAGACTCCATTTAATTATTTGTACTAGTTTGAACTAAAAGCCACTGAATGTAACGCGATGTGCTCCCTTTGTGTCCTCCATTGATAAACATCTCAATGAGTTTTCCAACCGTGACGGCGGCCATTTTGCATTTGTTTGTTAATAACTGTCAAATCAAGCCCATGCGTGTGGTTTATTTTTAAATGCGTGGGCGCTGTTTTAAATCGTTGAGAATGTCGCTTAATTGAATGAAATACTTTAATTGGATAAATTGGTGTCAAAATGAATTAGGCGTCGTTTTCTGGTAATTCTGATTGGACGAAATGTTTTAAATAAGTACTTTAATGTTTTTTTATAAAAACAAGTAAGACGCTTGAAATTAACTCAGTCATTGCTGGCCAAAGGCTGCAATGTTCTCTCTAGATCACTAATAATCAGAACAGTGGGAAGGTAGACAAAACCATAAACAATTTTCCCATTTTTATATTTACTAAACTTTTTTATCAGACTAAATAACCATCCAACTTGAAGGCAAACCTAAATGTGTCACACCCAAAATATCCTCTTGCAAAAACTTCCGATAAATTCCTGAAAGTAATCCCATTGCGGAGGACCAAAAATAAAAACATGTTAACATGTCAATGTCCCATATTAACGTCGCAGGCGCATGCCAAAACAACGGCCTTGATGCGGCATTGAACCTGATTACCTGCTCACACAGTTTATTCTTAGTCGTAATAATATGTCACTGGTAATAAACTGATGTTTATTTCAAGATGTTGTTCATAGTGGTGATTGATAGTTGGTATCAATTGAGGAGTGGGCCAGAACTGTTAGGTTTTTAGGTCGTCTGCAAGTTAAATAGGTGACCCCGTATATTTTGGCGATCGGAAATCGGGAGATATTTTTGGAAAGATTTAAAGCACCGATATTGCAGAGCTGTCCGAAAGATCTAAAGATTGCTGGGCAAACTTTAATTAAAGCCAAACATACCATTGATTTAATCTATCTTACGGAGTGACATTGGAACAATATATTCGTTCATTCATTCGCAAACTGATCATAAGTTGGAAAATAGCCTTTTTTTTTGGGTGGGAAATTATCAAATAATTTCTCCTGCTCTGGGCGGATTTGGGACTTGGGCGCGTTAGACTCTTACTGACTAAAACCCACCCGTATTCCTTCAGTTGCCTGTATGTTGCCAGGGGCCACGGTAACCCTTTCGGACAAACCTGGTCCTTATCGGACGGCGAGCTACCCCCATTGCTCACCGTCCGCAAGCCCGCGCCTGCGGTGGCCGAGAATTGGCCTGCGATTTCTGACGCCCTGGGCGTCTCCTGAGGCGGTTAGGGGCGCGAAATTTGCCTCTCCCTCAAGCATTAAGTACTGCTTTAGAAAATAGCCTAAGAAATTCAATCAGTGCAGCAAAAGTGCTAAACTCTTAACGTCATGCATGAGCTTTAAACTTATATAAAGATGAGCATTTATTACAAATGAAAGATAAGCTAGGTTGACCAAATTAAAAATGTACTTAAATATAAATCACGAAAGAGTATTTCGAAATACTGTTACATATAGACATTCTAGTTTCTCATATAACAAGTTTTATATTTCAATGAAAAGTATAATGTTGGCTTACCTAACAGTCCAGACATTACTTGTATGTAAAGAGTGGAATTGTGTAAACGTATCGAATTGAGCCGGTATCACTTGACACTGGTCTGACCGGTACGATTTAGCTGGGTTACAGGAATATTAGTAATGCATATTAGTGTTTCTTTGAAAAACTTGTGTTGTAACTGTGAGTTTAGTTACGTTGGAAGGCTCATACTGGACAGAGGTTTATACCTCTGTACATACACATTACATACCAGCACCTTAATTGCGTAATACACGATCAATTACAATGTGAATCATTTTGAAAGAGATTGCTAATCCATTGCTTCATAAGTTCGAAAAAAAAAATCTGCTCATCAACGTAAATAACGCAATGAATGTTGTTGAACGGTCAAAATGAAACAAATTTGGTTCCTGATGAAAAAACCCTATACCTAACACTGCCTGTTTTAATCCGACGTAAAATTTGCTTTTTAAGAAGCAGATTGGTCTTTTTGGTCGTAAAATACCGATTAATTAAAATTCTAATTAAAACTGTGTCTATAGACTTTTTCTCACTTTCTCCGCATAAAAAGGATTTTTGTGTAACTTCGTATCTTAGCGGAAACATCTATGACAATCTATGGTGCCATAAAATTTGTAGATATCTATATAACTTCCTGTGTGTATGCTAATATTAAGTATGAATTAATTACTTTAACTTGTTTGAATCCTGTATTTGTTGCCAAACGTATCTCTGATTCATTAGAAGGTATAGGTGCTTACTAAGGTATGTTTCACCACCTGGTCCTTAGATTCTCGAAATCGCCAAGTTGGAATTTCAAGACACCATCTCTTCTGCCCTTATCCCTATTTATTTGATGATTGTCTTCTTCTTCAATTCTTCTTTATCAGTTATCATCACAGCAGTCACCCTCTATCTAGCCAAATCATCTTTCACACCAACCATTCATCGTTTCTCTCCTCTTATAGACATCCACACTCATACTCAAAACTTTCCTCAGGTCATTTTCATCATTCCTCCGCATCACATGCCCATACCTTGACAACCTTCGATTCTTTACCTCTTCGCTCTAACATCATCGTCATTAATTATCCCTTCCTGTTCATACAAGGTAGTATGAACTATTGCCAAAATCTAGTCCGGAAAGAACGTTTCACGGAGTAACAGGTCACCGTACCTATTGACCGGCTATCCGGGACAATTGACATGTCATGTCCAATCGGCAATGTCTATTGTTTGCAACTGTGCCGGACAGTTACGAAACCATTTAATTCAATAAAGGAATTCGATCTGCTGCAAAATGAGGTGTAATATGCTGTGGAAATATTAATGTTTTCTAAGAATGGTCCTTTGTTGGTTACATAATGTTTTTGGCTCGAATATGAATTTGCATTTACCTCAAAGGGTCCTCTACGCAACGGAATGCGTTGCTAACTTGCTTGTTTGTTTGTAATGCTGTTTGGAATCTGGTCCTTTGTACATTGCACGAATTTGTGTAAAAGGACCACGTACGTGTTATGGCGTCATCTGAGTCATCTGGACAGTATCCAGTTAAGTCAGATTTCGCAATACTTGTAAGAGTAGCTAGCAGTATTCCGTCATAAAGTTCGGCAAGTGTATTAGTAGCAACTTCTAAGTTAGGTTAAGTATCTATAATAAGATTTGTTCGACTGCCCGAGAATGATGTCAAAGGATAATCTGTTCGTAGAAAACAGTGACTGCTCTCCATAAACACTTAAAGACAAGCCTTGAAGTGACAGCAACCTCTTACAAACGACCTTTAAGAATACTCGCAATAGGACTTCAAGGAACTATTCGCATATCTAACCTAATTTGTATTCAATAAGTAACACTATGAATCAGCGTTCCACAAATACCGAAAGCAGTGTCGATCACATTTCCTAACTATTGCGCCATTTCTTCGCGAGTATTAACACAATCTCGCTAAAAATCAGCAATGGAACATTCCAGGGCATTCCGATTCTCAGTACATTGTAGGACTTATTGCAGTTAGTTCTGAGGTACAATGTGGAACGGGTTTTATTTGAAAATCTGCCAATAGCCGTGCGTGTGACCGAAAAACGACAGTTGAAGGTTGTGGGAACTATTAAGTAATCTCTCGATATATTTGTGTGAAAACGCTGTTTTTAACAGATGACCTTGCTCGGGATTTGCAACACATTCGCCAGATTGATGAATGAAAGCGTTTACGTGTGCGTTCAAAATAAAACGTGTGAGTTCATCGAGGTTTTTGTTCAATTTATTTATTGGCAACTGTGAGATTTACGTGGGTTTCTACCTTTCCGTTTTTTTTCATAATGTCAAAAAGCTTTTGAAACCACCCAAATTGAATCAGTGAAGAAAATATTAAGTCATTGAATGCTTTTTTTGAGATAAGCCGTCCAAATAAACTAGTTTTAAATAATGATGATATTTATTTGCTTTCTGAAATAGGCATGAGACGAAGATAAATGAAATGATAATTATGATAGTACTCATAAAACTTAACGTATTCATGACACTAGCACTATAGCCGGCGAAAGGAATTGAAATTAATATAAAGGCTTTAGAATATGAATGCGCAAAAGATCATACACTTGGAGATTATGTTTCTATGACAATTTATCTAAAGATGAACAAACTGACTTTCGCTTCTAACGAATAAAAACTCCTCTATACGACTCTAAAAGATTTTATCAAAGAAATAAGAACCCAATCAAAAGCAATAAGTACAAGTGTAATAAACACGATAGAAAATGGCGAAAGAGACAAAAAGGCGACACTAAAAATAAAATCAATGAAGTATTCAATGCTAATGTTACACTAATAGAAGCAGCACATGTACGCTTGGGTAGACTAATTAACGCAGGCGAAGTAGGAATATATACCACAACGTAAATTAACACTGTTGAATGTGAAACAGTCGATAATAAAAATGTAGATCTACAATCCACATGCCTGAGATTATGTTCATGATCTTTATCGTATTTGGGATTGTAATTTGTGCGAAAGTGCTAACAGAAAATATTATGACTGAAATAGTTTTCGTGATGGAATCTGCATTATAATGTTTTCGCTCTAAACTTCTATGCTGGTCAGGGGATGAAGTAGCAGAATACCCTACCTGTCATTGAAAACTAGGACCTCGACGGGTAGATAAGAGCCACAGTTAATCAAAACTGGCAATCACAATACAAAAAATATTAGAACTAAACTTTACAATATTAAATTAGGTTTATCAGATTTATGAAAAATACGTTAAACTACAGTTACATTCATATATTCTAAAGGTAGAACATGATAAAAATAAAGATTTCAACGTTTCGACAAAGTTGGCAGTTAATTTCGTAATATGTAATTTTACAAGTAGGACAACACAGCCTTGCTATTATCTAGATAACTGGTAATATTCTGCGTCCGTCCGACATCTTTATTTAACGGAGTTGTAGACACATTGAATACATATTAAGAGACACCTGCACCTGGCTTGTCTACTGATACATCTGTTATATCCATCGTTCCATTGATATATGTAGAATCGAAGAAATGAAGTAAAACACAATCAGAACTTTCATATTGGACATTGAACACCCATATTAAAGACAACAGTAGTATTTGTGAAAAGAATAGTTACAGTGGAGAGCTGTATGTAGCTGTAGTACATCAAACTTACAACAGGAAAAAAAACGAATACGGGACAAGAAACACGATTTGCATAGTTACTAGAAGAAAACAATAGTTTGCTGTTCCAAGTAGAAAAGTTGGTGCTAAAACCTAACCAATTGAATTCCCATGTCCCACACTGACAGCCATTTCGCAAGTTCGCAACACAAAATAAAACCCACAGACAGTCCGTTCAATATTCATAACGTCATCTGTGGCAAACACAAAAGGTATATAATAAGACGCATTCAGCACCACATTACCGATGCAGCACGCAGATCCATCATTATGCATTCCTCACGTTGCATGCTTTGAAAATGTCCTTGCGTACACCAACCTGAAACTACCGTACCGAAGGACCTACAACAGAAAGCATAAGGACCAATTTCGAGATTCGTCTGGTCCTTCTAAACTTGCAGAATCTTTCTCGAGTCTCATGGTTCTGCATGACAAGGTGGAAATAATAACGGGGTTATTTTATCACAGAATGTTTAGCACTTGTATTCATATAGTTGACAATTCTGAGTGATTTAACACGGATTGTCGTTAGTAAATGTTCTGGTAAGTCTAAGCTTTCTTGTCTTGATTATGGTGCCGTTAGGACTTGGTAGAATGTTTTGATCCACAAGATAATGTAATAGACGCGAATGTTGCTGTGATTTACTGCTTGACTTTGTCACGGAGAAAAGTAACTACTGGTGACCTCTTGAAACTTGCGGTTATGATAATGTTATGATAGAACTTACTCCAGCGCAATCTAGATTCTGGACACGAGCTATAACTTTACGACTTTTACAAAGACTTCATTATCAATTCTAAGTTTAGAAGCTCTATAAAACACTATTAGTGTGTTCAGAGCTGTTTCTACCATCAACGTATTTGCAATTACCATAATCCGAGTGACGAACCCGTCTGCCTGTCTGCACAATTGTCACTTTAATTCGATACCCAGACACCTATCCTTTCCGGAAGGGTGCTTCCATTACTCATTCCAGTGTAAATTCAACCTTGTCTCTTAAAACTAAAGTTCACAATCCATTGCCTAAACGCAGCAGCATATGTTCTGGTAATTTAAATCGTATGATGGAAGAAATAGGGTTGAAAATGTATTGTTTTAATCTAAATGAGAGGTGCTACGTGCCTAACAGCTGTTTTGTGTGACTAGACCCTTTGTTTTACAATTTTTGACGACGCCAAGGACGGACAAAGGACCTTATTGTGGGCTTTGTGAACAATGAGGTGGGTTGGAGACTAGAGTACTCTAAACAAGAAAAAAGAAACAATTACGGTGTTAGTGTCTCGTGTAATGATAGTAGGGATAAAGAAGGTAAGGTAAAGAGAGGCACATAAGGGTGAGGTGGGAGATGATTGTTTTTCTGGATATTACTTTAGGAGTCTATTCTTGAAAATGTGTTTCGTCGGTCGTAGTTTATGAATGTGGGAGCTGACATTATCTAAAATCATATTGAATGTGGCGATTTTGATGACATCACATTTTCTGGATTTTTTACTGACAAAATATTTCGGACATTTGCAATATTCTGGATAGTATTAACAGTAATAATGACAGAAGAAAAATCTTAAAGAAAGTGACAGCTAGTTCTCACAGGGTGTTCTATAATAAATTAGTAAATTTCCCTTTCAAAGAACTAAAACACACAAGACACTTACGCAACATAGCATGCAACAAGTTATCAAGGGGTTAATCTCGAATCGTTAATGTGAGAATGTAAAGACAATACGAGTAAAATCAGGAAGGCATGGCTCATCGGTCTAATGACCAGTGTTTCTGCCCAACCAGCTTACCAAGACCTCTTAGATTCCTATAGAATACACCTAAGACATCTAGAGTTGAAGCACCAAAGAAGGGAGGGGAAGATCTCGAAATTCTGGTCCTGGGTTCCACGCGAGTCGGCCATTTCTCGTGCGTGATTACTTTTTAACCTGTGGGAACACTATAAATAGGATATGGTGTAATTTGTGATGGAAAATACGTATGGGTGTTCGTAGCCATGATTTTATTGAAGAGTTTGATGTGGTTTTAAAATTGGGTGTTTACCGTTGGACTTTATTTTTGTGCGTCTACCTGGATCTCTTTGCTCCCGCAGTAAAATTTCTTAGAAACGCATAATTACAACCCTGCTGGTCAATAACAATCGCGATAGTGTAAAAATCTATACTACTTGGAACTTTTTACGTACTTCGTACACGCGAAATGAAATTTAAAAAAAACAACTAAGTAATAGGAAAAACTCTTTGAGAACTGTTACCGATAAAATCTCTAATACTTGTCAACAAATAAAATAACTCCATGTACCTACTATGTATTGTAATAAATAATTGAATGGGCACGATTTGATATCATGGCTAACAATCAGTTTTGTTTAGTACTTATAGCCGTACTCACAGCAGTAAAAAACAGTTTATTCTGATTTTTTATCAGTTTTTGTAAAAACTTGTTGATCTAGAAATGGGTAATAGTACGTCAATCAATATTGTAAAAGTTAATTAATAGTGAAGTGATTGATACCTAATTATGAAACGAAAACTTTCAAAGAATTTTTTGTATTAAGCGTATTGTATCTTGAATAAAACATATTTTTATTAAAAACTGAATACCATGATAGCAACCAACCAATAAGCAAGTAAGCAGTTATCCGCGAACACACATTTAAAAAAAATATAAGGTCGAATTGAGAAACCTCCTCCTTTTTTTGAAGTTGGTTAAAAAGCACGAACATTTTATCGGTTCGGGAAGAAGGACCAATTTTTCCATCCAAACTCTGCTGACACAATAATTTTTGAATCTATTAACGTCTCTCAGTGATCTCATTGCAAGACCTTAGCTAGAAATTAAACCATGCTCCCATTTCGAAAACCCATAACCACGACAAACATTACCAAAATACTGTACCTACCACACACAAAAACCCATTGCTCAGAGCAATCAAATCACACACTAAAGCAATTACAAATAATTACGTACATTACGATTGTGGCAAAGCAATCGTAGGGCGCGACAGGTTGGATAACTTACTGATGACGTAACCAACTTACCTAATAACTTAAATATACTTAGGACTAGTTCCACTGGTTCAGATCTAGGCGTTAACTTAACTCCTAATGTAATGTTATACGCCTGATAAAATCTTTATAGCAATTTATTGAGGTGTAAATTAAATGTGTTTGAAATGAAGTCTGTATCTAAAATTTTAAGATCGGCAATTAAATAATTGTTTTAGGTTTAAATGTCCGTGTTTATTCGATTATTCTATTAATTCGACGTTACTGTCCTAGATTGTAGATAGCATTAAACCATCGTTAATTTGAGACAGACTAAAGTTAATTAGAAGTTTCTATACGTCAATTAATGAAAGATAGCTCCTGTTAAATAATTTCTGTAAGGGCTGCCTAGGGTTTTCATTCAATAAACGATATAACTTCTTTTTTAGGGTTCCGTATCTCAAAAGGAAAAAACGGAACCCTTAAAGGAGGATCACTTCTTTCAGTATGTCTGTCTGTAAAATACATTTAAGAAAATTCATGAAAATTTATCTCCGAAACTACTGAGCCTAATATTTTGAAAAAAAAATACAGATAATGGCTCTTTACTCACAAATTATAGGAAAACCTATAAGAAGTCTATGCTTTTAAAATAACATGGTAAATCTCTCAATAATGTGCATACAAATTTACATTTGCAGTTGGAATGTATGGGAGAACACAACTACAATGTTAAGTTTGTATTTGTGATACTGATAAATCATCCAAAGTATCCCAACTAAGGACCCTTTATTGTGCGTGGTCCGACACGCACTTGGGCGGTTTTTAGCAGAAATATAAACCTGACATAATTACCTGTTTCCCTAAAGAGGCCTTCAACAGAATGGACAAATTCCATCTCAACAACTCCCACTCTCTTCAACTCACTGCAGGATCACAAATTTTCAATCTGAAACAGTGCTACCCTCCACAGGCTTCAGTTATTCAGGCTTGCAAGTCAAATGTCTATACAGCCACCTGCCTGTTCTAGAACTATAGAATCTATCACCGCTCATCAACTACTGCACCTTCCCTAACGATCTTGAACTTCCATAACCGAACATGTTTTGACGATAATCCGCTGTGACGAAAATAAATCGGAAACTTGAATTAAAACAAGTTTAGTTCGTGTACTCAAAGCTTTACACTTGAAGTACCGAGACGGCCTTGCGGTGTACCTCTCACTGCAGTACCATTTAAATGTCTACGGTATGTGATAAACAGTTGGTTTTGGTACTGTTGCTACTTGTGTATATAAATTTTGTACTTGTAAGATTGCAGGTTTTGTAAATGTTACTGGTTTGGTACACATTGGACAACGCATTCTAAATTATAGGGAACTCTGGCGAAATACGCCTACACAATCTACACATGGCTAATTTTTTCTAGAAGGTATCCTTCCACGTCCCTATGCTGAGGAATTCCAGCAAATATGGATGAGCAGTGACGCTGCATACTAAGTTCCTACTGGGGAAATGCACTTACTAAACTTTACTTTAGCATTACTTAGTAAAAGTCCGCAAAATTCAAACTTACTTTGATTCTTTTTACGACATTTCGGGTTTCGCGGACTACATTGAAGGAATCTTCACAATTAGGATCTTCCAATCAGTAAGCTTGTTAGCCATCCTTAGTACTTACAGTATGGTCGTTGCATTAGATCTATTTAACCCAGTCATCGTCTGGCTACATGTTTCATATAGTAAAGTTCATTTGAATCTCTATAATCAATAGGTACTTACTACTTAGCCAGTTCTTATCTTTATGTAACATAGGGTTTCGATCAGGCATATAATTAGCCAAGGTTTATCTGGAGACATATTTACGATCACAATTACTTTGCAAATGACAGTGCTACATGTGTGCACTTTCTAAGCTCAAAGATAGTTAATACCTAGTATCTGGGAGAAAGTACTTATTAGAGCACAATGTGACAGGGGCAAGACTAGGATTTAGTACCCAGCACCATTGTAGACTATAGGATACTGTGATTTAAAAAAAGGGAAATCTTTCACAGCCTGATTGTGAAAAACGACATGAATACTATGTCAGGTTGGATGCGGAAGGCGGAGGCACAACTTGGGAGAGGCCTACGTCTGGCAGTGAAGTTCGATAAGCTGAATTAATTGATTGATTGGTAGTGAATATACCTACTATATTTATCTTAGACAATTCTCTAATTCATAATTAACTTGTATGCTCACAATAATCGCTCGACCTTATTGTTATCTACGCGAAGACACTGCCGCTCAAGATACAGGATTTTCCTAGTTTAGGGGCAGGGTACATATTCTTCTTGGACTTTCGACCTCACTTATCTACTTTTTGTATAATTATACTTAAGTTTGCTTACAAAAAAATCTTATTATTATTGGTGAATCACAGAAATTGCAGGCAGTTTAATGCTCCAAAAATATTTGACTCTAATGTAACGGAAACAGACCCGCGACTCTAAGGACTGGAAATCGACACAGCCATTGCTCTTAATGTTGGTCGTCAAAACATAATTTCGCAAATTATTGATCTCAGAATCTCGAAAACGGTACCAGTCCAAAACGGTGATTATTACTGCAATGCGGTTATCGTTTATAAGTATGATATAGTACTCTGATTGCAGGCATAACATTATTTCTGCTTGTTACCATTAACATTCTGGTTCAACAATGATTGTGATATGAAGGATACTGTCAGTTAATTGATCATCTTTGATGCTCTGATTCAGAATTGCCGAACGTTTAGGCTTAAATTATGATCCATCTTGGAGACTCTTCAAGGTCCATTCACCTCCTTCTCCGGTGCGTATTGTATAATTATAACTTGCTTCAAAAACGGTGAAGGAAAACATCGTGAGGAAACTCGACGGCTTGTAAAGCGAAGTCAGAGGCCCATGGGCGGCTTTATAACTCTGACACCAGTACACTAATTGCGTAAAGCAACACAATCACAATTTGTTTAGATTTGAAACAGATTGCTCATCCATTGCTTCATAAGTTGGAAAAAAAAATCTGCTCAGCAACGTAAATAACGCAATGAATGTTGTTGAACTGTCAAAATTAAACAAATTAGGCAAAATTGTTTACGAAAATAAGTTACGCAATTAGGGTACAGGTTAGTCACTAACCATACAAAAAGAAGAAGGTTCATTCATTTGATTATTTTTAGATCATAGTACCAGAGGACCAATCTCTAATTATAAAAGACATAAATTATTTATTCAATTTATAATGTTTAATATACAATTTAGAAGTACTTCAAACGTTATGTGTAGTACTTAGAAAAAAATTGTTAATATCGTAGATTCAACAGTAGTTATGAAAAGCTGACATTACTTACATCACAGAGGAACTCACAACAAACAAGTAATCACCATTTTAAAACCCAACACTAAAATAAAAGCCCGTCACACGATCCAAAGCAAACATAAACTAAATAATAAAATCTAAACTTGCAGACGCAGGATGTTCACAGTAACGCGTGTTTATGCGCGTGCGCAGCGCGATCTAAATCTGGCAACACCTGGTTTGGATGTAAACACAGCGGTGAATGGACGAAATATTTTGGTAAATGATGGATTTTTGGACGAGAATAATAAGCTTTCTTTCCGGTGCAAGTGTTCCGGTAATCGTTTTAGATAAAAAAATACCACGTGAATGGCACTAATCTTTCTAACTGCTTACAGTACAGTAATTGCGTTTAGGAAGAAGAGTGGTGCGCGTCGTCGTGGAAGGCACTATCTGTAGTAGGAGTTATAATTAGGAATCTCGACGAGGACTCGTGTTCATTTATGAAAGGAGAAGTTGTTCTTCATCATTTCATTACCGTTTCTGATAAATATTAAATTAAAAGCAGCAATAAAATTAATAACTCCATCATTTCCACTAACAAAGACATTATTTCCCTCTTAATTAATACAAATACGACATCCACATCCTGAATGAATCAGACTTCGACTTTCAACTTAACATACTCATGAGGTATCCAGGACCCCTTTGCAAATATTCATTACATCCGGGACCAGGATATCATGTTTGCTCAGAACCAGTACGAGTATTACTTATTGATCATAAATATCGTCTTCATACAATTGCTGCGAAGTTTTTGCATCAACATCCGGGTTTTCTTGGTTATTAACATGGGTGGAATATACCGTTCATAGTAAAGACGATTATAGGATTATATGAATCCGAGAGGAATGGATAAAGGAGAAAACATATTATGTCCTAAGCCAAGTCATGTTCTTGCTGTGTGTCAAATTTTATCCAAATCCGTTCAGCCGTTAGGGTGTGATAAGGTACTTCACAGACAGACTGACAACTTACGCAATTATAATATTATCATGGATTTGTTTGTTCGTTTGTCAGGTTTAATGCTTTACCAGAATCATCTTCAATCACTGCAGTCAACTGCTAGATCCCTCACAGGTTGTTTTTTTTTAAAGGCAGGTTACTTCCATAGTCAAGTTAGCAAGCAGATTGTAGAACTTTGGGTTAATTAATTAGCTCTTAGACGTAATGACGATCGTATATAAAAAAGATGCAAAGCGCTCAGCGGAGACAAGGCAATCATAAAACCAAAGAGATCATGTCTCAAGGGAACAGATCACTACTAACGACTATTGACACATAGAAATTAGACCTCAGCCCACAGACGACGGTACCAGGGTCCCAGGTTTGCGAGGAACAAACAGCCGGACAAACAAAGCGCCCACCCCTTCCGGCTTTATGTATGCGTGTGCGCAGGCCGCGCATTATGGCCTGATTGTTGGCTGATAAAATGCTTGGACGTGACATGTGGCGTTTACAATTATTTAGGGTAATTAATGGCTTTTGGAGAGTCGTTTATTTTTGGTTTTTATTTCAAGTTCAATTCTATGTTGTAGATAATGTAGACTAATGAATAGAGAAAGAATCTATAGCAGAATGGTTGTGTTGAAAATAATTGTCAGTTGCGTTTCATTAATCACTAGCTTCCGCGCGCGCCTTTAAATCGTGTGCGTTACGTCAGCGGAATGTTGTCGCTTTTCAGGATTTCAGATTGACAGAGAATTAGTACCCCATGTCGTGTAAAGAATTTGTGCGTCCAACCAATCCAAAGATATTCACGAAAAACAGATTCCGCTGGAGTAACGTTACCCCAGCGGCATGTTTTTTAACCGGCGGTCGTAGCTGAGTACAAACAAGCTACTTAGATAGATCACATTTGTGCCTAATTGTGCCGAAAAATGAAATTTGTGCGTCTTGAGGTTTCAGAGTTATTCAAGATGCCGCTGGAGTAACGTTTAGCAAATTGCTGTACCTCTCAAACGGCATAACATACAACTACGATTTTTTTACTACGGTGGGTCTTAATTTGTGCTTATGCTGTGCAATTTTATTTTTTCTATAATCGACACCGTTGGAAAATAAGAAATTTATTTTCAAAAACCCTAAAATTGATCCTTGCGCTTCAAACCTTAGAAACTTACCAATTATTGTGGTTTGTACCTTTTATGAACTCAAAGCATCATGCGAAATTAGATGTTTCTATTCCAACTCCTCAGAAAGCTATTCCATTTTAATTAAAATCTGGCTACGCTAAAATGTAACACTCCAATACTTACATGAGATATTACTCGTATTAAGTGACGGTAATTATGATTCGACAAATAATTAGTATCTTTATTCAATTGCTTATCCTAAAAGTTTCAGCTGAAAAATCCTTATAACTACACAGATATAAGAAGAAAACCATAGGAAAAGAAATTTCACAATAAACCGAACAAATTCGAATGACTATAAAAGCGGCCGCGCTGTACATTGCGCCAACCTTCTTAAATTTGTAGTATTATAAATAAATTTTGATGGGTACAGGTGCGTACAAATGGTTTAAATAACTATTTACTTACTTTGATATAAATATGTAACGTAGAGAATTATCAGAGAGTAGGGACTTTATTGACGAGTTTATTACAAACACAATGTTAATAAAGTTTGACTGTAGATTTTGAACATAACTCCATACTTACCGATATTATGGTTCTCATGGCCTTATAAAGTCACATATTTTATTATGTATGATGAGTATCACAGCACTTTTACCACTTACCGTTGTTTTTAATTACAACGTAGCTTTAATTTTATAGGTCCAAGTCATTAGAAACTATTGGGTGATTTGGAAGCAATATTATTATTTGGAACGGCGATATGACAGTAATTAGCGGCAACTGAAATCAGTCACATAAACATAAGTCAACACCGAACAGAACTAATGCATCTCATTTTATCTTCAACGTGAACTACAAGCTCTGGGGATTCCCCCCACGTAATGTTTTACTATCGGAATAGGATAGCTATGTATTTTATGTATGAGTGTGTTATTTCCGATTGACGAATGCCGAATGGGCCGAGATAGACAATATAGACATCCACTTGCCTTAATTTGATTAATTTGTGATTATTTTTAGTAAATAATAAAACAAAATTTCACATCGTATGAAATGCTATTTTATTTCAATTGAAAACAAAATCTATAAACAGTTTTTTATTTAATTATTTACATATAAATTATATTTTTAAATATTAGAACAAAATTATATAAAAACATTTAAAAATATAAAAAATAGTATCCCCACCGGTATCGGGAACAGGGTCCAAGCTACCGGCGGTCAGGGCTCCAGAGAAAGGAACCTCCTAACAATGCGAGCCGTGTCCAAGAGTATCGCTTTCTGAATCAAGCCCTTAATCCAGCTGCCCAACGAGAGCCTCCTTAGGTGTTGGTCGAGGCTCTTGGCAATTAAGCCATTGGCTGATACGACTATCGGCACAATGATTGCTGAGTCCACATCCCACATGTCGACAACCTCGCGAGCCAAGTCAAGATACTTGATTTGTTTATCTTTCTCGGCTTTCACGAGGTTTTCGTCATGCGGGACCGTTATGTCAATAATCATTGCGCGCCGCTCTCCTCGATCCACCACCACTATATCAGGCTTATTGGCAACAATAGTCCTGTCAGTGATGATGGATCGATCCCAGTACAATGTGATATTTCCATTTTCGAGAACTGGGTCGGGCACATACCTGTAGTATGGCACTTCCGATTCCACAAGGCTGTATTTCAGAGCAAGTTGCTGATGGATAATCCTGGCTACAAGGTTGTGTCTATGCAAGTACTGTTCGTTAGCTAGACGAGAACACCCGGAGATAATATGTCGGATTGATTCTCCCGGACGGTGGCATGCCCGACAGATGTCAACCGTGCCGTCCTTTACAATGAATCTCCGGTAATTCTTCGTCATCATATTTTTATTTTATTGTTATGTCATAATTATCTTTTTTTGCAATAAAAAATACCATTTATCATTAAATATACATAGTGTAGTGTTGTGTAGTTATGTTTTTCTGTAGGTAGTTCTAAAATTTGACTGAAAGTTTAAAGATTTGCAAATCCTCAATATAATATGGCTGTGCGTGTGTACGTACGTGTTTTACAAACCAATAAATAATTTTGTGTAACACTTTTGTGTGAGACTGTTTCAAAAAACGAAATCTTGTACTACAAATTTAAGAAGGTTGGCACAATGTACCTACTGCGCGGCCGATTTTATAGTCATCTTTTCCTATGGTTTTCTTCTTATATCTGTGTAGTTATAAGGATTTTTCAGCTGAAACTTTAAGGATAAGCAATTGAATAAAGGTACTAATTATTTGTCGAATCATAATTACCGTCACTTAATAATAACTCATGTATTGGAGTGTTACATTTTAGCGTACCTAGCCAGATTTTAATTAAAATGGAATAGCTCTTTGAGGAGTTGGAATAGCTCTTTGAGGAGTTGGAATAGAAACATCTAATTTCGCATGATGCTTTGAGTTTTTAAAAGGTACAAACCACCATAATTGGTAAGTTTCTAGGGTTTCTCATTGAAGCGCAAGGATCAATTTTAGGGTTTTTGAAAATCAATTTCTTATTTTCCAACGGTGTCGAGTATAGAAAAAATAAAATTGCACAGCATAAGCACAAATTAAGACCCACCGTAGTAAAAAAAATCGTAGTTGTATGTCAAGAGGTACAGCAATTTGCTAAACGTTACCCCAGCGGCATCTTGAATAACTCTGAAACCTCAAGACGCACAAGTTTCATTTTTTGGGCACAATTAGACACAAATGTGATCTATCTAAGTAGCTAATTTGTACTCGGCTACGACCACCGGTTAAAAAACATGCTGCTAGGGTAACGTTGCTCCAGCGGAATCTGTTTTTCGTGAATATCTTTGGATCGGCTGGACGCACAAATTCTAAATTTCGGGCACATTTACACGAGATGGGGTACTAATTATCTGTCAAGCCGAAATCCTGAAAAGCGACAACTTTCCGCTGACGTAACGCAGACTAAATCGATAGTCGTTTTAATTCGATTTTACTGTAATCGGATCAGTAATTCCAGAGATGACCTTTTACAAACATACTAAGTACAAAAAAAATAATTCCACCTCTTTATTATATTAAGTTTGGATTTAGATGGCCAGTTGATGGACTTATCACGATGAACTTTGTAAAAAATATCATGTCAAGTTAACTTCAGAATTAAAATTAAATACAACCTTACTCAAAATTAAATTGGTTGTAGTGACAGAAGCAGTTAGTCCATCACTTAATCCTGTTTCTCTTAGTGGCTGACTCATAAGACTTTGTCCTGAGACTGTCCGCAATTCGCATGCGTAGGCGGCGCTTACGACCAAAAGGAACATTTCCAAACGCCACATATAAACAATTTGGGCAATATGTCCAGTCATATAATATTTTTATAGACCTTAAAGAAAGTCACGGTTTTACTGACGAGTTTTATTGGATTACATTAAAGCTTGGAACGCCATATATTATCAAACAAACCAATGATAACCCTCAAATCTTACGCATTAATACTGAAGTGAAACATAAAAGTTATATTTATTGGTCCTTTGGCGCTAAATTTTTGAAGGTTATTAGCCTGCACAGGACCCCCATTTTGAATTGATGGAAAAGACAGCATAAGAGTGTTCACAGACGGCATACAATCGGTGGCCGATTTTTTGCAGGAGCTAAATGTAACAGTCGAGATCAAAATAATGTATCAACGCACACGACCTACAAAACGTAGATCATACAAAAAAAGTATGCCGTGTGCGACTGCGCTTATGAGGCCTGTTCCATAGGCAGGGCTAATTTGAAACACGTTGCAAGTACACCGTATTTTTTCTTAAATTCTAAAATTATTATGGAAATTATAAAAATTAATTTCAGGTGATAAAATACCGGTAGCAATAAACTATCCTTAAGGGACAGACACAACTTTTATGGTAGCACCTTTAAAATTAATCCGGACATGAGCCGATCGTAAAAGCTGGATTAATAAAGAATTATATTAATTTCTGACAATCAATGTACCAATAATTTTGTTAAAGTTTACTTTTACGGGCTTTTAAGCAGGAGACATTTCTTTATTATAACAGGTTCCCCTGGTTATTTCTAAAGTTCAATATACTCTGATCAACTGGCATTATTGTAACTTCCATCCTAGAGCTTTTAAAACCCATTGTACGACGACAAGCCTATTTGCATAGTTCTTCTAACAGAACTGTGCTGTGGCTGTGCTGCTGGGCAGTTTGATGCGCCACTTCTCCCAAGCTAAAGCACTAGGAAGTGATGAAGGGCGTTTTAGGGGTCTGACTCATGTAATTTTGACGTTCAAAAAGTGCGGGTTCCGAGCCTATTTTGAATCAATGACATATGATTTTGTTATTATGTAAACCTATGCAACGATATTGGGAGATGTCAAATAATATAAAAATAGAGTAATTTTTAGCTCAACCAAATAAAACACCTATAGTATTTACTCGATAAATAAACCCATAGAAATCTTCAAAGTAAACTATAACAACAACACTGAAAGAGGTTATAAAATAATCGAATCATTTGTCATCAAATTCACAACTCCTCGATTACAAACACAAAACCAAGCCACACTTTGCTCAATCCACATAGTCCGAGGCGGCGACTTACAAAACTAACATAACATAATGCCCCACAATTATGACGGTGTGGCGAAACAGATAACACCACAGTTCCCACCACGTAACAGACATACGAACAATGCTGATACACTTACGTCAGTGTTCAGTCGAGGCTATAAAGTAACACTAATGTACTGTGAAGATACTTTGGTGAAGAAGTAATGGAAGGTACAAGGTGGGATTGGTAATCGAGAAGATCAAGTAAGGGCTTAAATCTGGTAGTGGTGATCATTTTTAAGGTTTAGTCCCCGAAGACAGTGTTAAAGATTTATTATCCGTGGCACTACCGTCTTAGGAACAAGTAAATATTGTCTGCTGAAGATGAATCTTTTAAACTAAGAAAAAGGATGAACAATCATAAAGGATTTTTTCTTCGTGATCGCGATGGACAATGATGTGATCATGTGACTGGGAATCAAGCACTAGACATAACTAAACTACTGAAAGTTTACCAAGAAATTCAAGAAATAAATGAAGACATAGCTGTGAACTATATTCAAATTCCCTTAAACAGACAAATAAATGGTTTACGAGGATATCAATCTGAATAGTTCCGGGAAATATACAAAGACGCACCGTTATTCACAAATCAAGAGAGAATAAATACGATCTTGTTAAGAATAAAACCTTATTTTTAAGTGGAATCGTCGTTAACACAGAAACTCAAGTTATGGGTAAAATATTGATGCCTTTCTTATTGGCTGGGCAAATCTGTATAGTCGTTATTGGCAGTGATTGTAATGGTGAAGGTGTACAACGGAATTCATCTTGTTAAGGTCAGTTGTATCATTGGACTACTAAAAACATGTTGGCGGACTTTTACATGGCTCTTTTCCTAGCCATAAACATATTAAAATATCATTAACAAGCTTAGATAAGAAATTATAAAGAATCGTTAGTGACAGAACGTCCTAGGTTCAGTGAAGAGACAAAACAAATATTTATTCCTCCCCTATTACATGGAACTTAACTGGCTTATAGTGTGTGTACTATAGGTCCACCTCTGCTTAACCCTACCGAAAATACAGGCGTGAAGTTATTACTTATGTTATTCAATAAAAGCAAGTTTCAAAAAACCTTGCCATCCAAAGCCAAATCGACCACGCTACCGAATTTTGTTGTCAGATAAATATTAGACTCTTAAAAGTATTGTAATTTTTTATAGCTTATACCTAATAAGCACGTGTTACCAGACCTCTCATTAGTCCTTGTCCAGATACTCTCGCAGCCTCGCCTCTGATGCATCAGCCTGTAATCATGACTAAGAGTTCCGTATAAGACAATATGCCTCGAAATTGGACCAAGTCGATATATTACACCGATTGGCATCCGTGGGCGTCACCTTGACACGGGTTAAGCTCGAAAGAGGTCGACGAAAGGAGGCGTACCTTCCAAATTTATTTTTGATCATATAGAACAGCTGGCTGAAAATGGTATCATGCTCATTGAAAAAGAATCTGGCACTTTCCACTCAGATTTGGGTGGTAACATCAAAAGTAATTGCTACGCTAATGATGCACTGGTGGGCAAAGCATTGGATGGTTGCTCAAAAGGACGTGGTTGATTGCAATAACGAGGATTTTGTGGCTACGCAATAATTTTTTTGTTTGGATTCATAGACGTAATATGACTTTTTTCAGTTTTTTCCGCCTGTGCTTCTGACATTCGGGAGGAACTAATTAATACCGATGAGCGCTTTTCAAATAACAACGCAACAGAGGCGAAAAATCGAGCCCTCGAAACAAAGAAAAACAAGAATATAACTTTCATTAAAAGTGTATAAAATTCCACATACGTAAATGGTAATTTCTCTGCGGTATCCAAACACGTATTTTGTATTGTTTCCAATATACACAATTAATATTCTTTCTCCGTTTCCATACGGACGTCAATAAAAAGCAGTCCCTGATGACAGAATAGCAATTACTTTGAAATGTTCAAACAACCACCGATTGCGTTCAGTCGATGAAGATAGTGTTAAATATTTTGTCGTTCTTTTGAATATTCACAACGCAACGGAACGATGGCTGCAAATTAAAATTTCTTAGAACGATGGAGATGCGTTTAGAAAAGAACATGCCTCATGATCAAGACAATAAGTAGTACTTTCGTTTGAAACTCACAGAGCTTGAAATCGACACAATTCCATAAGTGATTTATCGTGCTACCGTAGGCATTCTGTCTCCGTAAGATAATCTAGAACCAGTATCCGTTTATAAAGAAAGTGTTAAAAATATCATGGCTAATGATTAATGTGTAAGTGAAAGCAGTAAGATATTGTATGCAAAAATAGTCGACGATATGTAGGACTGGAGATTAAAGATTAATTTCTGTATGTTAAATAGCTTATGATCGTGTATGGATTCTGTCCATGCAATTATAAACAATGTCACTTTGAAATAAAGACTATAATTGCGTGCATTTTAGTGCTCTGCACTTATCAGAGCCGTCAACCCCTTTCTCTTGGAATTGCATCAAAGAAAAAGTAAGTCCATTTGAAAAGATTGACCCAAATACTTGGACAGGTTTAGTAACAGTATCACATGAGCTTGTAATCTGTGGATAATTGAAATTCAGTCGATATCGAGAGGAATTAAGGACGTCTGCGAAACCTATAGTCAGATTGATTTAGAAGATTGGACTCCGAAATAAGATCAAGTCTTTTTTGTTGAAGTTTTAATAATGAACTTAATGACAATTAATACGGAACAAATGATTATCTACATGCTGGTTCCGTAAGTATCACACTTATCGGTCAAGATCTTAGTGAAAATTGGAGAGAACATGAGTCACACATTGAAGACTTATCAAAATTCTCCCAAGACAACTACTGACCCAACAACAACAAATTCCAACAGTACAACAATTAAGCAATCAACTCAAGTAACAATTAAGTGAAAACAAAAGACAAACAATAAATTTATCTACCATTGACATTGGAAAAATAGCCCCCACCCAATATGGGCAATATTTTTGCTATAAACACTGGGTATGGTCACAACTACTCGTTACGGAAAGAAACATCGAGGTACATTTGCATTTAATCGTTGTCGTGGCATTTGTTGGTGAAAGCATTGTAATTTCATAGGAAACGTTTCATATGAATGGCGATAAATAAAGTATGAGCGATACATTCTGGTGGTGTAACGTGTAGTTGAAAGTTATCGTAGGAGACTGGGTTACTTGTGAGCGCGAATAATGAGTAAGACTTGCACGTTGTATAGATGTTGAATTTGTAGCTGAAGATGAAAAGTAAACAGAAATAAGTCGAATTTTTCTCATAATTGGCTTAAAAATAAGAATATAAACACCTAAGGAGCTTAGAGACATAAAAGAGATGGATACATGGATTCTAAATGCCTAAATGGATAATGAGATATACAATTAAATGTAGCACACAACTCAAAGATAGCGCCTCAAGAGCGCCCCGCTGAATCCCCGGTGCCGACTAGACGTTCTCTTTGAGTTGATGCGTACTTACTGATAAATTGGTGGTTTTACTCTAAACCCAAAGCATATAACAAGTGATTCAAGTGAACACCACAATACTGTATCACGTATTTACTGTCCAAGTGTTGCCACCATAATCAGAACGGTGGTTTTCTTACAGCGAATTCCATAAGCGTTATGGAATCCGCATAATAATATCCGATATCACTTTATAACGCCAGGAAATGCCAAGAAAGCTAAATATAGCTTAGAAATCTTATGAAGGAAACAAGTCCAGTTGTAACAGATTTTATGATTAAACAAAAAGTAGGTTCTTATTACCGTATTAATATAGAATACCGTATGACCTAAAGATAAGAATTAGCCCTACTTCCTTTGAATGGTCATGCAAGAGCTGAACAAGAGGCCAGAAACGTTCATAGAAACTCGGTAGGTATGTCAAGATAATGGATGAGGATACAAGAACTGGTTTTGAAGCTTAAAGGCGACCAAATGTTGAAGAATAATCAATCGGACAACTGAGCTTATACTTACACCTAACAATAATATTATTGAAGTGTACTGTAGTAACGAGATCGGTCATTTGAGAAGTAAGGAAGAAAAAAACATGTTACACAAACAAATAAATTGGGATAAGGGCAGGAGACTTAGAAAAAACACAGAAACTGACACACGACATTCATAATGAAGCAGATTATCTCTAAACCAAACACGAGTTTGATAAGTGCTGATACAACACAAGTCAAGAACGAACAAGGTCACAAGCAAAACAGTAGGATACAATATGGCACAAAAACTAAGGCTGAACAAGATCGAGAGATAGGGTTACATGGTAATATTATCACAATGTGCGACGTTGAATTTGTAATGCTGTACCTACGTGAATAAGTTTTTGAATTCATTTGTGAATGTGAGAAAAAGTTGGGTGATATGCGTAAGATGATGGAATGTGTAATATACAATATTCCTTGGAAAAGACTGGAAAGCTTCAATGGCACAGGAGCTTAGCTTAGCTGTCACAGCCAAAGAGACGGACAGCAGTGAGTTGAGTTGTGATGATGATGGTAATGCTCCAACGGTAAATTGAAAATATATGTACTTACTCCTGGCAGATTGAACGCAAGTAGCTGTATCATCTCAAACAAAACTGTGAAATTCCAAAATGCGTACAAAATACCACAACATTCCAAAACTCTAATTAAGAACATCGTAACACCAAACTTATGGAGCTCCAAAGATAAGGAGACGAAAATAACGAGATCATAAACTCTGATTGGCACAAGAGCCATAAAATAATGATTGTCAAGTTTGCCAATAAAAATTATATCGGAGTTGATTAAAAAATAAATTATCAACCACAACCTGACCAAATGGGCATAGGTACATAAAATATTTAGCACAAACCTCGACGCCAAAAGAAACGCATTCTTTGCTTTAATTTAAACAAGCGTACGGAGTTATAATTAAAAAATGTTTTCCTTGTAAACAGCAAAAATTTATATGCATTTGTTTTTGGGCACGTGTAACTTAACTTCAAGCCGGCCATTGGTTCATTGTCTCTGATGGAATATTTGGATGGTTTGATTGAGGATTCAGGAGAATCTTTCCTGGTTATCTTTGATAGATCAACCGTTACCATTATTGGATTTAGCTTTCCAAAGGTGAAGCAGAAACCCTGGCGGACGTTTTTGATCTTGTGATTTGTAATCAAGTAAGCACGTGGCATTATCTTTGCCAAATTGAACTTAGCTATCAATAATAATTAATTATTAGCAGGCAGGCCTAAGCTTCAAATCTATAGCAACTTCTACAGCAAAGTAGCCAGAGCCACAATACAAATTACCTTATTCACCTTGAATAAATCATTTAAATCGTTTACTTAGACATTGTCTTACGGCTTTGTCACTGATCACTTTCAAGCCGTAACTCCATAAGTCATTAATCCATTATTCATTAGTAACCGGATCATGAACTAGCAAGCCAATCCGACTTCGTTTATTAGATTTTTCAGAAGAGGCACTTTCAAGCTTGGTTCCCTTGCCTCATATGTTTCTCTAATCTAAGTCAAAGCTCCAACCTATTCCAGGAATGACCCAGGTCTCTAAGCAATTTCTCCTATTCCTGAATAAGTTTCGGGAAAAGCATAGAAACCTACAGTGGCCTGACTGTCGATAAGTGAATTTTCATCTCATGTGACTTGATGCAGTTAATGCCAGAACTAACTTACTGCGTTATAACATCATGCTTATGATGCCTGATTGTCAGATTATTTTATTTCTTTGATATTAGAACTGTATCATACAAAACATAATCAGGTTATCTCTGTATCTGTAAACTTTTTAAAATTGCTATTTGATTTATTTCAATTTTAATTACAGTATCAGAGCACAAGTTTTGACTTATGATTTCATTGTTTTGTTGTTAAGGCTGCTTGCAAGGTTTGCAGTAGGCTCGCTCAATATTTGGGACTATAAAATGTAAGTGCGAGGTGCACCTACATTTCGCCTGTTTTTCGGAGATTTGCAGTCTTTCTGGAAATCAAACAATCAATCAACTTAGCCTATCGCGGTCCACTGCTGGACATAGAACTCTCCGAGGCTGCGACACAACACCCTGCTCTCCGCCTTCCGCATCCAGTCTTTCCCAGCTACCTTTTCGTCAGTCCATCTAACTTGGGGGCGTCCCACACTACGTTTGCCGATGCGCGGTCTCCACTCCAGGACTCATCTGCTCCCCCGGCCATCGGTCCTTCGACAAACATGGCCAGCCCACTGCTACTTCAACTTGCTTACTCTGGAGGCTATGTCGGTAACTCTGGTTCTTTTCCGGTTTTTTTTTCGGGATATTTATGTTTCGTTGTAAAATACACAAGTGATATAGTAGTAGGCAGTAGTTAGGCATTAACAATTAGCTCAAGGCCTCGTTTACTTACATACAATTAGGTTTGTCACGATTTACCCTCGATTAAAGTTTAATTACTGAACACTGCCAAGTATTGCCACGTGTTTACCATATTATTATGCTCATTTCGTAATATGCTATGCATTTATTCAACTTGGAATTACCGAAACTGCAGCAGGGAACCACGAGTTGAATGTTTGATGACATACATCAATGGCATGGTAATTGTTCCCGACTTAAAAATATAAAGAATAATATGTTATATAGAC
Source organism: Agrochola litura (assembly GCA_949152395.1). Lineage (NCBI taxonomy): Eukaryota > Metazoa > Arthropoda > Insecta > Lepidoptera > Noctuidae > Agrochola > Agrochola litura. The sequence continues at coordinate 1,892,878 of OX424512.1, forward strand.
TACAGTCACTGAAGTCCGTCAACTGTAAATCCACGAACAAGTGGCCCATTGACAATGACTGTGATCGGCAAAAAGCTTTCGAACTGATACAAGTAACAAGAGTAGGTACTTAGCACATATTTTGCAAATAACTTGCTAATCAAGATGCCTGACAGGACCAATAATAAACATATTTTTGTAATAAGGAAGAGTTTAAAATCAATAACTTATGCAGTATTTTTTCTGTAAGTTATAATAAATAACAATCATGATTCTGCAATTCTTGTTCTTGATATCAATAAATAAAATAATAAATTCGAGAGAAAGGAAGCCTTGAATACAGTTGCAGTTATTAAATCACACGAAATCGATATATTTGTGACAGCCGATTCATTAGTTTGGCGGTCGTGAAGATAGTAAAGAGACGCATAATGGTAACAGAGGTAATAATTTAAAATGTCAGAGAATATAGGTAACAAGAATAATTATGTAAAACAGCAGCTATATAGAGGATTAAGGCTCGTGCAGACCAGCGCGACACGCGACGCGACACAAAGGCACCGCTCGTCACGCGACGAGCGGTGTCTTTGTGTCGCGCGACAAGTCGCGCTGGTCTGCACAAGCCTTTATATTTCGTAAATAAAACAAAGCAATTACCTATTCTTTTAACGCAACTTTGAAGTCAAACATTATACAGAAACTTTAAACACGTCTTATTGCTAAAAATAGAGAAGCCTGTAAAGTGTTAAGTAGAGGTGAAGGATTGCTGACATTAGAAATAATGGATTTCGAAAAGTAATATAATATTACAGAATAACCGTTTCAGTTTTTGGGTTTATACAGCTGGCCAAAACGTTGCATTAGATTGCAAAATTTTGTCCTTTTTGACTTAGTCATGTTAGCTTAGTCTAGATTACTGTCTAGGTTTTGATGCTGTCTTCCCACGAGTTATCACGTAAATCAATAAAAATAAAAAGATATTATGATCTTTCGACAGCCTTACATGGTATTTGCAGTCCTGCTAGTAGGTACCTACCATATAAGGCCTTGCAATGTTTCTTCATCTCCCAAATGAACCTGGCTTCAACGTAATTACAATTCTAAATCGGTATCAAAAGCGCCAGGTCCCGACCATGTGGCACCGTTTATTTTTATACCCATTGCTACTCTGACAGTGCTGTTTACCCCTAGCTATTTTAGGAGATGCATCCAACACGTGTATTTACCTTACGAAAGACGTAGTTTGAACTTCGGAATACACGTTTGTACCTTTTTAACAAAGAGAGGAAATTCTTGACATTTTGTTTTAGTAGGAAAATCGTCAACATCATTATCGCATTCGAGGTGAAGAATTAAGGCTTGTGCAGTCCAGCGCGACACGCGACGCGACACAAAGGCACCGCTCATTTGAATAATGCATTTTAATCATCTAGCCCTCTAAGGTTATTTTGTTTTTTCCCTTCATATTTACCAAAACAATTCTGCATCGCGCTAAAGCGGATGTTATGTTTGACAGCAGAAGATAAACAAAAACAATCAATCAGATGACAGAGAGATTGCAGACAAATGAGAAAAAAACATTATTAGAAAACAAAATCTCTTTGATTATGCGAATAATTACCGGAAATAATCAACAGATGACACTTACATCACAGACTAGATGACGTCATAAAACAGTGAAACTAAATTATTTACAGCCATTTTAAATCCTAAAATGGTAGCAGAAATTAACATTGCAAATGATTACCTCGATTACAAAATGGCGGCTACCAATTTAGGCGGGATAGTTAGCGCCATGTCAAGGCGATTTTAGAATAGTTTTTGCACATTGCAAGAATTTCGCAAATGTCGTCGGAAAAAAGATTCTATTAACTTCAGTTTTGTTGTGATTTCTATTCGGATAACGGCAATACCTAGCTAGAAACGAAGTTTTTGAAAGAAATCCATTCTTCATTAACGAAGTGTCTAACTATTGGGCACGCCACAATTGCGGCGATAAGACCCCTCTTTGAGGAGTGGCTTGAGAGGCGTCACGGCGTCCTCACCTTCCGCCTGACGCAGGTCCTCACCGGACACGGGTGCTTCGGGAGGTACCTGTTCAGGATAAGGCGGGAGGAAACACCCGGGTGTCACCATTGTGTGGATCGGCCTGAGGACACGGTGGAGCATACGGTGGAGGTCTGCCCGGCTTGGGCGGAGCAACGCCGTGTCCTCGTGGAGGCGATCGGCGGCGGTGATCTCTCGCGTCCGGCCCTGGTTCAGGCCATGGTACGGAGCGAGAGGAAATGGCAGGCCGTCACCTCCTTCTGCGAAGCGGTAATGCTCGCGAAGGAGGAGGCGGAACGCGTGAGGGAGAGGCAAATTTCGCGCCCTCACGCCCCTAACCGCCGCAGGAGGAGACGCCCGGGGCGGGAATCGCGAGCCGATTTCCGGCCACCGTAGGCGCGGGCTTGCGGACGGTGAGCAATGGGTAGCTCGCCGTCCGGTAAGGACCAAGCCCGGGTCGACGGCGCGTTGTGTTCCACGCGCGCCTCAAAGAGATGTCAGCAGAATTGACGGGGTCCGTTAGGGCCAATGCCTGCCGGGGGTTCGAAGAAAACCGATGGGGAAATCGTGGCCCCCGGCAACAGGGCAACCGAAGGAACACGGGTGGGTTTTAGTCAGTAAGAGTCTGACACGCCCTCCCGCTCCACCCAGAGCGGGAGAAGTTATTTGATAATTTCCCACCCCAAAAAAAAAAAAAAAAAAAAAGTGTCTAACTATTTGACAACTTTTTTTTTGCTATTTCTTTTTCCATGGTCTAATCTACTTTACGGATAGAGGAAACAGTATTCTGGAATGGTAAGTTGGAATGATCAGAGTACTTACCTACCTAATTTATGTTGGCAACATTCCGGAGTGAGTAACCACTGTTGGTTACTTGTTGTCAGTTTATAAAATTTGTGGGATTTCCTAAGCAATGAAAGTGAGCGAGTAGGCATTGAGATTAGAGTTCAATGACCTGCAGGATTGAGACACATTTGAGAATCCGTTGTTAGCTACCTACCTAGCATTGCCTTTTGTTTTTAAAGCTTCTTATAATGTTGACGCCAGAATGGAAAAATGAAAGACGATTCTTATTATTTCTTATGTTGCAAAATACCTACCTACATAAGAAATGTGACATTTGACCGGTTTCATAATTCGTGGAATGTCATTTCCAAACATTTCATTGATGTGAACATTCTTTGATAATTTGAGACTGTATAATCTTGTGTCTTGAAAGAGAATGGTTTTTGTAGGTAGATACACTTGGTAGGTACCTACTTGCGATCTGGTTATACTTACAAGTACATCGCTGTTGATCTCTCGATCCAAATTCCGTCATGCGTAAGATAGGTTGGTAGGTACTAGGTAGGTACCTACCTAACAAATTCCAGGGAAGAGATTCTCTATACATGATACTATGGTACATATCGGAATATCTGCGAGTTATTCAACTGCGAATTGAGATTACGCACACATACAAACACAATACAGCCATGTTTATAGGTGGATAAAGTGTATCACAATAGGATGCGAATTTCGGCATGCCTTGCATTGTCCGACTTGGGATGCAGTCACAATAATAGGGATGCAGGGACCCCTGGATCGGAATATGTGACATCACTATCAACCATAGACATCGTGTTACTTACACTAAACATATCTAAGGAAACAGGCACGGCACTGTCATCAAATTCATAGTCAAAAAAGTAATTTTTATCGCCATCGTTTGAGGTTTGTAATAGGCCGACCACTTTTTACCTGCCAACCGAAGCCACGGTAGCAATGACGGACGACGCTCTGCCTCAAAATCTCACAAAACTGGCAAAACAGGGGACAAAAACCTCAAAATATCTATAATTAGCGAATAAACTGACGCTTTTGACCACTAAAATGCAAATTCCACACCCAACCGGTTTGAAACGCAATGTTTTTTTAAGAACCAATGTTTAGAACAGTCGTCGTCTAAATTCAGCCAGGTAATAGATCGGTATACGACCTACTTTGAGTTCTAGATACAGATTATACAATAGCAGCCAGTGATACGAACGAGATATTTTTTTCCGCGAATGGCTTTATCTAAGCGTGCCTCAGCAAAGCATGGAAAGTACAGTTAAAATAACTAAAATACTCACGAGACTCCGGACAGCACACGACGAGATGCTTAGAAAGATTACGTTTTTTCAAACGGTTTAGGCACTGTTTATGACACACAGATTGTTCAGTTCACTATTTTGGTGCACTAAATGTTTTTATTTGTATGTTTAACGTGTTATTTGTGTTTATTCACAGCTGAGTTCTTTATGCGGTTCACGGTTTAGGTCGGCGGGGAGCGACAATCGGCCTCCGTACGTGAAAACGACGCGGCGCGGCGCGGCGAACTGACGGGGAGCAAAACGAAACGTCATCATTGCGCGCGATCTCCCACTCTCCCGTGCGTTCCGAATTATGGTCAGATGGATGGTTTGCGTTATTTTCAAAATATTTTTGTTTTGAAGTGCATGTACCTAATATAGGAAAGAAAAGAATTGTAAGATTTATTTACAACACTTTTGGCAAGAAACAGCAAAACAGATGTTTCACGTTTGAGAACTGTTTAATTTGGCAATTTTGACAGATTCTAAAAGCATGACAGGATCTCTGGCTGTCCTGTTTGCCTGAAAAATATCTAGACTGGTCTTCTTATTTTCAACACACTTGCTCGTAAAGTGGCTCTTATTGAACCACTTTAAAGGCTTGTTCAGACCAGCGCGACACGCGACGCGACACAAAGGCACCGCTCGTCGCGCGACGGGCGGTGCCTTTGTGTCGCGTCGCGTGTCGCGCTGGTCTGCACAAGCCTTCACCGCACTATTGCGGTAATGTGCGCCACAGATAGCTATTTATTAGTCGGAGATGTGAGCTTCTTTTCTCATCAACGTGATTTCATGCCTTTTTATGCCTAGCTACTGTGTAAATAAATAAACATAATATTTCAACAAATTATTATTTTTGTCAATAAAATAACATTTTTTAACCGACTTCCAAAAGGAAAAAGGAGAAGGTTTTCAATTCGACTGTACGTTTTTTTTTTTCTTTTTTTTTGTATGTTTGTTACGCAATTACTCCGCCAATTATGAATTGATTTTGATGATTCTTTTTTTGTTTGGTAGATCATACTTCAGAGGTGGTCCCATATAAATTTTATTAACTTTGCTTGGGTAGTTTTTGAGTCAGCTTCAATAATACGTATTTTTTCCCACTTAATATGTGGATGATATTAAAACTTCCTGTCACTGTTATTTACATAGCAGGTAGTGGTATTTGAATTTGTGTGAGGTAGGTACCACAACTAAAAAGTGAAACATAAAAACTTTTTACAAAAAAAAAACAACCGACTTCAAAAAAAAACACTACAAAGTGAAAAATAACTTTAATTTCGGAAGTGGGTGACAAAGAACGAAAATTCAAAACCAAAGACACCGACCGACTTCCGAAATTAAAGTTATTTTTCACTTTGTAGTGTTTTTAGGGTTCCGTACCTCAAAAGGAAAAAACGGAACCCTTATAGGATCACTCGTGTGTCTGTCTGTCTGTCTGTCTGTCTGTCTGTCTGTCTGTCTGTCTGTCCGTCTGTCACAGCCAATTTACTCCGAATCTAATGGACCGATTAAGTTGAAATTTGGTACACATATGTATTTCGGTGACCCAAACACGAATGTGTAACGTAAATAATTTAATTTTGAATATAGGTGTCACTTTTGGGGCGCAAACAAGAAAATTAAAAAAAAAAGTTTTGCTAACAGTACCGTGTGACATATCAAATGAAAGAGCTTGTTGCGAGGATCTTAAATATATTTTTTATATAATTTTAAAATAAATACTTTTAAAGATATTTAATAAATTCAATGAAAATTGACCATTCCCCCCCCTTATCTCCGAAACTACTGGACCAAAAATGTTGAAAAAAATACATAGTATGGTTCTTTACTCATAGATTACAGGAAAACCTATAAGAAGTCTATGGTCTTAAAATAACATGGTAAATCTCTCAATATTGTGCGTAAAAACTTACATTTCGTCGCTCGGCATCCAAAAGGCCTATCTCTCTAGCTACTATAATATCAAAATATCAAAAGTGTTTGACCGTCTGCTTAATACACAAATAAATAAAACTGTAAATGTTCATGACAACCAATTCAGGTTTCGGCGTGGTTTGACAACAGAAAGTGCAGTGTTGTGCCTTAAGCATACTATCACATACTTACTATACACAGCGTGGGATGCCGATTTATGCTAGGTTCATCGATTTATTCAAGGTTTCTGATCTGGTTGCTTATGACGTATTGTGGAGAAAGATGGAGAAGGATAGGTTGCCAACGGAGCAAACATCTTTAAACAGTGGTATGGTAACCAGATCAATAGGTTGGAATGCGGGGTGAGGCAGGATTGGCGAGCTCAGCAGCACCAGAGTGGGTTGCTATATAGATGGTATTTGTGTAAATAATATTAGCTATGCAGATGATATGGTGCTTCTGAGCGCGTCAATCTGTGGTGTCAGAAAGTAATTGGTCGCCAAATGTGAGCAGTATGCCAAAACACATGGTTTGATGTATAACTCCAATAGGTCGGAGATCATGGTCTTTGAGGCTGGGGGCAGACCGGGTTATGTACCACCTGTATTACTCAATGGGACTCCACTACAAAGAGTATTTACGTTTAAATATCTTGGTCATATATTGACCCCTGACCTCAATGACGGACTCGATATTGAGCGGGAGCGAAGGGCGTTGTCGGTAAGGGCAAACATGCTGGCTCGCAGGTTTGCACGCTGCTCACTTAAAAAGCCAAAATTACTCTGTTTCGAGCTTATTGTACAACGTTTTACACGTGCAGCCTGTGGGCTAGATATACCCAAAGGTCATGCAACGCCCTTCGAGTCCAATACAACAACGCTTTCAGGGTATTGGTGGGGCTGCCCCGTTTTTGTAGCGCATCGGGAATATTCGCGGACGCACATATTAATTGCTTTTACGTAACGATGCGAATGAGGTGTGCATCCCTGGTACGCAGAGTACGGGCCAGTTCCAACAATATCGCTAGCAGTCTTGATTGCATGTACATCAATCACTGCAGTTCCATCTCCCATGGGGTGAAATAAATTTAAACTAGATTACGTGGGGCACTCAGAAAGTTTTGTGATACTAAAAAAAATAAAATACAGGTTATATTTTTTTTTATTATATCTTTTGAAAGAACTCTCCATTGGCGTCTATACACAGTTTTATACGTCTAAACAAATTTTCATAACACATTTTCCAGTCCGCATCAGACACCTCTCCAATCTCCTTGTCAAATGCACCCAGTGCATCTTCAGGTGATGAAAACTGTTTTCCTTTGAGTTGATTTTTTATTTTGGGGAACAAGAAAAAGTCGCACGGAGCCAAATCGGGACGGTAAGGAGGATGACCTATAAATTTGACCGGTGTGCTGTCCAGAAAGTCCCTTGTTTTGAGCGCCGAGTGAGCCAGCGCGTTGTCAGCAGTAGCCCACGGAGGCCAGTGTTCGGTCGCTTGCTGCTTGCAGTAGTAAAAACTTCTGGCAAACATTTGGTAACATACCATTCAGCATTGATGCTTCTTTGATCTCGTCAGGATACTGACACCAGATAACCTGGTAGAAAAAAAAAAAACTTGCGGTCAACATTTTGCCTGCACTTCTGGCTCACTTCACTTTGGTAGGCGTTGGTTCATTTTGGTTCAACAGCCACACGGTCGACTGACGCTTCATTTCTGGATCATATTGAAAAATCCAAGATTCATCACCCGTAATGATATCTTAAACGCGCCGAGACGAGCCTGCTACCAATTTTGCTATCATGTCTCGGCACCATTCTACCCGAACCTCCTTCTGACCCCGCGTTAGATTTTACGGTACCAGCGTGAAACTATCTTTCATAACCGAAGATGCCTGTGTAGAATTTCATGCAGTGTGCACATTTCCTGATCCAATCGGCAGTATACATCTATTTATCTTGACATTTTAAACTTTGCTTTTTTGTGTTTTTTCAAACACTAATTATGTTTTTTTTTTATTGGATGCTGTAGAATGGTAGTAGACCATGGTCTGAACAACGTTTGTTCTAGCAAAACTGTGATTCAAATTTCACGGTGTATGCTGAACCTCTTCATATGTAATTCGCCTATTCTCTTGAATTACATTTTTCACAGCCAGCACTTTTTGTTATGTAACAACCATCATAGGGCGGCCACTTCTTTCTTTGTCTGCCAAAATTACTAGACCACCCATAAATTCGTTGAACCAGCGAAAAACAGTCGCTTTAGAAGGGCTTTTTTCTATGAACACCATTCGAAGTCTTTCAAACGATTCTTCTGGTTTTAGTCGACATTTGAAATCGTACAAAATCATCGCGCGAAAATGTTCTCGTTATAAATCCAGTTTTCAGTAAGACAGAGTATTTTGATTTTGCTCGTAAAAAAATGTGGAGGGAATTTCGAATTTGGAATGTTATGTTTTTTTGTAATAAGTAGTCATCGTTTTAATTGACATCAAAACCAGCCAATATTCTACAAGTAGACAAAAACTGTTAGTCGCAAAACTTTCTAAGTGACCTCGGAAAATAAGTTAACATAGTTCATAAGTTTACTAACACAATGAGTCCTTGTTACTTGAATAAAGAAAAATATCTGGATGATATTTTTTTTTTGAACGACGTTTTCTAATAATGAAAAAAAAATCAAAAACCAAATCAAATCAAACTTTATTTGTGAACATAGGGGTACAGAAAGGTCTTAAAAATATACATTTTAGCGTGATCTTACCTAGCTAGATCGATTTATCGCTCCTGAAACCCCCCTGCATACTAAATTTAATAAAAATTCTTGGAGCCGTTTCCGAGATTCAGATTATATATATACATAGGTATATACAAGAATTGCTGGTTTAAAGGTATTATTATTATATATAATAATACCGCGAATGTGATTTTTTTTACGAAAATCAGATTTTTGTTTTATGTCATTCTACACGTTCAAATAAGTGACACTGCAATTTAATTTTTTTTTTTAATGTCACATTCGCGGTATTGGATGCCGAGCGACGATTTGTAGTTGGAATGTATGGGAGAACATGTTTTTCAACTACAATGTTAAGTTTGTTCTTGGGATAAATAAATTCATCTCAACTACGGAACCCTTCATTGTGCGTAGTCCGACACGCACTTGGCCGGTTTTTTTTTTTGAAGTCTTTTGTTTTTTTTTGTAAAAAGTTTTTATTCGTTGTCTAATCCAAATAACATACTTACAAAAATATTTCGTTTTTATGCTTTTTATTAAAAGCATAAAAACTAAATATTTTAGAACAGTCTAATAGGTAGGTATTCCTATTAGACTGTTCGACGGCTTCGTTCCTTTGCCTCTCCTTCAACCTGCGAACACATCGCGATAAAAGAAATCCGCGTACCATATTTCACTTTTTTTACATTAAGTAGATAATTAGTTTATAAAACTTTATTTGTTTTTTTCCTCGCAAGTGTGAAAACGTCTTATGAAACGCGTGTGCAGTGGTCATTACATACTCGGCTCCCTTATCACGCTAAAGGCTTGTGCAGACCAGCGCGACACGCGACGCGACACAGAGGCACCGCCCGTTGCACCACGAGCGGTGCCTTTGTGTCGCGTCGTGTGTCGCGCTGGTCTGCACAAGCCTTTATTCTCAACGCCCGGCTCAACATCGAGAGTTGAAAATCCAGTGCGCGATAAAATCCCGTCGCGATATTTTTACGTCCGTGCGTACGTGGGCTTAGTAACTCCAAGAAAATCATGAAGCGTCTCCTTATTTACATAATAACAATCTTAGGAATTAAGTAGGCCCAAAATCAGCTGTAGTCATCTGCACAATATCTAACACTGATCGATCAGTGCTCGTTTTTTCTTTACGAAAAGAGAATTTTTCTCCAACACTAGATGTGACACGGGATGACCATGACGGGACACCTAAATGAATGCCAAAATACAAGCGTGCTGTTGGATTTTGAACGCTGCGTGCTCGGCTCAGCGCCGAAAGTTGAAAGTCGTTTTTCATGTCTTTCATCTTTTCAATTACGCAACGGATTATATTGCGGATTACACTATAATTTGTAGAATTTATTCCGGAAGGCTTATGGGTAACTAACATAAAAGATATGTCGATGTTTTGTCAAGTCGTATAAACTGTGCGAAGCAGGTCTGGGTAGCTAGTTAGGTATAGTTATAAGTCAATAAATAAATGTAAGTAGGTACTAAGGACCCCAGAAATAATTTAGACTGACCCTGAGCGCTCGTACCTACTTATGTAAAGATAATCTTTGACAGCATTAAGGCTCTTACAAACAGGCGCGACACGCGACGCGACACAAAGGCACCGCTCGTCGCGCAACGAACGGTGCCTTTGTGTCGCGTCGCGTGTTGCGCCTGTTTGTAAGAGCCTTAATTTGGGCCGTATCAAATCAATACTATAATACTACCCACGAGTCTACCTTGCACCAGTTGCACTCAAGATTCTAGTGTGACTACTATGTTAATTTAGGGCTTAAAGTAAGTATTTTGAGGAATATGTTAAATTATATTAAGACCTGTTCGCACATTTAGAATCAAGACAAAATCAAACTGGTTGCTAATTTAATTGTAAAATTTATTATTTTATGTTATATGACATTGATTTTACATTATGTGATTACTTCCTCACACAGTGACTTATTAATTTAAATATTTTAGGAAAATCGTCTACTTTTACAATGTTTGTAAATATGTGAGCACCATGTATCTATCACATTGTCGGTCGTTGCTTCATTTTTAATTCTTTTTACCTATTGTGGTTTAGTAATTTTATTCTAGGTGCAGCGTCTTCACATACAATTATTTAAAAGCGCTTACTTTCCTTCGTCAAAGTGTTCAAAAGATGAAGTGAATTTTGCGAATTAGGTACTTCCCATATAGGCACTAAAAGTGCTCTCGGTTTGTATGGAACCTAATTTATGATGAGCAGTTTGAAGATTTTAATAAAAATAAACGAAAAAATTAAATACAAGCTTTCAATTAAGTAATTCATTCCATTATAGTCAATTATATAATTTTTTAAGTATCATCAAAAAATTATCAAACGCAAACTCTCAACAAGCAGCGCCCCTAGCGGCCAATTCACAAACTACTTTTCACAAACACTTTACCTCCAAACTATTCGTTTTGTCGTATATCGAGACGAGATTTTGACGTAAAATAATACCGACTATGTAAATACGTTGATTACCTTGTAGAGGGAACGGAATAAAATGCCTACGCCTTAGTAATAAGTGGGTATATTCAGATATTCCGAACTGCATCGCATTGGCATGATAATTTTGTATAAGTTATGCAACTCGGCGCTTAAATAAGTTATGTAAGTAAAATGCTTGATTACTTATGTAAGCACTAACCCCTTTATTATTTAGGCGTAGGTAAGCGAAGGTTGGGTACTTAGATAGTCGTAAAGGTCTATTGAGTTTAGAGTCAAAGGCATGCTAAATGTTTTTAGGCACGATTCACTGAATAAGTATTTGATTGTCTTCTTTTGTTTTTTGTTTTTGCTGTAGGCAAGGAAAGAACCCGGGTCGACGGCGCGTTGTGTTGTTCCACGCGCGCCTCAAAGAGATGTCAGCAGAATTGACAGGGTCCGCTAGGGCCGATGCCTGCTGGGGTTGCGAATAAAACCGAAAGGGAAGTCGTGGCCCCCGGCAACATGGCAACCGAAGGAACACGGGTGGGTTTTAGTCAGTAAGAGTCTGACACGTCCTCCGGCTCCGCCGCGGGGGAAGTTATTTGATAATTATTATTACTTTAAAAAAAGCCAAGGAAGGAAGAGACCGTCGCTACCAGGTGGACAATGTCAAAGGAAACTAAATATCAAGATCATAAGCAGTAAGTAATGAATTTAATGAACAACTGAGTTTCCCCTTGACTAGCTACTCACAGCAGTGTACTGCTACAACATGATTTTAGCAACTTAGGTATGATTGCGTAACTCGCTGCACGCGACAGTGCTGCCACAGCAGTGCTGCCGCAGCAGTTCTGCCGCGGCACTACTGATCCCCATACAGTTTTATAGGTTTATACGAGATTACATTCCGAGCTCGGCAGCAATGTCGCGGCAGCGCTGCTGTGCGGCAGTGTCGGCTTGCCGCCACATCAGACCGTTCATCACAGCGATAACACGTGAACGTTGACTAGTGGCTGCAAAACAGCAAGACACCACGAACAGCAGCTGCTCGGAATCAGCGGCAATAACGCCGCGGCAGCACTGCTGCGTGCAGTGGGGCTTAGAATCATTATAGTCTATGGCATTATGAACTGAGGGCTTAGACTAGGAGACATTCTATCAGCAATAACAATACAATTTAGGAAAAGTGAAAAAGGTATTGGATTGACTGACATAAGCCACCGAAAAGCTTATACAGAGAAAACTGTTTATAACGACTAACGACAAAGGGACCATCGGATTATAGTTGTTATAGCCGATAGTCGTTATAACCAAAAACTATGTTAAGTAAACAAAAATGTTGGGACCTAAAAATTTCGTCGTACGTTTTAAGCGAAGTCGTTATAAACGGTTTTCACTGTACCTATGTCAACTCAATCTAATCCTTTCCTACGAGAGTGAGGGAAAAGAGAGTAGGTACACCTGTCTGCACACACATTTGTGCTTTATTAATATCTCCAGTCTGAAGGCTCCACTGTGATTGGCCGCCATGGCCGAAATTCGATCTGGAGGACTATTACGTCAATCCTGTTGAAAGTCTTTTTAGAATCACGAAATTCGTTGAAAGCGATTGCCTCTTGTCTAGGCCCTCTGGTCTGGTTACTGTTGTCATTGATCAGTATAGGAGAGAAATACCCTAATATCGGTGATGGTGGCTGAAAGTCTGCTTAAGAGTTTTATCAACAAATAGTTAAGTCAATAGAGGGGAGGTGGAGAGACTCTCGTGGCTAAGTAATAACAGCTGCACGGGACAATCGATCAGGTTAAGCTACGCTTGCCGCGGTCGATCAGTCACCATCTTTACATGTCGAGACTATTCCGTGCCTCGGAAAGCACGGTAAGCCGTTGGTCCCGGCTGTCATTCTTGGATCTTTGACAGTCGTTACGGGTTGGCAGAAGCCCGAATGTCTGACAACCAGTCTTTCCAAGGAGTATCGTATTACCCAGTTATTGGGTTGTGGAGGTCAGTAAGGCAGTCGCTTCATGTAAAATACTGGTATTCAGCTGCATCCAGTTAGACTAGCAGCCGACTTCAACATAGTTGGGACAACGCTCGGCAGATAATGATGAGCTAAGTCAATAAGCCAATGAAAACTTGGCTATTGGTTTTATATGAGTTTGAGAACCGATTAAATTCAATAGGCTTTTGGATAGGTCTTGGAGTAAATTATGCAGGATCTACGTATTACGTACAAGTTACGTTTATCAAGTCAAAGTTCAGAAATAGTCTCCTCCCACGTCCAGATCACAAGGAAGTATCGAATATAAACTCTATTTAATGTTTTACGAGCCAATATTAAAAATACATTAATATGATTTATGGTTCTGTTTACGCCGGTACCCGCATACGATACTATTGTAACTATAGATTATAACTTTGTGTTGTAGACGGAAACTATATGCTTTTTAATATCTATATTAAATTACTATCGCCGTCGTCCCGTCTCTCATCCAAAACAATCAATACTTATTCTTCCTACCGCTGTACAATTATGCCGCAAGTCTGCTGAAAAAAAAACAGTCACTCCGGGAGTGCAGACAGAAGTGAAAACTTGAAAAAAAATCGGCAACACGTTGATGTCTTTTACTCCACGCACCGCGGTAATCAACGCGTTGATGTCTTTTTAATGGTCAAAAGCTGGTGTCGTTACAGTGTCACGAAATCAATGGATTAATCTCAACTCAAAAATGCACAACGCGCTGAAAGAAGTTTTCACTTCAAAAATGAAATTAGTTGAGCCTTTTTGCTCTTCTATCTCTATTTATTTTGCTATCAAAGATACACAGCGGTACTCATGAACAAAACGCATAATTATTTTAAGGAGGATCCTCGCTATAGTATTAATCGCATACATTTTTATGGTTCCGAACCTCAAAAGGAAAAAACGGAACCCTTATAGGATCACTCGTGTGTCTGTCTGTCCGTCTGTCACAGCCGAATCTAATGGACCGAATAAGTTGACATTTGGTACACATTTATGTATTTCTGTGACCCAAACATGAAAGTGTAACGTAAATAAGTGAATTTTGAATATGGGGGTCACTTTTGGCTCTGTATATTTTGTTGCTAAAACCGCCCTTCTTCCATAGTCAAACAACTACCTAAATGAACAGTTATCTCCACGGGTAGCACAGTTAGTACAGGACAAGTAAATAATCGCGGTAATCGAGTGGACACGCCATTTCCTTTATATTCGTTTGGATATAGATTGCTTGGATTGGCTTGTAAGATGCCGTGTTTTCCGCTCCGTACGACATCAATATTGGACTATAAAACACTCATAGGGTACGAGAGCAATGAACTTACATAATTATTGACACAATTTAAGCTTCTGTTGATAATTGAGGTGATAGAGAAAAGTATGGCAAGGACGTTGATGGTCCGATTTTGGTTGATTTTTTACAATCTACATCATCGTCTTCACTGCTGAATACACCGTGAAATTTGAATCACAGTTTTGCTAGAACAAACGTTGTTCAGACCATGGTCTACTACAATACTACAGCATCCAATAAAAAAAAAACATAATTGGTTTTTAAAAAACACAAAAAAAAAGTTTAAAATGTCAAGATTATCGTTACTCCCTACAACACAGACACCACGCATGGGACACAGCATTGTTTATAGGGAAATGTACCTACATAAACGAAATTTTATAAGCAGTAGATAATCTTGACATTCAACATCTTGCATGCCATGTGTGTGTATACTCATGTTTTGGACAAATAAATGATCTTATCTTATCTTATCTTATCTTATCTTATCTTAAACTTTGTCTTTTTTCAAAAACCAATTTATGTTTTTTTTTAAATCGGATTCTGTAGAATGACAGTAGACTATGGTGTGAATAACGTTTGTTCTAGCAAAACTGTGATTCAAATTTCACGGTGTATAAACCCATTGGTATACAGCAACATCCTGCGGCCGTGAAAGAATAGTTTTATATATATAAGCTTTTATTTACTGATAACTAAAACTAATTACAATGTAAAATAAATTAAGCAAACAACTATGGCACTTCGGTGTCTTCGTCAATCAGCGCGTCCTTTGACGCATAGGCCTCCCCCAGGCTCCTCCATTTATCACGGTCTCGTGTGTCTCTAGTTCATAGGGCACCAGCTGTCTCCACTATGTCGTCATCCCAGCGTTTACGTTGTCTTCCTTTACTTCTTTTCAACCCATCTCTAATTTGCCATTCCATCACAGCTTTAGACCACTTATTGTGCCTATCGCGGAGCATGTGACCAGCCCATCTCCATTTCAGTATTTTTGTATGGAAGGTAGCATCCTTTAATTTGGTGATTTTTCTCAGATCTTTAGCTCTCTTTTTGTCTTTTATGTTAGAAGAATAGTTAGTTACTTTCAATTGTCATTATTGTGTCTCTTAATCCAACAGATTGGTACATTGATGATTATGACATCAATATCATACATCAGTATAATGAACCATCCTGTGCAGTTTACGTTGTTATCTCTCGACGTTTTCACGAGTCAGCCATACCCACGTCGCATTGGTCAGTGATGTGGCCCTTACCTTTAGATTACGCCTTCGTACTATTAGAATACTGCTTTACCTCATATCCATCATACCAAGCCATGATGTCATCTCCATTAAAGACGATTTATTAAATAAATAACATCGTTCACCCGCACATCCGTGACCATTGGAAAATAACCCAAGAATTTTCGCGTCTACATCTGATCAGACGGCGCCACCCAGAGAGTCGTATCTATATTAATGTCCACCAGTATCTTGGCTTCCGATAGGTTAACGGGAAAATTATGATCGAGACTATGGAGTCACAATGTTGGATGTCTTAATATGTATGACTGTAAAGTAGCTGAATGCCTAATGAAGTAACTGGTGTAAGTTAGTAGTTCTGTAGATTTTTCGTCCCGTTATTGGAAATGGCACTCGATTTAATTTGTTTATGGTGGCATTCTTCAAGTAAAAACAAAATGGCGGGGGCGGTGAATCCAAGAGTTAACACACCTGATTATTTGTATCCTGGGTACGTGGTTTACAAGGGTATGATACTTTGATCTTGGAGAATTTGGAAACAGGAATCCTTTGCATGAGAATCCGAAGACGTTCTTGTCTAATATTACGACTTATTAGGAACATGAGTAATAATTCAAATTTTTTACAAATTTTGTCAGAAAACAAAATTATCATCTTTTTGCCCTTGTCCTATGTTACTTGAATATTGTTCAAAATGTATTGTCATTCTTCTGAGCATATATTTTGTAATAAGGATCCAGAATTCTCTTAGCGAGATCAACCCATCACTCACAGAATAATAGCCATAACTTCTACACCAAATATCACATCACAAGATACATCTAAGTAAAGAAAAGGGGGCTGACCCAACACTCCCAAGGTCACAGCACACATAAACACAACACAATGATCCCATAACTTTAATTAATGTAATAATTACTTAAGAATCTCAGACTGCGCGTGTTGCTGACGAGTTACAAGATTCAAGTCAAAGTCTTCCCACGATGCAATCATGACACGTTCGTAATTAAACGATGGCAGCCACAAGTATTTCGTAGATCTGGGAATTGATAAGTGTTTAATACTGTTAATTAATAATTTTGTTGTCTTTGTTGGTAGTTATTAATATTTGGGAGATGGGACGGTATGGGGCATAGTTGAAATAGTTTTCTATGTTTAGTTACATTTTTGGGATGTTTTAAATGATAAATTATTTTATTTTTCAGAGTCACTGAGGTTGGAAGGTGGAACAAAGGTTGGAACTAGAAGACATCACGAAGTCTTGCAAACATCATTATTATCACACTATGAGTTTGGAAGCGGAAAATGAACCTAAAAAGGCCCAGATCAACGTTCGCTGACAAACAAAATGCCTTGCACATCTAAAGCCGGGTGTCCTGCGCGTGTTTTTTCGAAACATTACACAAAAGCATCGCAATAAAGAGGCGTGGCCATACACATTTGTGTATGCAAACACGATGTTTTCTTTGAAAACAAATGTTTATGTGTAAGGTTTCTTGTGTAATGTTTCGAAAAAACACGAGCAGGAGACCCGGCTTTACAAACAACTAAAAAGTACTTTTCTTTATTTTTTTTCAAAAGCATACCCTCGTTTTTTTAAATGTTTAAGAAAATAAGTTAAAAGTAGAGAAAAGTAGAGAAGTAGAAAAGGTAAATGATTGCTTTGGTATGGATGCAATTAATAAACTTTTAATTTTAGCGCATGTCCTTTCGTAATACAGTAAATAAAAGCTACGATACACAATTGAGGGTTTTACATTATTCATACAATTAATGACTAAGTATCGGAAGGCCACAGCAAAGTTGACAAATCAAAGCACCTGCATGTATGCGCACACGCACGACAAAAGTGAACGTGCGACAATGACCTTGACGTCACTACTGACGTGGGCGGTACGATCACTTATCTTAACGCTCTACTTGTAATGGGGTAGGTACAAAGTTATAGTGGAAACCTGAATATTTGCAGCATTTAACAATTCTGGTCGTAATTTAAGGGTGCTCCCTTACCGGACACAAGACTATTTATTCTTGTGCCGGGAGCATTCGCCTGTACTGTAACGTTACAGATTCAATTTTGAGCATTACGTCACAATGCGGCAATATTCCTGGCTGACGAGCATTTGCTTGTAATGTAACATTTCAGATTAAATATTACGGACATTGCTCACTGTAATGCTCGGTTCTCCTCCCTCACTGATGTAATGCTCGAATTGTATCATTACAAGTTACGCACTGTAATGCTCGGTTCTCCTCCCTCTAATGCTCGACTCTGAACGTTACATTACAGGCAAATGCTCCCGGTGACACCTTTATGCTTTACAAAAAAAACTAATTAGTAAAGTAAAATGTTATGCAAAAATACCCAACCCTAGATTTAGTTTTTGCGCAAAGTAACGCTTGATTCATTTGAACTTGTTCAGAAAAATATTTCTGGTGGACAGATGGTAGATGTGTCCATGTTCATTTTAAGACCCACTCTTTCGGAGGCTCTACTGAGGTCATCGAGCATTGTACTGAGGTCCTCCATGGTCTCAGCCATGATAACTATGTCGTCGGCAAACCGAAGGTTAGTGATGTACTCGCCATTGATGTTGATGCCTAGCCCTTTCCAATCCAGAAAATCAAGAAAGAGATCCGCAGGTGAACCAAGGTAACCGACATAGCCCGAAGAATTGCCAAACTTAAGTGGCAATGGGCAGGGCACATTGCTCGCAGAACTGATGACCGATGGGGTCGAAAGGTTCTGGAGTGGCGACTACGTACCGGAAGACGCGTTGGAAGGCCTCCCACAAGATGACCAATGACATTGTGAAGGCCGCAGGAATCCGCTGGATGCGGAAAGCACAAAATCGGTCGAAGTGGCGGTGCTTGGGGGAGGCATATGTCCAGCAGTGGACGTCTTTCAGCTGAAATGATGATGATGATGATGATGGACAGATGGTCAGAAAACAAAGTGATCATATGATCAAACTGTTCAATTGAGTATGTTAATTACGACGTTAAAGCTTTATTAATCCCGGTAGCCTTGGCACTGAGAATTGGAACGCACTCTAATTATAAAGACAATAATTACATGCCATCTGACTTATCCTATTAGTTTCGCTTAGTTTCCATCTGTATGATCTGTTACAAAAGTATTTGATGAAAGTGTAAACAAACCCTGTTCATGTTAAATTCTTATGTAATCACTCACTAAAAGAAATTAGTTACTCACAGTTGTATTTAGAATGTTTCAACTTTATAATCTCTTCACTTTTCCGATCATATACAATGTCGCCCATCGGCATGTGACCGCCCAAATTTTTCTGAATATTCATGAAAAAATGATCGAAAAATAACTTTAAAAGGGGGGTCTTTAAAAGGGGAAAAATATTAAAAATAATCTTTAATATTTTTCATGCTATTCAATGTTTTATGTTTTGATTAGCGTTTGCCATATCTCCGATGTTATTGGCTCGATTTAGATTCTGTTTATTATTTCTAAAAGCTTATGACTTATTTTATCGGATTAACTAACATTTTTATTAAAATTTGTCAATTATGCAAAAAAAAAACGGAGGTCAGATGAAAACATTTTTTTCTAAAAATAAATCGTTTTAAAAAAAAAAGTGTCAGTTCATAAAATCATGGGGGGAGATTTTGAAAAAAAAAACAGTCAATATAGACCTTTTAAAGTTATTTTTCGATAACTTTTCTTGAACATTCATAAAAATGCATGCGGGCACATACCGATGGGCGACATTGTATATAGTTTGAATAACATTAATAAATTGTAATTGACAAATCATCGACGAAAGGTTATAAAATTAGCCTCAATTGTTAGACGAAAAACATCTTGAAGGTGATTTAAAATTAGAATTTCGGGTTTTGATATTCAAATAATCAAATCAATAAGTGGCATCACAAATTGGCATCCACAGGTAAGTATTCTGATCAATTTGTTTACATTTTCATCAGCTATTTTTGGAACAGATGTTAGTAATTCCGCTCTTCAATTGCCTGATGATTGTTAATTGAATCGCTCTTTTAAGCTCCTTAATTGAACTAAATAGTTTGGTTAATATAAACCTGTAGGCTCCATCCGTACTACCGATATTTAAGTCGATATTTGCCACAGGCGAAGTAATTGCGAAATAGTTAGAGAGCGATTAGTATGTCAATCTTGTATATAGCTGTTGTTAGTATAATATTCGCATTGACATTCTAATTGTCTGACATTATCTTAGCATTAGTATAATCAAATGCCCATGTTGGTCTGACAACTAGTAGGAAACGAATTATGCGGTTGGCTTTTAGTGCAGTAGCAGCTAATGGTGCCGATTCTCTTGTACACCGAACTAAACTAACTAAACTATCACTAAAATTCCTAACTTTGGACTATGAGAATCTAAAAGCTATTCTGCAAAATAAATTCTCTAAATTTAAAAATAATTTTGACACATCTAAATCGAATTTGACAATCGCAACTCCACACGTGATACCTAACCACGTGAATCTTTTTAGAGCCGGAGGCGCGCAGGGGGGGGCAGCCTCGACGTGTTTTATATGGATTTTTTTACTTTTTGTATGAAAAATAAGAAAAAATATTACCTACATGTAGAGTGTTAGGGGTTTAAGGATTTTATAAAGGGTGTCGAAATTTTCATTAATTTTGCGATTGGACACACCGTTTTCGAGATATAAGCAAAAGAAAAAAAAATATTCAGTACTGTTTTTGCATCTGAAGTCGAGGCGTTGGTGTGAATTTAAAGTTCATGACAACCAATTTTATTCCACACGTTTTTAGTCGCGATTAAAAATAGTCAGATTTAGTTAGAAAATCTAAATTTTAGGTGAAAAACGTCAAATTCAGAAAAGCAAAATTGCCATTTTCACTAAACTAATATCTCAGTACCGTCTTAGTGCTGCCAAACTAAAATATAGTTAAGTTGTGTCATTTTAGTCTATTTCAGAATGGGAAATCGTCGTTTGACAGGATTAAACTAAATTTTGGTGATTTTTAGTCTAGTTTAGAGGCATTTGTGACAAGAGAATCGACACCATTGGATAGTAAGTTATGGTAGTACCTACTTAGCACGTTCAGTGCCGGGAGCCCTCCTGGAGGGTTCACCTAGTCGCAT
The DNA here is from genome assembly GCA_949152395.1 of Agrochola litura. Taxonomy (NCBI): domain Eukaryota; kingdom Metazoa; phylum Arthropoda; class Insecta; order Lepidoptera; family Noctuidae; genus Agrochola; species Agrochola litura. Next base: position 1,913,798 of record OX424512.1, read on the forward strand.
ATGGGAGCCCTCGCGGAGGGTTCATTTTAAATGTAGGTTTTTCTTAGCGAATACAGCATTATAAACCGTGAAAATAAAATCTGCTGGATATTTTGCGTTGGTTTTAAAATCCAAGCATTTTAATTTTTTGTTCACGGTTACAAATATTCACTAAAAATTTAAAAGTTTGGAAACTACGTATAGCGACAAGACCCCCTGAAAACATTATTTTATTTCGTTTTACAGTGTTTTATAACACAGTTTTAAAACTAATGCCGTTGACCGTCTGCGATGGTTAACTTTAGCGCAAACGTAACGCCGGAACCCTCCCGGAGGGTTCACTTCCAATGTGTATGGCGGCATGGCGTATGGGTACTATGAAAAGTGGGTGGAGTCGAAAGTGTTAAAACGCATTTAAAGTGAATTACATACTACATACCATAAAATCACGCCTTCTTCCCATGGGGGTAGGCAGAAACTACAGAACGCCACCTGGTACGATCCTTACAAACAAAATAAACGTGAATAAAAAACGTGACCATAAACAATGTTAATTTCTAAGGCAATCAATTGTGAAGAGAGACTAAAAGTTTTTTTTTCTAGCTTTCGCTGTTCCACTCCTCGGCAAAGGTCTCCATCCACTCCTGATACCTTTAGCGAGCCCGCGTGTCCTCCTTTCAGTTTTGACGGAACCTATCCAGCTCGTCTCGCTCCCTCCTTCGTGGTCTGCCGCTATTTGGGCCCATAGTTTGTCCGGCATGCGGCAGACATGTCCTGCCCAGTCCCATTTAAGTTGGGCCGACCTGGGCTTGGTCCTTATCGGACGGCGAGCTACCCATTGCTCACCGTCCGCAAGCCCGCGCCTATGGTGGCCGGAAATCTGCCTGTGATTCCCGACGCCCAGGGCGTCTCCTCCTGCGGCGGTTTGGGGCACGAGAGCGCGAAATTTGCCTCTCCCTCACGCGTTCCACCTCCTCCTTCGCGAGCATTATTGCTTCGCAGAAGGAGGTGACGGCTTCCCATTTCCTCTCGCTCCGTACCATGGCCTGAACCAGTGCCGGACGCGAGAGATCACCGCCGCCGATCGCCTCCACGAGGACACGGTGATGCTCCGCCCAAGCCGGGCCAACCTCCACCGTTTGTTCCACCGTGTCCTCCGGGCGATCCACACAATGGCGGCACCCGGGCGTTTCCTCCCGCTTTATCCTGAACAGGAACCTACCGAAACAGCCATGTCCGGTGAGGACCTGCGTCAGGCGGAAGGTGAGGACGCCGTGGCGCCTCTCTAGCCTCTCCTCAAAGTCCTCAAAGAGGGGTCTTATCGCCGCAATTGTGGCGTGCCCAGCGCTGGGTTGCGACAATCGCACTTTCCATGCCGCCATGAGATCCCGCCGGAGCTCTGTCCGCTGTGCCGCGATTTCTTGTGGCATCGGAGTTAAGCCCCGGCGTTTCGCCTCCTCGCGTCACTCCCAAATGTGCGCGAGGACCTTTGCTTCCAGATCCCATGGCGGTAATCCGGCAAGGAGGCTCGCCACCTCGCAGGAGACCGTGCGTTATCCTCGGGACAGCCGGATAGCCATGACCCTCTGGGACGCGTCGTGCCGCCAATGAGCAAGCCCCAAGTAAGACAGACAATATCACGGTCAACACGCTTTGACTCCTACGCTTAACGTCTTCACTCTGTTGTTTATTTATCGTACTGTTTTATACAAGATTTTAAAGTTCGACATCTCGGACCAATTTATTTGGTCTGAGTTCGACATTGCTCGCAGAACAGATGGCCGATGTGGCCGAAAGGTTCTGGAGTGGCGACCGCGTACCGGGAGACGTAGCGTTGGAAGGCCTTTCACAAGATGGACCGAAGACCGTTGTGAAGGCGGCAGGAATCCGCTGGATGCGGAAAGCACAGAATCGGTCGAAGTGGCGGTGCTTGGGGGAGAGGCTTATGTCCAGCAGTGGACTTTTTCGGCTGAAACGATGATGATGAATTTGACATAAAATCATTCCTTTTTCATCATCACCGTCCTGCCTTCATTCCATTTTAATCGGGGTCGCTGCAGCATGTCCTCTTCTTCTATAAGTAACTAGTAACTGATCGCGGCTTCGCACGCGTGGACCCTAATTCTTTTTCAAAAAAAAAGTTGCCTAAATGTATGATTCCGAACTCCACAGCACGCAGCAGTGCTGCCTGCCGCTGCCGCTGGCCGCTGATTCCAAGCACCTACTGTTTGTGGTGTCTCGCTAGTCTGTTGCCAATTTACTGGTCAGCATTCACGTGTTATCGCTATAAGCTGTTATTTTGACATTAAAGACAGACACTTCAATTTTATTTATTTGTTTATGTATAGATGTATAGATTAGGTACGTCATCTATTAGCCGTCAATATATTGGCCACCCTAAAAAGTCATTCTCCGCATCTAAATATTCAATAAATCCATAATTTTTTTACCAGCACCAGTTGCGATACCCCTTCTTAGTTTGAAAAACAGATTTGACGATGGTAATGTCTTCAAGTAAATACAGTACGAAAAGATGACGATTATTTTTTCAAGGATAAAATCAGGAATTATATTATCCGAAAAAGAAAGAGTTACCGACATAGCTTGCAGAGTAAGCAAACTGAAGTGGCAGTGGGCTGGCCATGTTTGTCGAAGGACCGATGGCCGGGGGAGCAGACGAGTTCTGGAGTGAAGACCACGTATCGGCAAGCGTAGTGGGATGCCCTCAGTTAGATGGACCGATGACCTTAAGAAGGTGGCTGGGACAGACTGGTTGCGGAAGGCGGAGAACAGGGTATTGTGGCGCAGCCTGGCAGAGGCCTAGGTTCAGCAGTGGACTGTGATAGGCTGGGTTGATTGATGAAATACATTAATTAATACATGACTGCTTATTCAATATTCTTCTTTACCTCGTCCAATAAACGAAAAACCATAAAATCCCATCACATCTTCATCAATAATTTAAAATGTTGAATTAAATAACCGTTGTTTTTATTAAGAAATCAATTAATTTAGCCTTCAAGAGCCCGGTGGTATGATTACCCAGGAGTGCGAGACGAATCAGCCATCATACGGTAGCCGACACGTAATTGTATGTAAATTATTTTAACGAGAACTGCAAACAAAAAGTAAAAGTCCTTTTTGTATATTGAGTTAAGGTGAGGATGGAGAGGGATGATAATAAAACGATGTGAAATGTAAGGTCTTGATTTAAATTCTTAAAGAACATCTATTTCAGCATACAGAAACATGTAGTAATATTGCCCATTATATGATCCAATTATTGTGATTGTCAAAGATGAATAATAATAATATCCTCTCACATCTCTTTTTACACTTCCTCTAGTTACTCACGCACACACACACACTGGTATTTCCACTAACTCTTTTTGTATTTTTAATCATAATCATAATCATTTAATCATTTGTTAACATAGGTACAATAAAATAGTAGTTATAAAAAAAAAATTACAAGCGCGCTATGTTATACCAGAAGGCGTACAAATATTCATGGATGTCATTGATACTAAAAATTGATAACATAATTACATTAATCAAACGATAATTGACTTTCTCAAAATAAATGATAAGAAAAAAAATAAACATGTCAAAAAGAAAAAATAAGTTTACTACGTCAATATTTATTTAATTTTTATTTAATTTTATTAATGTTCTTAATTCAACGTTAGTTAAGTATACTTTGTCATCATGGTCCATATCACAGGCATCTAGCCGCGGGGGGGCACCGGTGACCTGTAATATAGGTTTTTATCTAAACCTACTTCAGGCACCAGTCTTTCACAAAGTTAGCTCCTTGTTTGTGCCCTATTGTCAAATACTGGCATTAAGTACATACTTGTGTAGAGAAAATAAACGTCTTATATTATATTATTATTATATGGTCATTGAGTCACAGTAGTATTTTAGCCAAAAGAGCCTGGATGCTTTGACTGCCTCGTTGGTCTAGTGGTCGCAAGCGCCACTGCTGAGCATGAGGTCTTGGGTTAGATTCCCGGGTCGGGCAAAGTGTTATTGGGTTTTTCTATCTGAAATTTCTCAGTAGCAGATCGGAGTCTGGGTTTGTGCCCGGTTGATGGCAATAGGCTCGCTCCCTATTACATGGGACTTAAAACATAATTGGCGAAATGTGGGTGTATCTGCTACTTACAGGGACACCTCTGCCCAACCCTTCGGGGAAACAAGGCGTTATGTTATGTTAGCTTTGATAAAAAAATTGCAGGTCATTAGGCCAACCATTTGCTGGTCATTAGGTCATTTGCATACGCCTGCTTATTGTTTACATACAAAACTATAAAATTCTGCAGTCTGCATTTTGAAGCTAAGCTTCCATTAACTGTAAGCCTTTAAGTACTTAGTCTCGCAAAACAAAACTTTAATATCTTTTATCGATTCCCAAAATAACCACTTTATTAATTAAGCAGGTTTGCCCGGGGCGACGGCGACGGGCCGTGATTTTAATTTAGTTCCCGTCCCTTCTGATGTGGCGCTGATATTATTTATAGGTCTCTACATCAGTTTTATGTGCTGTCCGGTTAATCCGTTTTTGTACCTATATCTTAGCGTAGCTAAGCGAAATTTCGCCACTCGCTTTTTTATGAACGTAAACGAGGCAAAAGGAGTATGTAAGGATCGTAGCAGGTGACGTTCTGTAGTGTCTGCATACCCCCATGGGAAGAAGGCGTGAGTGTATTTACGTATGTATACCTTACCTGTAGGGACTGCATTTTTTGTGTAGATTCGGCGAACTGAATTCCAAATTTTTTGGGATAATTAATTAATTATATTATGTAGCCTATCATAAATATTCTATACTTACTTGAAAAACCTATTTAGGGCTCTACAAATAGGATAAAAAAAGAAACCGTTTAGAATTAGTAGCGTAAGACACATGCGCTGCGCCGCTTCAATTATTCCGCAGTTTCACGATATTTCTAATATTCACGCGCTGCATCTAGAAGTGAAAGATACACTTACTCTCCAATTTTCTTACCATTAAAACCATGTTTATTTAATAAATTTTATGACCCTAACAGGATCATCATATACGGTATAAGTTGTTTATAATGGAATATTACAGTTTATTGCACTTTGATTACTGGCACGGTCGTAAGTTCAGACAAGGTTATCCGCGACAAATTGTCTGACTTTAGATCTAGGCAGACGGCGTCTTAAACATAACTGATGATGAAGTGTGTAGGTATTACCTCTGTCCGGTCTTTTGGGAACAACAAGCATGATGTTTGTCCGTGTATGTAATGAGAGTAAAGTAGGTAAATGTAAGTTAAGTTTGTCATAAGGTCGGAAGAAAAGTAAGGCCAGTTTTTTTCTCATTTCAGTGGCAGAACAGAAATAATAAAAACTACGCTATTGCAGCACCTAATCAGGATTTACGTCCATTGAAGTGTTCCATTCTATATCTCTGAAGATAATCATCATAATTATCTTCACTATTGTTTATTAGCAGTATTCTTTTTCTCGTGCGAAGACGGTATTAGAAGGTTGCAGGTAAGTACTGTCAGCACTAGAAGAGTGCTGATGGTAGAGCAATAAATAATAAATAAATAGTACATTACTGACGCGTCCTGCAACAAGGGCATTGATGGACGGCCGAGGCACACATTCGTGAATCCATACATGCCTGGTTGCGGCCAAGGCTTTTAAAGGACTTTTCTCAAATAAATAAAAAGATAAATTTTCACGCGCCATTGAGTTCGCTTATTTCTTCTTTACTTTAAACAGCTCTATTTGCAAAACAAATCGAAATTTAAATAAAATCTTTGATAAATTACCTTCTTGGTTGCCATGTGCTGAAGTAAAAAGTTCGTTCCATTTTTAAATAACACGACAGATATGAGTTCTCATTAGTACATTACTGCCGCGGTCTATAATGACTACTTTGCTGGTCGCGCTGATGATGGCCGACAGCGCAGCGTAGCGCAGCTCCAGGCCGACACAGCGCGGTCAGCGTGCAGCACTTGATGGACGAGCAGAGATAAAGGCCGAGGTCGTAGGTCGAGGCCTTTACAGCGAGGACAGCAAGGGCTGCAATGATGGCCAAGCTGGAAGGCCTAGAGCGTAGCTAGGCTAGCTCGAGGCAATCATAGCGTGACCAGCGAAGCAGTCATAGTGGGCCAAGGCTTGTATAGTGCTTTACTCAAAAATGCAAGTATCTAATCTAAATAAAACCAGCAAGTAATTTCAATAAAATATATATTAATTAACTAGAAATTTAATTAAAATGACAATTATGAAAAGTACAGTTACTAAAATTCAACACCGACTTTCCCGGTTTGATATTACTAATAACATATATAACATAACATCACGCCTTGTTTCCCCGTAGGGTTGGGCTACTAATAGTTTGCGATAATTTTAATGCGGTGTTTGACTGCTGTATTATTTCTTCAGTTATTACACAAAAAAGTCACTATCACTAAATAAAAATAAAATTTTCGCTGAACTGCGCTTTTGTTGCTTCTTAGTTTTTTTTTTTTAACAATGGTAGTTGGAACTATACAGCCAAATATGGAATAAAATCTTTTTGTACCTATCTCTATAAATACAAACAGCTGTGTTTTAAATAAAACCTTTTTGCATTTGATTTTTTAAAACGTTGAAACGTCAGAATAGCGGCCGGCAATGTTTTGGCGGCCTGTTAGAGCGACCAGCAAAACTTTGCCGGCCGCTCCTAACAGAACGGCAAGGTCGACTTTGCTCAAACAAGGTTGTCAAAATAATGACCACATTACATGCATTTTTGAGTAAAATAATTTATTTGGCCGCTAAACACGAAAGATATGGATTTTCATACAAACATTGCCGGCCGGGCGCTCGCATGTATTCGGCCAGTACAGCAATTTCGATTTATCTCGAAGAAGGTTGTCAAAATAATGCTCGAATTTCCAAGCATGTTTGAGAAAATTATCTTTCAAGTGTAGAAACAACCAGAATTGAAACAGCAGGATCGTTGAATAAGCGTTTTATTTAGCACTCACAATCATTTTTACAGTATAACCATAACTTTAAATTAGTATAAAAATCCTTATGAAAAATCTTCTAATAATAACGTCGACTTTTTAGGAGTGACTTTAAAACTTTTTTTAAACTTTTTAAACTTTTATTGAAACAAAAAAAACTCAGTTTACAGAAACTCTGTGTTCGATAACAACTGCATTAGTATAATACTGTGTCGCAGTCATTAACGCCCACCTCCAAAAAGTTCGAGACAAATTCAAAACTAAAACAAATCAAATAAAAAATAAGAAATAAAATAAGAAAAATAAAAAAAAAATAAAATCAGAACTTAAAATTAAAACTGAACAAAATTTCACCGTATTTTATGTGAGATTGTGTGTTTGTATGGAAGGATTGTGTAGTTTTGAGCGTGGAGTGTTTATATGTGTGTGTTTGTGTGTGTTGTATGTGTGTGTGGGAGAGAGGTGTAGTTTGTGCCGGGGGTGTGTGTTTGCGCGTGTTATACATATAAAGGGCAATTAGAGAATGAGTTTAAGTTTTTACATATGTTTCCAATTCTTCATAAGTAAGTGTATTAAGCCATTCATCCGTGACTCGTCGACATTCTCGCAAGGTCAGTGGATATATATTGAGCTGTTTATTTACTCGGTTATACAAAGTGGAGCCAAGAAAGTGATATTGCCGCCGAACAACTTGAACTCTGGCAGATTCCACCTGGCAGACTCTGCCAGATCTGCGCTTTTGGGTACCGACAACAGGATCAAAAGGAAGGGCTAAGTGTTTACGCTGCACAACAGCAAGAAGAAATGTGTGTCTGACTGTTGGTAAGTCGCAAAGAGCGTACAGTTCAGTAGTTGGAAATCGAACTGGTTTGTGAGTCATGACCTTTAACACTGCCCTCTGTGCCCTTTCCAGTCGGAGCATTAAGCACTTCCCAGCCCCACCCCAAGCTGCAATACAATATTTTAGGATGGAATGTGCCAGAGCGAAGTATACTGTTCGTAGTATCCCAAAATCAGCAGATGTTCGCAGGTTTTTAAAAACAAATATTAATTTTCTGACCCTGGAAATCAGAGCCTCAATTTGCTCCTTCCATGTCAGCGTACTATCTATTATTACACCCAAGTATTTAATACTATGGGTGCGTGCAATCTGAGCACAATCGGTGCAATCAGTTGATATTAACCCGCATTTATGCGCCGTCAGAGTATAGGGAGAAAGAGGTTGAGAGATTCTACTTGGAGCAAATGTAATGAATTTGGTTTTTTCTACATTAAGGGTTAGCAGGTTTTCATTCAGCCATTTCATTGCACCAAGCAGAGCGGATTCAGCATATGAGCTGGTTTCCAACCAATCCTTACCATGAATGAGCATGACGGTATCATCCGCGTAGGTGATAATTTTAGCGTTGGTTAGAACCAGATTACATAGGTCATTTATGTAAATAAGAAACAGGGTAGGTCCAAGGACACTACCCTGCGGGACTCCGTAGGTTAAAAATTGCTGTTTGCTAACGTGATTTCCTATCCTTACGGTTTGAGAACGCTCACTCAGGTAACTCCCAAAAATGTTTAGACACACTCCCCTAACACCAATCCGCTCCAACTTTTCAAGCAAGAGGGGAACAGAGACTGTGTCAAAAGCTTTAGAAAGGTCTAGGAAAATTGCTATTGTTTTGAGTTTATTGTTTATATTTTTTGCTATAGTTCCAGTTACTTCTAAAACTGCATCTTCTGTACTTCTACCCGATCGAAAACCGTATTGGTTCGCTGAAATTATGTTCTGTGAGTTAAGGTAATTAAGTAGTCGACTGTTAATAATTTTTTCTAAAACTTTGGACAAAATTGTAAGAACAGAGATAGGTCTATAGTTATTGACACTGCCCCTGTCCCCACTCTTGTAGATGGGATGTACAAGTGCTCTTTTAAAGACAGCCGGGAATACTCCTGATGTGAGTACAAGGTTAAATATGTGCGAAATAATAGGGATTAAGGTGTCGCGGGCAGCCCTGATCAAGGCAGCTGAAATGCCATCCCAACCCACGGCACAATTGACCTTGAGGCCGAGGATGATGCGTTCAATCTCTTCACTGTCTGTCGAGAGAATGGCCATGGAGTTGGGACAGGCATTGTCGTCAGAGAAGCGTGTACAGTGAGCATTCGTTATTTTTGACGCGAGGGTCTTTCCCACATTCGCAAAGAAGTCATTTACATTATCCACTGAATCCGAAGGATCGGGAGTAACGGATAAAAGTTCAGTAGCGGAAGATTTGTTGTTTTGAAGATTAGAGATTGATTTAATAAGATTCCATGTAGCCTTAGGATTCCTACGATGTCTCTCAAACTCAGTTCGTTCATATTCCCGTTTGATTTTTTTAAGTAAATTATTGCAGAAGTTTCTGTACCGCTTGAATGTCACTTGTAGTATACTATTATTAGAGTCTCGTTTTGATTTAAGGCAAAGATTATCCCTGTTTCGTATGCACCTCAAAAGCCCCGGTGTGATCCAGGGTTTTGTAATCCTTTTTTTACTTGGGATAGTGTGAGTAACAGAGTTGTTATTGACCACGGTAGAAACAATATTAACAAATTCAGTAGCAGCCGTAGTTGCATCATCACAATTCATCACCGAAGAAAAGTCTACAGTTTTTATGATTGCAACGCAAGCATCCACGTCCACTCGGCGCGATGATGAAGGGGTTTTAGTTACATCAAATGTTAATTTGCAAAACACAATCACTGGAGCATGGTCTGTTATAGTAGAATCAAGGACTAAGGTTATAGCAGGTTTATTTGATTTGACAACTACGTGGTCTAGACAAGCGCTGTTACGAGTGGGAAACAAATGTGCAGGAAGCATTGCATGGGATGCTACTGTGTTTAGATATGTGTCAGAATTTAAATCATTAGTATTTTGGGAGATATTTATATTGATATCGCCAATTAAAACAATAGTCTTATACGTCATTAATGAGTGCAGAGTTACATCTAGACATTCAATAAAGTTCTTAGTATTACGGAACGACGGAGATCGGTATATTGCCAAAAGTGCCAGTTCTGTGCCGAATTTTAAAATCAAGCAATTCGCATCCATAAATATTGGTATTTCGACAGTAACTCGTAGGTTTTGCCTAACATACACAACAATACCGTCGTTTTGGTTCGCGTGATCAGACTGGAATACTTCGAATCCCGGTAAAGTAGGAAGGTGAGGGCATTTACGTAACCAACACTCCGATAAAACAATAGCATCAAAATGCACCTTAATTCTGTTTAGTAGTATTAGTAGATTATTAAAATTAGTACTATTACCTATACTTCTAATATTCAAGTGAAATATATTGAGACCGTTTACAACATTATTTAAGTAAGTATTACATTGTTCTGGAGAACACTGATAGGATGAGGAGATTGATAGTTGTTCTAGTTCGTGTGTAATTTCAGTATTTTCATTCATTTTGTGATTTTATTGGGTAACAAATCAGCCGCAGCAACAATCCAGTGTGGGCTTGAGGCAAGCCTACATATTCGGTACGGGTAGCACGTTAGTTTTAAGTTTAGATTATAATGGGAGGTGAAAAAGGTTGCACGATATGACCTGGTGTGGGTGAGTGCGAAAGAGATGAGATGAGAGAGTTCAAATATGATAATGATGCGCATATGTTTGTATATGTGATTGTAAGTGTGAGAGTAAGTGTGGTATGGTGTGTCAACATAATTTGTGTAAAACTTTTGTTTGGTTTGCATGGGTAGGGCAATCTGTATACAGAGCAATAACAACTTAGAGATTTGCATGCGATTCACATTGTGATAACAAGGTTTACAAGTGATACTTAGGTACTTACATGTTTTTTATAGGATTTAGTATGATTAGCTGGTTGGTATGATTACAACATATTATTCCGTTTGCAGATTTAACAATGATATGATCATAGAACACTAGTCAGTTTGAGTCGGTTTTTCTCGGGAAGTCTGTTTCAGCTTTAATCATAATATGTGGAGCACCATCCTTCTCACGAAGAAAAATTTTTCCATTTTTAATCCAGCAGTAGCTGAAGTTGTTGGTTTTCGCAAAATCTCTGGCAAGGAAAAAGAGCCTTTTCATTCTGGGACTAAGGTTTTCCGAAATAAATATAGGCTTCACTGGCCCGCCAATTTTCAGATGTTCAGTTGACAGTTTATTATTGCCTTTGTTGAACCTTTTATATTTTTCAATAAATTTTTCTTTCAGGAGATTGGTGGAGAAATCCACGATGATTGTTCTGTTGTCTTTGTCTTTAGTTCCTATGCGGAAGATGTCTTTCACCTCGTGTGGTTGTAGAGGTACATTCATAACGGAGGCGACCTTGACAATTGAGTTTAATAAATTCTCTTTAGACTCTGGTTTGCTCACAGGGATATTCTTTAATTCCACACAGGACGATCTAGCACCACACTCTAGTCTTTCTATCTTTTCTTCGAAATTTTGTAAAGATAACGCATTAGATTTGCGTTCCTCATCTAGCTGATTTTCAAGTAATTCAATTTTGGATTTTAAACTATCATAATCTTGGGACAGGAATGTTACCGATGACTGAATTTGAGAATTTTGGAGTTTAATCTCTTCCATACCTTCATATATCTTTTCGATTTTTTTATTATGTTCGTCTTTGAAATCCTGGAACATAGCTTTAATTTCTGCCATATAAATAGAAACCTGGTGGTCCGGGTCCAATCCCGCTTCAGTGCATTTCCGTTTACTCCGGTGAGCAACGTTAGACAATTTACAATCATCGGCAATAGATTTGTCTTTTTTGGTCATATCCGGTTCCGACGAGCTATGGTGAAGTGAAATTGATGGCGTTGTGAGCGCAGTGGTAACAATACTAGGTGTAGATGGGGGTGATCGTTCAACCGGCATGATATACAACCAATTGTCTACGCTGCACGTAGAACTACGTATAAAAATATAAAAAGTTGAAAAAAGAATGAATAACCTTTTTGTAATTTGTTGGATTCGAACTTGCGCACTTTTGAGTAGCAACTTATGTAGTGCGGAAGCTTCGGCCACTAGACCAATTACGCATAGTAAAAGTTGTTGAAATAGGTAATTTGTTCCTCAATATCAATTGTCAGTGTGCGAAGTGTGTGACCTTGACATGAACTAGCGGACGTCGATCCTTTCACTTTTGCAAGTCACAAGTCGTTTGACACTACACTTCGCCTTTGTTTTAAAGACATTGTTTTTTCTTAATAACACATTAAATCTTCACATACAAACTTGATTTTACACTGATTTACTGTTGATACTATTGTTCATGTGATGTTATGTATTTGAAGTTGGTAAGCTTGTTTTTAACTTGATTTTTTAAATAAAAACTGCGAGCACTCAAAAACACGTCTGTATGCCGCGACGATCGGGACGGGGGGAATGAATGAACGAACAAGAATGAATATGGAAAGGAATCGTTTCTGCCTGAGCGTAGACTAATCCCCACTACCAAGCTATTACCCCACTAAACTAACGAAACATCTGACTCAGTGTTGCCAGTAAAATAATTAAGTGTGTATCAAGTCTGTTATAGCCTCAAAGTTTACACAAGAAAAACGTATCCACGTCCACGTGCCTAAACATATCTCTGTTTTTTTTTTTTCAAAACAAGTAACTAATATTTTATTTTTAAAGTTTACCTATTCCAAATTCACTTGAGTTTTCGAATGCAGAGTTATTTTTCTACTGGCCTGAGTAAGGTCGCCTTTTGCAGACATCCTTTAACTGTAAAGGATGTCTGCAAACATGTGCGATTATACATCGGTAGGTACTGACCTACAGATGTATAATCGCACATGCACTTACGGATGATGAGGTTGCGGGTAAGACGGTAAGTAAGTACATAGAGTATAATCTCACATACACAGCCATTATTTTATAAGTAAGATTATAACTCCTAGCGGATGAGCAGGACACCGTGTCGTATTAACGTAGTTTTATACAGTGTGCAACTGATTATAATATTTATTTTTGTATGGCGCAAGCAGTAAGTAGGAGCGTTTTTTAGGTTACCGACCTTAAAAGGTGAGGTGGGTGTAGTATTGTGTACTGGGATGTAAATTACAATAGACGTAGACATATATACTCCATAGGTTTAGGTAGTTAAATAAAGGTAAACAAATCGTAAAAAGGGTTTTTATAGATGACACTTTCTTTTTTAAAAATACGATAAAACCAAATTAAATTTATTTTAGAGTTGTTCAATAATTTCCTATTTTATTAATGTATGTTAAACTTTATCATTTATTCTTAAACTACTCTTTGTAAATGTAACTTCTTGAGCACAGTTTGTTTTGTTAGATTTATAATAATAATATAATATTTTGTAATCTGTCTATTGTAAAGAGCTCTAACTCCAAACGTCAACGAATTATAACGTTGCTAAATTGAAGAGTACAACTGTGACGTAGCATGACAACTGAAGTGACAGATATTATGTTTAGTAGGTTACTTGACAGCTGTTTCGTCACGTGGTATTTTTGGTTTACCTTTATTTAACTACCTAAACCTATGGAGTACAGTTATCTATTCCGCTTAACTATTCCTAAAGAGTCATAAAAAAACCCTGTAAGAAATCGACACGTGTTTCACCTCTCAACGAGGCCTTCCTTAGGATGACGATTGATTTGTCACGCACCCGAACACGAAGTGTTGCTACACCGAGCGCCGGACGCAGAGTAAGCCATACCCACAAACCCACTTAGCGGAATAGGTTACTAAATATATCTACTTCTATTGTATTTAATAATGGATTTCCGCAAGGTCACGCCTGAATCAATTAACTACTGGGATATAGTCGTTTTAATAAAGTTGACGCACCGAATCATTGCTACAAACATGTCTACTCTGTAGGTAAGGTTAAAAAAAAGAAAAAGAGGTGTTTCAGAATAATAAAGAATCGATAACCATTTTAAACAGGTAAATGTATATTTTAAAGAATGTTCAAGGCAGATAATTGTTCTAGACTGGATTATTATACTGTAATCCTCTTGTAGTACAACACTCCTATCATTCATGGCACACACTTATGCGCCGGGCGCCACATCTGTCTGTCAGCTCTACACCTCTCATCGGATTAGCCCTGTGGCGGTATCTACATCGCCACATGCGAACTAAGCATCAAAAACCTGACGTCACACAAATTCTGCATCGCGTAATTAGAGTTTACTGCGTGAACACCATATATATTCAAAAATTCTAAAGTCATTTATTCAAGCTAGGCTGAGAATCAGCACTTTACGAACGTCAAAATTACATAAGACAGTCCCACAAAAACGCCCTACTTTCTAGTGTCTTTAGCTGGGAAGAAGAAGTGGCGCAACAAACTCCCCAGCAGCACAGCTGTCTGTTCAATTTAGAAAAAAAAAATGATTCTATACAATAGTATGCAAAATAACTTACATTATGCAACACAATACATAATTTAAATGATAAATTATTGGCCATATGTCAGCTAACACACGCCAATATACCAACTAAAAACATCGAGAACTGTACTCAAGCAGAATTAAAAAAAAAAAACTAAACGTAAATAAAAAGAACTAAATATCTAAATAAAAGCCTCCAGGCAAAAAGGGCGTGCCCGCTTACATAAAGCTGTAAAAAGTGGAAGTTATAAATGATAAACTAGGACCATCGAGGTAAAATAAATGAACAGTTAATTACTAGTAACAATAACAAAACTATGATCAGCAAGACGACCAGTCACCAGAAGCAGCACCCGTTCACGAGCATAACGCAAAGATCAGCTATTACCCCCCTTACCATGTTTGAGGGAAGGAGGCAACCTGACCCTCGACGCTACCGCAATGACATCTAAGGGAGCATGACGAACTTACTGCCGGTTGCTCAGGCAAAAAATAATATGATCAACTGTCGAGGTTGCTAGCTAACCACAAATTGCAATACAACTCATAACAAAAACATTGTAATGATTAGATTATGTCAACAATAAAATAAAATAAAAATAAATAGACTCGTAAAAAAAAAAAATGATTTATAACTTCTCCGACATCAATCGTTGGGCAGTTGCCCGCCAGACAAGACATCCGTCTGATCCGAGGATCCTCCCTTTTCAATAGAGGATGAGTGAACTTTACACCCTGTTCCACATGCCTCTAATGCCCTTATGGCTGTTTAATTCTTGACTTACCTACATGCATAGTAGACGGACGATTATTTAAGGACCGCCGCATGGTAAAATCTTTTTAGAGTTCAGCATAATGTAGTGTAAGTGGAAAATAGCTTTCTAAGTTCAAAACTTAGAAAGTTATTTTACACTAACTAATAATTTCAGTAACTGTAGGTATAGGTCGTAGTGGGCCCCGACCGAGGACACGAAAAACTTACGATGGCTCAGTACGCTTCGCGATCGTTGCCCAGGAACGAAGACGGACAATGGTGCCGATTCCCTTGTTCACAAACTAAACTAAATTTAAGTTCAGTGCATCTTTTTCTTTCTATTTTATTAAGAAAAGGACAGAAGATACATTTTAGTTTAGTCCTGTCAAATTAATCAGCGCCTGTCACTACTCCATACAAGTTTAGACGTGATTAAAAACTTGCCTACTAAAATTACGTCAAGCGCTGATTACTTTGACAGGACTAAACTAAAATTTATCTTCTGTCCTTTTCTTAATGAAATGGAAAGAAAAAGATGCACTGAACTTAAATTTAGTTTAGTTTGTGAACAAGGGAATCGGCACCAATGTAAATGTTTAAATTGTTTAACTTATAGTTTACAAAATGTTTGTGAAAAGCTCATATTGGAACAATACTTTAGGGACCAAATTCAAAAAGGCACCAGTTAAAAACCATCCCTTTCCTTCCATCCTTTTTCTGTGTGGTATACACAGGATATAATATAAGCCCGCACAGCTGTCACAGAGGATGTAGAAACGTCAGGAATGTCCCGATAGATGCGCAGGAACAGGATCACAGCTGATACCTGATAAGGCCTGCCTTAAGTCTGTCTGAGATGGCGCTAGATGGCGCTAGTGAGACTTTTGATTGGCGACTGGTTTTGCTGCAGGATGATTATCAAGATCGGTTTAATAAATCTTAAGCTCTCGTGTAAGATAAGTTTTGACAACTTTAGAGATGGTAATTTGATTTGCAAAGTCAGGAAACGTTGGTTACATAATTATTAGATGAGATATATTTACCTACGTTTTTTGACAGCATATTCGTCGCTGAATACTAGGTACACACTGGGGATTTTGTGAGTAAAATTCTGTACATAAGAAAAAGGAACATTTTGTAGATTTTTCTTCAAAAGAGAAGATCAAAACATCGAGATTCTGTATTATAAGTTTAATATTAATGTATTGCAACAATACAACAATGCTTTTAGGATACTGCTGTCGCTGCCACGTTTCTGTGGCGCGTCAGGGATGTTCGTAGCAGCGCGTACAGATGACTTCTTTGCAATCATAGACTATACTACTATATATATGTCGCAAGATCATGCGTAAAAGATCCTTGTCACTACTGCGTCGGATGCGACACAGCGACAGCAGTCTCCTGAGCATTGTTGCTAGTAAGACTGAAGGTAACCTGATGATGCACCTATGCGCAGTACATGTATTGTTGCCAGGTGTCTCCAGAAGATGGCTTAATAGATATTAAAGTTTTCTGTAAGTTGTGTTGTTTTATTGTTATTTTTTCTAGTTGTATAAGTTTGTCTTAATTAATTATACTAACATAGTTGTAAGTAATGCCTGAATAAAAGATAAATTAATAAATAAATTATACACATACACCTTATGGAAAAAATCTCTAAATTATGGCGAAAACCGCATGAAATCCATTGCGTAGTTTAGAAGAACATTGCGGTAACAAAGACAGACATAAAAAGCGACTTTAATTTATATGTTGTTTTTTTTTTTAATTTTATTCTTGCAACGAATTCTCAGTCTCAATCTTTTATGCCTTGGTTATATAATTATGTACTGCCTACTAACAAATGATCGCAACATACGGGACAGCGAACAAACATACAAATAGGTGACAAGCTATCAACATTTCAGCATCGAATACATCTCTCCATTATTATGAGAGGCCGACTGAATACCGCCGCCATGTACTAGACGTGTTCGTGTGTAATAAGTTTCATGATGTAGTTGTTAACTACAGTGTAGCTATGGTGATTAGTACAAAATTAGAAATTGCACTCGAATTCCTCAGTTCTGGTTGTAACAGAGCGCTTTAAGGCGACGAAAACCGACTTTTAATGATTTTATAATGAAGATCACGTCTACACGTTAACGAGTACCTAGTGTTAATGATTTGGTTTTTTTTTTTTTACATAAACATAACATCACGCCTTGTTTCCCCGGAGGGTTGGGCAGAGATGTCCCTGTAGCAGGTACACCCACATTTCGCCAGTTATGTTTAAGTCCCATGTAATAGGGGGCGAGCCTATTGCCATTAACCGGGCACAAATCCAGACTCCGAGCTGCTACTGAGAAATTTTAGATAGAAAAACCCAATAACACTTTGCCCGACCCGGGAATCGAACCCTGGACCTCATGCTCAGCAGTAGCACTTGCTACCACTAGACCAACGAGGCAGTTTTTTTTTTTTAATAACTTGGTATTTGAGATTATTGACTGTCTCATTGGTCTAGTGGTCGCAAGCGCTACTGCTGAGCATGAGGTCCTGGGTTCGATTCTCGGGTCGGGCAATGTGTTATTGGGTTTTTCTATCTGAAATTTCTCAGTAGCAGCTCGGAGTCTGGATTTGTGCTCGGTTGATGGCAATAGGCTCGCTCCCTATTACATGGTACTTAAACATAACTGGCGAAATGTGGGTGTACCTGCTACAGGGACATCTCTGACCAACCCTTCGGGGAAACAAGGCGTGATGTTATGTATTTGAGATTATGTTTATATTACACAGTGAAATTAATTTGTAAAGTTATGTCTAATAGAACGCGGATAAAAAACTGAGAATCACGCAAAATCTATCAAGCGTATTTTCCTGAAACCTTCACCATTTTAATGATAATTTAATTATTGATCTTTTAGTATAATATACAATAAAAAAAAATCAAATCAATTAACTGAGTCAATATTTTTTTTAAAGATTCGTTTCAGTCATAGGAGGAACCGTATTGAAAATGGCTCTTTTATTCAAAGTAGTTCTAGTAATTCTGCGAACAATAGACCTCGCATGCACAAACTTTTTTACAACAATTAATAAACCACTGTTTTAGAACCCAATGGTTTGGCACGCGACGATGGGAAGAGGCCAGACGGAATGACCATAATGCCTTGGAAGTTGGGTAGGCCTTTGGTGTGGGACGGAACCTGTGTCGACACCCTCGCGCCATCCCATCTTCCTAGCACGGCGAGTTGTGCTGGGGCGGCTGCTGCAGGTGCAGAAAACCTCAAACGGCGCAAATATAACAACCTTACCGGTAGCTATATTTTTGAACCGTTTGGGGTTGAAACACTAGGGCCATGGGGTCCGAGTGCTCATCGATTATTCCGGGACATCGCCAAGCGGTTGGTCGACTCTTCACGTGACCAAAGGGTTGGCCAATTTTTAGGCCAAAGAGTTAGCATTGCCATACAACGTGGCAATGCTGCCAGCCTTTTGGGCACCTTTCCCACTGACAGCGATGCGGATGAATTTTTTGATGCCCAATGATTTGTTCCTACATTTTATTTTATTTTTTCCTCTGTATATAGTTAGTTCTAATTAATGTTCACAACTAAAATTAAAAATTAAAATTTAATGCATAAACCACTAAAGTTATATTAAACCATGTTTTTTGTTTAAAACAGGATATTTTGTTAAAAAAACATGATAAATATCCCGTTTTAAAGAACTTTAGTAGTGAAAATAACCATGTCAGTTTAAAATCCTATAATTAATATACTTATCCAACTTAAAAAAAACCCGACTGCAGCTGTAGGTTACTAAAAAGCATGTGGTGGCAAAATGATGACAAAATAGAAATAAACTAACCAACTACTATCTGCACACCGCGCCAACCACACGGCTGCCAACCGCGTCCCCGACAGTAATGACCTTGGTTGGCGACAGGCAGAGCTGTTTGAAATTTGGTCGTAAACCACCAACTACACGATTGTAAACCACCTCTGTTGGGATGCGTTTGGCGACCGTTTAGCAGGCACTATACTTTTGAAGCTACTTTACACCTAACAAAACTCAGTCATATAAAATCTTCGACTTGACCTAACCATTTGGAAAGCGACAACGACAACGCAATCTAGCGGTGTACAGAAGCGCCATCTGGTGACCTTATTGTAAAACGTTTTAGAGAATACTGAAAATTATTTTCAGAATTCTCTTAGTTTTGTGATGAAGGAGGATGAAGGTGGTCCCAAGAGGCCAATTCTCGCGTTTACACTCGTACTTGTCGCATTCGTCAATGGCGCTCGTCTCCCTATGTCGCTTTTGGAACGGTGGCATTATCCAGATTCTTGTATTCTCACTACTTGAAGTCGTTCGTACAGACCACGAGTCAAAGGACAACAATGTTGTCATTTACGTCGCGCGAAGCAATGCATGCCACATAACGATGCTACTTTTTTCTTTAAACGCAACTAAAGATGAAAAGTGTACCTATTAAAAATGACTGTTAAGCGTATTAAACGTTTTGAGCAACATTTTATATGTATTTCATAATTATACATGTAGATATCAATATTATCATCATTATTGATCGTGACTCCATTTATGTTTTATTTATTATTATTAACATTGGCTGGATTACCTACGTAATTACAAGCACATGAGCCATTTCAGTTTTGTATTTGGGATTCTGGAATGACAACGCATTAGCGATACCTCAGGTTTTGCAGATGGCCATCGACGGATTGTATCTATCTTTTCTTTATAAATAAATAAAATTGAAGTGTCTGTTTGTAATGTCAAAATAACAGCTTTTTACTAAATGCACATGAAAGTATACACGGTACTTAAAACATTTAATTTTTTTAATATTTTTTGTCTGTCTGTCTGTTTGTTCCGGCTAATCTCCGAAACGGCTGGACCGATTTTGACGGAACTTTCACTGGCAAATAGATGATGTTATAAGGAATAACTTAGGCTACTTTTATTTTGGAAAATAATTAGGGTCCGCGGTGGCGAAGCCGCGGGCTGCAGCTAGTAACTTTTCCAATCTAAATCTCTTTTAATTTAATAATAAGTATCATCATCTTCCTGCCCTTGTCCCATGTTAGTGTCGGAGTTGGCACAACACGTTGAATAAGTATGTTCTTACAATATTTAATTTTTAGAATATTTAACACGTTCAGTGCCGGGAGCCCACCTGGAGGGTTCACTCAAGTTCAATCAGTTTCAGGTTCAATCAGTTGTACAGTATTTTAACAAGATTTCAAACTTAATGCCGGCGACACTTGTCGAGGGTTAACTTTAGCGCAAACGTAATGCCGGTGACCCTCCTGAAGTCAATTTGTAATATGTTTGGCGGTATGGCGTATGAAATCTATGAAAAATGGGTGGAGTCGAAAGTATTAAATAAGCCAGTAAATTATTCCTATCCAAGATATGATAAGGTATTTTACAGATTTTATAACAAATAAGTACACAATAGTTCTACATATTCCGCCAACTAAATTCGGCATGCAAATTTTGTGACAGTAACAATGATTCTAATTTAGCAAAATAATTAAATTCCAATGTCAGAAAAAATAAGTAGGTACTAAACCAAGAATTGTCTAAATTATCAAATTACAAATGTCAAATAAAAATAATTCAATTACAAATTTTCTAAAAATCGACTTACAAAAATTAAAATTAAATTAGAAATTAAATTACAAAATATTATGTCAATAGTTTAATATAAATATTATGTCAAATGTAATTTACATGTCCTGCAATTTTCCTATTTGTTCTAGCCAACATCCCAATCTTACAAATTTTATGATGTTAATATAATAACACATTACCTCAACAAACGCAACACGGTGTTCAACTCAACAGACATCCAAAGGCTAATAATTTACATTGACAAATAATAATTGGCGCTAATCCAGTTCGTCAGATAAGATACAACAATGGTAAGGCGTGCCCTCCGCGTCGCTTGGGCAATGCGCACGCGCCCTTATATTGTTGCAATAACCTAGGGCTGCTAGGAGAAAGTATGAGTTATTTTATTTTGTTATTTATTTTTGAAAGAAAGATTTTTTTTTATTCTGCACAAAATTAACGCACAAAAAAAAAAAAACATAAAATACACATTCACCAAAAGCCAAAAGCCTCGTATTCATTATTCTAAAACTGATAAAAATTTGACAGATTTTATCTATGCAACTAGATTGTGGTGAGGAATGTAAGAAAACTAACAGTTTATTTTTGACAAGATTTTACAGAGTCCACGTGCATAGCATTTCTCTAATATTTTGAAACAATAATGTGATGGATTTATTGATCGAGTATCCAGAAAAACCAGCAATCTTACATAATCAGCCTATAACATTCCCACTGCTGGTATTCCCCCCCGACCCTTGCTCGATAACGAGGTGCTAGCAGTTGCTAGCAGTTGCAGCTGAGCACGTAGCTTTAAAATAATCATGATCAAAACTTTGATCCAGCCCGTCCCATCCTTGATGTCCTCCCTCCGGTTGACGCCCTAAGCCGAGTTTCATACTCCACAGGGGGTGCCCTTAGCGAGCGTTCACCTAGTTTTAATTAGCATAGTTGAATTACCCCTGGCTGGAGGTTTTAAGTGTAGTAGCTTAAGGCACCCACAGGAAAGCCCGGTTAAGTAGTCATGATCTCAGAGGTCAACTACGAGATGCCAAACCTAAAAAACAAAAAAACCCACTTCTGGGACACAAGTCTCCTCTCTGTGAGAGGGAGTGGGCCGTAATTCACCACGCGGGCTCAGTGCGGGTCGGTAGATGTCACATGTCTTCGAAATTTTCGGTTCTAGAACATGCTGATCTCCTCACAATGTTTTCCTTCACCGTTTTGAGAGCAGTGGTGATGAAATAATATACACAAAGTAAAGTGCCTGCCTAGTTTCGAACCCACGACCTACAACTAGTAAGTCGGGGCCGTTACCACAGGGCCACCACTGCTCTGTACTAGGTAGGTACCTACTTACCCACTCTTTAATAGATCTATTTCCTTATCATCTTGTAACTCCAATTAAATAAAAGGGGAAGTCAGTAAGTAACTAAAACTAGGTACTCGTATATTTGAATTTAGCGTCAGCCCTGAAAATTACCTAAGGGGCATTGCTAACTATTCGCACAGCTGTCTAGAGCTAACCGTGAATGATTTACAGTGTGTACAGAGCCTTAGGCGGATATCTAGCCAGAACCAGAATTAATGACTGCTAGCTGTTATCTAATGTTTTGAGTTAGTTTGCTCACTAAATTATATCTAAGGCCTCATTGGTCGGTATACCAGGGGCCTCTGTGGTCTAGTGGTTAGACCACCTCTCTCAGGCCCAGAGGTCCCGGGTTCGATTCCCAGTGGAGGCAACATTTTCTGCTCGGCTTGGTTGGTGGTAGGGCTTGTTCTAAGTCCGCCTAGCTAGCTACCACCATCTTATCTAAGTCTGTCGCCATAACAATGTTAACAGAATTGTTGTGTTTCGGCAGTTAGAGGTAAGTGATAAATGATAAATGATTTTATTTCTGTAAGTAGGTTTGTACAAACACTTTTACACGTCAATCATATTTTAAAACTAGATGAGGTCGGCGTTTCCTATCTGACTACTCTGAGAAGAAAAGCCGAAACAAACTCAGAGGTCTCAGTCTCTTTTAAAGTCCAGACATAATCTTGGTCAGATCATGTGAAGGCCATGTGGATTGGTGTCTGAAGTGGTCTTTTGAGGAAAGCACCACACAGATTGAGAGGGCCTATCCAGTCAGTGCACGCATTTCTCAGATATCGTGCAGCTCAACTCAGAATTTAAGGAGCTCAACGATTCGACGAACAATACCAAAAAAAGGACATTTGAGTAGGCCACTTAAATTACTCAAACTGTCAGACCATGATTAGAACTTAGAACTAACTGAGAAAAAATTAAAAACAAAACAAAAAGGAATGACCCACATAGTCTTCACATTCACAATAATTAAAATAATAAAATACTTTAAAAGTAAATATTCATGTCATTGTTTATATAAAATTCATTAATGTCAATGTGTATATAAAACCCGGAAATAATCTTGGTCAGAGCATTTCCTTTGAGGACCATGTAGATTTGTGTCTGAAATGGTCTTCTGAGGAAAGAACCATACAGATTTGAGTGGACCTGTCCAGTCAGTGCACGCATTTGTCAGTGATAGTATAGCTCAACTTAGAACTTAAAAGGAGCTCAACGATTCGACGAACAATACCAAAGAAGGGACATTTGGGTAGGCCGCATAAAGTACTCAAAACTGCCAGATTATCATTAGAAGCAACTGAGAAAAAAAATTTTTTTTTACAGATTTTAAGATAGCCAGTTCCTCTGGGGTTGAGGATTCCGGGTGAAGTTCGCTTCCACATTCAGCCTGACCATCATTTACCATCAGGTGAGATACAGGCCAAGAACCTCCTTGCCCGATAAGGTTAAAAAAAAAGTTTATTTATTAATTATAAAAGCCATTTTAGAAGAAAAGTTGGATCAAAAGTGCTTGAACTGGTTCAAGTAAATATCTATCTCTTAAAGGCAGCTATCTCACCGACGACGAGGAAGTGACTACTTAGCTATCAACGATTTTTTTTCGCTCTAGAAACGTACAAAAGATTGTAAGTCCCGTGTTAGTAAAAGAGATATATAATAATATATTAATAGTCGATCGCTGGCTGTTCACACCGCTGCGCTGGCGATTACTCGTTTCTTGCAGCGACAAGAGCTATCAAAAAAATTCAAAATTCAAAATATTTTATTACACATAAACCTACCTACATGGGCACTTATGAAACGTCAGAAGCTAGGTGCACGGTTCCAATTGGTCGTTTCCTATGGAGAAGAGCCAGCAAGAAACTCCACGGTTACTCTTTTAAAAATAATTGGTTTTTACAATACTTTCAAATAACAGTGTTATGGGTAGGTATGGGAGGACAGTGTAGGTCTTTCAATAAGTACCAGGTAGTTAACAAAATAGAAAATGGTCTACAGATCTACAATCCACTAAGCCTACAGCGTTCTCACATTCACAAAATAGAAAAGAATGTATACAAAAGATAAATAAATTAATAAAAATTAAAACTTATTTTCAAAGAGTGTACTCGCTCGGCGACGTTCGTTTGGCGGGCATAACACTCGCTGAGAGACTCATGCTTGGTACTCATACCAGCGAGTAATCGCTCGTCGCCGTCACACACTCACTGCTCGTTGCTAGCCTGTCGTTTTTAGTTGCTAGTTCTACTCACTTCTCGTAAATTGACTGCAGTGGGACAGGTGCCTTACTTGATCTTGGTTTCTTCTATCGGCCCTGCGAAAAGAGAATTCTAAATTTAAAAAAATATATGTAAACTCAAGTAGAGTCTGGCCACGCTAAGTCTGGATAAGTAAAAAAACGGTGGAATTCGAAAATCTATAGACGGCAACACCTTTGTGTCCTACGAAAAAAGAATTTGATACTTTATTTGTCTTTTTGTTTTGATAGGTTATTTTGTTTATATTCTGATTTATTCCTGGTAAAGAATAGACACTTTAGCACGATGCAGTGTGGATTTGATACAGTTTTGTCATCGTATGGAGGTAGAGCATGTACGACATAGTCTATTACACATCTATTATGCAAAAATCAAAAGGCAATATATCTAAATCATTATATCTACTTACAACCCCGAAACTGACACAACTGACTGATGTTAAAGTATACAATACAGTATGAGTCTTCATAATGCGCACATATCGAAATGAGGAAATCTATGCTTAATTTTATCGACGGAAAAAATGATCAAAATTTTTTTTTTTGTTTCTTTTTAATTTTATTGTATCATTTTTTTTTTATTCTCTTGGGCATCTTATTTATAAATTTTACGATTATTGTAAATAATGATGACAAAAATACAGCTTTTTACTGAAAAAACATGTTTATTTTCAATTGAGGGTAGTTTTTTTTCTCAATTCAGTTTAAAAGTTACAGAGACTTGTTAAAAAAAATACAAAAAGTATAAAAAATAATTAGATTTTTTAAAATATTTTTTGTGTCGTTAAAATTAAGCAAAGATTCCCTCATTTCGATATGTGCACATTATGAAGACTCACACTGTATAAAACTTTTTGGGGTTGCCCATTTATTCCATTGCAGAGTTAGCGTGGCCAGACTCTATGCAAAGTGAAAGTGAGTGTGTAGTATGTCAGTATTTCGTATCTACAGCAGAAAAATGTTAATGTGAATACGTAGTCGTTCATACTTTTCTGTAGGTGACATAACATTTCTACGATAAGTATATGTGTTAGTACTTAATAATTTAACACGCTAATTAAAAATTTAATTAACGAGTTTTCGGATATGTTCGTAGTAATTAAAACAATGCTATTTCGTGTTTAATTTCCTATGTTTTACCGTGAAAACACACGGCTTAATACAATTATGTTATTATTGAGTTTATTTGTTTTGCAAGGTAAGTTAAGTTATCCATCTGTTACCATTTAATATTATAGAATCAAGTTGATTTGTTCCTGGGGAGTTTGTAGCGCCACTTCTTATTCCCAGCTAAAACGCTAGGAAGTGGTAAAGGGCGGGCGTTTTGGGGGATTGTCTTGTGTCATTTTGACCTTTAAAAAGTGCTGATTCTCAGCTTAATTTGAATACATTACTTTTGATGTTGATAATCAATTTATTCGTTTGGCTACAGATGAATAAAAGGCCAATTAAAAATACATAATTGTACCTTTATTTCTAGCACTATCTTGTTCTTTCTGCTATGACGTAGAGATGGAAGGTAAAGTAAAAATAGGAAACCATTTTATGAATGTATTGAGGCAACCCTCAGAACTACTTAATATAGTACGAAAGTATCTATTTTCAAACATCCAGGGCAAAGGTAAACTCTCAAAAGTCTTAGAGCCCATAGCAATGGTCATGAGGGCCAGCTATAACACAAGTACTGAAAAGATTGGAAACATTGAAAACAACACTATTACAAATGTAACAGATCCACTTGAACGACTCATGAATCACCTCCAGAAAAAAGGAAGAATGAGCCTCAACAACAGAAGCAAAAAAATAATAACTGATCTGAATATAAAAAAGAATATCACTCCCGTACTTGAATTTATTACTAATGATTATGAAGTTATGATGCAAAATTACTACAATTACGTAAAAAAACACCAAATTGATTCTGAAAGGGAATTAGTATATCTAGATATGGTAGAAACGTCGTGCAAGATGCTATTTAACGAAGAAAAGAAGCTATTGAACGACATAATTATGCATGAAAACCTTAATGTTGAACCTGGCAGCTTTAAAAATATGACCGATAACCTTTTACAACTGAACCATAGAGACAAAAAGGAAGCAATGAAATATATTTGCGATACATATGACGTTTGTAGACACTATCCTGCTTTTACTGATTACTGTGCGAACCTAATGAGCGAAATATTATTACTCGAAGACGATAAATTTCGTGCGGTTCTTGATATACTGACTAAAATCTTAAAACGCAATAAAAAAATCTTTGCAAAGATCTCGGAAAAAGAAGACAGAAAATTGATTCTGGAAAAAGTACAAGATTTTTCTACCGATTTATTTGCCGCGAGAGATTGTTTTGGTATGGTGAGGTCAGCATTAACACAAAGATTTAAAACTCATTTAAGCGGTGGTGGAGAATTGAAAGTGATGTATAAAGCAACGAGGATTATTCTGGATATCCTAGATAAAGCATTAACTACGGAGGACGATATCCTTGCCATAGATTTTGATAATTCTGCGCATTTTATTAGGAATTGGTCAGCTCTTGAAAGAAATGAAATTGATAGAAATCTTGAAGAATTTGCGAAAAGTTTATTAAGAAAGTTGCTACATAATTTGACAAAAAATGCAAGAGAAGAAATAAAGGTTTTAGTTAAAACTTTAATGAGAGGAAACACGGAAAATAACGAACTGTATCAGCGTTTATTTAAGTTTGGCTCGAATTATGTAAAACACGAAGATTTACATACAGAAATATAGTGATTATTTGAGTTTAACGACACAAAGAAATGTAATTTTGTTAATAAAAACATTTTGAAATAATACTTATTTCACTGTTGCGTGATGGCAGCTATTTAACAGAGTTTTTTTTTTGAGAATTTTGAGAGAATGTCTCTGCTAGATATAATTTTGGTGTAACTGTTTCGGAATTCTTGCTTATTTATCAAAAATTTAATATATCAAAGCAACCGAAATTCTACGAATGTTACATTTGTTCATTCGCATACAACATTACGCGTCGCCTTATTTTGAGACTGTGTTCCTTTCCTGTATATCCATATCAATAATGAAAACTATGTATCCATTTACAGGTTTTTTTTTTCATTTTCTTTTATTTTGTTTTGGTACAGTGTATTTTAATTCACTTAATTTTTCCGCCAGGATAACAAATATAATCCAATCTACCTAGAATTTGAGTGTTATGTTATACAGGGTGGCAGGGATCGACGCGAAAACTGTTACCATAGATTTAGTACATGATTCTGAATCCCCTTGCGTTGAAATTGTTCTTCAGTTATATAAAAAAAATCTGCTGTTCCATACATTTTGACCGCGTAGGTATTGCACTTTTCTATGAAACAGCAGATTTTTTTTAAATAACCGACGAAAAATTTCAACGCAAGGGGGTTCAGAATCATGTACTGAATCTATGGTAACAGTTATCGCGTCCATGTCCCTGCCACCCTGTAGATTCGGAAAAGAAATATAGTTACCGACATAGCCTGCGGAGTAAGAAAGCTGAAGTGGCAGTGGGCTGACCGATGCGATGGCTGGTGGTGCAGACGAGTTCTGAAGAAGAGAACGCGTATCGGCAAGCGTAGTGTGGGACCCCCCCCAGCTATATGGACCCACGGAACCTAAAAAGGTGGCTGGCACAGATTGGATGCGGAAGGCGGAGGACAGGGTGTTGTGGCGCAGCCTGGGAGAGGCCTATGTCTGGCAGTGGACTGCGACAGGCTGCGTTGATTGATTTTGATAGATGGTGAGCCACGGCACAATTTCTAATGCTGTCTGAGACCTTGAATCCTGTTGAAAATTGCACAGAATTGGGAATCTAAATGGACTTCTCAAAACATGAATAAAATAATAGAAAAAAATAAGGTGAAAAGAGAAGCGTATTGACTAAACAGTCTATTGTCTCGGTTATTTATATATTTTCCCAAGCAGATCAGTTTCTCTAGAACGTTTTACGTAAGAATTTCGCTTTTACAGCAATTAACGTGGTAGTGTGACGAGATTATATCGTGAAGTTACTGACAACAGTTATTATTTATAATAGCTGTATGTTTTTCTATACATTTTTTTTAAGGATGGTAGTATATGCGAAGGATAACTTTGTGAGGTTACTTTATATTCAATGGTTATTAATCACCAACGAAGAGTAGACAGCCCTGGTTATAATCATCAATTATATTTTCGTATACTGCATATACGTCAGACTTACCAAATACTCTTCTGGATGATTCTTCCTATTTGTTAATATGATACCTATGCCATATAAATATAATTTAGTTCTTTCTTTCTTTGCTAAGTTTCTTAGTTAGGTATTTACTAAAATTCCATTGATGTCTTTTGCAAAGTTATCACTTGACCATCGGAGGGCGGAGGTTCAAATCCTTCACGAGTCAAACTTTTTGGACATTTACAAAATCAGCCTATAATGTTCCCATTACTGGGAGCCAGACCTCCTGGCTGTCGGAGAGATGGGACCCTTTACAATCATGTTTTACATAAGAAAATGAACACTGGCACTATTTTTTGGCTGTAGCTCTACTCTTTATGATGCTAATGAACATAAAATTTCAAAATCAATACCGTTCATTTCGTCAGTTTATGGAGGTTTAAGTCAACCTGTCCATTCGTAAACTAACCCTCAAATTCAGTTGATAGACAAGATAGAATATTAACATTTAAACAATGCAAATATTGGTTAAAAATAACCGAAATTTTATAAAAATATCGAAGAGCTTTACTCTGTTTAATGGTCACAAAGTGTGCGATAAACTACGTAATAAATAAATTATACATGATTAGTTTGTTAGATTTTTGGAATCTGACGTGGCTGTTGGAAATAGGCCAAAGGAATACGTCATTTAGTGGATAGTGCATCTGGATTTGAATAGTAGTGAACAAGACTCGTTAGCTCAGTAGGTTAGAGCACCGATATATAAATTCACTTGACCATCGGAGGGCGGAGGTTCAAATCCTTCACGAGTCAAACTTTTAGTACATATTTTTGTCGTTATTCATTTTGCTGGATATAATTTAGCACTCCACGAAAAGTACTCTTAAACTTTAATTTTTATACAACGAAAAATAATACTATGCGAAAGACGTTTTAGTGTTAGAACTTGTGGATTATAAAGATCAAAATTAATGATACATTCCATACTTTGAAGCTTAATAATAATTTGACAGTTAAATTGACCCTATAAAAATCGAAGAATTGATGTCTATGACTTGTCGTATGCGGTGGCAAAGCTTTCATGACGATGTAATAATTTCAGCAAGTCAGACAATTGACGTGGATGTTGTAAAGAAGCCAAATGAATACGTCATTTAGTGGATAGTGCATCTAGATTTGAACAATAATAAACAAGACTCGTTAGCTCAGTAGGTTAGAGCACCGATATATAAATTCACTTGACCATCGGAGGGCGGAGGTTCAAATCCTTCACGAGTCATACTTTTTGGACACTTATAATTTGATGAGGAGTTTCAGGCGAACATGGTATTTAAAATTGTTTGGTGGTGGTTGTTACTGCAGAAGTGATACTCGCCATATTGTTATTGCAAGAACATTAAAGTACAACAATAAAAAGAGTGAGTATATGCTCATCAGAGGTAAAAATAAACAACCTGAGCATATACCACCAGTGTATCTCAACGGGGTATCTTTGAGTCGGGTCTCTCAGTTTAGGTATCTAGGGTATGTTGTGACCGAAACCCTGCATGATGACGCAGACATTGAGAGAGCGGTTGTCGGTGCGAGCTAACATGTTGGTACATAGGTTTTCGAAGTGTACAGCACAAGTAAAGGTAACTGTTTAGAGCCTACTGCCAATGTTTTAACACCAGCGCCCTTTGGACCAACTACACGCAGCGTGCTTACAATGCTCTCAGGGTTCAGTATAACAACGCCTTTAGGATTCTGGTGCGACTACCTCTATTTTGCGGTGCTTCGGGCATGTTTGCCGACGCGAGGGTGGAGGACTTTTACGCTTTATTGCGTAAAAAGTCAGCTTCACTAATTCGTCGAATTCGAGGGAGTGGCAACGGAATCCTAAGGATGATTGCAGACAGACAAGTATCGCCAGCTATGGGAAGGCTCATCAGGCTGCATGTTGCCTGATGAATTTTTGTTTTATTTTATTTTGAATTATTTAATTTTAGCGTAATTTTATTTTAATTTATTTTCAATTACTTAATTTTATGTTAATTTGTTTTCAATAATTTATTTCAATTTAGTTTCAATTCATTTTCAATCATCATCATCAGCCTATAATTTTCCCACTGCTGGGACGCAGGCCTCCTCTCTGTGAGAGGGAATGGGCCGTAATCCACCACGCGGGCTCAGTGCGGGTTGGTAGATGTCACATGTCTTCGAATTTTCGGTTCTAGGACATGCCGGTTTCCTCACGATGTTTTCTTTCACCGTTTTGAGAGCAGTGGTGATGAAATAATTTACAGAAAGTAAAGCGCCTGTCTGGGTTCGAACCTAAGACCTACAACTCGTAAGTCGCGGCCGTTACCACTGGGCCACCACTCTTCTCATTTTCAATAATTTATTTAAATTGTATTAATTTACATACAGTTATTTATTTTAAAAGAAAGAAAGTACATTTATTTGCGGTAAACATGACGCAAAGAAAGATTAAAAAAAAAAGTAAATAACAAATTGGAGGAAAATATAATGCATAAGTGCTGCGACCTGCGCTGATTTTCAGCGACAGCTGGCGCTGACGTGATGACGTCAACCGGTGCAGCATAATATCATGAAATAAAAAATTAAAAAGAAAATAAATACAATACTTAGTCCTACATGTTGTCTTATTTCGAGTATTATATTATGTTACCCAAATGTATTTATTGGTCTCGTCAATACTAACATAGTTTTAAGAGAATGTAATAAATAGGTACTAGCAAAATATGAACAAAAATAGTCTGAATTAAATGAATTTTATTTTACTTTATTTATTAGCTTGATTTGTCGTAACCGTTTTATACCATATAGTTATTAGATGATTGGTTAATTGTGGATCTTGCTGAACTGTCAATTAAGAGAATGCTGAATTACAGTTCTGATTCCAGTTTATGACTGCAGACTCTGAACTTCCATAGAAAGAAAAAAAATTGGTTGTCTGTAATGTTGGTTTACAGATGATAATATTACGTGATAACGTCACAAACCGAACGCTTAGGCCGATCATGCCTCTCTTTCGCTTGTTCCGCGCTCTCGCTTGCACGCTCGGGTCAGGCGGAACGTGACACTTTTTCATGCGTGCAGCCGGCGTTCATCAATTTTTAAGACGTTATCACGTCAAAAATTGTTATATAAATATGATTTTATAATTAGTCACGAGCTTACACTAATTCGTGGAAACAAAGAGTGTGATTTGTACACATATGTAGATTTGTGTATGTCAACATATGACGTGGATGTTGGAAATAGGCCAAAGAAAAACGTCATTTTGTCATTTAATGTCATTTAACACTGGGACTATATTTTGGTTGCAGCTCTACCCTTTATATTGCCAATGAATATAAAATTAAAAAATCAATACCGTTGATTTTGTCAGTTTATGGAGGTTTAAGTCAACCTGTCTATTTGTAAAAACGCCGCAGTTTTTCAACTAACACTAAATTCAGTTGAGAGACAAGATAGAATATTTACATTTAAACAATGCAAACATTGGCAGAATGACTGAAATCTGAGAAAAATATCTCCATTGTTCAATGGCCACAAAGTGTGCGATAAACTACGCGATTAATAAATTATGCATGATTAGTTTGTCAAATTTTTGGAATCTGACGTGGCTGTTGGAAAAAGGCCCAAGGAATACGTCATTTAGTGGATAGTGCATCTAGATTTGAATAGTAGTGAACAAGACTCGTTAGCTCAGTAGGTTAGAGCACCGATATATAAATTCACTTGACCATCGGAGGGCGGAGGTTCAAATCCTTCACGAGTCAAACTTTTTGCACACTTTTATAATCTGTTGAGGAGTTTCAGGAGAACGTGGTAGTCAAAATTGTTTGGTGGTGGTTGTTACTGCTGAGTGATACTCGCCATATTGTTATTGCAAGAACATTAGCTTGATTTATCTCTTGGGGGATCTTCCTCAACTGTCAATTAAAATAATGCTTAATTACAGTTCTGCAGACTCTGAACTTCTATATACAGAAAAAAATACGTACATACAGATGATTTTATAATTAGTGTCGAGCTTACACAAATTCATGGTAACAAAGTGTTACATTATAAAAGTACACATACATATTTTTATGTAAATTACGTGGATGTTGGACATAGGCCAAAGGAAAACGTCATTAAGTGGATAGTGCATCTAGATTTGAATAGTAGTGAACAAGACTCGTTAGCTCAGTAGGTTAGAGCACCGATATATAAATTCACTTGACCATCGGAGGGCGGAGGTTCAAATCCTTCACGAGTCAAACTTTTTGGATATTTACAAAATCAGCCTATAATGTTCCCATTACTGGGAGCCAGACCTCCTGGCTGTCGGAGAGATGGGACCCTTTACAATCATGTTTTATACAAGATCATGAACACTGGCACTATCTTTTGGCTGTAGCTCTACTCTATATGATGCTAATGAACATAAAATAAAAAAAAACAATATCGTTCATTTTGTCAGTTTATGGAGGTTTAAGTCAACCTGTCCATTCGTAAAACGCTGCAGTTTTTCAACTAACACTCAAAATTCAATTGATAGACAAGATAGAATATTAACATTTAAAAAATGCAAATACTGGTTAAAATAACCGAAATTTCATAAAAATATCGAAGAGCTTTCCACTGTTTAATGGTCACAAAGTGTGCAATAAACTACGCGATGAATAAATTATACATGATTAGTTTGTTAGATTTTTGGAATCTGACGTGGCTGTTGGAAAAAGGCCAAATGAATACGTCATTTAGTTGATAGTGCATCTAGATTTGAAAAGTAGTGAACAAGACTCGTTAGCTCAGTAGGTTAGAGCACCGATATATAAATTCACTTGACCATCGGAGGGCGGAGGTTCAAATCCTTCACGAGTCAAACTTTTTGGACACTTATAATTTGATGAAGAGTTTCAGGAGAACATGGTAATCAAAATTGTTTGGTGGTGGTTGTTACTGCTGAGTGATACTCGCCATATTGTCATTGCAAGAACATTAGCTTGATTTATCTCTTGGGGGATCTTCCTGAACTGTCAATTAAAATAATGCTGAATTACAGTTCTGCAGACTCTGAACTTCTAAATACAGAAAAAAATACTTACGTACAGATGATTTTATAATTAGTGTCGAGCTTTACACAAATTCATGGTAACAAAGTGGTACATTATAAAAGTACACTTACATATTTTTGTGTAATATTACGTGGATGTTGGAAATAGGCCAAAAGAATACGTCATTTAGTGGATAGTGCATCTAGATTTGAATAGTAGTGAACAAGACTCGTTAGCTCAGTAGGTTAGAGCACCGATATATAAATTCACTTGACCATCGGAGGGCGGAGGTTCAAATCCTTCACGAGTCAAGCTTTTTGGGCATTTGCAAAATCATCCTATAATGTTCCCATTACTGGGAGCCAGACCTCCTGGCTGTCGGAGAGATGGGACCCTTTACAATCATGTTTTATACAAGAACATGAACACTGGCACTATCTTTTGGCTGTAGCTCTACTCTATATGATGCTAATGAACATAAAATAAAAATAAACAATATCGTTCATTTTGTCAGTTTATGGAGGTTTAAGTCAACCTGTCCATTCGTAAAACGCTGCAGTTTTTCAACTAACACTCAAAATTCAATTGATAGACAAGATAGAATATTAACATTTAAAAAATGCAAATACTGGTTAAAATAACCGAAATTTCATAAAAATATCGAAGAGCTTTCCACTGTTTAATGGTCACAAAGTGTGCAATAAACTACGCGATGAATAAATTATACATGATTAGTTTGTTAGATTTTTGGAATCTGACGTGGCTGTTGGAAAAAGGCCAAATGAATACGTCATTTAGTTGATAGTGCATCTAGATTTGAAAAGTAGTGAACAAGACTCGTTAGCTCAGTAGGTTAGAGCACCGATATATAAATTCACTTGACCATCGGAGGGCGGAGGTTCAAATCCTTCACGAGTCAAACTTTTTGGACACTTATAATTTGATGAAGAGTTTCAGGAGAACATGGTAATCAAAATTGTTTGGTGGTGGTTGTTACTGCTGAGTGATACTCGCCATATTGTTATTGCAAGAACATTAGCTTGATTTATCTCTTGGGGGATCTTCCTGAACTGTCAATTAAAATAATGCTGAATTACAGTTCTGCAGACTCTGAACTTCTAAATACAGAAAAAAATACTTACGTACAGATGATTTTATAATTAGTGTCGAGCTTTACACAAATTCATGGTAACAAAGTGGTACATTATAAAAGTACACTTACATATTTTTGTGTAATATTACGTGGATGTTGGAAATAGGCCAAAAGAATACGTCATTTAGTGGATAGTGCATCTAGATTTGAATAGTAGTGAACAAGACTCGTTAGCTCAGTAGGTTAGAGCACCGATATATAAATTCACTTGACCATCGGAGGGCGGAGGTTCAAATCCTTCACGAGTCAAGCTTTTTGGGCATTTGCAAAATCAGCCTATAATGTTCCCATTACTGGGAGCCAGACCTCCTGACTGTCAGAGAGGTGGGACCCTTTACAATCATGTTTAATACAAGAACATGAACACTGGCACTATCTTTTGGCTGTAGCTCTACTCTTTATGATGCTAATGAACATAAAATAAAAAAAACAATATCGTTCATTTTGTCAGTTTATGGATGTTTAAGTCAACCTGTCCATTCGTAAAACGCCGCAGTTTTTCAACTAACACTCAAAATTCGATTGATAGACAAGATAGAATCAGAACTGTAATTTAGCATTCTTTTAATTGATAGTTCAGCAAGATCCCCGATAAACCATTCACCTAAAAACTATATGATATAATACGGTTACGAAAAAAAAAAAAATATATATATTGTATATATTACCTCGAAGTTAATACTAGAATGTCACAATGCACTAGAACAAGTAACGGTATCTAGTCGCAACACGGTGACGCTACAATGGATAAAAGGACACAGCGGTTCGCTAGGTAACGACACAGCTGACGAACGTGCTAGAAGAGGTTCTGGCACGGCAGTCTGTGGACCCGAACCTATCGTACCAATCCCTTTCAACCAAATACGCAGGTGGCTACAGGAGTTCACCCTCACACAAGCGGAGTACTGGTGGACCTCGACACCGGGCTGCAGGCAGTCCAAGGAAGCTATGCCATCCCTGGATAGCAGGCTAACCAGGCGTTTATTACGCCTGGACAGGAACGGCCTACGCCTGGTGACGGGAACCATCACGGGACACTGCTCGCTAAACAAACACTTCCACACAATAGGCATAACGGACAGCCCTCGGACAAACCGTCGCGCACGTGCTCTTCACATGCACAGGCGTCACCCAGATTAGAACAGGTCGGGTCACCCAGATCTTTTACAGATATTCTGAACAAACCAGGAGTTTTGATTAATTCCAACCAGCCCACCT
Source organism: Agrochola litura (assembly GCA_949152395.1). Lineage (NCBI taxonomy): Eukaryota > Metazoa > Arthropoda > Insecta > Lepidoptera > Noctuidae > Agrochola > Agrochola litura. The sequence goes on from OX424512.1 coordinate 1,949,780, forward strand.
CCCGGTGGGCTGGTTGGAATAACCACCAAACGGCCGCCATGGCCCACGCACAATGGTCCACCTGACGGACTAAGTGCGGAAACCAGACCCCATAACATAGAACATAACATAGAACGGTTACTATAAATCAAGCCAATGTTCTTGCAATAACAAAATGGCGAGAATCACTCTGCAGTAACGACCAACACCAAACAATTTTGATTACCATGTTCTCCTGAAACTCCTTATCAGATTACAAAAGTATCCAAAAAGTTTGACTCGTGAAGGATTTGAACCTCCGCCCTCCGATGGTCAAGTGAATTTATATATCGGTGCTCTAACCTACTGAGCTAACGAGTCTTGTTCAAAGCTATTTAAATCCAGATGCACTATCCACTAACTAGAAAAGGGCCTGTTAGAAGTCAATATAAGAACCTATTACAAAATGGTAGTTACAATACAGCTTTACTAACGAAAAGTGTTTTCGGCATGGGTCCCACCATTTATAATAAAATACCAAATATTTAAAAAAAATACCCAATCCAAATGTTTAAAAAGAAACTGACAGCCCTATTGCATGATAAGTGTTACTATTCAATTAATGATTTTTTAAATGACCCTAATCTTTAGATTTAATTATTGACATTGTATATTTCTTTATTATTATTATTATGCTAGTTTTAAATTATATAATTTTTTGTTTAATTTATTTTTTTGCTAATTTTAATTTGACTCTGATTTTCATTTGTTTTTTTATTGAAATAAAATTTCCTTTTAATGTTTGCATGCCTTATTGGTAGATTGTACAGGGATCTCAACATTTTGTGAACACCTTCATTTATGTACCTACTCTCAAAGCGAATAAATGATTATGATTATGATTAAATGACGTATTCATTTGGCCTATTTCCAACAGCCACGTCAGATTGCAAACTACCAGTGGGATTTGAAAAAATCTTTTTGCATAGGATAGCCCAATTCTTGAGGATAGACTTGCGAACGAAGTCGCAGGCAGAAGCTAGTCAGATTGTAAAAGTGTCGAAAAAGTCTTGCTCAAAGTTATTTAAATCCACATGCACTATCCACATAATGATGTATTCCTTTTGCCTTTTTCCAACATCTACGTCAGATTAAAAATTAATAAACAACGTCAGACTAAAAATCATCTAATAAACAAATAATTGCAGTATGTAAGGATCGAAGTAGGTGGCGTTCTATAGTTTCTAACTACCCCCCATAGGAAGAACGCGTGAGATTATGGTTGTGTATGTAATTGTAAACAACGTATTTCTTGAACGCCTTGCAATCATGATATAGTTGAAAATTTATTTAAACGTTTGTCAAAAATTTGAGAATCTAAGCATGTTTGCATTGTTAAAATAAAAAATATCACTTACTTGATAGACGAATAGACGAATTGTACTTGTATGGCAATCAAAACTTAAAACTCTCTATGAAAACTCAATGTTTCGATTGCCATACAAGAAAAACGAAAAAGATATTACAGCTTTTTCTTTATAGGCAAAATTTTCGACTGGCGTCCTAGCCAGTCGAAAATAGGGCAGTTGACCGGTATAGATTAGTTAGTTAGATTTTTGCAATCTTACGAGGCTGTTGGAAATAGGCCAAATGAATACGTCATTTAGTGGATAGTGCATCTAGATTTGAATAGTAGTGAACAAGACTCGTTAGCTCAGTAGGTTAGAGCACCGATATATAAATTCACTTGACCATCGGAGGGCGGAGGTTCAAATCCTTCACGAGTCAAACTTTTAGTTCATATTTTCGTCGATATTCATTTTGCTGGATATAATTTAGCACTCCGCGAAAAGCACTCTTAAACTTTAATTTTTATACAACGAAAAATAATACTATGCGAAAGACGTTTTAGTGTTAGAACTTGTGGATTATAAAGATCAAAATTAATTATACATTCCATACTTTGAAGCTTAATAATTTGACAGTTAAATTGACCCTATAAAAATCGAAGAATTGATGTCTATGACTTGTCGTATGCGGTGGCAAAGCTTTCATGACGAAGTAATAATTTCAGCAAGTCAGAAAATTGACGTGGATGTTGTAAAGAAGCCAAATGAATAGTCATTTAGTGGATAGTGCATCTAGATTTGAACAATAATAAACAAGACTCGTTAGCTCAGTAGGTTAGAGCACCGATATATAAATTCACTTGACCATCGGAGGGCGGAGGTTCAAATCCTTCACGAGTCATACTTTTTGGACACTTATAATTTGATGAGGAGTTTCAGGTGAACATGGTAATTAAAATTGTTTGGTGGTGGTTGTTACTGCAGAAGTGATACTCGCCATATAGTTATTGCAAGAACATTAAAGTACAACAATAAAAAGAGTGAGTATATGCTCATCAGAGGTAAAAATAAACAACCTGAGCATATACCACCAGTGTATCTCAACGGGGTATCTTTGAGTCGGGTCTCTCAGTTTAGGTAACTAGGGTATGTTGTGACCGAAACCCTGCATGATGACGCAGACATTGAGAGAGCGGTTGTCGGTGCGAGCTAACATGTTGGTACATAGGTTTTCGAAGTGTACAGCACAAGTAAAGGTAACTGTTTAGAGCCTACTGCCAAAGTTTTAACAGCAGCGCCCTTTGGACCAACTACACGCAGCGTGCCTACAATGCCCAGGTTCCAGTATAACAACGCTTTTAGGATTCTGGTGCGACTACCTCTATTTTGCAGTGCTTCGGGCATGTTTGCCGACGCGAGGGTGGAGGACTTTTACGCTTTATTGCGTAAAAAGTCAGCCTCACTAATTCGTCGAATTCGAGGGAGTGGCAACGGAATCCTAAGGATGATTGCAGACAGACAAGTATCGCCAGCTATGGGAAGGCTCATCAGGCTGCATGTTGCCTGATGAATTTTTGTTTTATTTTATTTTGAATTATTTAATTTTAGCGTAATTTTATTTTAATTTATTTTCAATTACTTTATTTTATGTTAATTTGTTTTCAATAATTTATTTCAATTTAGTTTCAATCATCATCATCAGCCTATAATTTTCCCACTGCTGGGACACAGGCCTCCTCTCTGTGAGAGGGAATGGGCCGTAATCACGCGGGCCCAGTGCGGGTTGGTAGATGTCACATGTCTTCGAATTTTCGGTTCTAGGACATGCCGGTTTTCTCACGATGTTTTCTTTCACCGTTTTAAGAGCAGTGGTGATGAAATAATTTACAGAAAGTAAAGCGCCTGTCTGGGTTCGAACCTACGACCGACAACTCGTAAGTCGCGGCCGTTACCACTGGGCCACCACTCTTCTCATTTTCAATAATTTATTTAAATTGTATTAATTTACATACAGTTATTTATTTTAAAAGAAAGAAAGTACATTTATTTGCGGTAAACATGACGCAAAGAAAGATAAAAAAAAAGTAAATAACAATTTGGGGGAAAATATAATGCGTCACATCCATGCAAAACGGCCATCGCTCAGCATAAATGCTGCTGCGACCTGCGCTGATTTTCAGCGACAGCTGGCGCTGACGTGATGACGTCAACCGGTGCAGCATAATATCGTGAAATAACAAATTAAAAAGAAAATAAATACAATACTTAGTCCTACATGTTGTCTTATTTCGAGTATTATATTATGTTACCCAAATGTATTTATTGGTCTCGTCAATACTAACATAGTTTTAAGAGAATGTAATAGGTACTAGCACTACAAAAATAGTCTGAATCAAATGAATTTTATTTTATTTTATTTATTAGCTTCTTTCCTTTAATTCAGATTTTTTTACTCTCATTTATTCTTTATTTTAGTTGTGAACATTAATTAGAACTAACTATATACAGAGGAAAAAATAAAATAAAATGTAGGAACAAATCATTGGGCATCAAAAAATTCATCCGCATCGCTGTCAGTGGGAAAGGTGCCCAAAAGGCTGGCAGCATTGCCACGTTGTATGGCAATGCTAATTCTTTGGCCTAAAAATTGGCCAACCCTTTGGTCACGTGAAGAGTCGACCAACCGCTTGGCGATGTCCCGGAATAATCGATGAGCACTCGGACCCCATGGCCCTAGTGTTTCAACCCCAAACGGTTCAAAAATATAGCTACCGGTAAGGTTGTTATATTTGCGCCGTTTGAGGTTTTCTGCACCTGCAGCAGCCGCCCCAGCACAACTCGCCGTGCTAGGAAGATGGGATGGCGCGAGGGTGTCGACACAGGTTGCGTCCCACACCAAAGGCCTACCCAACTTCCAAGGCATTATGGTCATTCCGTCTGGCCTCTTCCCATCGTCGCGAGCCAAGCCATTGGGTTCTAAAACAGCTGGCACCCCGGCGGTGACAAGAGCCCGACGGATTATGTCATTAATGCTTGCGTGTCGTGCCAACCGACCAGCGCTCTTGCTGCAGGAAAGGCCATGGTGTCCGAGGCGGTCGACTGCTTCGCCGCATTGACAGCGATGCGGAGCCCCGCAAGGAGCGCCCAAACGCAGACTTGTAGCGAGCCGGAAAGTGGTGTCACCCAACATAGTGCCTATGTTGGGTGACGGTAGCGCCTGAAGCCAGAGGCCCGACTCCCATTCCCCCACAGCCAGTAGGCGTGCACGCTCAGCAGTATTGGTGGACGTATTAAAGAGGTTATTCCGTACCAACCTGCAGAGCGGCTCATCCCACTGTCTCTGGGAAGACAGGTTCTCGGGCTGCTCCGTACCTGGGCAAGCCACTTTCCAGGCGTTCATGGCATCAGTCAAATACGGCACTTCAGAGTCAACCTGAGAAACGGATAAGATTCTTTTGGTTAACTTGTCGGTGCTGTGGACCGAGGACAGGAACGCCGGTAAGCTTACACTAGAAATTTTGCGAACGCCGAGCCCACCAAAACGAATGGGTAGTGTGGTTTGCAGCCACGCGCGGTCGTCCAGTGCCACATTTATGATTGATGTTAAGGTGCTTCGAATGGTTTGGTCGATTTTGTCTAAAAGGTGTGGCTTCTTACATAAAGGGGAAGAGCGGAGAAAATACATAAAATTTGGACCGAAACAGCAGTATCTGATAAGGGTGAATGCCGAATGTACGTTAATTTTAGAAAGTCTATCTGAAATGTCGTTGAAATGTTGAATTTTTTCATCAACGAAAGGTGAAAAGCTGTCTTCTAAAATTGGGGAACCTAGGAGGTGCAGTGAACTTTTTTCCAAAACTTTGATATCTGGGGCTATTGAGTTGAATTTGTGTATAGTCGATTGTCTGTCGGTATTGTCACAAGGGTAAATTTCACATTTTGAGTAGTTGAGGTCGAGGCCAATGGATTGGAACTGCTGCTTTAGGAATTGGAGATCTTTTAGAACAGTGTCTACGTCACCTCCTAGAGTCCCATCGTCTAAATACCACACATTAAATTTTGAATTTAGTTGTTGTATTATGGGGTGAATAGCTAAACTGAAAATGACTGGCCCGAGGGGATCACCTTGTTGGCATCCAACTGCAGATTCCAAAACGTTGTCTCTATAAAGTAATTTTGAAGGGTGCCTATAGCACTGCCACAAAAAACCATAAATTTCCGGTAATACTTTTTTTGCTTCGGCCAACAGGGTATCCCTGTTAACGGAGTTAAAAGCGTTCTTGACGTCAACCTTGAGGATGACCTCACCTTTACCGGAGTTTAAAAAACTAGAAAGGGCATGTACGGCAGCCTCGCAGCCCCCTTTGGATCCAAAGCCAAGCTGTAGGGGCTGGAACTTATTTTTTAAAGATTCTCCATATAATCTGCAGCATATTTTGGCTGCCGTACGCCTGTAGGTACACCCAACGGCAATGGGACGGATGCCGCCGTTCTTCTTGCGCAGTGCACATAAATTTGCCCCGTACAAGACATCGACGACGGCATCATTCACACCGCCGTTGAGCATCAGGTTAATTAGAGCCGCAAGCTCCTTCAAAAGTAACTCGCCAGCTTCCCCGGCGCCTGAGCTCAATAGGTCTTTTAAATGCTGAGGAGTCAGGCCGTCGAGGCCGCCGACGGAGCCACTTCGGAAGGAGCTCATGGCAGCAATCAGCTGGGGGGCAGTAACGGTAAGAGGTGTTGAGTGCGGATCAGGAGGGAGGGGGGGGGTCGGGGAAGGTGAGACCATCGGCAGGCGCTGGATGTTTACTCTCCAGGGCTGAAATAGTTTCTGGAGAGTAGGGCGCCACCAAAGTCAAAGTCAAAGTCAAATAATTTATTTCAATTAGGCACAAAAAGGCACTTTTGAACGTCAAAAACAAAAAATAGAATTGATTCTAGTCGCCCCTTCCAAAGGGTAGTTTTCGTATGGAGAAGAATGGGCAAGAAACTCCACCGTTACTCTTTTAAAATGTTTTACAATATTTTGTATACATTAATTATATAATTATATGTGAAAACGATGCACCTGGAATAAGATTACTATACCACAATAGGTAAAAATAAAAATGAAGCAATGATAGAAAAAATAATTATGTAATGGATACATGGTGTTCACATATTTACAAGCATTGTAAAACCTATACGATATTCCCAAAAAAAAAAAAAAATTACAAGTGATACTAATTCGTCAGTGTGCGAGTTCAGGTAATCACAGAATGTAAAAACAAAAAATGTTGTAATATTTAATTACACAATTAAATTAGCAACCAGTTTGATTTTGTCTAGACTCAAAATTGTCCTATGGAGCTAGACCAGCATGCTTCCAAGCATTCTTATCTAGGATATAATCCTCTAATTTGTAATATGCTTGTTTACAAAGAGTACTTTTAATATGCGTTTTAAATTTTCTTTCAGTTAATTGTAATATATCACAAGGTATTTTGTTGTAACATTTAACACAGTACCCCATAAAAGATGTTTGTACTTTGGATAATCTGAAAAATGGTTGATCTATTTTATCTTTATTTCTAGTATTAAAATTATGTCTATCACTTATTTTCTTAAAAAGATGCAGATTTTTCCTTACATACATAATATTTTCATAGATGAATTGGCAAGGTACCGTCATAATATTAATCTTTTTAAATAGTTCCCTGAGAGATTCGCGACGACATAGATTATAAATGGCTCTGACAGCCCTCTTTTGTAAAATAAAGATGGATTCAATGTCAGCAGCCCGACCCCACAGTAAAATGCCATATGACATAATACTGTGAAAGTAGCTAAAATAGACCAAACGCGCGGTTTCTACATCTGTTAACTGTCTTATCTTTCTAACAGCATAAGCGGCCGAGCTTAGCCGCCCCGCAAGAGATGTTATATGAGGTCCCCATTGTAATTTCTCGTCTAGCGTGATTCCCAGGAAAACTGTTTGATGAATAAATTCCAGTTTTTCTCCATTCAATATGATGTCACATTCGCTACTTCTAACATTCGGTAATTTAAATCTAATGCATTTGGTTTTTTTCTCATTAAGTACCAAATTATTTACCGTAAACCAATCTTGGACCTGAAGAATAGAGTTATTCACGTCGTCAAGATTTTGTGACCGTCGGTCTATTTTAAAGATCAATGATGTGTCATCTGCAAATAACACCATCTTCGGTTGATTTTGAAGTAATTGGGGTAAATCGTTTATGTAAACTAAAAAGAGGAATGGACCCAATATCGAACCTTGAGGAACACCCATTGCCATTTCAGACCCCAACGAGTTTACGCCGTTTACTTGAACTTTAATCTTTCTATCTTTCAGGTATGATCTTAGTAAATCAAGAGCTGTATTCCTAATGCCATAGTGTTCTAGTTTCAGCAGAAGTGTTTCATGGTTTACGCAATCGAACGCCTTCGAGAGGTCGCAAAAGATTCCAATGGCATCTTGTGCTTCTTCCCAGGCATTAAAAATGTTCTTTATTAGGGTGACACCGGCGTCAGTGGTACAACGCCCTTTGGTGAAACCGTACTGTTGTTCATGAAAGATGGAATTTTTATTAAAGTGACGTAACATTTGATTAAGCATCAACTTTTCAAACACTTTACTGAGAACTGGCAGAATTGACACGGGCCTATAATTGTTGGGTTCCTTACTATCACCGGACTTGAACAATGGAACTACTTTACTGAATTTCATGAGATCCGGAAAGACTCCTTGGTCTACACTGGTGTTAAATATGAAAGCTAAATAGGGCGCAATGGTTTCGATGATAGATTTACAGACTTTTACAGACATTCCCCATAGATCTTCTGTTGATTTAATTTTAAGATCTTTAAAAGCTTTTATAACAGCCTGGGGGTTTGTATGCTGAAACCTAAACTCTAAAGGGCATGCATTTACATTATTTCTAAGTAAGGCGGCAGAAAGCGCGGGTGATGAATTTAAATTTTCGGTAGTTTTAAGGGGAACATTAGCAAAAAAGTTTTCAAATTCCTGAGCTATTTCTACATCTGAGTTGATGGGGCCATGTGCAGTCTCTAAATTTAATTCAGTATTACGCTGTTTTTTCCTACCTGTTTCATTATTTATTATTTGCCAGGTAGTTTTTATTTTATCATCAGCTGATTTTATTTTATTGCTAATGTAAAGAGCTTTAGCTATTTTGCACACACTTTTAAAAGTTTTAGAATATTTTGCGACATACTGATGAAAGCTTGTATTATTCATATGTTGCTTTAGGCCATAAAGTTCAAAAAGTTTTTCCCTGCTTTTACGAATACCTGGAGTGGCCCAATCACTAAATAAGAACTTTGTGTAAATAGTTTTAGTCTTTAGTGGAAAAGTGTCAATAAATTGCTTGTTTAATAGTGAAAAGAACTCGGCGTAAAACTCATTAGGGTCAAAAATATTATTAAAACTCTGAACACATAATTTACTTGCCAAAGAGTTATCTAATTTCTCTAAGTTTTTACATGTAATTGGCCTAAACCTTATTTGAATTTTTTGTAAAGGCATGTAGGTGCAAAATGTTACTGTTTGACCACTGTGATCAGATGGCAACTTATTTACAATTTGTTTATGTAAGTAATCACAATTACAAAATATATTATCTATACAAGTGGCAGAAGAAGCTGTCACTCGGGTTGGTTCAATAAAAACATTTGACAAATCAAATGACCTAAAAAGACTTAATAATCTGATAGTGTTCGAGTTATTTTCTAATAAATTAATATTAAAATCACCACATATGATTATTGACTTACTACTAGCACTAAGTTTCTTTAGTACATCTTCCATTACAGAATCAAACATAGATAGATTCTGGTAACTTGGAGGTCTGTATACGCATACTATAACATGCTTATCAAGCTCAACACAGGACAATTCAATGTTGTGTTCAACAGACAGTCCGATAATGTCTTTTCTTTCTTTCGATTTAATAGAATTTTTTATCAATATTAATGACCCGCCATGTATCATACGTTTTCGGCTGAAATGGCTAACTACACAATAATTTTCATAATTAATTGACATTACTTGATGATCTTTTAACCAATGCTCTGTTAAACAAATGACATCAAACTTGGTATTTTCTAAAAACAATTCTATTTCCAGTAATTTGGAAGAGCAACCTTGGATATTTTGATTAAATAATTTTAAAGTATGTTGCCCCCCCTTTGGTTTTTTATTATTATTATAATGTAAAATATTGCCAGAAGATACCTTTTTATTATTCTCTAATAATAATTGGTTATTTGAAGGGGTAACTTCTGTTGTCTTACTAACTAGTTTAAAAAGTTATCCGGAGTGAACTCCACAACTACAACTGAAGAGTCTAGAATGCCCGTATGAGTTCCAGCAGGAAGAGAATACCCTATCTGACTGGTAGTGGCCTCCAAAGATGTTGGTATTGTAGGTGGATCCTCCTTCGTACAACATGATGCTTCAGAATTAATTACTATGTTGTTAGTATAACTAGACAACACAGACTCGTCACTAATACTACAATTTGTTATATTTGCTATAACCTCATTTATATTATGTGCTATCAACATAGCAATCATATGTCTACATTCCCAAGACAGAGATAAAGTTCTCCGAGTTAACTTAAAACCACTAACAAACTTGTTAGTGTCAAAATACAATAATTTGTCACTATGACAACATGTCAGCCTGTGAATAATACTATTCAACTTATAAATATAATTATTTTCGTAATCTGATAAAGTATCAGAGTAAGGTAAAGCACACAACATTAGCTTTCCTATATTTAACTTTAATAAGGTGTCCACACCATCCACAATGTCCTTTTTAGTAATACCAGTACTATTACCCAATAGCAAAACCATTGTAGAATAATTATCTAGGTTTGTACTTTCAATTCTTTTAATCATTTGTTTGAAACTTATGTTATGATAACTATGATTGGTAAAACTATGGCTAAGGTAATTAAATAACATTTTTCCAAAGCCAGAACCTAATTCGTCACAGAAAAATATAGATTTCTTATTATTATTCTGTGTATTAACACAGGTCTCTGCAGGAAGAGACAACACCGGTGGAGGCAAGTCAGGCTGAGGCTGAGGAGGTGATGGTTGGTTGACACAACTGCATGAGAGATTATTAGTCAGGGACTCATACTTCTCAGCATTCCACTTCACCAAATCCAGTAGTTCTCCAGCCTCAAACAAGCGCTCACTTAGTTGTTGTTGTGAAGTCTCATATTTCTCAAAAATATCCTTCAGCAAGTGCTCCTTGTGTTGAATATCATTATAAAGGAGCTTAGTATCAATATCATATTTTTGCCTACATTCATCTATCTCAACAATACAACTATTTAAACTTTTTGAAAGGATAACACGTTCCTTTCTAAGGGAAAGATTTAATTTTAAAAGTTTTTGTTTTTTAATTGCTCTCTGTGACCGTTTAATAATTTTCTTAAATTTAATATATTTCTTTAATTTATTATGACTCATAATAATAGGACACAATGGTATGGTATCATCACCAGTCAAATCTATTGTTATAGCTGGCTCACACACTGATTTTGACTTACTGCCTACCAAATCATCAAATAGGTTATTTGTGTCAGCGACCTGTTCACTGACCTTAACAGACTCTGAGAGAGATAGGGCCTTATGGGCTTCACATAATTTCTGTTTTAGTTCTGAAATATGGTTCAATGCCAGTTCGTGGGTGTCACTGCACTCTTGAAATGTTGACACTTGGTGTTGTAGTTCACTGTACTGGTCGGCTAAGTTCATGTGTTCTGTGTGTAGCTCAGCCAGCTCATTTTTGAGGAAGGTGTTTTTGGCGATAATGTTCTCCACTTCCACTTCACTGTCTTCCCTTTCCTGGAGCAGTTGTTTGCATTCAGCTTGAGAAGCTTCGAGATCCTTCAAGGTAGCTCTCAGTTTTGCTTCCATCTCCTTGATTGTAGCTCTGCGAGTCATCATTTTGAATAATTGTGAGTCACCTGGAATGTGTGAAGTTATGCAGCTAAATAACAGTGCAAGAAAAGATGTTCTGATATATGTGGATAAGTAGGAGGTAGTTGGGGGAAAAAGTAAGTTAGGTAATTTATTGAGAAATAGCTGTTAAATTTAGATTAAGTTAATTAGAGTGAGATGGGAAAGTTAAACAGAAGAGAAATACTTTAGAAAAACACTGCTTTTCTTGTTATTATCTTAAAACTAGATATTTATGTACAATCATTAAACTTGATTTTATGTGAAAAATTCGTGACACATTACATGATTATATTTTATAGTATAAACTCATAATGAGCATAATTGGTATAGTAAAATATGTAGTGTTTATTGTCTGGGCGAATGTTTTCGTCTTCTATTTTGCTTCCACTAGTTGTCAAGCAAAATGAGACATAAACCGTGCCAGTGTGTGATGGACGTAGCTCAGAGACCTGAGCAGTATTTTATGATGTTCTGTGGTCTGTAAATATTAATACAAAATCACTTAATTAAAACAAAATACTCCCCGGGATCGGTGATAGTTTGAAATCCGTCACAGTTGAAGTGTTGAGTTGACAGCCGGTTTTAAATCCTTTTTGTACGAAGTTTTCGCGACAAAAAACACTGTATATTTACTGGGTAGAATACTTAACATCTAGGTTCGACTATAATACACTAATTTAACACAAATAAAACACTTTTATTAATTTACTAAAATAATTAACCTAGAGACCGTGTTTTTGACGACCGGCTACCAGTGTTGCCCTGTATTACTTACACCACATCGCTACTGAACAGTAGCCTGGCCGCTCCCCTGATGTCGCCTTCACTTAGTTTGGATTCTACATGTGAACATAGGTCTCTTCGTGTAGGGTTATTGGAAATAGGTAATTTTGGATCTAAACTAAGGGTCGAATTGTTGCAATTATCTTTAATTTGGCTCGTTAAGGTTTTTTTGGTCTCTGATTTTTTTTGGACATGCAGAATCCTATAAGGGAAGGTGAGTAGTTGCTCCCAGGCACTTTGTGAGTTCTCCTGAGTCGCAAGACGGAGACATCGCGCCAAACTCAGTGCAACGGACCGTCTCGCGCCCCGGGGAACTCTTTTTAAAACTGGGGTAGAATTTTTGAATGTTGATAATGTTTTCCACAAGCTTTGTTCTGAAGGTGTTGAAGTTGGGGATGTGGCTGGGGGGCACACAGGTACACTATGAGGTTTGTGGATCTTGCCATAGTGTATCCTCAGCCCCCTTTCGCCTTTAAAAAAACGTGCCTGTGAGCAATGGGGACATCTTACCAGCTGGAAATCAAGAGATGTGGCAGGTTGACTAGCACAGTTTCCGGCGTCGCTACAGCCGGCATTGATCATAAAAAAAACACTTAAACTTACCGTAAAAAAATAAATAAACTACCTACGAGTATATACAAACGCACTCACTGTAGTCACAACCACAAAAGGTTAAACTAAAAATCATAAAAATACAATTTTTCACCAATAAACTGTCTGAACTGTCATTAGTTATGTTGACGGCTGCGCGGCTGCGGCGCAATCGCGCTCGGGTACTGAGGCGCTGCGCATGCAGGGCGCCGCCCTCTCGACCGTTGCCTTGGTTATTTAATGCGGGTCTCAAACCATAGGGGCGTATCCACAAAACCGCTACTTTTTAGGAGAGTCTTCCAATAACTTAAAATATTTGATTTAATAGATATTGATCTTCCTTCAATTTGAGATGCAATGCGTGTTAGACAGTTTTGATCCTGGATGGTGCCAGAAAAATATAGCATGTTCTAAAATCCTTGAATCCATTGCCAGGTACCAAAGTAAAAGATACTTTTCCAATTAATTTTACATAAATTATTTACTGAACAATTTCAGTTTAACCTTTATAATTAGCAAATTAATTTTTTTAATGATATATTAGACTGACATTTTCGAGATATTTTCATGAGAGTTCTTTTTTTTGATTTATTATTATTATTTATTATGATTCATTTATTAGCTTGATTTGTCGTAACCGTTTTATACCATAAAGTTATTAGGTGATTGTTTAATCGTGGATCTTGCTGAACTGTCAATTAAGAGAATGCTGAATTACAGTTCTGATTCCAGTTTATGACTGCAGACTCTGAACTTCCATAGAAAGAAAAAAAATTGGTTGTCTGTAATGTTGGTTTACAGATGATAATATTACGTGATAACGTCACAAACCGAACGCTTAGGCCGATCATGCCTCTCTATCGCTTGTTCCGCGCTCTCACTTGCACGCTCGGCTCAGGCGGAACGTGACACTTTTTCATGCGTGCAGCCGGCGTTTATCGATTTTTAAGACGTTATCACGTCAAAAATTGTTATATAAAGATGATTTTATAATTAATCACTAGCTTACACTAATTCGTGGAAACAAAGAGTGTGATTTGTACACATATGTAGATTTGTGTATGTCAACATATGACGTGGATGTTGGAAATAGGCCAAAGAAAAACGTAATTTTGTCATTTAACGTTACTTAACACTGGGACTATATTTTGGTTGCAGCTCTACTCTTTATATTGCCAATGAATATAAAATAAAAAAAAATCAATACCATTCATTTTGTCAGTTTATGGAGGTTTAAGTCAACCTGTCCATTCGTAAAACGCTGCAGTTTTTCAACTAACACTTAAATGCAGTTGAGAGACAAAATAGAGTATTTACATTTAAACAATGCAAACATTGGTAGAATTACTGAAATCTGATAAAATATTTCCATTGTTTAATGGCCACAAAGTGTGCGATAAACTACGCGATTAATAAATTATATATGATTAGTTTGTCAAATTTTTTAATCTGATGTGGCTGTTGGAAAAAGGCCAAATGAATACGTCATTTAGTGGATAGTGCATCTAGATTTGAATAGTAGTGAACAAGACTCGTTAGCTCAGTAGGTTAGAGCACCGATATATAAATTCACTTGACCATCGGAGGGCGAAGGTTCAAATCCTTCACGAGTCAAACTTTTTGGCCATTTACAAAATCAGCCTATAATGTTCCCATTGGATATATAGATAGAATATTCTTTATTATGAACACCATAAAAATTACAGTCATAAATTTAGAAATTTTACATTGGGTGACACAATGGGCGGTCTTATCGCTAAAAGCGATCTTTTACAGACAACCTTAAGATGGATTTAAATGGAAAAGGAGACAATACTGCAGGTAGCCAGTGGTGTTCCATTTACTACAACAGATACACAGATACATAAAGCATATGTTTACCTATGTAAATATATATATATTAGATAAATAACAGATAAACATAAAATTATAAACATGAAACAAGAGCAAGGAACTATATGTAATGATGATGTTTAAGGAGAGAGGAAGTATTTGTGTTCCCATTACTGAGAGCCAGACCTCTTGGTTGTCGGAGAGATGGGACCCTTTACAATCATGTTTTATACAAGAACATGAACACTGGCACTATCTTTTAGTTGCAGCTCTACTCTTTATGATGCTAATGAATCTAAAATTAAAAAAACAATACCGTTCATTTTGTCAGTTTATGGAGGTATAAAAGTCAACCTGTCTATTCGTAAAAAAGCTGCAGTTTTTCAACTAACACTTCAATTCAGTTGAGAGACAAGATAGAATATTTACATTTAAACAATGCAAACATTGGTAGAACTACTGAAATCTGAGAAAAAAAAATCCGTTGTTTAATGGCCACAAAGTGTGCGATAAACAACGCGATAAATAAATTATATATGATTAGTTTGTCAAATTTTTTAATCTGATGTGGCTGTTGGAAAAAGGCCAAATGAATACGTCATTTAGTGGATAGTGCATCTAGATTTGAATAGTAGTGAACAAGACTCGTTAGCTCAGTAGGTTAGAGCACCGATATATAAATTCACTTGACCATCGGAGGGCGAAGGTTCAAATCCTTCACGAGTCAAACTTTTTGGCCATTTACAAAATCAGCCTATAATGTTCCCATTGGATATATAGATAGAATATTCTTTATTATGAACACCATAAAAATTACAGTCATAAATTTAGAAATTTTACATTGGGTGACACAATGGGCGGTCTTATCGCTAAAAGCGATCTTTTACAGACAACCTTAAGATGGATTTAAATGGAAAAGGAGACAATACTGCAGGTAGCCAGTGGTGTTCTATTTACTACAACAGATACACAGATACATAAAGCATATGTTTACCTATGTAAATATATATATATTAGATAAATAACAGATAAACATAAAATTATAAACATGAAACAAGAGCAAGGAACTATATGTAATGATGATGTTTAAGGAGAGAGGAAGTGTTTGTGTTCCCATTACTGAGAGCCAGACCTCTTGGTTGTCGGAGAGATGGGACCCTTTACAATCATGTTTTATACAAGAACATGAACACTGGCACTATCTTTTAGTTGCAGCTCTACTCTTTATGATGCTAATGAATCTAAAATTAAAAAAACAATACCGTTCATTTTGTCAGTTTATGGAGGTATAAAAGTCAACCTGTCTATTCGTAAAAAAGCTGCAGTTTTTCAACTAACACTTCAATTCAGTTGAGAGACAAGATAGAATATTTACATTTAAACAATGCAAACATTGGTAGAACTACTGAAATCTGAGAAAAAAAAATCCGTTGTTTAATGGCCACAAAGTGTGCGATAAACAACGCGATAAATAAATTATACATGATTAGTTTGTTAAATTCAAATTATGGTTAAAGAACTTTTTCAAAAATTCAAATTCAAAAGTCATTTATTTAAACTAAGTCAAACTTTTTGGACACTTTTATAATCTGATAAGGAGTTTCAGGAGAACATGGTAATCAAAATTGTTTGGTGTTGGTCGTTACTGCAGAGTGATTCTCGCCATTTTGTTATTGCAAGAACATTAGCTTGATTTATCGTAACCGTATTATAGCATATAGTTGTTAGGTGAATGGTTTATCGGGGATCTTGCTGAACTGTCAATTAAAAGAATGCTGAATTAAAGTTCTGATTCCAGTTGACGACTGCAGACTCTGAGCTTCTATAGGCAGAAAAAACAACTTACATACAGATGCTTTTATAGTTAGTCTCGAGCTTTACACAAATGCATGGAAACAAAGTGTTACGTGCGTAATATCACACAAAAACATGTATGTGTACTATTATAATCACATACTTTGTTACCATGAATTTGTGTAAAGCTGGAGACTAATTATAAAATCATCTGTATGTAAGTATTTTTTTCTGTCTATAGAAGTTCAGAGTCTGCAGTCGTCAACTGGAATCAGAACTGTAATTTAGCATCTTTTCATTGACAGTTCAGCAAGATCCCCGATAAACCATTCACCTAATAACTATATGGTATAACACGGTTACGATAAATCAAGCTAACGTTCTTGCAATAATAATATGGCGAGTATTACTCTGCAGTAGCAACCACCACCAAACAATTTTGATTACCATGTTCTCCTGAAACTCCTCATCGGATATAAAAATGTCCAAAAAGTTTGACTCGTGAAGGATTTGAACCTCCGCCCTCCGATGGTCAAGTGAATTTATATATCGGTGCTCTAACCTACTGAGCTAACGAGTCTTGTTCACTATTATTCAAATCTTGATGCACTATCCACTTAATGACGTTTTCCTTTGGCCTATTTCCAACATCCACGTCATATTACACAAAAATATGTAAGTGTACTATTATAATGATACACTTTATTACCATCTATGTAATTTTGATGTTCGAAAAGTGCTGATTCTCAGCCTAGTTTGAATAAATGACTTTAGAATTTGAATTTTTGAAAAAGTTCCTTAACCATAATTTGAATTTAACAAACTAATCATGTATAATTTATTTATCGCGTTGTTTATCGCACACTTTGTGGCCATTAAACAATGGAAACATTTTTTCTCAGATTCCAGTAATTCTACCAATGTTTGCACTGTTTAAATGTAAATATTCTATCTTGTCTCTCAACTGAATTGAAGTGTTAGTTGAAAAACTGCGGCGTTTTTACGAATAGACAGGTTGACTTTTTAAACCTCCATAAACTGACAAAATGAACGGTATTGTTTTTTAAATTTTATATTCATTAGCATCATAAAGAGTAGAGCTGCAACTAAAAGATAGTGCCAGTGTTCATTTTCTTGTATAAAACATGATTGTAAAGGGTCCCATCTCTCCGACAACCAAGAGGTCTGGCTCCCAGTAATGGGAACACAAACACTTCCTCTCTCCTTAAACATCGTTATTACATACATGTAGTTCCTTGCTCTTGTTTCATGTTTATAATTTTATGTATATCTATTATATTTATCTAATATAATTGTATGCTTTATGTATCTGTTGTATATGTAAATGGAACACCACTGACTACCTGCAGTATTGTCTCTCCTTTTCCATTTAAATCCATCTTAAGGTTGTCTGTAAAAGATCGCTTTTAGCGATAAGACCGCCCATTGTGTCACCCTATGTAAAATTTCCAAATTTATGACTGTAATTTTTATGGTGTACATAATAAAGAATGTTCTATCTATATATCCAAAGGGAACATTATAGGCTGATATTGTAAATGTCCAAAAAGTTTGACTCGTGAAGGATTTGAACCTCCGCCCTCCGATGGTCAAGTGAATTTATATATCGGTGCTCTAACCTACTGAGCTAACGAGTCTTGTTCACTATTATTCAAATCTTGATGCACTATCCACTTAATGATGTTTTCCTTTGGCCTATTTCCAACATCCACGTCATATTACACAAAAATATGTAAACTAAGTGTACTATTATAATGATACACTTTATTACCATGAATTTGTGTAAAGCTTGACACTAATTATAAAAGCATCTGTATGTTAGTATTTTTTTCTGTATATAGAAGTTCAGAGTCTGCAGAACTGTAATTCAGCATTATTTTAATTGACAGTTCAGGAAGATCCCCCAAGAGATAAATCAAGCTAATGTTCTTGCAATAACAATATGGCGAGTATCACTCAGCAGTAACAACCACCACCAAACAATTTTGATTACCACGTTTTCCTGAAACTCCTCAACAGATTATAAAAGTGTCCAAAAAGTTTTACTCGTGAAGGATTTGAACCTCCGCCCTCCGATGGTCAAGTGAATTTATGTATCGGTGCTCTAACCTACTGAGCTAACGAGTCTTGTTCACTACTATTCAAATCCAGATGCACTATCCACTTAATGACGTATTCATTTGGCCTATTTCCAACAGCCACGTCAGATTCCAAAAATCTAACAAACTAATCATGTATAATTTATTTATCGCGTAGTTTATTACACACTTTGTGGCCATTAAACAATGGAAATATTTTTCTCCGATTTCAGTAATTCTACCAATGTTTGCATTGTTTAAATGTAAATGTTCTATCTTGTCTACCAACTGAACTTAAGTGTTAGTTGAAACACTGCGAAGTTTTTACTGAGCTAACGAGCAGTAAGTTATATTCAAATTTAGATGCACTATTTAGATTTAGATGCACTACTAACATTAGCTTGATTTATTGTAACCGTTTTATACCATACTAGCTTCTGCCCGCGACTTCGTCCGCGAGCCTATCCTCAAGAACTGGGCATCCTATGCTATTTTTAACCGACTTCCAAAAAGGAGGAGGTTATATGTTCGTCGCGTATGTTTGTTTTTTTTTGTATTTTTTCTTTTTTTTTTTATGTATGTCTACCGATTTCTCCGTCAATTGTGGACCGATTTCGAAAATTCTTTTTTTGTTTGAAAGGGTATACTCTCGAGGTGGTCCCTTATAAATTTTATTACCTTGGCTTTGATATTTTTTGAGTTAGCTTTAATAATACGTACTTTTTTCCCACTTAGTATGTGGATGATATGATAAGTTCCTGTCACTGTTATCTATATAGCAGGTAGTGGTTTTCGAATTTGTGTGGGGTGGGTACCACAACTAAAAAGTGAAAAATAAAAACTTTTTACAAAAAAAAACAACCGTCTTCCAAAAAACACTACAAAGTGAAAAATAACTTTAATTTCGGAAGTCGGTGACAAAAAACGAAAATTCAAAACCAAAGACACCGACTTCCGAAATTAAAGTTATTTTTCACTTTGTCGTGTTTTTTGGAAGTCGGTTGTTTTTTTTTGTAAAAAGTTTTTTTTTCAAATCCGTCCGGTAGTTCCGGAGATTACAAACCTTACCCAACATACAAACTTACAAACAAACAAATTTTACCTCTTTATAATATTAGTACCTTCAACTTCGCCTGGCGTCCTGTATTTGCGTTTAATGTAAAAGCTGTACCTAATATCTTTTTAATTTTACTTGTATGGCAATCGAAACATTGAGTTTTCATAGAGAGTTTTAAGTTTTGATTGCCAAACAAGTGAAATGAAAAAGATATTACAGCTTTTTCATTAAAGGCAAATATAGGACGCCAGGCGAAGTTAGGGCAGTTGACGGTACTAATATTATAGAGAGCACTCAGCGCTTGGTGTGGCAACACGCCGTGTTCGAGTTCGCAACAAGTCCATCGTCATCCTGAGGATGCCTCGTTGAGAGGTGAAACACGTGTCGATTTCTTTCAGGAGTTTTTATGGCTCTTTAGAAATAGCTAAGCGGAACAAGTTACTAAATATATCCACGTCTATTGTATTTTGTATGGCAATCAAAACTTAAAACTCTCTATGAAAACTCAATGTTTCGATTGCCATACATGTAAAATGAAAAAGATATTACAGCTTTTTCTTTATAGGGAAACATAGGACGCCAGTCGAAGTTAGGGCAGTTGACCGGTATAGATTAGTTTGTTAGATTTTTGCAATCTGACGAGGCTGTTGGAAATAGGCCAAAGGAATACGTCATTTAGTGGATAGTGCATCTGGATTTAAATAGTTTTGAACAAGACTCGTTAGCTCAGTAGGTTAGAGCACCGATATATAAATTCACTTGACCATCGGAGGGCGGAGGTTCAAATCCTTCACGAGTCAAACTTTTGGATACGAGATTTGCTATTTCTTAAAGTTGATGTGTTTTTCTTACCAAACCTAAAGTTTTTATTTCTTTCTTTTTGTGTTTTTTTGGTAAGAAATCTCATAGCTAAATAACTATCGTGAGTAAAACACTGAAATGGCTTCCTAAGCCAATTAAAACATCCTTTATTGATTACAGTGCCGGTGGTGTCTACAAATTGTCAGTAGACATTCTTAATGATGCACGTCCTGTTGTTAATCCCTGGCTTTCTACCAATGTTCTCAAGGATTTCTTCTTAAATGAAGAAGAAGAAACGAACTCTCTGTGTGTTTCAGACGCTTTTCTTAAAGATTCAAGGGTCCACTTAGATAAGTTATCAAGATTATCTTGTTTTCAGTTTATTATTCTTGACATGCTCCTTTGACATTATTGACATTTTTATAAAATCAATTATTTCTTTTCTTATTTTCACTTATTTAAATTGACATGCTTGTATTGTCTCCATTGGCATAGTTGATATTTTAGCAGTGACATTTGATGTAATATTATGACATTTTATATTTATTGTGATTCGAATGATTTGACATTAATCTGTAAAATTTGTAAAAGGTATTAAAATTATATTTCTATTGTTATTTAAAATTATGTTAATTGATTATGATTTGCATGCCCATGTGACGGCAGAACATGGAGAACTAACTTTATGACAACACCTATGAACAAATTTACCCATGCTTGCAAAGAAATAAATGATTTAATGATATGCTTTAGGGCGAATTTCACCAATGTAAGTGTCTTCATTGTTGTGGGATATTGACACTGCCAGCTGGAACGTGGTTTAGATGTGTGTTCAGGTTCATAGGTGATAATTATTCGCCCTTAGTGTTGGTGGCCAAGTTAAGAATGTCTCCGATCTGAGATTTAATCTGTATAATAAGTTATACAACATGTAAAAAAAAACCTGTCCGGACCGTGAGGGTGTTGTTAAGTATCGTACTGAGAGTCTATTTATGTGGTAATATTCAGGAAAAAAAAATAGTTTAATTTATTTTTCGATGGGAAATTTTACCGGGTTATGACATGGGGCGCGGGAGGCCGTCGTTTAGCGGGTGTCTGCAAATCACAACATATGAACCCAGTTGAAAATTTGCTAATTTTTAATGAATTTGGGGTAATTTTGGTACTAAAAATGTGATTTTTAAATAGCAATAACTTTATTTTTTTGTTACTTTTAGGTAATGTTGCAGTACTTATGAGGCCTATGTCCAGCAGTGGACGTCTTTCGGCTGAAATGATGATGATGATAGGAGCCGAACAGACATTTTGATGACTAAATAATTCAGGCAAAGATAATATAGTAATTACCCTTTTTTTGTATCACTGTGCAGGTGACAAATTGCCCCTATTATCTCATTATTTGCAACCCAGCAATTGTCACATGAAATGATTGCAGAGTTTTTGCCGTCCAAACAAGAACTAGTTTGCATTATATTTTAGTTCATCCATACTTATAATAAAAGGCGACTTCTATCTGTCTGTCTATCGGTTAGAGAGCTTACAACTCGAGAGAGACCGACTTATCCGATTTACTTACGTGATTTTTCTTTTAATTTATATATATTTATGTTTTTCGATTAGTCTTTAGTAGACAAAG
Organism: Agrochola litura; assembly: GCA_949152395.1. Taxonomy (NCBI): domain Eukaryota; kingdom Metazoa; phylum Arthropoda; class Insecta; order Lepidoptera; family Noctuidae; genus Agrochola; species Agrochola litura. The sequence continues at coordinate 1,971,686 of OX424512.1, forward strand.
GCATTTCGGCATTTTTCATTATAAAATATTCACAAAAAATGATTAAATTGGTACGTAAAAAAAACACTCTGTACATGCGCACTTGTCGCACTTGCCTATCCACCTTGAAAGACAAGTGCGCATCTACAGAGTGTTTCTTTTATTTACGTACAGACGCCAGCACTTCAAGCTACTACAATCTGTCAAATTTATTTAATAGATTTTTAACTTTATTGCTGAGGTTTAAGGTTCAAAGTTGATTAGGAAAATTTGACAGTTTCGAGTAGCTTGATGTGCTGGCGTCTGTACATATTAATTTATTATTTTGTTTTTGAATATATATATTTTTTGCATGTATTTACGTTATACTATTGCGGGTTAACGAGAACGCCTTTCTTTAATTAACCTACTGTTTATATCTAAATAAAGTATTAAGGTGAATCAGATGACAGCTGGTAGAGATGTAAGGAAGAATTTATTATGCTGTGCAGACTTCAATATACTTCACTTATAGTGCTAAACCCGAAAGTGCTGCAGCGGTTGCACTTGTACGTACCCGACCGTTATGTGTGGAGGCGACGGCCCCCGCCACTGCTGGTCGTACCATCAGCCAGGACCAACTTGCTGGCTAAAGCCCCCCTGACTCGAGCAATTCGCACCATCAATTATATTCAGGTCGAAATTGATATATTTACATGTTACTGGGGTGAATTCACAAAAGTACCGTTGTTTACACTATGTTATAAACAATTTTTAAGCTATTGCATAGCTTTTATCGCGGGCTTTGAGCGCGGCGACCGAATCAAGAAATTCCGTAACGAAAATAAAACCTAACACCCCCCACTCCGCCTACCATGTACGACAACGTGATGTTGTCATGGGAACGTAATTTTTGTTTTATGTCATCATCCGTCATCATCCCAAGTGTAGCGTTGACAAATAGGAAGTATGGAGGTTACAAATAGCTTTACCGCGGCAGTCCCCGAGTGCCACACGTTTTTTTTTCTTTCTTCTAGTGTGTGTGACTTGGCTATCGCATTAGGTTAAGACCTGTGATGGTAGTTTTAAGGCATTTAAATAAATAAATATATTACGATAATGGCGGAATTATGATGATCACCACCTATCCGTATTATTTCTCTGACTTCACTTATAAGTAAAAAATCGCAGGCCGGATAGCACGGCACGCCAGCATCAATGACATCATCCGTCGTGCTCTTGTCACCGCCGGAGTGCCAGCTGTTTTAGAACCCAATGGCTTGGCACGCGACGATGGGAAGAGACCAGACGGAATGACCATAATGCCTTGGAAGGTAGGTAGGCTTTTGGTGTGGGATGCAACGTGTGTTGACACCCTTGCGCCATCCCATCTTCTGAGCACGGCGGGCTGTGCTGGGGCTGCTGCTGCAGGTGCGGAAAACCTCAAACGGCGCAAATACTCCAATCTTATTGGGACTTATATGTTTGAGCCGTTTGGGGTTGAAACACTAGGGCCATGGGGTCCGAGTGCCCACCTTGTTTTTCAAGACATCGCCAAGCGGCTGGTCGACTCTTCACGTGACCAGAGGGCTGGCCTATTCTTTGGTCAAAGAATCAGCATTGCCATACAACGTGGCAATGCTGCCAGCCTTTTGGGCACTTGTCCTATTGACAGCGATACGGACGAATTTTTTGATGCCCTATGATTATTTCCCCGCCCCCCCCCCCCCCTTTTTATATACTTGTACATATTATTATTTTAAGTCTGATAGCTTTTAAATAATGTAAATAAGAGTTTATTTATGTGATAATATTCAACAATTGTTAAAAATTCCTTTAACGATCATACCGACATAAAGCAAGCTGAGACAGGTACTGTTGCCGACATTCTGACATTTCACAGTGAATAACAGTTTGTTTCATCTCCGGAGTCGGATTTGTTTCCGATTACGACGAAATATGAATCACTTACTATATACATATGGGTTTGGATTTTTTTATCTTCATGATGAATTCTTCAAATCAAGATTGATCGAATCCAAGAGAAGCTAAAAATTACACTGATGATCTACTACATATGCTATAATTTTTCTAACTAATACAAGAGCATGAGGTCCTGGGTTCGATTCCCGGGTCGGGCAAAGTGTTATTGGGATTTTCTATCTGAAATTTTTTAGTAACAGCCCGGAGTCTGGATTTGTGCCCGGTTGATGGCAATAGGCTCGCCCCCTATTACAAACATAACTGGCGAAATATGGGTGTACCTGCTACAGGGACACCTCTGCTCAACCCTTCGGGGAAACAAGGCGTGATGTTATGTTTATGTTATATCAAGGTAACTTGTAAAAACTTAGTAAAAGCTAGTCTCCCTTTATTTTTTTCAACTTTTTTAGATTTTTAAGTATTGTTGAGCAGACCAATCCTGTCTGTCTCATGCTCATTTATTCTTTTTAACATGTTAATTTGAATATAATGGCCATCAGTTCCTTTTTCCGTTTGTTTATCTGACCGGCAAAATAACTGGCTTAACACTATATGAATAAAACCTTAATAATACCCGAATTATCACACTTCGTAAAAAAGTGTAATCAACTTAATTCGCAAACTTATACTTAATTATATTATTATATTTATATTAAGAGCAGGTATCTCAAATGTCAGTTGTTGAGACAAAATGTCATACAGCAAGTTTTTAAAGTGAGTCATGAATACGAATATATTTTCAATACTTTTTGCATTCCAACCTTGATCGAGCGAATGCAAACGACTTTTTTGCAAAAGTAAATACAAAACGTCATTAGTTGAAAGGGAAACCGGAAATTTCCATTGATGTGAGGAAACAAAAATATATTATACAAGTTTTAAGGGGTAAGTAACCATTAACCATTACCTAAAGTCCGCGCCAAATTGAATAGCTACATTTTTTTAAATATACCTATACTTGATGCTGGCGCCGCGTCAAAAGGACTTCAATGGTGGCGCGGACTCTAGGGAGTGTTGTTCGGTGAATGAATGAATGAATAAAATAACTCTTTATTGGCTAGAATGTAAATTATTACTCGTTAGTGGGAATTTATAGGGTCTAGGGTATTTGCTTCAAACTACCGACGTTTATAGTGAAAACGTGAGATTGTAACTTAGTTTTTTTTTTACTGCTCAGCACAGTCTGTATTTTTTGAGAATATTTAAGATACAAACTGCGCTGCTTTGACACACCAAAACCGGCCCCGGCTGGCGGCCGCCTCGTCGGTCTCGGGCTCGTTTTAAAGCTCTTACAAACAGGCGCGACACGCGACGTGATACAAAGGCACCGCTCGCCTTTGTGTCGCGCCTGTTTGTAAGAGCCTTGAAACAAAAGTTGTATGACTTACAACGTTATGAAGCCTAACCCAAAACCTTATGAAGGCTAACCCGCCGGCATCGGGCAGCTTTGGTGCGTAGACACCTTAACAGTTTCTTTCAGGCCCTTTGTTTATTTTATTTATTTAACCATTTATGCACACACATGTAAACAGACAAGAAGAAAGGAACAGAAAAATACGTACAAAGGCAATGCTTATTTCTAAAGAAATCTTTTCCAGCATACCTGCGAAAGGAAAGTATATAAAAAGAGATGTAGACAACGTGTGTAACCGTATAAGAGAAAATAAAAAAACATAAATTAAAGAAGAAAAAAAAAACAATTCACTAATTTCAATTTAAACAACATACAATATGAGAATATACTTACATATATACTTCTAAAATAAATATCACTACAATATATTTATTTTAATTACAATGTGATTTAAAATAACTATGCAACTATGACGAGTTGGAAAGATAGTGTTCTTTCACTCTTCGCTTAAATGTTTCAACAGTATGACAGTTTCTAGGTTATTGTAAAAAAAAAAACTCTTCTTATGGTCTAATACAGTTTCCTTTCAAAATCTGGAGATTAATCATAATTTATCACTTAATTTTATCTCTGATATAACCAAGCATAACTTCCATACGAAGATAAAATGCTCCAACAATAAAAATACTGATACCATGTAATGTGAATACCAAACGCCCACACTGGTTTGGAGTAACCTCACATGAATCATGTGACCATTACACGACCATCTCTTGTTTTTAACGTGGAATTCATTAATATTGCTATGGCATATATTTTGTTGTTGCACATAAAGTTTATATAATATAATACTAAATATTATTGGAAGAGTTTTGATCGTGAAGAACTCGTAACCTATGCTTTTACAGATTTCAAGCAGAAAGCAACGGGCTTTCCAGGTTCACTTGCCAAGAACTTCTCGCCTTCCCTTACGGTGGAGCATACGGTGGAGGTCTGCCCGGCTTGAGCGGAGCATCGCCGTGTCCTCGTGGAGGCGATCGGCGGCGGTGATCTCTCGCGTCCGGCCCTGGTTCAGGCCATGATACGGAGCGAGAGGAAATGGCAGGCCGTCACCTGCTTCTGCGAAGCGGTAATGCTCGCGAAGGAGGAGGCGGAACGCGTGAGGGAGAGGCAAATTTCGCGCCCTCACGCCCCTAACCGCCGCAGGAGGAGACGCCCCGGGCGGGAATCGCGAGTCGATTTGCGATTTGGGCTTGCGGACGGTGAGCAATGGGAAGCTCGCCGTCCGATAAGGACCAGGCCCGGGTCGACGACGCGTTGTGTTTCACGCGTGCCTCAAAGAGATGTCAGCAGAATTGACGGGGTCCGCTAGGGCCAATGCCTGCCGGGGCTGCGAATAAGGGCCGAAAGGGACATCGTGGCCCCCGGCAACAGGGCAACCGAAGGAACACAGGTGGGTTTTAGTCAGTAAGAGTCTGACACGCCCTCCCGCTCCACCCAGAGCGGGAGAAGTTATTTGATAATTTCCCACCCAAAAAAAAGGTAGGTACATACGGCTACACATCAAGCTATATATTTCCAGTATAAGCTGACCTCACCTTGTATGGAAATCGTAAACAATGCGAGATCAGCATAAACTGGAAATGTATAGCTTGAAGTGTAGCCGTGTGTACCATCAACATGTTACCTCTTCAGTGCAAGGTTTAGCATGACCTTAGTTAGAGCGGGCTCAGCGATGGTCTGCCTCTTCCACCAGATGAGTAATGAGCCATGCCTAGTGTGCAATACTTTTCATCTGAGGTACCGGCCGCACGTCAGTGACAACAACATGTAAAACTGGACTCGTATTCTATTAAAACTCCTTACTACAGTAACTACCGAATCCAATAACCTATTTATCACCAGTTTTGGCATATTGGAGATAGAAAAGCTTATCTATCTATGGTTTTAACGTCCTAATAATCTGTCAGAGAATAAGGAATCTTACAGTATTGTGGGATGACATTTAATGACAGATAGATTTATATTGTCTACCATCAATAGGGATCTGTCTTTTACTGAGAATAGGTTATTGGGTTCGGCCGTAAGACAAGGTCAAAATTTTACCACCGACAACGCCAACGTGCAGTCGACTGTACAATTACTTAAAACTAGAAACATGCTACATTACGGATAAGGAACCTGAGCAGACTTGCGTTTGGAAATTCATGAGCGTATAATTAGTTCCTTGAAGCTAAGCGGATCTTTGCAAAGCACTCGATGTTTATTTTATTCAGGATCAAGGTAACATTAAGATTGAGTTACGTAAAGACCGAGCTAGTAGTATTTTATCGTTAAAAACCTTTGCTTTAGGTTTGATTGGGTTGGTTGCTCCTCGTAACCACACGGAATCTAGAAGTTGCACACTGGCAGCATCCTGCAGTGCAATACGATGCCTAGATAGTTCTAGTCCAAATTCGACGGACAAGCATGAAAAAATCACGGGCTTGTCAAGCAATTTTGACCGTCTACGGACCCCGTTAAGTCTTGGCGACCGAATTCGGTCGTAATGGGATCGCTTTTTATGTCGAGACTGCAGCCTCAAGTGTCTGTAGAGTTACACTAATGCAATCTTTGTCTAAATGTAGTGCATTGACATAGGCATAGACAATTTTTTTTGAACGAAGTTCTTTATCGTGGCTTGTAAACTTTCAGAGATCGTCGTCACACTAAAAAGTGTTGATACTTGCGACTGTCTTCTTCTAATTCAAAGAGAAAGACAGAGAGAGAGAGAGAATGCCGGCAGAAAAAAACAAAAGAAACAACAAAAGAAAAGAGTAAAGTGATGACAGTGTCATGGGATAAAATTGTACACATCGGCCCGAGTTCACTGCATGCTGGAAAAGGAGAGAGAAAGCGTGAATTTGGTCAAAATTAAAATCCAAGATGGCGGCTCTGAAAATTTTCAAATTTTTCATCATGGGTATCGTTTTCATGGTTTTCGAGGGTGTTAAAGCCGATGGTGGGGTCGAAATGTAAATCCAAGATGGCGGCTGCAAAAATTTTCAAATTTTTCATCATGGGTGTCGATTTCATGGTTTTCCAGGGTGCTAAAGCCGATAGTGAGGTCAAAATGTAAATCCAACATGGCGGCTGTAAACATTTTGTTTTTGTTTTAAATCATAAGTGAGAAAGAACTTCGTTCCTGATGGGGGTCCCCTGACCGCACACGTTTTTTTTTTCATTTATGACGAACATCTCTTGTAATTTTTTGGGCTTCAATTAAAACAAAACAGTTTTCTTTTTATTATTTATTTGCTTGTAGTGACCCGCGCCTGTTAAGCACAGTTTTGATAAGTAAGTTTAATATCAATGTAATATACACATAATAAACCTTCCAGATTTTTTTTTCTAAATGTTGAAGTAAACCGCATCAATTTCCGTTCCGTAGTTTAGATGATCAATGCGGTCACACAGACAGACGAAAAGCGACTTTAATTTATAAATATAGAAGATGCAACTTTTGCTGATACAGAGCCATATTATCTTCTCTCGGGAAAATGTACAAATTAACTATTTATTTATTTATTCTTAAGAAAACTTAAGTCTAATATCTATTTAGTATGTACATGTCACCATAAGATTGTGAGAACCGTTAGTTTATAATCTGTCGGAATTATTTCCGTTAGATTATAAACTGTCGAAAAATTGTGAACTGGGTGAAACTGTCGAAAAATTGTGAACTGGGTTAGGTTAGGTTAGAACTGTGACCAACCGCGCGCGAGCCGAACGAGCGAAGCGAGCGGTGCCGCGGGAGCGGCCGGCGAGCGCTACTTCCAAGTTGCTCGCAGCCAGGCAGGCTATTTAATATTAGCGCAAGGTGCGTTACGTCTTAAGCAAGTTTGATACCAGTTCACAATTTGTCGGTTTCCCATGGAAAGATTATAAACTAGCGAAAAATAATGCGTTAAATTGTAAATGGTTCGTTGCAGTTCACAATTTTCGACAGTTTATAATTTAACGGAAATAATACCGATAGATTATAAACTAACGAATTTCATAATTACACGGTGACATACACATCAAGCCAAATATTTCCAGTATAATAAGCTGACCTCGCGTTGTACGGAAATCCTATACAATGCGAGATCTCTCTCTTTCTTGTTAAAGTTACAAAAGTAGAATTGGTATTTTATTTTTGTTGTCATTTGCCAATGTCGCAACAGTAAAAATTATGCAATATTGTCTTTGGTCCGTGGCCTTGACATCAGCCAATGAACAAAATTATCAAACTTTTATTGGTTGAATACGAGGTTTTTGGCTATTTTTGTATGTGTGTATATTATGTCAATTTTTTTAAATATGCGTTTTGTTTCTTTCTTTTTCTTTTAGATCAGAATAAACTGGAAATGTATAGCTTGATCTGTAGGCGTGTGTACAATAGAGCTTACGATTGCCATTTAAAAGCTTCCACAAATTAAAATATATATGATACAAGTAGACCAATGCCGCCATCACCAAGCAAAAACAAATCTTTTTTTTTCTTGTAGCCTGGTACTATACCTGCTTACACCGCGGCACCGCCATACCAGCAGGGTCTAAGGGTGTTGAAGCTGCTATGAAAGCCGAAGCCAGTAATAAACATGACGACTGTTATTGAGTGGCACGTGCGAGTAACAATGGTGCTTTACGATCTACAATCTTCGCGTATATACGTAAATAACTAAATGGGTAGTTGTCATAGTGCTGAAACTACGGTAGGGCAATTGAGGAAGAAATTGGGATCTGAAAATTGGTTAGATTTGTTCTATATTAGAGAAAAACAAGAATGGTACCTACTTACATTTACATCTTTCACGAGAACTTCTATTTCTCTCACTGTTAAAGAATTCATCATATTCTATTGTTTGAAAATGAGTAATAATAATAATAAACGTTTATTTGGATTCAATAAAATATAGCTTAATACAGTTATATTCAGTATAGTGTATTAAACAGTTTCCTTTCCTATAAACAATGAACTTAATCATGAAGCTATCTGTGTGGGTTAAGTTGTCCGCCCTAAGGGCCTTCTCTTGTACAGTTTGTATTGCAAAAATATTGAATTACTCGTACATTTCCTGGTTCTTCAATCTTTCTGTTAAAACTGTCTCTCTGACCTACGAAAAATAACACAGAATCATAAATGAATAAAAAATGGTATACAACTGCCAAAGGCTAATTTCAAAAACCTCCCACACTTGACATACTTATTCTACCTGTACTTGGCAATAAGTTTATTTCGAGACAAAGCACATGGAATGTAAGGATTTGATTGCAAGTCGGTTTACAGTCAATTGTTTGTTTTTCGACATCGATTCGGTCGGCCGAAGTTTGTAGTTGTGTTTTTGCTCTTTATAAGGACTTATTTGAGTAAAAGTAGGTACATCGGTATACATAAACTCTGCAGACTTGATTTAATAAAAAGAAATAATAAGTTTTTCGATGATATTTTTTTTTTGTAAAGTATACCTGACGGATAGTAATATAACACGATAAAAAAAACATAACTGATTTTCTAAACTCATACCTACTTAAAGTTACATAACCTTCTCTCGTCGATCAATAAAAAAACATAAATTCATATTTTCTTTCGTTTTATATCATGTTTAGATACCAATGCCCGCTTCATCTGCGGAGTTTTGCTAGCTAAATTAATTTGACCTTGTAAAAAAGGGTCACATAGAGGATTGCGTTTTTATCGCCTGCAAGCGTGACTGTGAAGGCATATTTTGGTTATTGATCAAACTCGTAAGTTTTTGTTGATTTAAAACAGTTGGGAATATTTGTGTTTAAAATTAACCTATTTGATCAATATAAATAAAAAATAAAAGTTATAAAAACTAAACTAAACCCAACTACGACAAAAAGTCAACTAAAAGGTATAAATAAGTAAACAAGACGTCATTGGCAGACAAATTAAAAATCCGGAGGGCATAAATCGAACAGATTACATGTGACTTAACGATACCTCATTGGTCAAATTATGATAAGTAGTTTAGTAGTTATGAGGTAACAGATAAACATGCATACAAGCAGGGATAAAATGGCAATGGGTGACTTGCACACTGAATAATGGGCCCCCGGAAACTATCGCTAGTACATAGTGACGTAGCGACAAGGGGGCAACACTTCCTGAGGTGCTTGAGGAGTGAAGAGGTACCTATTCCACGGCTATCAGGACAATTCTGGAAGAACGGTCAGACCAGCATCTTACTAGAATACTTCCTTCCTCCGAGCACGTTTGCTTTATTTCTTTATTCTGTTTATTATTAAAATTATTTGTGTTTTTTTTTATATTTTGAAATAAGTAAGTAGTAGAAAAATATTGGCGCTCTTAATTTTGTGAAAAGCGACTATGAAGTTTGAAAATTAAAATGACTTATTCTTTTATTTCTGAATGCTTATTGCTTATTAATTTATTGATGCCATTCGTGAGGCCTTAACCACTGGACCATCACGACCTACCTTCCATAAGACAGTCGAACGCCTAAGGTCATTTGTAAATCATGATTTAAACCCATAGGATTTGTTCTATGGGAACATTTTAATACGTAGGTTCTCCTATAGTAGCCAGTAGCCAATTTATCAATTTACCTAGTAGCCAATAGCTTGTTTTACACAGATTGCTATAAAGAATACAAGTTTTTCTAATATAAAAAATCAAATTAACTTTTGCTCGACTTTTAAATCTAGATTAAAATATCGATAGAGTCAGTTCCCTACATCAAGTAAAAAAAACCGGTCAAGAGCGAGCCAGGCTCGCGCACCGAGGGTTCCGTACCATTTTAAATTTTCATCGGCGAGGCCTTTATTCGTCAGAGAATTTTAACACTGCATACTGCCGTGTAGAATATTGCAGTTTTAGGTCAGCGCCATCTCTTGACCGATAAACACTAAATTGAGAATGTGCAAATAGCGCTCTTTCATGAAACCCCACATGCCCTAGTAGCCCCACTTCGAATTTTTAAGACACCCGTTCAGAACACGTTGCAAAAAAAAAAACCTATTTTTATTTCTTTCTTAATTGTAAAATAGTCTGGCAAACGTCATCTAAAACCATTCCAATTTTGAATTTGATAGCATTAGTAGTTCTTGAGATATCCAGCTGTGACAGACAGACGGACAAACAGACTGAGTCGCACCATAAGGGTTCCTTTTTACCATTTTGGTACGGAACCTTAATTACAAGGCACGCTAACTGCGGAGTTAGTTGCATACTATGTATTAATAGTTATTCATTCAGATTTAAATTACGATACCATACATCTTAACGTTAGGCTCAATACACTTATGCAAAAAATTACATCCCGTGTGAAATGATGTCGGTTCAATGAGAGCTAGGCTAATCTATGCTATATTTCATGTAAAATATCGTACTGGGAGTCTATGTGTTGTAAAATATCGTACTGGGAGTCTATTTATGTGGTAATTTTGAGGAAAAAAGAAAAACAAATTCGCCACTTTTTTTTTATGGGGAATTTTACCGGGTTATTATCTACAGAATAACAGCGCTGAGACATTTATTTTTTAAATGTCGCAGCATATGCTGAGATAGGAGCCTTTTGGCCTCGTACAGGACTTTCTGTTTTCGGTTTTTTACCTTGTTTTTTATTTTTTCTTTTATTTTTTATTAATGTTTTTTTTATTAGTGTTTAGTTTAATTTTTTATTCCTTGTGCGAGTCTCAATAAATACTTTTTCTATACTTTACATGGGACCCGGGCAGCCGTCGTTTTGCGCGTGTCTACAAGTAATAACTTATGACCCCTGTTGAAAATTTGCAAATTTTTAACGGATTTGGGGAAATTTTGGTACTAAAATATATATTTTTTATTTTTCAATAATAATAAGACTTTTTATTACCTTTTGGTAATGTTATTGCAGTACCAATGTGCGTGCCCCTTTCGGATCGGACAAGGTTTTTTCTTATTGTATTATTACAATGTGAAGACAACAATATACAATCAATGAAAACATTGGTAATACTAAATGCGTACCTAAGAGTATTTTGGAAATCGAAACTAATATATAAATCCTAACGAGGACATCGAAATAAAAAAACGTGTGGCACTCGGGGACTGCCGCGGTAAAGCTATTGCATAGCATTTGTAACCTCCATACTTCCTATTTGTCAACGCTACACTTGGGATGATGACGTGATGACATAAAACAAAAATTACGTTCCCATGACAACATCACATTGTCACGGGAACCGTCATTACATGGTAGGCGGGGTGTTAGGTTTTATTTTCATTACGTTACGGAATTTCTAGATTCGGTCGCCGCGCTCAAAGCCCGCGATAAAAGCTATGCAATAACTTAAAAAGAATTTTCTCAAACAAACTATGTAGTTAGTAAGTGTGGCCCGACTATGGATTTTGCTGTCAGCCAACTAGCTTTTGTGAATAAACTCAATCTGCCTGCCTTTTCCCAACTATGTTGGGGTCGGCTTCCAGTCTAACCAGATGCAGCTGAATACCAGTATTTTACATGGAGCGACTGCCTATCAGACCTCCACAACCCAGTAACTGAGTAATACGATACCTCTTGATAAGTACTTTTTGGGCTTCTGACATCGAGATTTATGTACTAACGTTAGTACTTATATCTCGATGGCTTCTGACGACACGTAACGACTGTCAAAGATCCACTAATGACAGTCATGAAAAAATGGTCACCCATCCACGGACCAACCCCGGCAAGCGTATATTAACCTGATGGATCGAGACGTATGGCTGTTATTACTTAGCCACAAGCTCCTCTTATAGTGAATAAATTATCCTTACATATTATAAAACAAAGTCCCCCGCCGCGTCTGTCTGTCTGTCTGAACGCGATAAATTCAAAAACTACCGAACGGTTTTTCAAACGGTTTTCACCAATGGACGGACTGATTCATCCGGAAGGTTTTAGTGTAAATTGAAAATTGACGATTATTGTTGAAGAAGTCGGAAAAATTATGCCGATTGGGAGCTTTACTGGCGTGCGCTGCCTGAATCGAAAAAGATACATCAAATTTATGTTCTACGGTATTGTTCATCTTAAAAAGTTCAACAAAAAAGTCTGAGATGGCATAATGTCTATCTTCTAAGGAAGACCCACAATAACCATTTTTATCTTTCAGAATTTGATAAAACTTTAATTGTTATTTCCGAAGCTTATTTGACCGGTATAGTATTAATCCTTATCCAAAAAAAATAAGTTACTTAAATTGGGCATTTAATTTAGATTAAAATATGCCTTCAAATCATATAATTTAAATGAATAGTTTAAAATATATCACAGTTTTAAAATTACGCGGAGCAACGCGGGCGCAGCGGTAGGAGTCAATGACGTTTTCCTCTGTTAATAGGTATAAAATCTCGGTAGTATGTTCCCGTGGGATATTTTGACATCCACGCGGGCGAAGCCGGGGGCAAAAGCTAGTTGGATATATTTGTTTCAATTTTGGTATGCAGACTGGGAACTTCATTAGATATACGCAGTTTAATTTAGTGTCGTATCCACCCTGTAGGTATATAGCTATACAAAGCTAGAGTTTATTACTATAAATTATTAGTTTGTCTAATTAACACACTACCTAATTATTGTAGAGTTGATTCCATCATTTCTTTATGTTAATATTTATAAACATGGCGCTTTCCAGTGCATTTTTTGCATACATTTTTGGCCTAGCTTTAAACAATTATTCAAAAGTTAAGGACGCCTAGTGTTTAATTTTCTTCCTCCAATCTCTCTGACATCCTATACTATTAAACGGGCAATATTTGTATATTTGTTTGTATATATATTTGTACTCACGTTCTCGAAATCGACTCTAACAATTTCGATGAAAGTTACAATATAGGGGTTTACGGGGGCGAAAAATCGATCTAGCTAGGTCTCATAAATAGGAAAATTAGTTTTCTCCCTATGCTTACCCGAGCAGAGCTCGGTCGCCCAGATACTTATTATTAAGTTGCGAAGTAAGATAAGCGCCTGTAGTTATTTTAGCCATTCAATTCTCTTACCCGCGTTGATATGCCTTGCATTTTTGCCACCAGAGATAACAGCTTTAAATAGATTTAGGTGTAGGAGGTGGACACAATGTAAATTGTTTATGAATAAATGAAATTAATGAAGGTCATTAAATTACCACGGAACAAAAGCGTCCAAATTAAGGCTTGTGCAGACCAGCGCGACTTGTCGCGCGACACAAAGGCACCGCTCGTCGCGCGACGAGCGGTACCTTTGTGTCGCGTCGCGTGTCGCGCTGGTCTGCACGAGCCTTTATAGCTCGATCGCTCTTTGAAATATTGCAGTGTTTTCTAAAGCCTTAGGTAAGTCACTATCATCGACTTCATAACATATTATCGCCAATTCCTATATATACGGAACGTTATTGGTTACAAATTAAGACTCTTGTATCTTTACCAATAATGGAGCAAAGAACTCAAAGTTTTGCATAGTAGACCCTCCAATATGGAAGTAGCTATCACAGGTAAAATTAGCTAAGGTACTAATGTATTTATATGCCCAGTTTGGCAATAAAATAATCTACCACTGGTAAGCAAAACGATTCGTTTTCTGTTTATAGGAACCGAGCATTAGCCGAGCCCGAAAATACTGCTGAACATCGATTTCCCTTGATCATCGCCAAACTGTTTTGCGCTTCCAACATCCATAGTAAAGCCCTATTTCCCACTCGAACTATAATAATAATAAAGCCTCTTTTATTCCTTAATTAAAAAATAAACTAAGTATAACAAAAAAAAAGTAAATAATAAATAAAATTGAGGAAATTAATTAAGAACCCCTCTTTGGGTAAAGGCCTCCTCCCTTTCTTGCCACTCTCTTCTGTCCTGTGCTCTGCAGGCCAATTCTGGCCCGCTGCCTGTCCTATTTCGTCGACCCATCTTTCTCTGGGGCGTCCCTGTCGCCGTTTTCCTTTTGGGCCTGCCCACATGGTGGTTCTTGAGCGTGCTACGTGCCCTGCCCATTTCCACTTCAGTTTCTGCGAATGTTGTAGGGCGTCTATCACTTTTGTCTTCTCGCGAATGGTGGTGGTTTTTCGTTTATGCTGCTTAATATGATTCTTTCCATAGCGTGCTGACATGTTTGTATTTTATTTATGTTTTTTTTGTTGAAGTTCCATGTTTGGCAGGCGTATGTAAGGAGTCCATAACTTTCTTTTTCAGATGTAGTGCTGGCAGTTGTCCTTTTAGGACTTCTTTATGACTCCAGAACTAATTCCATGTCATGGACACTCGTCTACTGATTTCGTCTTCGTTCGAACTACTTATATTTTATTTTTGAATATTTCACACATCTGTTTTTTTATTACCTTTATTTCATTATTTACATAAAAATTTTATTTTTAAATATTAGAATAAAATAATATAAAACATTTTAATATATAAAAAATAGTAGCCCCACCGGCATCGGGAACAGGGTCCAAGCTGCCGGTGGTCAGAGCTCTAGAGAGAGGAACCTCCTCACTATGCGTGCCGTGTCTAGGAGTACTGCTTTCTGAATCATGCCCTTGACCCAGCTGCCTAACGAGAGCCTCCTTAGGTGTTAGTCGAGGCTTATGTTATTTTATTTATTATTCTGTATCTATCTATCCGTGACATCACTGCAGGCCCTATCAGAATACCAGCGCTGCGACATTTATTTTTAAATGTCGCAGCATCATGCTGAGATAGGAGCTTTTTGGCCTCGTACAGGAGTTTCTGTTTTTATTTTAATTTTACTTTATTTTTGTTTTTATTGAGTGTGTTTTATTTTAATTTGTGATTTCCTGCGCGAGTCACAATAAATACTTTTTCTTTCTATGTCATAGCTCGTTACTATTTTATCATTAGCTTACATTGGAATACCTGTA
Source organism: Agrochola litura (assembly GCA_949152395.1). Lineage (NCBI taxonomy): Eukaryota > Metazoa > Arthropoda > Insecta > Lepidoptera > Noctuidae > Agrochola > Agrochola litura. The sequence goes on from OX424512.1 coordinate 1,986,864, forward strand.
TTACTCAGTCAATAACCAGTCATTTATCGATCTAGTTTAATTAAAATCTGCAGCAGATGGTGTAGTTCAGCCATTCATCATTGAGATAGGGACTGATTGCCGGTACTGTTGTGTTGCTATGTTTATTGTACGGATGTCTGAGAAAAATAGTACCTAAGTAATTGAATGAATGAAATGTCCTTTTTGTTAGGATAACCCTCACTTTTCTATAGGTACCTAACTTGCTTTTGCCTGCTGCTTCGCGCCGCATGGAGGTCCAAATTATCCCACGGGAACGTACTACCTGAATAAAAAATATCCGATGTGTCAAAAATCATCAAAATCCGTCCAGCCGTTAAGGCGTAAAAAGGCAACAGACAGACAAACAGAGTTACTTTCGCATATACTTATAATATGATAAGAATGGATACATATGCATGTGGATTACTATAACATGTTAGATTTGAAATCGTTCGACGGCTAAAGAGTTCAGCGTATCCAAATGTTTGATGAGCCAGGACACAGGTTAAAAAAAGATTCATAAACAAATGTTGCAATATTTAGGTATAGCCCGGGTCGACGGCGCGTTATGTTCCACGCGCGCCTCGAAGAGATGTCAGCAGAATTGACGGGGTCCGCTAGGGCCAATGCCTGCCGGGGTTACGAATAAGGCCGAAAGGGATATCTTGGCCCCCGGCAACATAGCAACTGAAGGAACACGGGTGGGTTTTAGTCAGTAAGAGTCTGACACGCTCTCCCGCTCCACCCAGAGCGGGAGAAGTTATTTGATAATTGCCCACTCAAAAAATAAAACGTGTGGCACTCGGGGACTGCCGCAGTAAAGCTATTGCATAGCATTTGTAACCTCCATACTTCCTATTTGTCAACGCTACACTTGGGATGATGACGTGATGACATAAAACAAAAATTACGTTCCCATGACAACATCACGTTGTCATGGGAACCGTCATTACATGGTAGGCGGATTGGGGGGTGTTAGGTTTTTTTCGTTACGTTACGGAATTTCTTGATTCGGTCGCCGCGCTCAAAGTTCGTGATAAAAGCTATGCAATAGCTTAAAAAAAGTGTCCTTTCTCTTTCAAAAGAAAATATGAATTATAAAAGATAGGTTAACAAATGCACAGGTTTTCGGTTGACGGTGAAGATAGAGTTAGATGCTAAAGTCAAGACTGAAAGAGCATAATATTTATTTTGGAACAATTAGAAGTTCATTAGTAAAAGTAGCACCGAACAAAGTCAATTCATAACGGCACTGCATAGTCACACAACATTATGCTCTCTACAAACATAGGTATACCAGAATTAATATAAACAGAGTTTATTTCTGACCGACTACGTGGCGGTCAGCATCCTAACCTTAGAGCATTGAACTTAACCGACTGCGTCAAATGGAGTGATGTGTTTGTTTGAACACGTAATTTATGGCTCAATATATGTTTAAAAAGGTTTGGGGATGAGTAATTTGCGATTTAATAGTGTTATCGGTTTGCCAGTTGTGATGATGCAAGATGGAATATCTCGTTTTTGTTGTGACTTGTTGGTAAACAAATCGACAGGCCGTTCATTGGAATTGGTTACTAAAACCATCAGTAAAAAAATTACGCCTTAAACCGTCAGTAAAAAAAATGTGTTGCTTATCTCAGACCCCGTTCTATTGGTTCACAGTTATTTTGTTTGGTGGCAGACATAGAGTCCGCGCCTCCATTGAAGTCCATTTGACACGGCGCTGTGGCATGTCAATGTCATGAATTTTCTGATTCTTAATTTGCTAGAACAAAATGACAGACACGGTCGACCTTTTTTTAAAAAAGATAACCCGATATATAACTAATAATCAGAGACGGCACGACAATAGTGAAGGTTCTCCTGCAGAGAATGATTCAGTGGTTCTTGGTGAGAGTCACTCGGTAACTAGATTATTTTTATGTCGTCACAAAATGTCATTTTAATCTAGCAAATTAAAAAAAACACCCAAGTGCGTGTCGGACCACGCACAATGAAGGGTTCCGTTGTTAGGATGAATATTTATCCCAAATACAAACTTAACATTGTAGTTGAAAAACATGAATACATCGATATACGTCACGGTCAATTCTCCAACTGCAAATCGCAAAAAATAATATTTTTTGTGTTAAAACCACAAATAAACAATTTTCGGACTTTTCCTTTATATGTGCTGTGAGACCTTGCTTCCTGCCTTTCATGATTCTAGGTCAACGGGAAGTACCCTGTAGGTTTTGATTTATTTGCGAGGATCAAAATATGTCGCATAAATGGCCGTAATTTTTATAAGCTTGATTTTTTTAGAGCTCCATGGGACCATAAACCTACGTATTTGATATTAATTTCAACTTGATACCTCCACGTGTTTCTGAGATAAAGAGTCTTGAAAGACTGACAGACGGACAACGAAGTGATTCTATAAGGGTTCCGTTTTTTCCTTTTGAAGTACGGAACCCTAAAAATCAGAGTAAAGGTTGATTTAGTAGTCGCGACTTCTGGCTGAGGTTGGGTCAATTGGGTCCCGGTTTCGATGTCTGTGTAACTTTGTTTAGTCAATCCTTGCATCTACTACATTACTTAGTACATTATGTAAATGTTCTGGTCTATAATGAATAAATGATTAATAAACTCTATGGCACTGTGGGCTTGGTCTAAATGTCATAACAGCCAGCGGACAAGGCCAAACTGCATTTCTATTAGAATTCCACATTATGCTATAAATCTGAGTCTAGATTCTAGACTCGTTTCAGTTGTTACCTAACAACTAGTTTGCTAATGTCACTATGAATTAATAATAATATTATTAGGTACAGTCAGATACCTTAAGTTTATTCTATTCAATTTTAGGGTTGACCTCAAAATCAAAAAACGGAACCTTTTTAGGATCATTTCGTTGTCCGTCTGTCAGTCAGTCACGACCCTTTTTCTCAGGAACGCGTGAAGGTATCAAGTTGAAATTAATATAAAATACGTAAGTCTTGGAGCGCAAAAAAATCAAGATTCTAAATCAACGCAAAAAAATACGCCTATTTTCCCTAGAATCATGAAATTTGGCAGGAAAGGAAGCCGTGTGTACTGTGAGACCTTGCGTCTCACAGTACACACGGCTACACATCAAGCTATACATTTCCAGTATAAGCTGACCTCGCATTGTATGGAAATCCTATACGATGCGAGATCAGCATAAACTGGAAATGTATAGCTTGATGTGTAGCCGTGTGTACATGTAAAGCATAATGCATTTAGTAAAAAACTGTTATTTTGACATTACGAACAGACACTTCAATTTTATTTATTTATTTTAATTTAATTTATCGTCGGTTATTTAAAAAAAAAATCTGCTGTTCCATACATTTTGACCGCGTAGGTATTGCACTTTTCTATGGAAAAATTTCAACGCAGGGGTTTCAGAATCATGTACTGAATCCACAGTAACAGTTTTCGCGTCGATGTCCCTGCCACCCTGTATAATATACCTATGTATGTATAAATTGATAAAATTCTATTGAGATGTCAAAACGTCATACAATTTTTTCTGACAGCTTCGCGCACAGATTACATAAGCCGGTGGCGCGCGAGTCCATGCCATAGGTCCATGCCGACATGTCTATGATGCCGACTGAGCGGAATGTTGCCATTACAAATATTGTATTTTATATTGTATTTTATTTTTATATCATTTAAATATCTCATTAAATGCTGTATCGGTCGACGTCATAACGTCAATGCCGGCTGTCAATTTTTATAAATATTGCCAATTTCAAATTTTTGTTCATAATCTGTTTTCTTACTAGTCATTTATTATTGTCAACATCCGTTCCGTTTCGTAGTTTTATGAGATCAACGCAGTCATACGATTTTGCCTTTGAAGGTACATACCTACCTTCTTACGTTAAAAAGATGATAGTTTAATTTAAGTAGTTATTATGACACAGATATTGGGTATTTATTCACAACACAACACACACACATGTATGTCACTACAGTATATTTGATTTTGTGAGCAATTTTTTATATTATCCTCTAATTTATTAAAGCGGACACACACTTCCCTGTTTATTATTCTAGCGTATGGCACTCGTGGGTTGCAGCTGAAAATCAGCGTCAGGTGGTACACTTTGTGTTGTCATCTGACAATATGCTGAGCTGAGGCCCTTTTGGCATTATAATCATTGTTTTCTGTTTTTTATAGCTATAAGGTGTATTTTTTCTGCAGTAATGCCAATAAACGCATTTTTCTTTCTTTCTTTCTTTCTTTCTTTCAGATGTTTAAGTGTATAGATATAAAAAAGTTGGTGATTTTATTGAACTCAGGACTATTTTTCCCACTCAAATTCACTCGGTCTTCTTGGGTCATAAGTCTGATTTGATAAATCGATCATAATATTTTTATTCGGAAAAACAGTTTTGAATAAACATAATTAATTACTCGTGACAGACAGACATAAAGTACCTAAGCACAAAGGAATGCTTATGACACACAATATGTTTCCTGTCATAATATTTGTGTTATTGCAAAAATGTAATATATGGGGTAATTGAATAGTCGATCTCATTTGGCAATTCTCTTCAGTGCAACAATTTATTTATGTATTGAAGATGTTAAAGCTTTGTTTTTTGGAGTACTGGCCCATACGTTTTTTGGAATGGAGTTCCTTGACGTGGCTTGTGGTAGGAGTCGACTGGTAGAAATCGTCACGTAAGGTAAAATCCCTATGCCTCCTCCATGCGACTTTCTCTCTCTCTCTGTCTCTTTCTGTTATATACGAGGATGTCTGCGTGCGAGTATCGCTTATGCTGGGGCCGCATCTGCGTCTATCGTGACAAAGCAATGCGTGCCAAAGCTTCGTATGTTTTGCTCGCTAAAATGTTATGGCGCTAATGTGGTGGTCACATTAGCGGCTTCATAATTTTAACGAATTATCGTGCTATAATCCAAGATGGCTCTCCATTATTTCGATAGAGCTTCTACGCAGTCTGGAAATAACAGGCGAAATGACCAACGCTAGTTGGATCACGCGCCATGCTTATTATGTACTGCCACCCGGGAGATAAGTGCTATGCAGCGCGAACTATCGCGATGATAACCAATAATGGTTGTCAAATCTGCGTGTATTGTCTCACTGTGCGAAGATTCGTCACGATAGACGCAAATGCGGCCCCAGCATTAAGGAACTTCGCACACGTTTTTTTTTCTATTTTAGTTAATCTGGAAGCTAACCCCAAAATAGTGGGGAATAGGCTACATAGATCGATTGATGTTTTTTTCGTGGCTTACTTGGGCACAAATACTTCACTGACTCATCAACTCCTTTATGTATAACTTCCCAGATTACAGTTATTTTAAAACGTTGTTTACAAACTGCACTGACGCATTAAGAAATCACGTTTTCATTCACATTTTAATTTACAGATAATTGTAAACAAATGCGCATATGACTCCGTTCATAATATTATTTTGTAAAACCACAGGAAACAGACGGTTTGTGTGTAAATAACATTGTATTGGGGGCGATTCAACAAGATTTGTTATTGTTTTTATTTTTAACATGTTTTTCATCAGGATAGAGGTCAGGAGTTATCTTATTGAAAACCTGGCTTATTTCATGTAAGACATTGGTCGTGACCTTTATCCAAAAGTGCTGGTTTTCAAGTTTATTTCATTGCTTTAAAAAAAAAGAATGACATGTATACAGGAATCTACCTATAATTCTTCTAGATGGTCCGACGACCGTAAGAAGGTTACTGGGACAGATTAGATGCGGAAGGCGGAGGACAGAGTTTTGTAGAGTAGAGTAACAATTTCCTTAAACAAATATTTCCCTGACTGTACCTACCGCCCGGCGCCCACTAAAAATGTAAAGGTACCATTCCGTACCCGACCGCAGGAGGCAACTGCAGGCGTAGCTAGCGACACGTCGTTGGCAGCTACGGGCGAGTGACAAGCGACACATGCAGCCCGACCAAATACTAGTAGTGCCGCCAACGCTCGAGCGATAGTCACGTTTTTCTATCTTCTATCTACCACCGACTGGAATACGGGCACTTGCCGCCTGCGGTCGGGTTCGGACTCATGACTGCGGCGACACGTCGACTGTAGTTACCTCCTGCGGTCGGGTACGGAATGGCACCTTAGGGCGCCATCTCCACGGGCGATGATAGTCAAGCCATACCGTCAAATTATCGCTGCGATGATGGATATGATGACCATTCGTCACATTCGCTATTTCATCGCTATCCCTAATAGGTCACATTCACTAATATGTCACTTTGTGCATCTGGTCAGTTTTCTCATCGCCGTGTGAACATTGGTTCATAGAGTTTCTATTGAATTTGGTCACGACGAGATTATCGCCGCGATTCTCTCGCTGTGGAGATGGTGCCTAAGTGATCAAACAAAAAAAAAACATGACTAAGAACACAAACTACAAACTTATTACCTCATAAAATAGGAATGTTTAGAGGACATTTACGAGACAACCTAGTGGCTAGTATGCAAATACATTATCAGAAATAATTTGTATAAATTCTAATGTGCATTAATAGATAAAATGGAAGCAGTTACATTAACCGACGATCATCACCATTTCGTATGTTATTGCCATCGTTAAACGTTTAGTAGACACTTTGATATAAAATACTTTTGATTATCTGTACCAGTGTAGATTGTTAAGGCGACGATAAATGATTTTATACTGAAGATCACGTCTAAACGAGTAGTGTTAATGATTTGGAAAAAATATATGTCAAATTAGAGCACTTTCTTAATAACTTAATATATGAATATTTTAGATTATGTTTATATTACACAGTGAAATTAATATGTAAAGTTTTGTCTAACGCGGATAGAAAACTGAGAATCATGCAAAATCTATCAAGCGTATTCTGAAACCTTTTAAAGATAATTTAATTATTGATATTTCAGTATACTATACGTCTTTTATTAAAATACAAATACCTTTTATTTTATGTATAATAAATTAATAATGCGTCTTATTTGGGACCGCGCTCCTTGATGGGCGAGTCCTATTACTGGCTGGACGTACGATGCGTTGCTTGGATTTAGTACAGAACACGCAAGCTAACCATACTCAAGGCATATATCTGCGTCTTAAGGCGAAAGCGTTAGGGTAGCCATCCGCCAGGTGTGTTGGATCATTTGGTTCCCTATAAAATGGTTGAGCTGGATGGTGCTGATCCACGCGTCATGTTCGTGAACGGGCGCCGTCAGTTGAGACTGGTCATCTCTTATCTGCCAGGGCTTATTTTTAATCTTATAGTTTCAATTGCTTTGATAATTTTTTGTACGTTGCTCTCACATATAAAAGCAACAAGAATAATGTACCCAGGATTTTGTAATATCTATTATTTTTAGTTATTATTTTTAGTTTCTTGCCCGTTCTTCTCCGTAGAGATCTACGTTTTGGAATGAGCAACTAGCTTCAACTTTCTGACTAACTGACCGATTCTTTGACAATTCAAAAGTGCCTGTAAATGGTTTAATTGAAATAAATACTTTGAGTTTGAGTTTGACATCAAAAGTACAATGTTCTTAAGTTTTTTCCTATTTGTAGCTCAGTATCAGCGGGGTCAACAGTGATGGCCCAGTGTAACGACCGCGACTTACGACTTGTAGGTCGTAGGTTCGAACCCTGACAGGCGTTTTATTTTGTGTCAATTATTTCATCACCACTGCTCTCAAAAGTGTGAAGGCGAACATCGTGAAGAAACATCGTGAAGAAACCATGTTCTAGAACCAAAAATTCGAAGACGTGTGACATCTACCTACCAACCCGCACTGGGCCCGCGTGGTAGATTACGGCTCACTCCCGCTTACGGAGAGGAGGCCTGTGTCCCAGCAGTGGGAACATTATAGACACACTAACAACTGCAATGTCTTTAATTTTGTCAATGCGAAACATTCATTGCGTTGTGTACGTTGTCAAACAGACGATTTTTTTTTGCTGGGGTGTTTGTTGCGCCGCTTCTTCTTCCCAGCTAAAGCACAAGGAAGTGGTGAAGGGTGGGCGTTTTGGGGGACTGTCTTATGTAATTTTGTCGTTCGAGGAGTGCTGATTGTCAGCCTAGTTTGACTTGTGATTTTTTCAAACACGAAGGAATTACGATTTTCTTTCAACATCCTTTAGATTGTAAAATAAACTGTGTTACGCGATTAGGGTGCAGGTTGTTTGGTCATATAAAATTAGACGTGCCCGTAACAGATATGAATTTATCGAAGTGTAGCGGTTACACCGCCACATACGAACTACGCATCATAGACATGACGTCACACAAATCCTGCATCGCGCAGTTAGAGTCTACTCTCGACTAGCTACCATACCTATCGGGTCGCGACGCGCTTTGTATTTCATTTAGTTTGCTATTGTAATCGCTTTGTTTTGCTTGTAATTAATCTAGTAATATAATTTAATAATCATAATAATATTCTTCATTTATTCTCTCCGCTATACTCATTTTCTCGTTCACTCACCCTTTCGCTCGCTTCATTCTAATCTAATCGGGTTCGATTCCCGACTCAAGGAGAATTGGTCAACTCGACCAATTTCGACATTGGTGACCCCGACGTGATTACGCCTTCAAGACTGAAGACTCCAAGACGCCAGGCAGTCCAGAACACAGGTGGAACAAGAAGAACGAAGTTTGGAAACCTTTGTGTGTGTTTTTCCGTGACGGACACAACAACCGTCTGGTCGGAGGATCCTCCCTTTTCTATGGTGGATGAGTGAACTTTACACCCTGTTCCTCATACCCCTATAGAAGTATAGTCATTTTAAAATCACCAATACAACTCTCTAATGACTATTTCACGACATTTGAGGCCAACTTTTTCCAACTTTTTGAAGTGAAAACTTCTTTAGGCGCGTTGGGCATTTTTGAGATGGGAAAAACAATTGAACTCGCGACACCGTTAACGACACTTCATTTTAGTAAACGCAATTGTGCTCTTTATTTATATTACCTTATGGATCAATGTTCTGTGCAAGTATTTTTACTTTAAAGGTTTTGGAAGTTTTTTTTTTTGTAAACGCGATTGTGCTCTTTATTTAGATAAGGTCACGGACCAATGTTCTGTACAAGTATTTTTCTTACACTAAGGCGATCTTGTTGAAGTTTTCACTTCTGTCGGCACTCCTGGAGTGCCACTGTTTTTTTATTACCATACAATCTGTTACTTACCTCATATTGAAAGAAAAGTAAAATTTTCTGAATTTCGCGAGCCAATTTAGCGTATCCGCCTTAAAGAGAAATGTTGTTGGTGAGTTGGTGTACATATTATGTGGACTCAACGTAAGTCTTGTTCGTTTTGTTCAAACAGAGTTTATGTAATGCCATTGGTATTTCTCAGCTATGTTGTTCTTTTAATTTGTATTTTAATCAACTGGAATCAAGTTTGTAATATTAAGTAGATTTATTGCATGGAATGACAGTTACAGTTTTTTGCTTGACCTGGAATGTGACATTATATTGCTAGATTTGACAAAGAAACACTTTTAGTATTTCGATGATCCAGAGGGACAAGAGAAGTGTCAATGATAAATGATAAATGATTTTATTTCTGTAAGTAGGTTTGTACGAACACTTTTACACGTCAATCATATTTTAAAACTAGATGAGGTCGGCGTTTCCTATCTGACTACTCTGAAAAGAAAGGCCGAAACAAACTCAGAGGTCTCAGTCTCTTTTAAAGTCCAGACATAATCTTGGTCAGATCATGTGAAGGCCATGTGGATTGGTGTCTGAAGTGGTCTTTTGAGGAAAGCACCACACAGATTGAGAGGGCCTGTCCAGCAGTGCACGCATTTGTCAGATATCGTGCAGCTTAACTCAGAATTTAAGGAGCTCAACGATTCGACGAACAATACCAAAAAAAGGACATTGGGGGACAATCGAATCGAATCAATTTATTTAATTTAAGTATAGACACACACACATTGCAGTATACAACTGATTTACATCCGTCACCTCACACTTCAGGTTCAGTTGAAAACCACCGTCAGGCACTAGCTGTCTGGCATTTTGCTGAACTGGCCCTATTTGGCGCAGCCGCGAGGCACACTTTTCTGTTAAATTGTTATTTTACATTTTGTTTTTTGTTTCTTTTTTAATTTTTTACTTGTGTTATAATTATGTTGTATTGTGTGCCTTTTTGTCTGTGCTAAATAAATGTATTTTCTTTTTTTAATCATTTTCAAAGCGTTTCGTAATATTTTACAACGACTTGCAACAGTATTGGCATATTTAAGCTTTTCGGTAGCTTTTTTTTTCACGTTTGCACCATCATTATCGCCGATAGAATCAGTTTCAAATTGTATAATTACGTACGTAAGATCAAATGGTACTGTCTACAGATAATTTTAATTAGACAAGCCATTTTATTACCTGCATCTGAACCAAGAGAGCTGATCTATAAATAAATACTTTTCGACAGCAAATAACAAGATAACACAAATTGCTCTTATCTATTCAAGATCACCACCTAATCGCACATCACACTCTATTAACCGATACAGCAATATCAAATATCACCATAACGGTGCGCCAGCGCAATGCCGTCACTTCGGGGTACTTCGGGGCCGGTTGGGTACGCTCGGGTGACCCGTCCGATTAATTGTCACTGATCAGCTGATAAATAGTGCGACTCTAATTGTTTGAACTTGAATTTGATGTATAAAGGCTTGTATGCACAGACGAACAAAACATGATGAACATGAATATCTAACATGGAACTGTAGCGGTTACACCGCCACATACGAACTACGCATCAGAAAGACATGACGTCACACAAATCCTACATCGCGCAATTAGAGTTTACCGCGTGATCGACATATATACAAGAACCTGACTTCTACCATAGGGCAGGTGCCCACCAGACACGACACCCGTCTGGTCGGAGGATCCTCCCTTTTCTATAGAGGATGAGTGAACTTTACACCCTGGTCCTCATACCACTAAAAAACATTATGGTTCGTACGTGTGGACGTAAATTAGCAAAGCGAACACGAACACAGTTTGATTTCGATATGTGTTAAGACGCAGATATTATGACAGTAGCCTTGAGTGGTTAGCTTGCGTGTTCTGTACCTACTGAGCTCACACAAAGCGTCGTACGTCCAGCCAGTAATAGGACTCGCCTATCAAGGAGCGTTGTCCCAAATTAGACGCATTATTAATTTATTATACTGTATTATACATAAAACAAAAAGTATTTTAATAAAATACGTACACTAAAAGATCAATAATTAAATTATCTTTGAAATAGTGAAGGTTTCAGAAAAATACGCTTGATAGATTTTGCGTGATTCTCAGTTTTTTATCCGCGTTAGACATAACTTTATAAATTAATTTCACTATATAATATAAACACAAACTAAAATATTCCTATATTAAGTTATTAAAAAAATAGTCCAATTTAACATATATTTTTTTCCAAATCATTAACACTACTCGTTTAGACGTGATCTGCAGTATAAAATCATTAAAAGTAGGTTTAGTAGCCATGGATTCGTCACGAACATTTTTGAGTGAACACAGTGTTTGATGTTCGTTAGTGTTACGCACATGAGAACAAAGTGTTGGATGTTTGTATTCACCATGTTCTAGTTTGAATAAAGTTTGACGTTATTAGGAAGGTAACCTAAGCATGGGTCTTGTTGGCAAATTAAGATATAAAAGGATCATTTAACATAAAACCACGCATGCTTTCCCTAAAGGGTTGGGGCAGAGGTATACTTACTTACAGTACCCCCACGTTTCACCAGTTATGTTTAAATCCCATGTAATAGGGAGCGAGCCTATTGCCATCAACCGGGCACAAATCCAGACACCGGGCTGCTATTGAAAAATTCGTGATGGAAAAACCCAATAACACTCGGCCCGACCTGGGAATCGGACCCAGGAACTCATGCTCAGCTGTAGCACTTGCGAACACTAAACCATTTACTACATGACAGATTAGAACGTTTTCATAGTAGTAAAACAAACGCAGATCGGATAAAAGATACAAAGTGATTACTTAGAAAGAGGTTTCAGTTATTTTGTCAATTACCGTGTATAAAAAATGCCAAGACATTTTGTATCTAGCTGCAAGCCTAAATAACCTAAAACGGAACGTTACTCAGCTCTAAACCGGTTATTGGATCTTTCCAAATGTGCAACAATCAACAATTGACCAGCACCAAACACAAGCTTCACCATGGACCTCAGGGAACACAGCCGGTATTATGTCAGAGTACAATCAAAGTACACTAAATAGTTCGGCCAAGTAAGTAGGTACATAAAACTCAATGTCCTGTAATAATCATTGTTTGTATTAGTCATCTACATTATTTTAATCTATATTATTTCACTATCAAAGCTACGTAGAAAGTCGAGTCTGTTTACACTCTACGACTTTTTTTTTTTAAGTGAAAACTTCTTTAAGCGCGTTGGGCATTTTTGAGATGGGAAAAAACAATTGAACTCGTGACATCGTTACCGACACCTCATTTTTTGTAAACACGATTGTGCTCTTTATTTATATTACGTTACGGATCAATGTTCTATGCAAGTATTTTTCTTCCACCATGGCGATCTTGTTCAAGTTTTCACTTCTGTCGGCACTCCCGGAGTGCCACTGTTTACTTTTTTCAACGTTTTCTCTAATTACCAATGCAATTTAACTTTGCGGGATAGGAGAGGAATAATATTGTATGAAAGTCCCATCATCTTCCTGCCCTTGTCACATGTTACTTCAGTTCTAGCGGCTACGGTCGGCGCCACACGTTTTCTCTTTCCATTCTCCCCTGTCAACCGTCACGCTATCATTCACTCCCTTCTCTTTCATATCATTTCTCACACAATCCATTTATCAACATTTATATAGGTACATCACTCAAAATTGTGTGACAGTGTGAAGGAGGCAAAATTAAATAAAAATTTGGATTTTTTTTATAAAATAAAAAAACGTGTTTACTTTGGCTTCATCAGGCTTAAAGTTAGGGCACATTTTTCATCATGGATCACGATTTAATACAGCCATGGGTCTGATTTAAATAGAAAATCCTACAGGCAGTTCTGCTTATCAGACCAATTCTATACCTACGATAAACCAAAAGGTAATAAGCCTAAATTCCACTGGTAACTCCTAGAAACTGACACATTGCCGTCGACGACACGACCACAATTCGACCACGACAGATCGTCACCACTAAACAATATTCAAAACTAGTTAACAATTCACTGGGCCGTTCGCCAAACAAGTAACGTCTATTGACGTGCTTTAATAAAGTGAAATAAACCAGGATTAAGTATAGATAATGATGCTGTAAATACCTTTATGGTAAGCCTTCTTGGTAGGTAAGCAGACGTATTGAGGCGACCTGCGAAATGGGGGAATATCCAACAGATTACGTGCTTAGTAACTGATATGGTGCTGTGATGTTTCAGCTTTCTAAGTCCTTGTCAGTTTAGCGTCGGTAGCGGCTTATTATGTCCATTTATGTGCGATTATGTGGATATAGATTGGAGAAACAATACCTACTAGATTGGATATCTAGAACATTATTATGATAAAGCAATAGAAATATATGTTTATCATCGTTTAGATTTTTATTAAGTAGTCTAGAAAGATCCATTGATAAATATGGGATCTTACATATTTTTAGTACTTTGCTTCTTCCCGCGACTTCGTCCGTGAGAAATTTTTTGTACCCTCGACCCACTGCGTCACATCGCATCGCCCCGCCCGCTCTATTACTTCGTTTTTGCTTAGCGTTATTTCTGACTTTTCTCTTTTTGCTTGGCTCCTTAGGGTCGTAGCGTGATGTAATATAGCCTATAAACCTTACTGAAGAATTGGGCTATCAATTACAATATTGTTGCGTTTAATTAAATTAAGTTTTTTATTTTTATTAATTTATTTATCTTTTGTATAGATTATTTTCTATTTTGTGAATGTGAGAACGCTGTAGGCTTAGTGGACTGTAGCTTTGTTGACACAAAATTTGCATGCCGAATTTAGTTGGCGGAATATGAAGAACTATGAATATGGTATTTTACAGATTTTATAACAAATAGATACATGTTATAAAATCTGTAAAATACCATATTTCAGGCAATTAAATGAATCTATCTATCTATCTACCATTTTTTATTTTGTTAAGTACCTGGTACTTATTGAAAGATCTACACTGTCCTCCCATACCTAGTAACACTGTTATTTTGTATTGTAATAGCCAATTATATTTAAAAGAGTAACCGTGGATTTTCTTGCCGGCTCTTCTCCATAGGAAACGACCAAATGGAACCGTGCACCTAGCTTCTGACGTTTCATAAGTGCCCATGTAGGTTTATGTGAAATAAAATACTTACTTTGAATTTTTGAAAAACAATTTTCAAATCCAACTGGTAGTTCCAGAGATTAACGCATTCAAATAAATACCAAACGAAAAATCTAGCTCATCAGCTTTATTATTGGTTTAGAAGACACGCACATAGAATCAGGTCTGTAATTCCCCGAAGGGTTAAAGGCTTGTGCAGACCAGCGCGACACGCGACGCGACACAAAGGAACCGCTCGTCGCGCGACGGGCGGTGCCTTTGTGTCACGTCGCGTGTCGCGCTGGTCTGCACAAGCCTTAAGCCGTACAATGCGTGGCACTAAAGATGGAACTTGACACACCACGTGGTTTAACTTGCGCAGTTGACGATTTAAACGTCTCTTTAGCGATATCCGGGGTGTCATCATTCGTGGCGCGTATTGTTTCTTATGTTAGTACACCCACCTTTATCAAAAACCATAAATACCGCACTTGGCAGACCATTGGTGATCATGATTATTGTATTTTTATCAGGGTAGGAGGGTGCTACTGGTAATTCTCTTGACATCCTTAGCCATCTTTTCACGATACTGTCATCTCCTTTTGTAATATCAGCAGAAACTATGTGACATGGAGTTTCTTGCTCGTTTTTCTCCTTAGGAATCTACTACGCTTTGGAATGGGCAACTAGCTTCATCTTTCTGAATGACCGACTCCTTTAACAATTCAGAAGTGGTTTAAGTGAAACAAATGCTATGAGTTTGACTATAGCTAAAAAGATTACAAACTCAAGGAGGTCAACAGTGGAACTGACTACCTAAAGCGCGATTTTCTTCTTTTTCTTTTGGTGGGTCTCCAATGGCTGAAGGAAAGCCATCAATCAACTCCGAGTATTTAAGCGGGTCCCTTACTAAAAGGTTTGCGTAACACCCGTAACAGTATCCTGGAAATGATTGCTGGCAGACCGGACTGCCCCATCCAAAGACACTGGGTAAAAATAGCAAGCTAAATTAAACTACTTAATTATATTACTTACTAACAACACTAACATAGCATGTAAGCACAATCTGTTACTAACCACTAACATATACTAATTTCGGTCTGAATTAAAGATATTTGTTTTTCTCCTTGTCCTTTGCGAGGTGGAACAGCAGCACTCGTGACTCCGGTCCTTTCGCGAATGTTTCTCAACCAAGAGTTTTTTACCCTTCTTGCGTAACAATTACATTCTGAATGATTTTTAAGGATATTGCTAATCCTTTGCTTCATTATGTTCGACGTAAATAACGCAATGAATGTTGTTGAACTGTCAAAATGAAAGCCATTGCTACGTTAGTGTGTTAAGTTATTACCCCACGGGTTTCTATTTGCCCATCATTATTAGTTGCAGTAAGTTATACCACTAGTGCCGTTAAACGTGTCCGAGGTAAGTATTCTTTCTGTTTGACGGTCTCGGAAATTGTGGTAAAAGAATCTATTTTAGTTTCGTCACTCCAGCAAGGATATCGTGGGTATTGTATCGTATCGTAGGCTATCGTGTACCTAACTGGGTTGTGGACGTCAGATAGGCAGTCGCTCCATGTAAAATACTGGTATTCAGCTGCATCCGGTTGGATTGGAAGCCGACCCCAACATAGTTGGAAAAAGTTTAGGAAGATGATGAATTGTGGATCCAGCACACACAGCAACAGGCATTGGATATTTAGAGTCCTTGACTGACTTTAATATTCTATGTGTTCTAGCATGTCTCAATCAGCATAGAAAGTGATATGAAACATGTAAACAGTGCAAAGTCGTGAAATAATTGACACACCGCCATGATTCTGTCGCGTGAAAACACACGACGTTAAGGACGTTTCATATGTGACGCAGGTTGACGCACGATTGATCGTGTAATTGACATGTTGTCTTACTTTGTTATATTATTATAATGAGTGACAATATAATTTTATTTTTATTATAAGTAGCACTTGTTATACGGGTGTGTTACGTTTGAAATAATAACAAAAGTTAAAAAAGATTACATGACCTAATTTCATTTAATATACTATTTTTTAATATTTAACGATGAAATGATATGATGAATTATTGAGATAATTTAATTTTACCTTTTTTATATGGTATAATGAACATTTTCTATAATGCACATTGGTATTAATATTCAATTAAGTAGTATAATATTCAAAATCTATAAGTAACGTTTAATATAATTTAGAAACGTGTACTTTTTGTATATTTTTGTAAAAACTGATTAGATTTTAAACTTTTTTTTTTTTTTGGATGGGAAATTATCAAATAACTTCTCCCGCTCTGGGTGGAGCGGGAGGGCGTGTCAGACTCTTACTGACTAAAACCCTCCCGTGTTCCTTCGGTTGCCCTGTTGCCGGGGGCCACGATGTCCCTTTCGGCCCATATTCGCAGCCCCGGCAGGCATTGGCCCTAGCGGACCATGTCAATTCTGCTGACATCTCTTTGAGGCGCGCGTGGAACACAACGCGCCTTCGACCTGGACCTGGTCCTTATCGGATGGCGAGCTACCCATTGCTCATCGTCCGCAAGCCCGCGCCTACGGTGGCCGGAAATCGGCTCGCAATTCCCGCCCCAGGCGTCTCCTCCTGCGGCGGTTAGGGGCGTGAGGGCGCGAAATTTGCCTCTCCCTCACGCGTTCCGCCTCCTCCTTCGCGAGCATCACCGCTTCGCAGAAGGAGGTGACGGCCTGCCATTTCCTCTCGCTCCGTAACATGGCCTGAACCAGGGCCGGACACGAGAGATTACCGCCGCCGATCGCCTCCACGAGGACACGGCGAAGCTCCGCCCAAGCCGGGCAGACCTCCACCGTATGCTCCACCTTGTCCTCCGGGTGATCCACACCCGGGCGTTTCCTTCCGCCTTATCCTGAACAGGAACCTCCCGAAACAGCCGTGTCCGGTGAGGACCTGCTTCAGACGGAAAGTGAGAGCGCCGTGGCGCCTCTCAAGCCACTCCTCAAAGAGGGGTCTTATCGCCGCAATTGTGGCGTGCCCAGCGCTGGGTTGCGACAATCGCACTCTCCATGACGCCATGAGATCGCCGGAGCTCTGTCCGCTGTGCCGCGATTTTTTGCCGCATCGGAGTTAAGCCCCGGCGTTTCGCCTCTTCGCGCCACTCCCAGATATGCGCGAGGACCTTTGCCTCCAGATTCCATGGCGATAATCCGGCAAGGAGGCTCGCCGCCTCGCAGGAGACCGTGCGGTATCCTCGGGCCAGCCGAATGACCATGACCCTCTGAGACGCGTTCAACGAGCGGGCTGGCCGCAGCCTCAATGAACGCGCCCACACCAGCGCCCCGTAGAGGGCCATGGACCGCACGATCCCCGTGTAGAACCTCCGGCAGGAGGCGTTTGGATCCCCTAGATTGGGCAGGAGCCGCTTCAAGGCAGCCCCGGCCCGCTCCAGTCTGGGAGCCAAACGTCGGAAATGTTCGACGAAATTCCACCGGCTGTTGAGGACGAGTCCCAGATACTTCATCGTCGACTCGACACCGATGTGAACCCCTCCCGCCATTACCTGGGAATTAAATGGGTGGCGCATTCCGAGGACCATGAAAACCCATGGCCTCGGACTTGTGCAGGGCCACCTCGAGTCCCAGCTGCCGGATCCTATCAACGATTGTCGCAACCCCGCGTGTCGCTAAGTCGGCCGCCGCCTGGTACGACCTCCCCTGCGCCAGGACCGGCGCAAAAAAAGAACCGAAGATTTTTTTTTGTATTGTTGGTTTTTACACGTTTTTTATTATAAAGTCTCTTTTGTTTCCTTTTTATTTTTTTGTGTTATTTTAAAATAACAAATATTGTGTGTCTTTTTATTACGGGAGGACACTAGCTCCTGCAACACAATTTTATAACTAGCGCAGGAATCAGAGAATTCAATCAGTGGCTGTAAAAATTGTTTTATGTTAATAATAGTACATTACTGCCGCGGTCTATAATGACTACTTTGCTGGTCGCGCTGATGATGGCCGACAGCGCAGCGTAGCGCAGCGTAGCGCAGCTCCAGGGCGACACAGTGCGGTCAGCGTGCAGCACTTGATGGACGAGTACAGCGAGGACAGCAAGCGCTGCAATGATGGCCAAGCTGGAAGGCCTAGAGCGTAGCTAGGCTAGCTCGAGGCGATCATAGCGTGACCAGCGAAGCAGTCATAGTGGGCCAAGGCTTGTATAGTGCTTTACTCAAAAATGCAAATACCTAATCTAAATAAAACCAGCAACTAATTTCAATAAAATATATATATATGCTTCATTTTGTTGGAAAGATCATTGAAATATGCAAGAAAAACATTTTCGGATAGAGATTTAGATTTCCTACTGATTTTCCACTGCACAAATTTTTCATATGCAAGCTTATATTTTTCCTTTGAGTTTCGCGGTATTAAATTTTCAACCACTAATTTAGCTTCATCTTTAATGTCTGGCGGTGTTAAACACATTGAATCGGAAGAATTTTCGCTATGAGAGCTCATTTTTAGCAAAAAAGTCACTAAATAAAAATAAAATTTTCGCTGAACCGCGCTTTTGTTACTTCTTTGTTTTTTTTTTTTTTAACAATGGTAGTTGGAACTATACAGCCAAATATGGAATAAAATCTTTTTGTACCTATCTCTATAAATACAAACAGCTGTGTTTTAAATAAAATCTTTTTGCATTTGATTTTTTAAAACGTTGAAACGTCAAAATAGCGGCCGCCAATGTTTTGCCGGCCTGTTAGAGCGACCAGCAAAACTTTGCCGGCCGCTCCTTGAAACAGAACGGCAAGGTCGACTTTGCTCAAACAAGGTTGTCAAAATAATGACCACATTACATGCATTTTTGAGTAAATATATTTTTCTTCCTTTCTTCTAGCATCAAGTGAAACGACAGTTCACTTAATTTTTCAAGGTGAGATTTTTATCATCGAAACTGTAGCTAACGTTTACTCTCATCGTGATATTCAGCAAACTAAAAAGTCGGATGAATGTAAAGTGCCCCTAACATCCAAGATAAAACAAAAGGTAGCAAAGCTGTCCGTGTGACAAATATTTGCTCTCGCACAGTATCGCAACACGAGGTTGATGTACTGTCAACTGTCACAGTTCTCAGTAATGTGGAAAATGAGATCTATTGTCATTCATAGTCATAGATATATAATATACTAAATAATACGTCTATATTCATAGTGCACGATTTTCCTTAATGATTGGGAAAATTAAGACAAAACTTTATTTTGGTGAAGGGTATGAAAAAAAATAATTTTATATAATTTCATTATATGAAATGTTTTTTTTTTATTCTGTGAATAGGACCTGTCGGAATTATTAGTTCATGACCACGCACAATGAAGGGTTCCGTAGTTGGGATGAATTTATTCCAAAAACAAAGTTAATATTGTAGTTGAAAAACATGTTCTCTCATACACGTCACGGTCAATTCTCCAACTGCAAATGTAAGTTTGTAATCGCTTTGACAGACAGACGACGAAGTGATCCTATAAGGATTCTGTTTTTTCCTCTGAAAAAACAAAAATGAAAAATGAAAAAAATGTTTATTAGTTTTAACAAGTTTTCTTACATTACTAGGTAGTGATTGGAGCCTCCTTTTAAGCTAATAAAGCCTGTGTTAGGAGACTCCGCTCTTCCATACATTGTTGGTATTAACTATAAACTTGTTTATTAAAAAAATAATAAAAACAGTAAAAATATAAAGGAATCCAATCTACGAAAACTATGGCTAATTTATAAGTTCCTTCCTTTGGAGGTACGGAACCCTAAAAATAATAGAATTCAGATATGAAATTAGTTATCAGTTAATTTAATCCGTAGGTACAGGAAGAAGTAATAATAGTTTACAGACAGTTAAGAGCTTGAGCAGTCTAAAATATTTGCTGTAATTGTTTTTGCTTTAAGGTAATCCTATCCTTAAAAGATACTCATACAGTCTCGTCAGTCAAATTGACACACTACGTTAATCTGCCGTGTTCTGTGGCCGTGTTACATATAACCATTTTATACAAGTGTCAAAGAGTGATTTGAACACAGAGTGAAATTAAATTAGAAAAATACATATTTCTCAACTCAAACTTCAAGTAACAACACAAACAGCGGTCGTTGACCCAAAAAAAAACTTTTTTTTTGTTAAGGTATCGATACCCATTACGTCTGCAGAGTTTCGCTAGTTAACTTATTTTGACCCTGTATATAGAAAGAAAGAAAGAAACCTTGTTTATTCTGCACAAACAAAACGCACATTAAACAAGACATAAAATACACACAATAGAAAAGTAGCCAAAAGCCTCGTAACCAATCCAAAAAAAAAAGTTTGACATTGTTGTTCATAGCTTAAATATAACATGTAGAACGATTTTGACCCTGTATATGGACAATTTAATTTGACAATCAATTTGATACATACTGGAATTCAGCTGCATCTGGTCAGACTGGAAGTCGACCCTAACATAGTTGGGGAAAAGATGAAGAAGATTTTTGATAAAAAAATATTTCTCCGACTTTAGATACAACTATTGCTACTGATAGAAATGATAAGTTCTATTATACCTAGCGAAAGACTGAAAACTAGTACTATAATCTAGCACAAAAAAAAATATCACCGTCTGGCCATGGACTGGAAGCATGATTTTATCATTTTGCCGTGTCTCACACAAATTTTAGGGGTTCCGTATCCGAAAGTAACGGAACCGTATTATTAAGCCTCTGCTGTCCGGCTGTCCGTCGGCCCGTCCGTTCATCTGTCTGTCAGCGGGCTGTATCTTATGAACCGTAATAGGTAAATAGTTGAAATTTTCACAGATTGTGTATTTCTATTGCCGCTATAATAACAAATAGCAAAAATAAAATAAAGTTAGTAATTAAAGGGTAACTCCACCTTTAATTATTAACTTAATTTTATTTTGACCATTCAAGAAACGTGTTGTTTTTACTAAAGTATTAACAAAAAATGTAGTGTTAAATATTGTATGGTGGTACATAACTCGTCGTGTGCGAGTCTGATTCGCACTTGAACGGTTTTTGTGTTACAGGAAAATTATATAAAAGTAATGACGTAAATCTGCAAGCCATATTAACGGAACAAATGGTTTTAAGCCCCAAAGCCTGAAAAAATAAGATAGTTGTTACATTCACGTGTATTAGCTTTGTTCAGAGATAAAATTATTTAAGATGAAAGTCAAATAAAGACGAGATTTTTCACCTGCTTAGGAAAACATTATTACTTTGAATACTCCTGACTTTTCTTTAGGTAAGATAGTATAATATTTTACCAATTCACCATATTGTTTACAGTGTAATAGATGTGCCAAAGCTGTAGGAGGAAGAATGAGGCAAAGCTGTATATATAAGTACCTAGTACTGTAGCAATAAAAATATAAATATGCTTAATATCATATTTTAGCAATAAGTAGCTACAGGACGATATTCCCCTGATGAGGTATACCCGAAAAAAACTTGTGGGGCAGAAGGTGAAGTCTAATACACCGTATAGTCAATTTGAGATGAAAATTCAGTATTACGAAGAGGTAGTCTATTATTATTTTGTTCCTATTTACCTGCTTTTGTATGTCTACATAATCAGAAATAGAGTAATATAGTGATTCTTCCGACAACAGTAGAGATAGTCACTAAAAATAAAATGTCGCATAATCTCCACAATCAGAAAGACAAGTGCGAGTTGAATTCGCGGTTCCGTACGATAATTTGATAATAATGTTTTTTTTTCCAAGAAAAAACTTTACATTATAGTTGAAAAATATGTTCTCTCATACATTCCAACTGCAAATGTAAGTTTGTACGCACAATATCAGGAGATTTACCATGTTATTTTAAGACCTGATCTGATGATAAATTTTCATCTATTTTCTTAAATATCAGTAAAAGCATTAATTTTAAAATCAAATAAAAATTACAAATGATTCTCACAATAAGCCCTTTCATTTGATATGTCACACGGTACAGTATGCAATTGTACCTCGAAAAGGGACTCCCATATTCAAAATGCATTTATTTACGTTACACGTTCGTATTAAGGTCACAGAAATTCATGTGTACCAAATTTCAACTTAATTGGTCCAGTAGATTCGCAGTAAATTGGCTATGACAGACGGATAGACAGACAGCCAGCCAGACAGACACACGAGTGATCCTATAGGGGTTCAATTTTTTATTCGGACGTACAGAACCCTAAAAACATTTGTCTTTTCCGCAAAGAATACTAGCTTATGTAGTTCTTGCAGTATACTTCAAAACGTTCCCACAAAAACACGTAAAGAAAATAATCTCAATATTTAATTGCGCGTCGTAATAAAAATAGCTTCATAAATCATAATGTCAAGCACATCTCAGTGAGTCTGAGCTCTGAAACAACATGGGCGATAAGATAAGACCCGCGTCGGTATTCAGTCACGCTCAGGCTATGGACAACTTTGGGTACCGCGAGATGGGGTGGCCTTCTCCTCTTCAGACACCCTCCCCCACCACACCCTCACCCCTAAGAAACCGCTACCGAGCAGGTAGCGTCAGATCCAGAGCACCCAGAGAACCTGAAGAGTTTCCACTAAATTCAAACTACAACAAAAATGTCCGGAACATCGATCTTTTGGAGTCGGCCCGCGAACCTGGCAAAGCAAAAGAATATCTCTTCGTGGGTCCATCGCCACCTGCTGATGATGCTCCTAACATGTACCACAGTTTCGATGTCCTCGCTCCAGACCCTGAAGCCAGATTGACAGAAGAAGCTGCCAGAAGAAGTTTGTGTGAAAAGGCGTTGTCGCTAGGAGCTGCAAGATTTTTCGATGATGTTGAGTGTGGTTTAATAACTACGGAAAATATTGAAGAGCACATCAGCTCTGCGCCTGAAGTGGTTGTGAACTTAACATTACTGTGGGCTGCGTTACTTGCAAGAGATGAACTACTACCAGCTATTTTAGAAGCAGGTGCTGATATTCACTACTCGGAACCAGCAGGACTGACAGCCTTGCATCTAGCATCATTTAGTGGCGCAGCGAGAGCAACTGTCTTCTTACTCTCTCGTGGTGCTGATGTTGATTTTGCTCCAAAATACTTTGCACCTCTCCATTGTGCTGCGTTCGGTAATTCGTTGGAAGTGGCTGAAGTATTAATAGCTAACGGTGCTTCGTTACATGCTGTTGTACAAAGAGCTGGATGTGAAGATAACTTAGTGCATTGTTCAGTGAGAGCCGATGCTGTGGAGTGTATGGAACTCTTCATAGAAAGAGGTGTAGACCCTGCATATGTTACATCAGGAGGATTGAATGCATTACATTTGGCTGCTGAACTTGGTGCTCAAAGATGTCTATCATTTCTACTGAAAGAGACAAAGATAAGTTGTAACGGTGTGACCAAACAAAGAGATAAGGAATGTACGGCAATACACTTGGCGGCGGCTAGAGGCTACTCTGAATGTATAGAGCTTCTGTTATCAGAAGGTGCAAAAGCAAATACAAAGAATTACAGAGGTTTCACTGCATTACATCTTGCTGCTAGATGTTCAAGTATTGAATGTGTTGAAGTGCTTCTAAGAGATGGTAATGCTGACCCGAACGTTGAAGACTATGATAAAAGGACACCACTGCATGCAGCCATTGGCCGAGCAGAGCGTGCATGTGACATCATTGACATGCTTGTAAGCTGGGGAGCTCAAGTAAACAAGAAAGATGAATATGGATATTCGCCGTTACATTTGGCTGCAATGGATAACTTGACGCAATGTGTGGAGACTCTTATTTTCCTTGGTGCTGATGTAACTTCGAAATCGAAGAAAGGTCATACAGCTTTAAGTGTTATTGCTAGGAAAACTCCAAAATCACTAGCAATATTGAAACATAATCTAGATTGTGGTATTTCTCTGAATCAACCAAGTGAAGCTAATGAAGAAGTCCAAATTGAGTTTGATTTTGGCAGAATGCTGAAATTTTCTTATCCCCGTGAGATCACATATTTAAACAGTTTGATAGATGAAGGTCAGAAAGACATATTACTACATCCGCTATGCTCCGCATTTTTGTTTATGAAATGGAGGAAGATAAGGAAATTTTATTTGGCAAGACTCATATTCTGTTTTCTCTTTGTGACGTTTTTATCTACTTACGTGTTGACTGCTGTCGTCAAGACTTGTAAAGGCAAATACGCTGAGAAGTATGGTGTCCTAAATGAGCTTTGTCAGAAACAATCGTTACTAGGTGGCATTCTCACCAACAACCCTATAGAGTTCGAAAGATGGGTTCTGATGGCCATCACAGCATTTGAGATTCTTCGAAAATTAACAGGTATAACTGGATACTCTAGTTTCTATCAATATTTTACAACTTTTGAGAATTTGATGGAATGGTTTGTATTGCTGTCTGTGTTTTCTCTTTACAAAATCGATAATGATTACAGTTGGCAGAACCATGTTGGGGGTTATGCAGTCCTAGGCGCTTGGACCAATTTAATGTTAATGATGGGTCAACTTCCAATGTTTGGTGATTATGTAGCCATGTATCAAAAGGTGTTAACAGAATTCTTAAAATTATTGTTGGCATACATGTGCCTTCTTCTAGGCTTCACAATCTGTTTCTGCGTTGTGTTTCCAAATGAAGAAATGTTTTCAAATCCTTTGATGGGTTTTATAAGTACTTTGTCAATGATGGTCGGAGAGTTGAACCTGAATATCTTGATCAACGACCCAACAAGGGATGACCCGCCTTTAATATTTGAGCTGTCCTCTCAAATTATATTCATTCTATTCCTTATGTTTGTTACTATCATTTTAATGAACTTACTGGTCGGTATCGCTGTCCACGATATTCAAGGCTTGCGGAAAACTGCTGGTCTATCTAAGTTAGTTAGACAGACGAAGTTAATTTTATTTGTTGAAATGGGTATGTTCAGTGCTTGGCTTCCAAAATGTCTTCACAAATATGTTTATCGAACCGCATTGGTATCCCCAGAAGCTGGCAAAGTAATTTTGAGTGTAAAACCTCTAAATCCTCGGGAGAAAAGATTGCCAACTGACATTATGATGGCAGCGTATGAACTAGCGCAGCTGAATAAGGTGAAATCTGGCCAGTCTATCAAAGAGATTCTTTATAAAAACAAATACACATCGAAGCTAAAGAATGAGGGTCAATTCGCGCAAGATCATAACTTCAGTTTAGAGATAAGAGGAATGCAGGAGAAGATAGATCAGGCAACATTCAATATGAAGAAGATTGATCAAGAAATAAGGCATTTGAATACCCTTTTAATGGATCAGCAGCAGCTTCTCCATAACTTCTTCAAGTATACTGATCTGATACCATATAGAGCTCCTCACATTTCAACGCCAGCGTATGCGCCAGAGTCTCCAATATTCTTCTCCAGTAATACAAGTCAGAGTCAGTATTCTGAAACTACAAACAAGTGATTATTGAAGACTTTGGAGTGAATGAAGGAATTGATACTTAACTTGAGAAGTTTTTTAGCATTGATACAGGATGTTCCTTTGTGACTGATCCAATGAAAAAATTCTTCGAACACATAATTGTCAAGTAGGACTGTATAACGTTAAAAATTGATTAAAAAAAACGCCATCATTTTTCTAAAGCTAAGCTTGTATTAAACCTATTGGTCGAGGTGTGAAGCAAGATTGATAAAAAATCGATGATTTTCAGTGCATTTTTTGCAAAAATGTAGATGATTAAGTCAGGGTATTATTGTGATAGATTTAAGTTTGTTATTTCTCTTTTGATTATAAAATCTGTATTAATTAATATTAACTTATTTTTATTATTATGCCAGCGAAAATTAAATATCTATATAGTATTTTAGAAAACACTGTATTAAATGTTATGTTACAGACAAAGACCATCTAATATGTAAAATAAATATTTAAAAAATTGTTGATTAAAAATATACAAAATATTTGGAATTCAGTTTCCTGCCATTTATCTTATATCACAAAACGTAACTATTATCTCTCCAAGGTGAAAAATATTTTGTTAACAGTGTAAGATGCCTTAAAAATTAAGTAATTTGTTTGATTAATTATTTCTTGTGATAGCATGATGTCTTACAGTAAATAATGTCTTATGTACAAGCCGTCAGTGGTTGATGTGTGATAACGCAATGTTCTGTTATCATTATCACAGTGTCATTTAAATAAATCTTTTTTTTTATAGAGGTATTTGTGTCTCATTTGCCTGTAATTTTTCTAATACTCAAACAGATGATTTCCACCGTACGGCTCGCATCGCATCGAATCGGAACGGATACGGTTAGAAGAAAATAATCATAAAACAGCCGAAAGGATCCGATAGGATACGACGACAGGCGAACGTAGCCAATCGCACGTCGCAGCATACTTTCGGCTACGATCGCGTGTCGCGGAAGACGTCCGCGGTCAAGCTGCTGTGCGCGGCTTGGTAATATAGACTTTAAATACTGTGGACACGATTTAATATCGTTTAAAGATTGTAAAATTCGTTCCGATCTGACGCGATGCGAGCCGTTTGGTGGAAATTATCATAAACACTTCAAGAACACAAATGCCTTTGTTGCTCTGTGGCTATCATAAGGTGAGCGCTGTGTATGAAATTAGCTAGCGAAACTGCGCAAACGTGATGCGGTGTCGACTGTCGATATATTAACATGATAACACAAAAAAATCGGCCAACTGCGTGTCGGACTACGCACAATGAAGGGTTCCGTAGTTGAGATGAATTTATTTATCCCAAGAAAAAAACTTAACATTATTGTTGAAAAACATGTTCTCCGATACATTCCAACTGCAAATGTAAGTTTGTACGCACAGTATTGAGAGATTTACCATGCTATTTTAAGACTATAGACTTCTTATAGGTTTTCCTGTAATCTATAAGTAGGTACCTATAGAACTAAATTCTGTATTTTTTCCTTAATTTTCAATTTTCATCAATTTTCTTAAAGAGCTTTAAAAAGTATTTATTTTAAAATTAAGAAAAAACATTTTTTGTTATCCTCACAACAAGCCCTTCGTTTCATTTGATATGTCACACAGTAGCTATAGTTTACAAAACTTTTTTTTAAATTTTCTTTAAAGTGATCCCCCAATTCAAAATGCATTTATTTACGTTACACGTTCGTGTTTGGGTCACAGAAATTGATATGTGTACTTACCAAGTTTCAACTTAGTCAGTTCATTCGATTCGGAGCAAAAGACAGACAGACAGACACACGAGTGATCCTAAATGGGTTCCGTATTTTCCTTTTGAGGTACCAAACCCTAAAAACTAATATAATTCTTAAATAAACAACATGCATGATTTAATATCATTTGTACGCCTGACTGCATTGTGACATTAACTGCAATTGATTTAAGTGAATAATTCATTAATTTAAATTAAATATCCTATTAACTAACTTTCGAATATCCTTGGCTTTGATATGTGTCGTATAACACTATAACTTACTGTTTTGTCTTTTCTGGGTACCTAGTTCTTATTTGATAGGTTATTACATTAGATATTAATTAAATACACTTATCGATGTTTTTCTAGTCAGCTCCTGGTTGACGTTAGTTATTTTTTGCTGGAAGACAAAACTACACCACACGCGTTCCTAATACTTATGCAAAACATTCCATTACGGTGCATGATTTATTGAAATCATTGTAAAAGTTTGTATGTAGGTATCTGAGAAAAGAGTTGCTTATACCAGAACCGCTTTAGCGTGGCAATAGCGGTCATTGACCCACCTACATTTTCCAGCATTCTTTATTTGAAATAAAGTTCGTTGGTCTAGTGGTCGCAAGCGCTACTGCTGAGCATGAGGTCCTGGGTTCGATTCCCGGGTCGGGCAAAGTGTTATTGGGTTTTTCTATCTGAAATTTCTCAGTAGCAGCTCGGAGTCTGGATTTGTGCCCGGTTGATGGCAATAGGCTCGCCCCCTATTACATGGGACTTAAACATAACTGGCGAAATGTGGGTGTACCTGCTACAGGGACACCTCTGCCCAACCCTTCGGGGAAACAAGGCGTGATGTTATGTTATGTGTTATGTGTAAAGTTCGTTAACGTCCTGAATCGATATCTTCAATTTTTTTTTTTTTTGTTACGCGAT
Organism: Agrochola litura; assembly: GCA_949152395.1. Lineage (NCBI taxonomy): Eukaryota > Metazoa > Arthropoda > Insecta > Lepidoptera > Noctuidae > Agrochola > Agrochola litura. The sequence goes on from OX424512.1 coordinate 2,015,281, forward strand.
TACTCCTCCAATTATGAATAGATTTTGATGATTCTTTTTTTTGTTTGGTAGATCATACTTCAGAGGTGATCCCATATAAATTTTATTAACTTTGCTTGGGTAGTTTTTGAGTTAGCTTCAATTATACATATTTTTTCCCACTTAGTATGTAGATGATATGATAACTTCTTGTCACTGTTATTTACATAGCAGGTAGGGTATTCGAATTTGTGTGGGGTAGGTACCACAACTAAAAATTGAAAAATAAAAACTTTTTACAAAAAAAAAAACAACCGACTTCAACAAAAAAAAACACTACAAAGTGAAAAATTACTTTAATTTCGGAAGTCGGTGACAAAGAACGAAAATTCAAAACCAAAAACACCGACTTCCGAATTAAAGTAATTTTTCACTTTGTAGTGTTTTTTTTTTTTTGAAGTCGGTTGTTTTTTTTTTGTAAAAAGTTTTTATTTGAAGTTTACTACCATTTTAGTGAATATTGGACATGGTCACTCATCCTTACACAGATCGTGCCAATTGCAATTCGTGGCTTTTATTTAGCCACTAGCTCCTGTAAGCTTACAGCTAAATCCTACAAGAAAGTAAAAAAAATCCTTATGTATTAAGCGCAGGCCACACTGAACGGAACGAAGCTAAGTTCGTATAGCTTTGCTCATGGAACTACCGCGTGTTTGCATAATTCGGTTCACACCGCGAACTATGACCTAAGTATGAAAAGACTCGGTAGCTACATTAGCGAAGCTAATAGCTTCGTTCCCAGTGTGTGGCCTGCGCTTTAGATGTGTCTCATTACGGTGCTTTCAATTAAAAGCTTAAAGGTTTTCCGTATAGACGTGATTTTATACCTACATAGTATCGAAAGAATCTCAGCAATATTGAGTACTGCTCGCTAAGTAAACCGGGCCGCAGTAAGGGTCAACTCATATGTGTAACTTTTTTTACTGCGACTGGCGACTACTTGCAGCAAGTTATGTTACTTTGCGACAGATGAAAGTTGAAAATTGTCTTTGATTTTGGATTGATTAATAATTTTTTCTCAGATAAAGTTTTTCTAGGCCATGATTGAATTATGTAATTTAATTTTAAAATATTTTTTTATCACAACATTATCTCAGTAGTAATCTTAACTAATTGTAATTTAATTTTTTTGTTACCATGGATTCAGTACATGATTCTGAACCTTGACGTTTTATTTTTTTTGGGTGGGTAATTATCAAATATCTTCTCCCGCTCTGTGTGGAGCAGGAGGGCGTGTCAGACTCTTACTGACTAAAACCCACCCGTGTTCCTTCAGTTGCCATGTTGCCGGGGGCCACGATTTCCCTTTCGGCCTTATTCGCAAGGTTGAAATTTATCGTCAGTTATTTTTCTTAAATCAGCTGTTCCATACATTTTGACTGCGTAGGTATTGCACTTTTCTATGAAATAGCAGATTTTTTTTAATAACCGATAAAAAATTTCAAAGCCGGGGGTTCAGAATCATGTACTAAGTCCACGGTAAAAGTTTTCGCGTCGATGTCCCTGCCACCCTGTATATTATATTATATTATAGTAATTGCCCGGATTTTAACCCACAACCTCGAGAAGAGGTGCCTTAACCACTGGGCCATCACGACGAACGGACCCAAGCCATTGAAAAATATTCAGTCGTGTAATTTCAACTTCTTATATGCACAGGGCCTAAGTCGATAACAATTAAAACGCAATGCAGTCGCCGCCACGCCGACCTTGCGCGTGCGCTGTACTGTTGTGCACACAAGCGATAACTTATTAGTTTTAGATATTTATATTAAAATATTGATAATAGAAGAGATAGTGGCTAGACAATTCGATTTACGACGCTAGACTTAATGGCCTATTTTATTATTTACGAATGAGTACTTACCTGATAATCAAGTCAGTGGACAAATTATAATTTTCTGGTTAATAAGGTTTAAAATACCCAATAAAGGTATTTCTGATGCTGAAGCTGCTCCCTTGTGGGTTTTTAAAGTTACAGTTTAGGTGATACGATAGTATGCGTTTATATAAAATTAAAAGTAACAGTCAAATGTCATTATGCTTTTCAGTAAAATATTATACTAAAATATTTAGTTTTAATTTCGCAAAAACTAGATCCATCCAGACCCCCGCCCGCAAAAATATGCACATACAGGTCTGATATTTATAATGATTTAATTTTTGTGGAATTAAAACTGTATAATTATATATTTTAGCATAATGTTTTACTTCAACTTATTATGCTTTTTATCAGACGAACTTCGAATGACTTGACTAACCCTTTGGAACATAAAAAGACGTATATAACTTTTTTCGTATAAATAATTTGCCAACCCATCTGCCCCCGACAGTACCATTTACCATCGCTCGCTCCTACAAACACGGCCGGCTTCCATTCTAAATGTTTTTATTAGCCACATCAAAGTAGCCGACGCACAACCTATGGCTACCACTACCTGGTCTAAATAATAACTGTTTGAACTAAACTGCTGCTCTGTAATTAACCAACTATCTAATTGAACTGGTAAAGCTGTTAAGGTGATGCCTCAGCTCTATTTTTATACAACCGAAGTTGTGGTGGTCCTTGTAAAAGAGAGTGGTGGTTCTTGTAAAAGAGAGTGGTGGTTCTTGTAAAAGAGAGTGGTGGTTCTTGTAAAAGAGAGTGGTGGTCGTTTTAAAAGAGAGTGGTAGTTCTTGTAAAAGAGAGTGGTAGTTCTTGTAAAAGAGAGTGGTAGTTCTTGTAAAAGAGAGTGGTGGTTCTTGTAAAAGAGAGTGGTGGTGCTTGTAAAAGAGAGTGGTGGTGCTTGTAAAAGAGAGTGGTGGTCCTTGTAAAAGAGAGTGGTAGTTCTTGTAAAAGAGAGTGGTAGTTCTTGTAAAAGAGAGTGGTGGTTCTTGTAAAAGAGAGTGGTGGTCCTTGTAAAAGAGAGTGGTGGTCCTTGTAAAAGAGTTTGTACTATTTTGTTGCTTCGGATTTAAAGTAAGGGTATAGTGGTAAAACGGTGGTTCACGGTGAGCTGGTAAAATTATAGAACATGACACTTTTCAAGGAGTCTACCTACTCCCAAGGGAAAAGGCGTGAGTGAATGTATGTAGTGTGTTACATTTTTGGAATCGTCTCTTCAAGCCCTTTGTCTTGAAATTCCACATGGTTATGATACAAAAAAAAACCATCATGTTATTTGTTTACGTCTAAGATTCGCCATTTTGATTTTATAAAAACTACTTGCTTTTGCTCGCGGTTTCCCCCGCGTGGATGTCGGAAAATATCCCACGGGAACGTACTACCGGGATTATAAGAAACCCTCCCTATGTGTGAAATCAGGTAAAAAATGTATTAATTCCGTAATTTATTGTTTTCATATAACTATTGGTTTACGCGGCACTCGCCAGTAAAGCGGGAGTTGGCATAATTTTTTAGCTAATTTCCACATAACGATAATGAATTATACCCTTTAACCTTCCTCATGAATCACTCCGTTCATTGGTGAAAACCGTATGAAAATCCGTTCGGTAGTTTTTGAGTTTATCGCATTCAGACAAACAGACGCGGCGGGGGGACTTATTTTTTATAATATGTAGTGAAACCTAGCCTATACCATAACACGACCTTGACGAGTCGTTAATCACATGACATTTTAAAATCCATCCACCCGTTTGGATACTTTGAGGGTATACTAGAGAAGCAAATTTCGCGCCCTCACGCCCCTAACCGCCGCAGGAGACGCCCTGGGAATCGCACGCCGATTCCCAGCCACCGTAGGTGCGGGCTTGCGGTTGTTGAGAAATGGGTAGCTCGCCGTCCGATAAGAACCAGGCCTGGATCGACGGCGTGTTGTGTATCACGCGCGCTTCAAAAAGATGTCAGCACAATTGAAGGGATCCGATAGGGCCAATGCCTGCCGGGGTTGCGAGTTTGTCCGAAAGGGTTACCGTGGCCCCTGGCAACATACAGGCAACTGAAGGAACACGGGTGGGTTTTAGTCAGTAAGAGTCTGACACGCCCTCCCGCTCCGCCCAGAGCGGGAGAAGTTTTTTGATAATTTCCCACCCAATAAAAAAAAAGTGTATAGAGCCCCACATACCTACAAAAATGCCTACACAAAAACGCGTCAAAAACAAAAATACCCTGCCTTTGCTGTCGCGCAGTCGTCTAAATACGAATATTATTTTGTAAGGAATCCCAGAAGAGTGTCCCCTTAAATTATCTTACTATAATCTCAGAATACTTTGAACTAATATGTGCTCTATGTCGAGTGGGAATGAACCACTATTGCCATTTTAGTAACTTGTTAATTAATGCTATTTTTATCCACCAATGGTTACCATATTCGCTGATAGAGATTCGTCTTAATTGATCACTTAATAAATTTTTGATTCTTAAAAAAAATAAACTGGTATGACCATTGACGATCCGTAATTACGACACTAATTAAAGTTAAACCCAAATAAACAAAGCAATAATTGAAAGTTCCCATACCGTTCCAGGTCAGGGTATAGTTTATGAAGTCGCCACAGTGATTAAATTGAGCATTCGTTTGATTAACTCGCATGCCAAATTGCGTCGCAAATAGATTGGCGCCCGACTTAAATACCGGAGATATGCGGGTTATAATAATATAATTATCATATTTTATGATAGTGATTTTTTGTTGAGGATGTTTGATATCATAAAATATGATTACCTAATAACAATATCAATAGCATAGTAATGATTCGTCACTGATCATATTATATGGTTTTCTGCTGTGAACATTTTTGGTTGATTGGTTAGCAGTTGAGGACTGATTTTTAAAAGGCCTTAGATATTTCTACTTTTCTATCACCCACTTACTGGTTAATGCCAGCGATACTAGTGACTAACCAGAAGGCGGTACCAAATGTGACAGCGACATCGCTTATATTTAAATTCGTCACCCCGTTATATTTCATATTATAAGCCTGTGTTGTCCCACTGCAGAGCAAAGGCCTCCCTTCCGTCTTTCCACTTTTCCCGGTCAACTGCGATTGCGGGCCAATCCTTTAAGAAGGAGTCCAGCTCATCCCGCCATCTCTTTCTGGGCCTGTCGCGTAGTCGTTTCCTGCTATTTGGGATCCACTGAGTGGTGAATTTTGCGAATTGCTGTCCGACATGCGACAGATGTGGCTAGCCCAGTTCCATGTTAGTCCAGCAACTGTGCGGGTTTGACACCTAGTATGCTTCGTTTCGTAAGAGACCATGTTTATAGGAGAAGAAAAAATAACAACGCATCCAACTTATTGTCACCTGCAGCCGTGGGTGATTCTATCCATCATAGGTACTAAACAATTCTGTACCTACCTTCAGTGAAAAGTGATGTAACTGGAAAATCATGATTTTGAGAAAATTAATGTTAAAGTTTAAAAAAATCTGGCTCTTTGTCTACTTCACTAAAATGAGTACTGATTACTGACATTGGTAAACAATATTAAAACAGATTAATTTGTATAGTTTTTTTATAATTTAAAAAGAAATCCAGTTATATCACCTTTTTTTTTTTTTTTTTTGGGTGGGAAATTATCAAATAACTTCTCCCGCTCTGGGTGGAGCGGGAGGGCGTGTCAGACTCTTACTGACTAAAACCCACCCGTGTTCCTTCCTATGCCATGTTGCCGGGGGCCACGATTTCCCTATCGGTTTGCTTCGAACCCCCGGCACCAGTTATATCACCTAACACAACATATATTAAAGTCGTTTTATGTGTAAATTAATGTAAAATGACTTGAACCATTTTACACATTATTTATTGGTTGGTGTTGGATGATTATGTGTACCTAAGTATATCAGTTTGTACTAATTCACATAGATCGCGTAATAAGAGTCACATACATTTGTAATATACATTAAGGTACTTGAAATATTTGTTCAGTTCACATTGATATTATTTCAAATGTATTTTTTTACACATTAATAAATGTAAAAAATGCTTAGTTAGAGCACTTTACACCAAAATTAGCTTGCTCAATTTTAATCTTACGAGTAGAGGGGTACCGATTAGACCAAAAAATTGTTTTTTTTTACTGTTAAACTTAGTGTGAGAATATTAAAACTGATATAAATCAAGATTTATATCACTTTTCACTGAAGGTACAGAATGATCGCTAGGAAACTCTCGTGGAAAATTATATCAAATTCCTACACTTGCATGTATGAAAACGGCTTATTCCCGAAATCCTCCCTGAAATCCCCCCTCAGGGGGAAAAGTGGAATCTATAAAAAAAAGTCTAGAATTCCCCCTGAAAATCCCCCTTAGGGGGGAAAACTGGAATCGAAAAAAATACTTATTCCACAAATCCCCCCTGAAAGTTTCCCTTAATAACATCACATATTTAAATATATAACAATTATCAAGTTTTTCGGCATATGCTAAATACTTATATTAGTTTTACTAAAATCGACCGATTTCCCTCATCGCTGTTTGTTTGTGATAGTTTTTACTGTTCATCACGTTCTATTATCACAAAATTCTGTGAAAAATAAAAGTCTGATTATATATCATATTGTCGTCTTTTTTTGTTTATTACATTGTATCTAATCACTTTTTTTTTTACTTTAAGAGCGTAGAAATCAAAACTAAAAACAAGGGGGAATAGTGGAATACCTCAAAATGAAAAGGACTTTTTCTGGACTTTTTTTACATTAGAGTCCAGTTTTCCCCCCTGAGGGGGATTCTCTCAGGGGGGAATAGTGGAAAAAGCCTATGAAAACGTATGTTTTTACGAATCAGGTTTGAGTTCTAAAGTTGTCAAGTATGACGGTTAGAATCACCCCCTTGACGGATGCAGGTTCCTGTATTTCATCTTAGCCACGGTCTGCTGATATGCATTTGGACCTTTTCGGGACTCACTTTGTGATAGATTTACCTAGTCCATAATCAATGTGAAATTTCATTGCATAACTGATAGGTACGATTAATACAGGAAAGTTCTAGTTACCTTATTGGAGTTTTAAGATATCCGTCGACGACGATAGTGGTGATAATAATGCAAAAATATTATGTACGAAAGGATTTTAAGGGAGAAGCGTCAGGGTAGCCCGCGAAATTCAAATTTTCTTACGTTTTTTGCATTTTGCAGGTCACTCTGTATTTAAATCACTCTTTGATACTTGTATGAAATGATTATAACACGGCCACAGAACACGGGACATTAACGTAATGTGTCAATTTGTTAAACAATAAACTCTGACTGCACGAGTATAAATAAGTATACGATTACCTTAAGGGGGAAGCTTCAGGGTAGCCCGCGAAATTCAAATTTTCTTACGTTTTTTACATTTTGCATCAACATAAAACCTGACACTGACCCGGTGTCAGGTTTTATGTTGATTAAAATATGATTGATGGTCGTAACAAATATGGGTTTACTCAATTATAATCATTACAATCAGCAATACAACTCCATAAGTTAGCAAAGGTGTCAAATGTTATGATTTCATGAAATCATGATATTTGACACCTTTATTTTCTTCTTCATCACTATTGCTGATTGTAATGATTATAATTGAGTAAAACCATATTTGTTACGACCGCGAATCATATTTTAATCAACATAAAACCTGACACTGACCTGCAAAATGAAAAATACAGAAAAAAAATTGAATTTCGCGGGCTACCCTGACGCTTCCCCCTTAATGTAGGTACCGATACTGACTGTTATCTTTTTCTTTAACACCTTAAGACTCGTTTCCAGTTTTTTCAAGGATTGACAATTCATTATTAAAATTCTAGGGAACAGCCACATTTTATAATTCCATACAGTAATATTGCCAAATTAATTAAAACAGCGAAATATTTGACATCTATTTGTGACGTTTTAATGGATTTGCGGTAATTTTAGTACAAAAAATGTGAATTTTAAATAGCAAAAACTTTTTAATTTTCAATGAAAATATTTTTTTTATTACTTTTTGGTTATATTATTGCAGTACCTATCTATCTAAATGATGGAGTTATGCCCGAACATACATAAATAAATAAAAAATAAACATCCGTATTATTTATTTATTTATTTATATATACTTTATTGTACACCACAAAAATACACAACAAAAAATAAATCAAACACTACAAAATATACAATGGGCGGCCTTATCGCTTTCCGCGATCTCTTCCAGGAAACCTTGGAATGGACAGTGATTTGCCTGGACATAAAATGGGGCTGTCGTTGGTGCAAATAATAAATATACCTACAATATACTAGAATAGATACACCGATATATACATATCCTAAATAATAGATACATAAATACATACATACTTACTAAGTATATAAGTAAGCAACAAAAATAAATGAAGACTATGGATAATTACAGTTACGAGAACAAGATCACAACTACAAGTAATGTTCCTTCACGAGTCTCTTAAATATAGGTAACGATTGCGCGCGTATGGTGAATCTCTTCCTGTTTTAGAAGTCGGTTAAAAAGACAATCAATTTTTTTTAAACACAATCAAAACCCTTTCATCCACGTCTACCATTCCACCTCTCTTGAACTATTCCACACTGAAGATATCACCAAAATACCATCAGCATATAACTAATTACTGCCATATTTCTGTCTGACCGTCAATAAGACATTCCGGCTGAGTCCCGACTATTTATGTACCAACTAATGGGACAGGTAACACATAGCTACTGCTAATACACCATACATCACACGGGAATGTTTTTGAAGATATTACTGTACATTCTTAACATTTTCGCCAGGTTATAAGGTCATCGCGGAAATATGTGCGTCGGAAACGGCAACACTGAGTTAATTTTTTTGAGTTGCAAAACTGCCCTGTCAATTGATTGTTGGTGGAACGTCATTCATTCTGTTTCGAGCCGTCGAAGAGGTTGGATCGATGTTTCGATTGTATTATTGTGTGACAATTTAGTCAGAAAAAAAACTTTTTACAAAAAAAAACAACCGATTTTTTATTTTTCACTTTTTACATACATACATACATAAACTCACGCCTTCTTCCCATGGGGGTAGGCAGAAACTACAGAACGCCACCTGCTACGATCCTTACATACTTCTTTTGCCTCGTTTACGTTCATACATCTGGTCATACACGCACGCCGGTTGCGAGTACTACGCACCTGGCCTTTCTGAAGAACTTCACCAATAAGGTCAGTGTATGTCCTCCTAGGGCGTCCCCGCCCGGCCTTTCCCTTCACATTAACATATTAACTTAACATATTATCAACATACTAAGTGGAAAAAATACGTATTATTAAAGCTAACTCAAAAACTACCCAAGCAAAGTTATTAAAAATTATATGGGACCATCTCTGAAGTATGACCTACCAAACAAAAAAATTATCATCAAAATTAATTCATAATTGGCCGAGTAATCGCGGAACAAACACAAAAAAAAAAGTGTGGCACTCGGGTACTGCCGCGGTAAAGCTATTGCACAGCATTTGTAACCTCCATACTTCCTATTTGTCAACGCTACACTTGGAATGATGACAGGAAAAATTACGTTCCCATGACAACATGATGTTGTCATGGGAACGTAATTTTTGTTTTATGTCATCATCCGTCATTACATGGTAGGCGGAGTGGGGGGTGTTAGGTTTTTTTCGTTACGGAATTTCTTGATTCGGTCGCCGCGCTCAAAGCCCGCGATAAAAGCTATGCAATAGCTTAACATACAGTTGAATTGTGAACCTCCTCCTTTTGGAAGTCGGTTAATAAACACACATAATATTTCATAGGTAGGTACTTCAGAAACTGACGTTTGAAGACATATTAATGCCTTCTTTGTTTGATAATGTAACAATTAGCAGAACCACTACAAAATGTTAGAAACAAATAAACACAGTTATATCTAAATTTAGTTAAATTAGTTCCGACGACCACTTTACCAAGAATACATAGTTGTCTTGACGAGCAAGATTACAACTAAATTAATGACAGTTAAGTAGTAATTTGTTGTGATCATAAATCGGCCAGTACATATGCGGTGCGTCTAATTATAAAGCGCGGTGTATACTGATTCAGTGCGCACAAATAGATGCGCGTACGCATCCGAGTCACGCGCCAATTTTAGTGTCCCTAACTCGTAACCGATTGACGATACGCTTATAAATTGAATGCACTTGGTTAAATATAATTTTTAGTCAGTAAGAGTCTGACACGCCCTCCCGCTCCACCCAGAGCGGGAGAAGTTATTTGATAATTTCCCACACAAAAAGAAGGGTTCTTGTCGCTATACGTAGTTTCCATCCTTAATTTTTTTTTGTGAATTTTAGTAAAGGTGGACAAAAAATGCTTGGATTTTAAAACCATCGCATATACTAATAAATCTTGTTATAAAAACTTTTTTACAAAAAATACAACCGGCTCCCAAACTACAAAGTGAAAAATAACTTTAATTTCAGAAGTCGGTGTCTTTAGATCAGTATTTTAGTTTTTTGACACCGACTTCTAAAGTTAAAGTTATTTTTCACTTTGTAGTTTGGAAGTCGGTTGAATTTTTTGTAAAAAAAAATATTTCTCGCTTTTTAGTGGGTCAATTTGTAATTTATCTAAGTTACATTAGCCTAATGCCAACTGCTCATCACCTTTTACAAAATATTGCTTTTCCCGATTCAAGGACGTTCATCGTTGAGGAGTTCTCCTGGTACTTCACCATCAGCTCCACTTCTCCATATGCATTGTGACGAGCATAAATTGCATTGCAACCATATTAAAGTAATCGAATCGCAACCCGTGAAATACTTATTATTGAGTAGTTCCGGTGGCTATTTGTGGTCTTCATCATCAGTTCCACTTAACTAAATGGTGCTTCCCAAGAGCAACTGCACGAGTTACTATAAAAAATACCCAAATCGCTATAGGTTTGCCTGTAATATTTGAAGAGTTCCCTCAATTTATCTAAGATGCCATCATCAGATCCTGGTGTCCTTGTGGTGGTATGTGTGGTACCATCCTTGAGATATCTCCTTTGCAACAAAAAAAGAATCTTCAAAATCGGTTCATAAACGACGAAGTTATCAGGGAACAAACATTAAAAAAAAAAAATATACGGTCGAATTGAGTAACCTCCTTTTTTTTAAGTCGGCTATAAATATACATCAGATTTTATTAAACTGTTTATAATGCTGTATTCACTACGAAAAACCTACATTGAAAATGATAGTTAGTTGTATTTGGTTCGATTCAAAAATCTTTCGAGCTTTCGTGCTAGGGCCTCTAAATCCTCTGATAGACTGAAATCTACAGCACGCAGTAAATAAGCGTTTTATCAGCGTGTCAAGGCTTGTGAAGACCAGCGCGACTTGTCGCGTCGCGTGTCGCGCTGGTCTGCACGAGCCTTCAATATGATTGTTATAAGCGTGTGTGTGAGGAGCTTGTGGCTAAGTAAGAACAGCCGTACGGGTCGATTGATCAGGTTAAGCTACGCTTACCGCGGTTGGTCCGTGGTTGGGTGAACATCTTTACATACCAAGACCCCTCCGTGCCTCTGAAAGCACGTAAAGCCGTTGGTCCCGGCTGTCATATGCAGATCTTCGACAGTTGTTATAGGTCGTCAGAAGCCCGAAAGTGTGACAACCAGTCTTACCAAGGGGTATCGTGTTACCCAGTAACTGGGTTGTGGAGGTCAGATAGGCAATCACTCCATGTAAAATACTGGTATTCAGCTGCATCGGAAGCTGACCCCAACATTGTTGAGAAAAGCCTAGGTAGATAATGATGAAGCTTGTCACTGTGTACTCGTAGATATATGTAGGTAGGTATAGGTAGGTACACAGTGTACATCAACATTTCGCCAGTTCTATTTTTGGTGACTGTTTTAGCCACAAATTCACAGCAGTATCCCAGGGGGCTTAAAACGGCCGCTTTGGCAGAATGAATCATAAATATTATGATAATTAATATGAATCACACAAACTGACAATTCATAATATTATCTGCATTCAATTCATATTACGCAATTCATCTGTTTGAAAGTTTTGTATTTTAATGAAATAACATCTAAACTATAGAAATAAATAATACAAATCTCAATTGATTAATAAAAACTGTATAGAAAAATTATCCGGTAAAATTACGGTCTTTTTTCATGCGGCAATATTTACACCAAATATGATTCGAATTGAATATGATTTAGCTAAAATATGTGTCACCATAGAGGAATTGCTGGGTATTCAGAAAATAAATTGCTTTTAGAGGAATTGCTTAATGGCCGTTTTAGGCCCCAAGGTCGCTGAATTTCCTAATATAAAAATCCAATAATATTTTGTCCAAGCCGCAGGGTAATTGCGTAACACACTTACAGTAGCAATGGCTTTAATTTTGGCAGTTCAACAACATTCATTGCGTTATTTACGTTGTTGAGCAGACAATTTTTTCGAACAAATGAAGGAATGGATTAGCAACATCCTTCAAAATCATTCAGATTGTGATTGAAAGTGTGTTACGCAATTAGGGTGCTGGACATCGAACCAAGTATCGCTACGAAAAAATAAAATTGTAAATGTGTACTAAAAGTATTTTTTTTTTGTAATGTGTGTTTAGTTTGTGCAGAATAAACAATGTTTCTTTCTTACTTTTTTTTCTCAGCTAGACGAACGAATCAGATCGAAGGCAGTAAAAAAAAATCCTTTTCCTTATATTTACGACAGCCACATTCGTTTTTATACTTGGGGAAATACAGGGTCGTAAATAATCACCAATGAATGATTACGCATTTGCTATTATTATTATTTATTATCAGTAAGATATTTATAAGTCACTAAGGTATATTCGGGTTTTTCTCTTCAAGTGAAGTGTTTTGGCAGGCCTGTGGGTTTGGTTCCGTACCGTAATTTTTTTATTTACTACATACTGTGCGCCGCGGTTTTACCCACATAAGTTTCGATCTCGTAGGAATATCGGGATAAAAAGTATTCTAACCCAGGGGGCTTAAAACGGCCACTTTTGCAGAATCATAATATGATCATATTATGATTCATAATAAAAATCGTAAAATGGTCACAAACTGACAATTCATATTATTATCTGCTAGCAATTCATATTATTCCAATTCATCTGTTTGACAGTTTTGTATGGAGATTCGTAAAATGGTCCACAAATTACGAATTGCTTTACTGTCAATTATAATGTCAAATAACATAATCATGAGAAATCAGTCAAAAGCAACATCTGGTAAATCATATTTCGGATTTTTTGAAGAAATATTGCAATAACGGCAGATTTAGCCCTGTATGAACATTTTCTGGAGCACGCGCAGGTTATGGAGACCTTTGCATATCGCCGACAAAGCGCAGCACTTCGAAAAAAGGACATGGCCTTCGAAATGTCGGACCTCGAATTTGTTGGCTCATATAGGTTAGATAAAAGTGTGTGTTGTGACCTCATCCATGAGCAGGAGCCGTACATACCTGTGTTGTGTACCTACCCGCCGCGATGGCATAAGTACTACCTCAAAGGCAAGTAAAAGGATTATGATAAAAGTAGTATGTATTTATTACTTATGTAGTTCCAGATAGACCATAGCATCTATTATTGTAGAGGTTAACCCTGTACGGTGTACCCCCTCGATGAAATAAAACCTTTTATATATATATACCTAAATGGCAACTTACTACAATCTTCTATTTACATTTTAGGTGCTGAGTACACTTAGATTTTACGCCTCTGGATCATAGCTTTATAGGAGCAAGATACACTAAGTTAGTGTATATGTGTGAGATGAGAGAGCTGTGACACTAAATAATGTGAGTAGGTACCAACTTTTTTGGCTGACAATAATACATGGGATTTAAACATAACTGGCGAAAAGTGGATGAACTAAGGACCAAAACACACGACACGGCGGCGTCGCATCACATGTTAAATAACTATTTTTTATTGATAACTAGTCTTTACACCTTGTTTTAGGTGTAAACGGTAGGTAAACGAAAATAGTAGAGTAGTGACTGCCTCGTTGGTCTAGTGGTCGCAAGCGCTACTGCTGAGTTCATAGTCAGCAGTAGCGCTTGCGACCCCTAGGCCCTTAGGTCCTCATGGGCCTGGGTTCGATTCCCAGGTTGGGCAAAGTGTTATTGGGTTTTTCCATCTGGAATTTCTCAGTAGCAGCCCGAAGCCTGGATTTGTGCCCGGTTGATGGCAATAGGCTCGCCCCCTATTACATGGAACTTAAACATAACTGGCGAAATGTGGGTGTCCTATGAGTATGCCTCTGCCTAACCCTTCGGGGATTACAGGCGTGATGTTATGTTATGTGAAAATAGTAGATAATAATAAAAAAATAAAATATAGCAACGTCGGTCGCAACGTATCACGATGTCGTATCGTGTGTATGTGTTTTGGCTCTTTGGTGCACCTTTGTCAAACCCTTCCGAGTTAAATTATGTTATCTTGCTTTACTTCAATTTTATTAGGTAGTAGTACGTAGGAGACCTAGGTATATGAGGAGATACATTTAGCTATTACTTACTATACTCCATTTGAAATAAGATTAGTCATTTAAACAAACCTTTTTTACAGTCCGTACAACCGATTTTGACTTCTATGCCGTAGTAATAAGGATGGTATTAAAAGCAAAAAAGTGGTTACAAAACCAACTGTTTACTGCAGCTGCCATTTGTCATACCACTAACGCAATAGAAGTCAATATCGGTTGAACGAACTGTATGAAAGATTTATTTAAATTTCTAATCTTATCAAATGAAGTTAAGAATAAAACAAGTGTTAGGAAAAATATTTTATTAAATTAACAATTTTCATCTTATATTATTTAAAAAATCTAGCAATAATCAAATAATAAAACTTACATAAACATAAAAACTAATCGGTCTTTTATTGTTTCAGGTTTGTGACTCTTTTTTGATATTTTGAAGTGTCGATGCTACATGATGCCACAGAGGAGCAAACCATGACTCCTTTGTATGGAATCACCATCTCTTGGCACAACTCCACCAGGCTGAAAATGAAAAGATGTGGTTTAATTTTGGACACAGAGCGGGCTGATACCTTCTTTGCCTTTATTTTAAGTTTTTGTGTTAGTTAAATGTTAAATAAAATATAGTTTGTTTTCTTCTCTGATATACTTCTTTTGTTTTTGCATGTACAAAAAATTCATACTTTACCTCTATGGAACGAATATCTTTAGACTGCATCAGCAAGCCTCTCAAGGTTCTGCGCTATTTAATGGTTCGCCATACCAGCTGCAGCACGTTTCATCACCCGAGATAAAATTCTCCGAGCCTCATCTAACGAAGCCAGAGGGCGACCTAAAAAACGTATTATATTATAATTTATAACATACTCGTTTTCAATAGTCATCATAAGTCTTAACCGCAATATGCATAACTGTAGGGTTAAAAAATTCTACTCACTGCGGTATCTAGATTGCCGTGTTCTACGAGGCAGAAGCACTGTTGTATAGCGTCGGCCGGGGTAGGGCTTGGTGTTGACGCACGAGTCTGGCCAGAAGTTCGAGGGGCTCATCACCAACAGAGCTCCCACTTTCAGGATAGAAAGTCGAGCAGATGTTCCATTGTATCTCATATACTCTAGATGCACGCCTTTCCATTCCTAAAAATATTACGAACATTTGAATACCTACTTTTGCACAGCGATAATATTAAATATTGATCTAAGATAAACAAGTATGCACTTACTTTGTATTAAAAAAGATCCAACTCGCACGAAATACTGAAGTTATATGAAATTACGCACGTCTAGTTGAAGTTGACATAACTCAAGGGATAAACTAAAAACTCCTTTGTATGGATTCCCAGTCTACAAAGTTTTTATTGTTTTTAATTTCCGTTTTCAGGGCTTATCTGCGGTATTTTTAACAGTTATAAGTTTAATAAAATCAAATAACATTGTAACTATAGAAATAAAAAAATAAAAAACTATTTTCATTAATAAAAACAGTAAAGAAATCTTAACCGGTAAAATTATGGTCTTTATTTTTTTCATGCGGCAATATTTACACCAAATATGATTCAGATATGAATTGAATTGAGATATGATTCAGCTATTTATGTGTCACCATTTTACGAAAATTAGAGGAATTGCTAATGAATTGCTGGGAATTCAGGAAATGAATTGCTTTTAGCAATATTGCTAAAGTGACCGTTTTAGGCCCCCAGGTCTACCCATGTGCCAAACAAACTCACTTTCGCATTTATAATATTTGTTATTAGGATAGCTAGGATGCTATCACGAGCAAGGGGTTTGTGCATGACGAATAATAGACTTGTCGCTGGACTTATTTGGAAGAAATATCTGCGCGGCTAAGCTGCCCTAGCCGGGTGAAGTTGGCTATGCTGAGTCTGTACCCTAATTAAAACCACTTGAAACAAGAGACGTGGATTGAATCCGCAACAAGGCCCGTTGAAATTATTTATTTACTAACTTGTGTACTTGTTATTAACACTACATACATACAAGATATTGTACACTAATATATCGGTTGCTGAGCATCCGAAGTTGAAGTAGGTATGTTCCTTCTAACAATCAAGAGGTACAGATACAAATTTTTTTAGATACTACTGTGTTGGAGAACTCAATTCAATTATTTATTTCAAAATTTTGCATGCCGTAAGGTAAAATGTATCAGGACTATTTATAAAAACCATGATTGTTATCTGTATACCTATATTGTAAGCAAATAATAGATTTGTATTTTTACTTCAATTTCCATGTTCAGGGTTTGTTTTATAACGTTGAGGAACCCTAAAACTAAGCGTTAGCAGAGAAAATCTTATCATTAATCCAGGTCAGTTACAGGCCACTGCCTGAAAAACCCACTGGTTTATATAAATATGCCAAACGTGATGAAACATCATTTTCAAATCAAACATGGCAGTGTTAGCTCTTTTGACCATCGTCCTATTCGCAGGTAATTATATAATTCAAACATTCATAACGTTCAACATCGTCTTCACATATAATTAAGTAATTACTGTATCCAAAATATTGTAAAACATTTAATATTGTAATAGCGATTAAATTTTCACGCCTCCACCTTAAGACCTTATATTTTCTGATATTCGGATAGTTCATGACCTAAAGAGGCGCCATTTTTTTTTTTTTGTGTATATGTGTCCGCGAAATTTCTCGGATTTAAACAACAAACTATTGTAAAACATTTTAAAGCAGTAACTATAGAATTTCTTGCCCATTCTTCTCCTTTCTTTTGGAGGGACAACTCGAATAAAATCTATTCCTTTGTATGTTGACGTTCAAAAGTGCCTTAATTATAATGGCCTAATTGAATCAAATATTTTAACTTTGTTCTCCTAAGCCACGGCTTGGTATACAGCTGGCAGATTCGCTTGATGTAGCTTGAACAAGTGGCAAATTAGTCATGTAGCGACTTGCCTCAAGCGACACGCTCTCGCGTCTGCACTAGCGGGGTACTTGCGTTTAAGCCGCGTTTTCACTAGCCTGCCGAGTAAACATTTTTTCGTTCAGTTTGCGTAGAATAAAAAAAAAGTACGGACACCAACCGAGCACATCCAACGTCGAGCGAATGTACAGAGCAACTGCTCGCTCGCTGGTGATTTCGTTTGCACTGAATGGATGCGCGAGCGAACATCTTTTGCTGAATCCAACCGGTCATCACTAAACAAACATGTTCGCCCGCTCAAGTGTTTTCATTTACCGCGCGAACAAACGCTTGCTCGCTCAGAACTATTCGGGACATTAAGTGAAAACGCAGCTTAACACACTAACAATTGCAATACCTTTCATTTTGACAATTCGACGACGTTCTTTGCGTTATTTACGTTTTCGAGAACATGAATTTTTCAAACATATGAAGTAGTGTATTTCCGTCGCTCCGCAAGTCGCGTCATCGTGACTCATGACATGCTCTAAACAACTGCTTTCATTTGTTTTTTCCGCAATTACTTTGTGGACGCAAGACTCGTTTCACTTCTGCGTATAGCTCATGGCCACGGGGTTATTGTGGCTACTGCAATGGCAAAACCACGAGTTCGCTCGGAGCATGTCATCTAGCTAATCTGACTTCGACCTGACTCCTTGCCACAAGCTATACGCTTAAGCGACATGCGTCTTGCGACAGGGACGACGGAGGAAACAAATTAAACAAGTTGTTTAGAGCATGTCACGAATCACCGAGATGGAAGGAAACAAGTGACACGCGTGTGTCGCATCGCCCTTGGCGTTCATTTGAGTGTTCCATCTTCAAATATTTGACAGTCGCTATAACCTATCTTGTCGGTTTTTCAGGCTCAGCCTATTCCACGCCTTCACGTATCGTGGGAGGGACGGAGACTTCCATTGATAAATATCCATCCATTGTGGCATCAGAGCACTTTGATATATGGTCAGGCACGTGGGGTCAAGCCTGTGCTGCCAATATTCTGTCCACCAGATATTTGCTGTCTGCTGCTCACTGCTTTACTGGCTTGTAAGTATATTCCATATCGAAATGAATTCCATAATCTTCTTAATAAAAATCTTAAATTTATTCACTGACAGAAGACGCACACCCTAAAGAAAGAAAATACGTTTATTTGCGGTAAACATGACGCAAAAAAGAATATAAAACAAAAAAGAACGGGTTGGGGGA
This sequence comes from Agrochola litura, assembly GCA_949152395.1. NCBI lineage: Eukaryota > Metazoa > Arthropoda > Insecta > Lepidoptera > Noctuidae > Agrochola > Agrochola litura. Next base: position 2,033,853 of record OX424512.1, read on the forward strand.
GAATAAGAAATAAAATACTAAAGTTCCATAAAAAACGACAAAGGAAGGATTTTTGAAAATTCATCCCCTAATAGGGTTAAAAAGAGGTGAAAGTTTTCGCGCTCAGCTTATTCATATTATAAAATACTATAGCTATATCCGCGATTTCATTCGCGTGGATCGAATACTTTCCTCTCGGAGAACGTACTACTGCATGTTTCTTACCTATATACACCGTGACATTTTAGTCTTCTTACTAAAGCAGCTCACTTCATAAATCCCAATGACTACTAAACATTCATAAAAAAAATTGTATGTTGTAACAATTTTTTAATTTCTCTTAAAGGTATTTTACTTCGGGTACATTGAGTGGCCCTTTGTAAGACGATTAAAATGTCACGGTGTATTATTAATCCAAGTTGACTAACTATCTGCTAACACATGAGATTTCTTTTTCCGTAATTTTATAATTGCCGTGAAAATATGGGATGTTCAGATTTGATTTAGAGATCATAAAAGGGGAAGCCCTTTTGGGTGTAAAAACAACAATAGCTCTTTTTTGAGTGTTGTCAGCAAGCTTTATGCAAAAGTTTTAATGAATAGAATTACAAGAGTCCTTTACAGGGCCGTTTTACATGTAAAAAGGTCAAGGTCATGTGAAAAGGTCAAGGTCAAAGAATCAGCGAAATTCATGAAAAAGTACATTAACACTCATTTTATGAAACATTTTTCGTTTTCAGGTTTTTCGACATAAGTTTTCGTCGATTCAGAGCTGGTTCCAGCTATCGCAACACCGGAGGCATCGTTTCTTACGCAGCCGCAAATTTCAATCATCCCAGCTATGGTCAGCTTGGTAATGACGGTGACATCGCTGTCATTCGACTCCAGACCCCGTTTGTGTACAGCCCTGTTATCCAGCAAGGTTCCATCGTCCCACAAGGTTTCCAGATCCCTGATAATCTTCCCGTAGTTCATGCGGGATGGGGCCGTACTGTGGTAAACATTTTTTTTCTTTGATATCTTTTTATCATTTTCTTTTTGTCTTTTATTATAAGTACTTGTTGTTATGGCACTGAATAAACAGTCGCTGAACTAAGTTATGCTCTTGAGTTCATGGTCTTTAAGAAACCTATTTAGGCGAAAGCGTCAGGTCAGTGTCAGGTTTTATGTTGATCTAAATATGATTCGCGGACGTAACAAATATGGCTTTACTCGATTATAATCATTACAAAGGTGTCAAATGTCATGATTTCATGAAATCATGACATTAATCTCAAATCTTAATTTCATAATTAATTAATTATAAAATGCCAAGTATTTGTACGGGCCATCAGTTGTTTGTCATCACTTTTTTAAACACTAAAATTATCTTACAGTTCCAAGGCCAGTTTTCTGAAGTGCTGCTGGAGACCCAAATCTACACCATCAACAACGAGCTCTGTGCTGCTCGGTACCTTACCCGGCCAACACCATTGATTGTTACACAGAACATGATCTGTGCTGGTATCCTGGATGTCGGTGGCAAGGATGCCTGCCAGGGTGACTCCGGTGGTCCCCTTTACTACCAAGATATCATCGTGGGTGTTGTTGCCTGGGGCCACCAATGTGCCAATGATACTTTCCCTGGAGTCAGTACTGCTGTCTCCTCCTATACTGACTGGATCGTCTCTACTGCAGTGTAAATTTCTATATTTAGAGTTTAATAAATTAAGTTTATAAGGTTATTTTATTTTTATTAAATCTTATAATTAAAACTTTAAAATATAATAGACGTGGATATATTTAGTAACTTGTTCCGCTTAGCTATTTCTAAAGAGCCATAAAAAACTCCTGAAAGAAATCGACACGTGTTTCACCTCTCAACGAGGCATCCTCAGGATGACGATGGACTTGTTGCGAACTCGAACACGGCGTGTTGCCACACCAAGCGCTGAGTGCAGACTGAGCCTTATCGCCCGTGAAACCCACTTATATAGTGTCGCCGTTATCAGTGCGACCGTTATCAGCGCGATAAGGGGCGAACAATCGCAGCAAAGGTGACCTTGGCATACTCGTATTTAATTCGTTCAACAGTGTAATGTTTCTGGTATTATTTTTGACAATTTCTAAACTCTCTAGTACTGACATTCTGAAACCTTTATCACATGTGTGTAAAATTTCGAAAGTGTTATTATTATTTAACGAATGACCTGTATCTATTAAATGTTGTGCAAAATGGGATTTTTCTGGATAATTATTCCTGTACGCTGCAATATGTTCCTTATATCTTGTCTGAAAATTACGACCAGTTTGACCTATGTAAATACCATTACAATCATCGCAATGTAACTTGTATACACCTGATTTTTTGTGGTTTTCTAATTGATCTTTTCCGTTACAAATCTGTCTTAGTGAATTATTTGTTTTAAAAGCTACCCTTAATCCATTTCGAAACAATGTTTTTGAAACCCTATCACTAATTGACCCTAAGTATGTCAAACTACCTAAATATTCATGTGGTCTTTCTGGAGGCAGTGGATACAAAAGTGAACGAACTATGTTGCGACGTTTCGTTTGAATCAAATCATCAACCATTCTCTTATTGTATCCGTTACTCTCTGCTATATGATAAATAATGTTAAGTTCTCTGTCATAATTATCTCGCGAAAGTGGTACTGTCATTAATCTATGAGTGAAACTATGATAAGCTGCTAATTTATGTTGAATCGGATGACAAGATGACGCAGGAATCGTTACATCTGTACAAGTTGGTTTTCTATAAATCTGAAAATCGTGTTTGTTGTTTTTTCTTGTAATAGTTAAATCTAAAAAGTTAAGGGATCCGTCAACTTCTAATTCTAATTTAAACTTTATTTTAGGGTGTAAACTATTGATTTTATTAACAAAAACATCAATTTGACGCAATGTACCGGTCCAACACATAATTATGTCGTCAACATAACGGTAATAATATAAAATTTGAGGCTGTCCTACAATGTATTTATTTTCAAAATGGTCCATGAATATATCTGCCATAAGGGGGCTGAGTGGAGAACCCATGGCTAAACCTTCTTTTTGTTTGTAATATTGGTTTTTGAACCTAAAATAATTTTGTTCCATACAAATCTTGGTCAAAGATAATAATTCATTAACCTCACCAGGATGAATTCGCCGTTTCTCAAAAAGATCTTCTAGTATTTGTAAACACTCCTCATATGGAACGTTTGTGAATAAACTTTCAACATCTAATGATAATAATTTTGCACTAGTCGGCAAATCAATATCCTTAACTTTCTCTATTAACTGTAAACTATTTTTAAGACTAAACTTTGGTTTATAATTTGATCTCGACTTCAATAAACAGTTCAAATGTTTTGACAAATTATATGCTGGTGCACCGATATAAGAAACCACTGGCCTTATTGGGATATTATCCTTATGAATTTTTGGCAAGCCGTATAGCATAGGAGACCTTGGGTTCATTGGTACAATATATTTTAAAGGTTTCTGATCGACGTAAGATATGTTTTTAGTAATGTTTTTTAATTGTGAAGTAAATACTTTAGTGGGGTCCGAACTTAGTTGTTGAAAATCGCTGCCCTGTATTACGTCATTTACCTTTTGGTCGTAAATGTTTCTGTCTAAGATAACTATTGTGTTTCCTTTATCGGCCTTAGTAACAACTATACTGTTTTGATCAATCTTGTTCTTCAAAGATCTATAAATATGTAGGTCTGATGATAAAGTCATTGAATTTGATGAGTTAAGAGACTGTTTAATATGAACAGATACCTGGTGTGCTACTGTCTCATCTTTTTTACCTCTAACTATAGCCATTTCTGAATCTACCGCCAAAAGTTCCAAAGGTTTTTGTGACAAGATGGGCTGGAAATTAAATTTAAGTCCTTTCTCCAGCAAAGAAGTTTCTTCACTTGACAATTGTATGTTAGTTAGGTTTTTAACTCGTTGATGAAACGTATGAGGACATGTTTGCTGATCCATTTGTCTGTCACTATTAATATAAATGCCTTCATTACTGTGACTTCTGTTGTTTCTAACTAATCTTTCCAACTTCCTAGATTGTATCAAATATTTTTCGTGAGCTGTAATAGATGCGAATTCCCGCGCTTTATTGTCTAAAATATCAAATTCTATATTGTGTAGTCTGAAAACTAACTCTGTGTACAAAATTTTAAGATGATTTTTTATACTATCCCTAACTGAAAACCAGTATCTTATTTCCTCATTTAACCAAATGTTTTTTGCCCTACTCAAAGCGATATTAGCTGATCTACTATATGTATTGGAACGAATATTGATATAGGAAGGGATTACCCCCAAATGTTTACACTCTTGATTAAACCAAACATTCTGAGCAGCAATACGATGTGATTTAGTGAGTTTGGTGTAAAGTTTTGCCTGTTCTGCTGTACCTGCAAGTTTAAGATAATTAATTGATTCAGGCGTGACCTTGCGGAAATCCATTATAAAATACAATAGACGTGGATATATTTAGTAACTTGTTCCGCTTAGCTATTTCTAAAGAGCCATAAAAAACTCCTGAAAGAAATCGACACGTGTTTCACCTCTCAACGAGGCATCCTCAGGATGACGATGGACTTGTTGCGAACTCGAACACGGCGTGTTGCCACACCAAGCGCTGAGTGCAGACTGAGCCTTATCGCCCGTGAAACCCACTTATATAGTGTCGCCGTTATCAGTGCGACCGTTATCAGCGCGATAAGGGGCGAACAATCGCAGCAAAGGTGACCTTGGCATACTCGTATTTAATTCGTTCAACAGTGTAATGTTTCTGGTATTATTTTTGACAATTTCTAAACTCTCTAGTACTGACATTCTGAAACCTTTATCACATGTGTGTAAAATTTCGAAAGTGTTATTATTATTTAACGAATGACCTGTATCTATTAAATGTTGTGCAAAATGGGATTTTTCTGGATAATTATTCCTGTACGCTGCAATATGTTCCTTATATCTTGTCTGAAAATTACGACCAGTTTGACCTATGTAAATACCATTACAATCATCGCAATGTAACTTGCATACACCTGATTTGAAATTGATGTTTTTGTTAATAAAATCAATAGTTTACACCCTAAAATAAAGTTTAAATTAGAATTAGAAGTTGACGGATCCCTTAACTTTTTAGATTTAACTATTACAAGAAAAAACAACAAACACGATTTTCAGATTTATAGAAAACCAACTTGTACAGATGTAACGATTCCTGCGTCATCTTGTCATCCGATTCAACATAAATTAGCAGCTTATCATAGTTTCACTCATAGATTAATGACAGTACCACTTTCGCGAGATAATTATGACAGAGAACTTAACATTATTTATCATATAGCAGAGAGTAACGGATACAATAAGAGAATGGTTGATGATTTGATTCAAACGAAACGTCGCAACATAGTTCGTTCACTTTTGTATCCACTGCCTCCAGAAAGACCACATGAATATTTAGGTAGTTTGACATACTTAGGGTCAATTAGTGATAGGGTTTCAAAAACATTGTTTCGAAATGGATTAAGGGTAGCTTTTAAAACAAATAATTCACTAAGACAGATTTGTAACGGAAAAGATCAATTAGAAAACCACAAAAAATCAGGTGTATACAAGTTACATTGCGATGATTGTAATGGTATTTACATAGGTCAAACTGGTCGTAATTTTCAGACAAGATATAAGGAACATATTGCAGCGTACAGGAATAATTATCCAGAAAAATCCCATTTTGCACGATATTTAATAGATACAGGTCATTCGTTAAATAATAATAACACTTTCGAAATTTTACACACATGTGATAAAGGTTTCAGAATGTCAGTACTAGAGAGTTTAGAAATTGTCAAAAATAATACCAGAAACATTACACTGTTGAACGAATTAAATACGAGTATGCCAAGGTCACCTTTGCTGCGATTGTTCGCCCCTTATCGCGCTGATAACGGTCGCACTGATAACGGCGACACTATATAAGTGGGTTTCACGGGCGATAAGGCTCAGTCTGCACTCAGCGCTTGGTGTGGCAACACGCCGTGTTCGAGTTCGCAACAAGTCCATCGTCATCCTGAGGATGCCTCGTTGAGAGGTGAAACACGTGTCGATTTCTTTCAGGAGTTTTTTATGGCTCTTTAGAAATAGCTAAGCGGAACAAGTTACTAAATATATCCACGTCTATTGTATTTTATAATGGATTTCCGCAAGGTCACGCCTGAATCAATTAATTAAAACTTTGATGGAAAAAAGGATGGATCGTATGATTGATAAGATCAAGCAATATGTACATAATTTAACAACAAAACTTGTATTCTTAAGCATATTCGTGTACCTTTATCATGTCATCCCCCCTATTAATTAATTTATTAATTCCCAAAAAATATATATAATCATAGAAAACTAAAATGAATTATATGGACGGCATTTGGTTCCCATAAATTACCTTTTAGAGAAACGACATATTATACGAAGTATAGATATTGAAAATACACTCCAAAAGGCAATAAGAAATCTGCTTAGAACTCAGCAGTTACACGTATTCATAATTTTTAGGGTACCGTACCTCAAAAGGAAAAAACGGAACCATAATAGGATCACTTGTGTGTCTGACTGCCTGTCCGTCTGTCACAGCCAATTTGCTCCAAATCTAATGGACCGATTAAGTTGAAAGGTACATATATGTATTTCTGTGACCTAAATACGGACGTGTAACGTAAATCAATATTTTTTTTTTAATAGGGGGTCACTTTTGTAGGGCAAAAAAGAAAAGAAAATTAAAATAAGTTTTGCAAACTGTACCGTGCAACATTTCAAATGAAAAGGATGTTTGCGAGATTCTCAATGTTTTTTTTATAATTTTAAACGAAATTATAGCGTGCGGCAGGATGTAAATGCTACGATGGCAACCCAGAGTAGTTACCCGGCCGCTCGTCTGAGAGCGCCCGCGCAAGTTCCAGTAAGTTCGAATTGTATTTTGTAATCGTCAGTAAGGGCTGATTTTTCAATCCTCAGATAAAGAATCAAATAGCGTTTATTCCACAGATAGCATGATTCTGGATTTTTCAATAGTCAGGTAGTCAGTATCTGACGAACAGAGCCCGAAACGGAGGAATAAACTTATCTGTCCCTTCAAGCATCAGTTAGTACCTTATTCTAGGGAATAAATGATGTTTTGACGTTTGTTTTGTTTGGGGTTTTAATTTGCTTTGCCTCTGCGTGTTTTCATGCTTTTGTATTGTTGAAAACATGGATGTTCTTGATTCAATTGACGATAGTTTTTTTTTAAATGTCTCGAAATATATTAATTTACTTACGTTTTCGGGACGACATTATTTAACTATTTTAAACCACTAGGCTCAACTTTTAGTACCAAGTCGAAAACCGCTAACACACAGCAAATTTCTTTATAACTGATCTATTTTAGGTAAATACTTGCCTACTCCTATCAACTTCGCTACAAACAACAACAAAAAAAAAGGTCGCCTTTTGTGGCTGACCATCTGTGGATCTAAACAAAAGATAAGAATTCTCGTCAAAATGTCAAACATACGTTTTGTTTCTATTCTTATCTAACACGTTGAATACTGTATCTGTTCATCTCGCTTGCACATGATGAGTGTGAAGTTGGTTAACAAAAACCCCAGATTACTATTCTTCAGTTATTATACGATTGAAAAATTGAAAATATTTATTCGTCTGATAAACAGCTAGATAATTTTATACGTTAGACAACTATTTAACGATTTCGAGTCAAGTAAGCTACCCATCAGCGAGCGAATGTGCGCGCACTTTAACTCAAAAGTTCTGTTAAATTTAAACTTATGTGATTCGTGTAATTATAGTGTCATTCTTAAGCACTTGCGTTTCTCTTACACCCGTTCCCCGGCTATAAAATACAATAAAAAATATTTAAGAAAATAGATTAAAATTGACCATCTCCGAAACTACTAAGCCTAAAATTAAAAAAAATAATAAAGAGAATGAGTTTTTACTCATAGATTACAGAAAAACCTATGAAGAAGTCTATGGTATTAAAATAACATGGTAAATCTCTCAATATTATGCTTACAAACTTACATTTGCAGTTGGAATATAAGGGAGAACATGTTTTTCTACTACAATGTTAAGTCTGTTTTTGGGATAAATTCATCCTAACTACGGAACCCTTCATTGTGCGTAGTCCGACACGCACTTGGCCGATTTTTTTAACAAAAATACCTAGTGTTTTTATTTACTTATTGAAATATACTTCAATACTATATAAAAGCTAAGACGAAAATAAATAATTAAATAAGTATTATAAAATATACTAGTATTCATATTAAATCTGAACACTCGCTGATGTTCAGGTTCTGTCGTTACTTTGAGTGCTTGGTTGTTCCGTAGGGCTCTATATGTTCTATGTTATGGGGTTTTGGTTTCCGCACTTAGTCCATAAGGTGGACCATTGTACAGTAAGCGCTCAAAAGTGCATAAGCACGCTAAGAGTCGTATTGCTGTGAACACGCGGTGTAGTCCTTACATTTGTATGTGTAAACAGTCAGACGTCTGTGGTGTGAGTGCCGTACACACACCACAGAGAACGCAGTTTTGCACTACACACTATCGTATCGTCACGGTTCGCGGGCGCCGCACTTATATTTCCATCACTTTTGTTAGCACGCATCATACGCGTGACCTTGGCCAGTGTATCGCATTGCTAAAATTCGAAAGTAAATTATATGTGCAGATAGCAGAAGGCGTTAAGCGTTGGTCTTAGATTCAAGATGGCTAAGGTTCTAATCTCGCAAATCACAGCGCTGTTTTTGCAAATATTATTATTTTTGTTTGCAATAATAATATTTTTAAATATTCCTGCCTATTTATTAATGTTGTTATTGCAATAAAGGGTTTAGAATAAAAAATGCGTGATATGTTATAATAAAAAATAAAAAATATTTATTCGTTATATTTATTTTACTTAAGTATAGTTAACAAACTGCTACAATTATTTATCATTACTTCACCTGAATAATATGTGAAATAGATGTCTAGAAACTTAGAAGCAATTTGTATTATTTTGACTTATTTAAATTTTGAAATGTTTTAAATTTTAAATGGATTTTTTTCACCATAAATATAAAGCTTTGATCGTGGTCGAAGTAATTAAGCAATAAATAAGAATATTAAACTACTTAAAATGTAAAAAAATCTATTGACAAAATTGTTGATTTTAAGGTTAAAGGCAGTTTGTTCAATTATTTTAAACTTTATTTGGCTTTAGTAAATATTGGTTGGTATTGAGGTTATAGCTTAAGTATTCATTTTCTTTACGAAAAGAAGATTGAAACTAAACCTCAAATTTTAATCCTAAAATAATACTATTACTAAAATAATATTAAACAATTTCGGTATATCTGCAAGAAATACGACAAACACCCTATTGAAACGTGCTTAAAAAATTCGTTACCATAAATTCATGCAATAACGAATCTGTTGTTTATTAAGTTGGTACGGTCAATATTTTAAGGTCAAAAACGGTTTTCTAGCTGGTCTTCAGTGATGCAAGCCTTCAGAGTGCACGGCGAACGGTTCATAATGACGTGTTTTTAATAATTCAGCAAAATATCTCGTTGGTATGAAACCATTTGTTTCATATTCATTCAATATTTGACGTCGCTGCTACTCGATAATAAGCCCCTTCCTCATATCTCTTAACCCTCACAGTATTTCTCTAGAACAAAGAACAACCTTGTTTTTATTACACATAATACCTAATTATTTATTATTTACTATTCGAATTAAACCTCACAATGAATTTAAAACTTTAAAGGCATCTTCTGTCTCAACAATACCTCTGTTCTATCAACAATACCCTTGATTAAGATTTACGAGTATGTTTAGTAAATGATAACACTCACACTTAGTCCGGTTTCATTAGATATTCACTTCACTTTTACGCAGCGCAATAATATTCTCTGATCTGATCTGATCTCTTCAATATATTTTATGCCTGCTTTTTGATAATAATAACCACAACACTGCGCTAAATACTCGTCACCAATATTATCCACGAACCAACAAAGTTCTATTAATTGAATACTCGTAACAAACTGCATCTACCCCACAGAAATCGAAATAATTTACTTAGTTTTTTGTGGTCTACCTGCTAAACTTTATACTTATACTACCGCCTACCTACTACTTACTTACTTTATATTTATGTGAACAAGACGAATGAAACTAAAAACGAATGATGAGTATCGAACTAGTCATTGGTTGCAGACAAAGTGAGTGTGTGTGTGTAATGTGCGTATCTACAGTATTGTAACAACTTATAGAAGAAGGTCGTAAGTCAAACCGAAGCGTCAGTCTATTGCTTTGTGAGATTGCTTATGGACTTTTGGTCGGTACTGTACGTGGGCCATGGCGGCCGTTTGGTGGTTATTCCAACCAGCCCACCTCCCTTCAGAAGTTAATTAAAACTCCTGGTCTGTTCAGAACATCTGCAAAAGATCTGGGTGACCCGAGGGTTTCTGTTATAATCTGGGTGACGCCTGTGCATTCAAAGAGCACATGCGCGACGGTTTCCTCAGCCTCCATGCACGCCCTGCACAGAGGACTGTCCGTTATGCCTATTGTGTGGAAGTGTTTGTTTAGCGAGCAGTGTCCCGTGATGGTCCCCGTCACCAGACGCAGGCCGTTCCTGTCCAGGCGTAATATACGCCTGATTAGCTTGTTATCCAAAGATGGCATGGCTTCCTTGGACTGCCTGCAGCACGGTGTTGAGGTCCACCAGTACTCCGCTTGTGTGTGGGTGTACTCCTATAGCCACCTGCGTATTTGGTTGTAGGGGATTGGTACGATAGGCTCGGGTCCACAGACTGCCATGCTAGATCCTCTTCTAGCGAGTTCATCAGCTGCGTCGTTACCTAGCGATCCGCTGTGTCCTTTTATCCATTGCAGTGTCACAGTGTTGCGGCTAGAAACAGTTACCTGCTCTAGTGCATTAATGACATTCTAGTATTAAGTTCGAGGTAATATATTTTTTCCGTAAGGATTGGAGAACCGAAGCGCTGTCGGAGAGTATACGAACGTGGGTGACAGTAACTTTCCTGGCTTCTAGGGCGTGGACCGCTTGTATGATGCCCACACACTCCGCCTGATAGACGGTGTTGAACATACCCAGCGGGCGGGATATATTTATGTTGAGGTCGTGTGAGAAGACTCCGACTCCAGGTCCGGAGTCGGTCTTCGACCCATCGGTATACACTCTCAGCTCTTCCAGGCCTGAGTAGTCACACTGTTCTTCTGTAAGTATTATGTTGTAGTGTTTTCGAAAGTGGTGTGATTTCGGAGCTTTGTCGCAGGGTGAGGCCATCATCGGCTATAGCTTGATCGCATCTTCCTTTATACGCGTGTGCTTAACTCTGGAGTCTTTACTTAGGGTTCCTGATAAATGGAGTCTAAAGGCGGCTAGGGCCGCCTCCTCCCGCACAGTGAGGTGCAGAGGCGGCAGTCCAAGCATTGCCTGTAGGGCGGCAGAGGGTGTGGTTCTCATACTGCTAGTGATTGCAACACAAGCAAACCGCTGCAGTTTTTCGAGATCTCTTTGGGCTGTACTCAAGTCTGTCCTGGGCCACCAGACCAGTGAGCCGTATGTAATAAGTGGTCGGATGACTGTGGTGTATAGCCATTGGGTGGCCTTGGGGCTAATCCCCCAATTCCTGCCAAGCAGTCACTTGCACTGCCACAGGGATATGCTGGCTTTTGTAGTGATATAGTTCGTGTGTTTTGCCCAGTTCAGTTGTTTGTCCAAAAATATGCCCATGTATTTTCGTTCCGTAGGGCTCCATACTCAAATTCTAACTCAAAGACAACAAAAACTTATTAAAGTTGAAATTATACATGTGAGAACAATGTAGAAAGACGTGGGTGCACGTAAGAAGCGTCCGTAATAAAAAATAAAACAAAGAACAATTCAAAAATTAAAATAAATTAAAAATAAGCCATGGCAACTAAGAGATGACCAGTCCCAACTGACGGCGCCCGTTCACGAACATGACGCATGGATTAGACCATTCAGATCAACCATTTTGAAGGGAGCTAAATGATCCAACACACTCGCCACCATCAGCGAAACATCTAAGAGAACATGACATACTCAGTAATACACTGCTGCTCACGTGTTATTGTGAGCAGCAGTGTATTACTACAACCTTATTGACAGGAGAGGCAGACTCCTTCCCGGAAATTATTTTTAACTTTACTTTGACTAAGTAAGTTTATCAAAAGGCACAATTTTAATCAGACAAGAAGCAAATCTTATCGTTAATCTATAGCTTCAAAGTGCGGTAGTTAGAGGCGGATTTGTTAATCTAAATCGTTTTTACAATGGATTTGTTCGGCTTAATATAAAAATGCGTGAGTATTAGGAACCTCGCAGTCGTTTCAAATACAAACATGGCGATACTTGTGCTCCTGACTATTGCCCTTTTTGCAGGTAATTATATTTTTCCATAATTGTTTGGTTAACTAATAATGGGTGAAAAAATACCAAAAGTAAATAAATGTTCGAAGACAAATCAAGACCTGTGATCTTTTAGACTTTTTCAATGTTTCATGCTCTCCTTGAACATCCTCGTCTTGCAACAAGTCAAACATGGACTAATTTTTTAAAATTCTTTCTAGGCTCATCTGTGGCCTTGCCGACCAGGATCGTGGGAGGCAATGAGACCTCCATCGATAAGTACCCCGGCATTGTTGCGTTAGAGTTCTATAGCATCTGGACTGGATCCTGGAGTCAGTCTTGTGCTGCCAATATTCTGACGGCTCGCTATGTCGTGACTGCCGCTCATTGCGTAGAGGGATCGTGAGTGTCTTACTTGATTATCATCATCATCATCATGTCAGCCGGAGTCATCCACTGCTGGGTAGGCTTAAAACCAGCAGTGAATGTCTCCGGTCTTTCTTTTTGCCATACTTCTTGGTTCCGTGCGCCCCTTACTATTACTTGACAAAAACAAACGTTCAACTTCTGATGATTAATAATGAAGCTCATCGAGTAAGTTAGTAGAAAAGAAAGATTTATCAACCAAAGTAAGGGCGCTGTGTACAATTGTAGTCAAAATTTGTCTGATGTTGTGATTTTAGACAAGTTTTAATTTTTCTTCTGATCTAATTCTGGTCTAACGTTGAATCTGTGTTAATTTATAAATGTTATATTAATTTGCAGCTTGTTCAATATTGCATACCGCCGAGTCAGGGCCGGTTCTTCTTACCGCAACACTGGAGGCATTGTGTCTTACGCAGAAGCCAACTACAACCATCCCAGCTATGGCCTGAACGGTTTCGACGGCGACATCAGCGTCATCCGCCTCATCCAACCTTTGGTGTACAGTCCTGTGGTTCAACAGGTCACCATCATTGCCCAAAATGTCTCTATCCCAGATCACCTACCCGTTATTCACGCCGGATGGGGCACGACTACGGTAAGCAAGATTTTTTATAGTCACACTAGCTTTAGAAAAAAGATATTTGGCACATGTCATAAGTAGGTACACACAATATAAAAAAGAGATTAGACAAAAATAAAAGTGTATTTTGTATAAAATTATTTCCTAACCCAGGTGCATGTATTTCAACGAAATACATTCAGCCCTAAAGTGTGAAAAGGTAACAGACAGACAGACAGTTACAGTTATGCATTTTATTTTTCTGTCAATCAACTGATGAACCAAAACAGTTTCTTTTTAAATATTCCACATAACGATTTCTGATTTACAAATAATATGGAATAGCCACTAGCACGCCATCATTTCAGAGATTGGCTAAGCAGAAAGCTTTTTTAGTGTTGACATATTTTATGCCAAGGGCTGTGAATAAACAAGTTTTTCGGGCCTGATGCCCGGTACAGTTCGCTGCAAGCTGATCTACGGAAAGAATCGATTACTTGATTTAACTGCTTCTTTAAGTGTCACGCGCACCGATCGATACCAACTTGTGTGTACCGGGAACCCGCTTCTTCATGCAAGCACCCTGGCTGACTAGCAAGTTGTTAGGGCTTCACTGTATTTACAACTGTTTATTGACAACCGTATATAATGGTATTATATCTCCTTTTATTCTTACCTAAAATCCAATATTATTTGCAGCAAGGAGGTCAGTTATCTTCGGTACTCCAAGACGTTACCATCTACACGATTAACAACGAACTCTGTGCCGGTCGCTACCTGACCCTCCCCAGACCTCAGGTGGTTACTGAGAACATGATCTGTGCTGGTCTTCTTGACGTCGGTGGAAGGGATGCCTGCCAAGGAGACTCCGGTGGTCCTCTTTACTTCGGCAATATACTCGTCGGCGTTGTGTCCTGGGGTCATGGATGTGCCAATGCGACCTTCCCGGGCGTCAGCACTGCTGTCAGCCCCTACACTGACTGGATCGTCTCTATTGTGGTGTAAATTTCTATGCATAAAGTTTAATAAATTATGTTTATAAGCTTATTTTATTCGTCGCTTCCGTCAGCCATCTGTTTTCTTAGTCAGTAAATTAAGTGTTGGCTGTATGAAAAATGTTTGATTTTGCGTTTCGTTGTTATGTGCAATAAACATACGACTGTAAAATATTATTTTGGCACTTCATTTTAATCAAACAGAAACTGAAATTCAAAATCCTATCCCGGCTACTTAGTACAGAACGAAACATACGAAAGCAAGATACGAAACAATTTCAACAGTCTACAATTCATTGTTTCCTAATAAAGACATTGATGAAATACTCCTGAATACTTATAAATGAACTTGGTTTTCCACAAGGCACAATACAAGGTCTCTTGAATTTAACGTTCAAATTTTTCTGATAATGGAAAATCATGACATTAATTTACTATTACGTAATTAAAATCGAATGAAAGCTTTCAATAAATCTCGAGCAATTACAGAAAAAAGCACTCTTGTGTGTGTTAAGGGTCCCGAAACGATCAATTGCAATTGCGAATTTTTACGTGTTTGATACATATTGATGCGCAAATTAATAGTCTACCAAATAAAATTGAAGCGATTGAAAATATTACTACTATACAAATTGATGGCAATTGATCAATAAAATTGCAATTGATCGTTTTGGGGACCCCATAATGATTATAAATCTGAATCCTGAATAGTGTATCTAAAGCCTTATTTCTTAAAAAACAGTGAACAATCATAATTTAGGAGCTACAGATTTTGTATAGCGAGAGATGCTCGGTGACTGAAAATTATACAGAATATGATAAGAAGACAAGAGACGATAGTTAACACTAATGTACCTAGTAACTACCGAACGTTCGTTCCAAAAACCTATCCCCACGTCCTCAATTTAAAAGGGACATATGCACGCGGCGAACACGTAATCGCGCGACGAACGTTTTTAAGACGCGGGGTCCCGCGAATACGCGGTCATCGCGCCCATATGTCACATTTTGCTCGGAAAACTGGAAGGCGTCCTCTGTCGGCGCGACCACGCGTTTAGATTCATCGAGCAAAAATATTGGGACGAAGTTTTTTAACGCGGCTTGTAAACTTTCAGAAATCGTCACGCTAAAAAGTGTTAATACTTGCGACTGTCTTCATCTAATTCAAAGAGAAAGAAAGAGAGAACGCCGGCAGAAAAAAAGAGTAAAGTGATTACAGGTGTCGTGGTATAAAATTGTACACATCGACCCGAGTACAGCGAGAGAGAGAAAGTGTGAATTTGGTTAAAATGAAAATCCAAGATGACGGCTATGGTTCAAATTTCTCATCATTGGTATCGTTTTCATGGTTTTCAACGGTGCAAAACCCGATAGAGAGGTCAAAATGAAAATCTAAGATGGCGGCTGCGAACATTTTAATTTTTTTTGTCATTTTCAGTTTTCGAGGGTGCTAAAGCCGACAGTGAGGTCAAAATGTAAATCCAAGATGACGGCTCTGAAAATTTTCAAATTTTTGTTCAAAGGTATCGTTTTCATGGTTTTCGAGGGTGATAAAGCCGATAATGGGGTCGAAATGTAAATCCAAGATGGTGGCTCCGAAAAGTTTCAAAATTTTCATCATGGGTGTCGTTTTCATTGTTTTCAAGGGCGCTAAATCCGATATGAGGTCAAAATGTAAATGCAAGATGGCGGCTGCAAAAATTTTGTTTTTGTTTTAAATCATACGTGGGAAAGAATTTCGTTCCTGACGGGGGTCCCCCGACCGCACACGTTTTTTATATATGGACGCGATGAAAGCGTATTCGTGCGACGATCGCTTAATTAAATAGGGCGCAGCCTATAAGTAACAAGCTCCAAGCAACAAGATATTGTTTTCTAAAGCTTCAAGAATCTTTTGGTGTTTGAATGATATTGGCAGGAGGCGTTTTTTGTTAATAGTTGTTTCATGTTTAGGGTTCCGTACCTCAAAAGTAAAACGGTACCCTTATAGGATCACTTCGTTGTCTGTCTGTTTGTCAGTCAAGACCCTTTTCCTCAGGAACGCGCAGAGGTATCAAGTTGAAATTAATATCAAATACGTAGATCTACGGCTCTAAAATGATCAAGCAACTAGTCAACGCAAAAAAAAATACGGCCATTTATTCGACATATTTTGATACTCGCAAATAAATCAAAACCTATAGGGTACTTCCCGTTGACCTAGAATCATGAAACTTGGCAAGAAGTAAGGTCTCACAACACTAGTAAAGGAAAAAATTCGAAAATCGTTCATTTGTAGTTTTGTTACATACCATTTTTTGCGATTAAAAACTTGCATTTGCAATTAGTGTTGCTATTGTAGCGGTTACACCGCCACATACAAACTACGCATCAAAGACATGACGTCACACAAATCCTGCATCGCGCAGTTAGAGTTTACCGAGCGATCGACATACATACAAGATTTCAACTTCCAACCGATGGGCAGTTGGGATGAGTGAACTTTACACCCTGTTCCTCATACCCCTAAATTGGTGACCCCGAGTATGAACGTCAACGCAGCCTTCGTGCAATTACTTCGACGTGACGTCATCATCATCATCACTCCCGCAAGCTTTCGTGAGGCGAGTCACACAGCCAACCAGCACCCACGGCTTCAACGGGTATCCTGACCACCAGCATGCAGCGAACGCGCATTCCTGGTCATCACCCTCAGCCTCATCACCCCGACTTACTGGGGAATCAACGCAAGCAGCCTCATCACCCCGACTCACTGGGGAATCAACGCAATCACCTCAATCACCCCGACTCACTGGGGAATCACAGTAATCACCTCAATCACCCCGACTCACTGGGGAATCACCACAATCACCACAATCGCCGCAATCACCACAGAAAGTTCCGACTCACCGCGAACTATGCGGCACCCGGTTCCGACTCACTGGAACCACAGCTTTCACTGTGTGAAGCATCGCAAGATTCAGCCCACTATCGACCTCCGGTCTCCGGAGGGGAGTGATGTAGCGGTTACACCGCCACATACAAACTACGCATCAAAGACATGACGTCACACAAATCCTGCATCGCGCAGTTAGAGTTTACCGAGCGATCGACATACATACAAGATTTCAACTTCCAACCGATGGGCAGTTGCCCGCCAGACACAACAACCGTCTGGTCGGAGGATCCTCCCTTTTCTATGGTGGATGAGTGAACTTTACACCCTGTTCCTCATACCCCTAAATTACGGGCCCCGGACAAAATTTCAAATACCCCGGACATTTGGGTGAAATGAAGATTTTTCACCGGACGTCCTCGGATATTTACTACAGTAAATTAAACCATCGTTAAGTTTATAGTTGTAGCGACCCTAGCGATGCGATATGCTGAATTGCATTTTTGATGTTTTAACGGAGCGCATGCGGGCGGCTCGCCAGTCGCTTATATACCACCGCCTTGCCACGTCATATATCCCTGTAATAATTATATTAAACAAATAGTATTTTCAGTTAGAGTATTCTTTACATCTTTATTCAACCCTTTTAATACATAACACGCACAACATAGTATTTAAAATAAACTTAATCCTCAACAATACAAATAAAAGGCTTAATTTACTAATCAATTCTATTCTCTATCTGAGGTATTATGGCAACAAAAGTAGAATTTAGGAACGCTCGTCTTTTTGGCATCAAAAATGGGTCATTTGCCGCGCGGCGAATTTTTAACTATGAAAATGCTTTAATTTATTGCACATAATTCAATTAATCGGATTACCTCTGACACAAAGTGTTCGGGTTTCACCCGGACACTATTTAAAAGCCCCACCCGGACGCTCCCCGGATGCCCTCCAAACTAGGACAAATCCGGGGAAACCCGGACGGATGGCAACCCTACTTGCAATCAGAGAATTGACCGTGACGTAAATCGATGTATTCTGGAGAACATGTTTCCGGTTCTGTGCTTCCCGTTTAATAATCTCAATTTGCCTCTTAAGAGGCCTGCGAACACGGCTCGCAACTACAAATCGAGATGTTTGCAAAATTCAATTCCAAGAACGTCGCGCTAGTGTGAGTGCCTGTCGGAGCGATATACACCTACAGTGAGCAATACTACCACGCACCAGGGGCGAATTGTCCATATAAGCCGATTCCTACCGGCTTCCCTTTGGAAATTCGGAACACAACCACTCTATCGTCATTGAATAATGAAACTATAAGTATTTGATACACCATAAAATTAAAATACCTATTACAAAACGCCTACATACATTAAAAATTGTCTTAATAACCCAACAACAAAACACTGCGCTAAAATAACTCGTAGGCGCGTCCGGCTTACGCTAAATTCAATTTCCTTACAAAAAATAAAGTCATCATGACGTCACTTCGGTCACGTGATCCGCGGTTTCTATGAGCCGAGTAAGCCGGTCTGTAGCGAGTTATTGTAGGCACAGAGTAGCAGAAACGTGCGCGCGGGAGCGAGAAGGAATTATTGCTATTGCACCACCTCTTTCTGGCACACGCATTTGATTCGGTAAATTTCGTAATGCGTTCGGCTAGGAGTTCGTAAAAATTTCATCATTCGTTTGACAAAATATATTATGTGGTTGTTTTTTGACGTAATCGCATTAGAATCTTATTAATTTGCATTTTGTTCGCTCAGTATTA
This sequence comes from Agrochola litura, assembly GCA_949152395.1. Taxonomy (NCBI): domain Eukaryota; kingdom Metazoa; phylum Arthropoda; class Insecta; order Lepidoptera; family Noctuidae; genus Agrochola; species Agrochola litura. Next base: position 2,052,915 of record OX424512.1, read on the forward strand.
ATTGAATTCATATGTTTATCAATACTACTAGTATTAATATTTGTTTGTAGTTATAGGACAGTGATTAACATAGTGTTTTGAGAATGATTAACATGGTGTTTTGTGTGTTGTGAATGTAAAGTACCTTGTAATTAGGTATTTGGGGTAAGTAGATAGTTTAATAAGCTGAAATTACTTATTTAGAGTAGATTTGACAACTAATTAGTACGATCTTATTAGGATGGCGGCATTCATAGTTTTAGAATGTCATAGTGTGTGAATTTTGTGAAGAAACATGCTTTTCAAGGTTAAGTTTTGAAAATACGTGCTCGCCCCGATGTGACTATAAATCTCAAACGCCGCGATGGTTTTTTAAAAAATTGTAATGTTTCCCTTTACGATAAATATCAATGACTGACTGGCAGTCGTTCCCGTGTTTACTTTTGTTAGATTGTAGTTGAATTCATCAAAAAAGATGTGCAGACTGAAAAACATATTCGTAGCTGTTTTATGAGTTCGGGAATCGGGAATTTGTATGAAGCTCATAATAGAAAAGTAGTATATCGAAATGTAATGAAATGAAATTTAGATTGATTGATTTTTTTTTTTTTTGTTGGTTCGGCTTACCTCCTCCATAAAGTCACCCTGCGCTACTGCCACGCACACATTGATACTTATTGCTTGACGCGATAGCACTTTCGAAAATTTATGATCTTCGTAATACCGAAAATGATGAATGAAAACTTAATATTTTTCAGTTTTTTTTTTCCATAACTTGTAATTTGATAATATAAGCTATGCTTCTCCAGAAACAATATCAGAAATATTGTTGTTTATAATACAGAAAAAACAAACAATATGAAGACATGTCATTTACGCAGTAAAAATGCGAAATTAAATTCGTTTAAACTTAATTTTAGAAAAGTTTTTTTTTTTTTCCAAAAACCTTTTTTTATACAAATACAAATTGTTTTATTTGAGTACCAACTAGTATACATTAGTTTTGATTGGAATCTCCTTTTAAGCATGATGACGCCTGTGTTAGGAGACTCCGCACTTCCTTAAGCTTTGGCTGTTTGTACAATTAACAAAATTATTAGATTTTTAGTTTCTAGAGTTACACATTTCAGTTATAGCTAGTTTACTATACTTACATATTTTACTCGAGCGCGCTATGCGTGCTTTATTGCCAATTACATAAATAAAGTGTAATTAATATAAATTCAAGCACACGCTCGCTAATTTAAGAAAATGTATACATTAATGTGGGTGTGTTGGGTGTGCGGAGTGTGTGATGTGTGAGGGGTGTGTGAGGTGTGACGAGTGTGTGGTGTATGAAGAGTGAGGGGTGTGTGAGGTGTGTCAAGTGTGTGGTATGTGATTTGTGCGGGGTGCGTGAGGTGTGCGAGGTGTGTGGTTGGTGTTGATGTGAGTATCAGGGAAGATGTGCGTGTGGGTGTGGCGGTGCCAGTATAACTAATTTCCACTTATTGTAACAATAATTCAATATCGGAATAGGTGCGTGATTTTAACCATTCTATTAGTGTTTTCTTACATTTATGAAGATGTTCAGTGTAAATGTATATGTCTTTGTTTATTTTATTATATAACCGTGCAGATTGATTATTATATTGTGTAGCAGCAAAATTGGTTTTAGATTGTGGAACTTGCGCAATAATATCCTTTCTCCTTTTTAATATTATGTTTTTATCATATGTAAGTGTCTTATGCTTTTTTAAGATCGAGGCACATAATATATATAATTTCCTAACAGATAGCAGGCCGCTGATCTCATACAGACTTTCAGTAGGGAATCTCCGTTTCTTAAAATACATTATTTTTATCAGACCTCTTTGTGCCCCACCCCATACAGGTATACAGTAGACTATCACAGATTGTGCAAGGGCTGTGTAGATTTCATTTAGCAGATTTCTCTTAGCACCCACTTTTGTGGCTATACTTGCAGGGACCACTTATCTCAATGATTTAAATATCCATCCCAATTTTCGTATCCTATCGGCAACGTGCTCGAGGTGGGAGTACCAACTCATGTGTTGGTCAATTATGACACCTAAATATTTTGTTTGTGTTACTTTATTAATTATAGGACATGTACAGGCATAATTCATGGCTCGTTTACAGGAATGTATTTTGATATTTAAATCTTGATCTGGTTGTGAGCGATTTCTAATTGTAAAACATATATAATTGGTTTTGGTTGCGTTTAGCGTGAGGAGATTTTCATTAAGCCAGTTAGCAATTTGAGCCATACCTATTTCAGCTCTGAGCTTTACTTCGGACCAGTTATTCCCATAGAAGACAATGGAAGTATCATCGGCGTATGAGAAGATTTTTGCGTTATCTACTTTTAAGTTACATAGGTCATTAATGTACATTAAGAAAAGCGTTGGTCCTAATACGCTTCCTTGAGGCACGCCGAACGATACCTCCTCATCATTACTGATGTATGTCCCTATCTTAACCCTCTGCCTTCTGTTTGATAGATAATCTTTGAAAAACATAAGGGGGGTTCCCCTTATTCCATTTCTTTCTAGCTTGGACAAAAGGGTTGGAACAGCAACGGAGTCAAAAGCTTTTTTTATATCAAGGAATACAAACAACAACAAAGTAAGGTACGGTCTAAATCCGAACAACAACATAATATGGTGGAAATATGCCCAAATAGCAAATGATTTAGGTATTACGTTTGTATGGACAATTCATGCGTCGCCGCGTTCTTAAAACTAGAAGAAACTTTAAAAAGCTGCATAAAGGCTCTTGCAAACAGGCGCGACACGCGACACGACACAAAGGCACCGCTCGTCGCGCGTCGAGCGGTGTCTTTGTGTCGCGTCGCGTGGCGCGCTGGTCTGCACAAGCCTAAACAGTGTAAGAGATGGCGCCACCAGGCTGGTTGTAAGATTTATTTCTCCTATTGTTGCTGATCCATAATTTTAAACAAGTAAGTCACGTTCATTTTCGCGGGAGCCGATATCATTTATAGTGCAATAATGATTAGCGTCTAGATAAACATAAATAGTCACTTTTTATCTTTTTAAGGTCCCGTAACAACGGCTTTGTCAATATCTTTATACTTTTACAATGTGTTAATCAGGTATTAAAATTGTGTGGTGACTGCTGTTGCCACAGTTGAATTGAACATGGCAACGCTGACCCTTCTTGCTCTGGCCCTCTTTGCAGGTATTTATAATCCTAAATATAAACTTTAAACTGATGACATAGAGTTTGCAATAACGGATGTAAACAGAGTTTGAGACAAAGATGATTGATTGGTGTAGTTGTAGCAAATGAAGTTACTGTTAGTCTGCGTCATCCCATACTGCTAGGCAAAGGCCCCTTGACCCCCCATGACTTCCAGCTCTTGCGATCCAGGGCTAATGTGAACCTCTACATACACACATTGCAGTATAAAACGAACTATTTCTTATTATTATCTTACACTAATTTATTTTATTTAAGTATACACACACAAATATTGCAGTAGGTATAAAACTGATTTACATCCGTCACCTCGCACTTCAGGTTCAGTTGAAAACCAGCGTCAGGCACTAGTCATCTGGCATTTTTGCTGAACTGGGCCTATTTGGCGCAGCCGCGAGGCACACTTTCCTGTTAAATTATAATTTTACACTTTTTTTTTGTTTCCTTTTTTATTTTAGTTTTTACTTGTGTTATTTATAATTGTTGCGTTGTGTACCTTTTTGTCTGTGCTAAAATGTATTTTCTTTCTTTCTTTCTCTGGGTGTTTGTTCTGTCCTGCTTGTCCCGCCATCTTATGCGGGGTATGCCGCGATGCCTTCTGGTTATGTTGGGGTCAAAATTGTGGTAAATCTACTCCACAGCATACGGTAGACGGAGACGTAGCCAGTCTAGTCACACCTGCAGTTTAGCAGCTGTTTAAGCAGTGTCAGTAATCTTAACAAAATAATTTAGGAGTTAATAAGTGTAGTGAACAAGATAGATCAAGATCACACAATAAATATTCTAGTCAAGATGACACTAGGAATGCTGCCCGAAAACTCTATACGAGATAACGATTATAAATGTCTTTTTTTCTGAGGCTGTTGTATCTTTTTTCCCTACCTATCGTTGTATCTATGTTTTTTATGGATGAAGGAACAAGGTGTGGTCATTACGAATATAGTTCTGTACGTAATCATCATTGTGAACAGGTACAGTTTAATTTTAAACAAGTAATCCAACTTTGTTCTTCTACATTATTTGAGAATAAGCGTTACAAGAAATAACAGTAGCTACTGTTTTGTTCTTTTTTGTTACTACCTTTATTCAAAAAAAAAATTCAAAATTCAAAAGTCATTTATTCAAACTAGGCTGAGAATCAGCACTTTTTGAACGTCAAAATTACATATGACAGTCCCCCAAAAACGCCCACCCTTCACCACTTCCTAGTGCCTTTAGCTGGGAAGAAGAAGTGGCGCAACAAACTCCCCAGCAGCACAGCTGGCTGTTTAAGTTAGAGAATGATTCTATACAATAGTATACAAAATAACTTACATTAGTATGCCAGCGGCCCCACCGTGCGCGTGCTCCATGGCGATTTCATACTAATGTATCAATCTCGCTGGCCGCTGCGGCCTGGCCGCTAGTGCGCTATTACCTTTATTATCTGTTCTTCCATCTTTTTCTAGGCCTTGCCTGTTCGACGCCAGCCTCCCGTATCGCGGGAGGTACCCCGACCACTGTCGCGCAGTATCCTTCCATCGTCCAGGTGGAATTCCTGGGCGTGTCCTCCAGCATCTGGTCGCAAACTTGTGGAGGCAACATCCTGACTGCCAGATATGTACTGTCAGCAGCAAATTGCTTCCATGGAATGTGAGTAGTACTTGAAATGTCCGTAGTCTTCAAAAATTTTATTTTTTCAGCTTGGTATATTGGCAGTGTTAGCCTTGTGGTGTGACCGTCAGACTGACAAGTCATTGTCACATTATCTAAACATGTTTAGCATATATTCCCCTAACCATGTTGGCAAAAATAAATAAATTAAACTGAATTGGTCTCGAGTTCGAACCCAAGGCACGCACCTCTGACTTTTCAGATTCATGTGCGTATTGTATAATTATCACATGCTTTAAAAACGGTGAAGGAAAACATCGTGAGGAAACCGGCATGCATGAGAGATATTTCTCGACGGCATGTGAAGCCAAGTCAGAGACCCATGGGGGGCTTTAAAACTCTGATGCCAGGTAAGTCACTAACCACACGAAAAGAAGAAGAAGAAGCTTGACATAAATTCAAAATATTTTGTTAATTTCTCATAAACCTACCCAGGGTACTTATGAAACGTCAGAAACCAGATGCACGGTTCCAATTGCCCGTTTCCTATGGAGAAATGTGGCAAGAGAATGGTTCTTTACTCATAGATTACAGGAAAACCTATAAAGTCTACGGTCTTAAAATAACATGTTAAATCTCTCAACATAGTGTGTGCGCATTGCCTAACTTTTATTGGTTGAATACGAGGCTTTTGGCTACTTTTGTATGTGTGTATTTACGTCTATTTTTTACCCGACTACGGCAAAGCCAAAAGGAAGGGTTATGATTTTAGCAGTCTATGTATGTATGTTTGTATTTACTTGTGTTCCATCGTAGCGCTTAAAGTACTGAACCGATTTTGATGAATGAGGTATCAATCGATTCGTAATAGGTAATAGTCTGGGTGGCATAGGTTATATAAATTCTCCCTTTTAATAAGTTGGACTTTACACGCAAATTTCTGATCAGCATGCCATTATGCATCCATTATAATTTTGTAGGTGTTTCTGGTACTCACATGGTATACAGGCATGCGACCACGGCTTTACCTTGACCATTTTTGTACCTATGTCCTGATTTCTGTCTGAAATATTTTCTTGTTTTAATGTGCATTTTGTTTGTGCAGAATAAACAAGTTTTCTTTATTTATTCTTTTTTTACAAACATACGGAATGTATGGGTGAATATGTTTTCCAACTACCATGTTAAGTTTGTTCTTGGGATAAATTCATCCCAACTATGGAATCTTTCATTGTCCGTGTTCCGACACGCACTTGGCCCGTTTTTTTATTTTTACTGCATTATTATCGAATATCACTTGACTTCTGTATTTCCAGATACTATGAACCCAAGAACCGTCGCATCAGGGCAGGTTCCTCCATCCGGAGCTACGGCGGCCAGATCACCTACGTGGACGTGGAGTTCAACCATCCAACCTATGGTCTCAACGACATGGATGGCGACATCTCTTTAGTGCGACTCTCGAGTCCCTTGACCTATGGTGCCTACATCCGACCGGTTTCCATCATTGCGCATGGTTTCCAAATGCCTGCAGACATACCTGTCGATATAGCTGGTTGGGGCGCTACTGAGGTTAGTGTAATTAACAATATTTCTCTCTTTATAATATCAAATAGATTTTAATATATTATTATTATATAGTCTTGAACTGTTATATAAAGTTTTAGCTACAGTTAGTTAAGTCTGGGTGCACTTGAAGAGGGACTTTTAATGGATTACGCAGTATTGTGAATAATAACTCGAAATATACTAGCAGAAAGGCATTCACAAGTTGTTGCCCTTACATGGGTTGTGTTCCATAGGTATTGTTTGCATATTTCAGTTTAATCCTTGTAGTCTGGTCGATATGGTTGTTGTTTCGTTTGCTATAATTTGAGGTTATTTTTTATCTTACTGTGCAAGACTTACTGAAATCTGTACTAACATAAAACGATATAAACACCAAACTATGTAATCCTTAACTTTCATTAACAGATCGGAGGCTTACCTTCCAACGAACTTCGGGAGGCCACCGTCTACATTGTTGATAGGAAGGTCTGCGCTGAACGTTACAGCACTCTGGGCATTCCTCGCGTCGTCACCGAGAACATGATCTGTGCCAACCTACTGGACGTTGGCGGCAAGGATGCCTGCAACGGCGACCTTGGAGGTCCCGTTTACTATGGTCAAATCCTCATCGGCATTATATCCTGGGGCGAGGGTTGTGCGAACAAGACTTTACCCGGAGTCAGCACCGCTGTGTCCTCGTATACTAATTGGATTATTGATGCCGCTGTTTAGAAGTCTTTTTTGTTTTCTGTTTCTCTGATTAATGAAGATTAGCAATCTAGGTATGCTGATACTTACGTGAATAATGCTAGGTCCAGTGACGTTGAATCAGCCATCGGCTGATTAGCGGCTGCTCAATTCGAATCCAACGCTGGATTGAAAAGATCGACTACGATCTTGTACTAGATTGGAAAGTGTCATTTGTCAAATAATATCGATCGACGGTCACTGGATTATGATAGGTACTGGGTCAATGTAAATTCCCGGATAAGTTTCAACTCTGAATAATGGGCTACAATTTTTTTTAAGTACATCTTCCTTTCTTCCCTCACACTAATATATTAATTCGGTACCTACCCGAACAGATTTAAGGCAAATAAATAAATTACTTTTACGAATTATTGTTGTTTTATTTCGTTGTGCCATGTTTATTGATGTTTTACCTTTGTTATGGTACTTATAAGATCATCGGTAATTGAAGGAGGTCGTGGCTAAGTAATAACAGCCGCACGGATCGATCCATCAGGTTAAGCTACGCTTGCCCGTGTCCGTGGATGGGTGACCATCTTTACATACCGAGACTTCTCCGTATTTCGGAAAGCACGTTATTCCGTTGGTCCCGGCTGTCATTTGTGGATCTTTGACAGTCGTTACGGGAATCCGCCACTGCCAAGGGGTGTCGTATTACCCAGTTGTTGGGTTGTGGAGGTCTGATAGGCAGTCGCTCTTTGTGAAATACGGGTATTCAGCTGCATTCGGTTAGAATAGAAGCCGACCCCAACAAAGTTGATAAAAGGCTAGGCAGATTCAAGATCATCGGTAATTGATTTGATCATGATTATTATCGATGATATTATAGTTAGCTTACGTTTTTATACACATAATTAGGTAAGTACAGACAGCTGCACGTCCACGGTTCCATATAATATCGTAGGTAGGTCGCCAAGTACCTTCCTACTTGATGTTAGTTCACTGGCGTGCAGGTGCTTGTACGTAGTAGCTAGGCAGGTATCTAATCGGTTAAAAAAACGCTGCTTGGCGGCAGAAATAGATAACTATGGCGAAGTACTTTCCCGGGCGGCATATAAGCAGAGTCCTCCAACTGAGTTTTGAATGTGGCTTCTGACTGATCGGTAAACTCCCATAGTAGCTTTTGTTTACAAAATCTACCAATTGAGTTTGAAACAACCTCTGATTGATTGCTCTGATTCAACCTCTGATTGGAAGTAGCGCTCGCCGGCCGCTGCCGCGGCACCGCTCGCTACCTACGCTCGCTCGGCTCGCGCCTGGATGGTCACAGTTCTAACCTAACCTAACCTATTTCACCCAGTTCATAATGACGAATCATATAATCTGCCGCAGAAATGTTTTCACTATTGTCTAATTATCTAGTCGTAGATGACATGCTATACTCTATAATTACAACAAGCTGCTCCCCAAATTTTCGCCCGCATAAGTCTCGATCCCGTGGGAATATCTGGATAAATGGTATCCTATGTCCTGATCCAGGTCATGTGGTCTACCCATGTGCCAAATTTCATCCAAATCCGTTCAGCCGTTTTAGCGTGAAAGCGTAACAAACAAACAAACTCACTTTCGCATTATATTATTATTACGTTATTTGGATAGGATTAGGTTAGATAATTATTAGGATAAGGATTAAAAAAGTCTTCTTTATTTTTCGTGGTTAGTAACCAGTGGCGGGGCAAGATCAAAATTTAATGTGGGCGAGGTACATTTTGCGAGGCCCTCTGGTGCCGCAAGAAGACGAAAAAAAACAGTTGAAAAGTTGTTAAATTTTTGGTAGGTATAGGTCGAGTTATAGGGTAGGCCATTCAAAAATATTGCGGGTATGTGAAAAACATTTTTCTATTCAGGGATCCGTTTGCGTAATATTAAGCTTTAACACGTTCAGTGCTGGGAACCCTCCTGGAGGGCTCATGTCAATATATTTACCTATCGTTTTAGGAATTTTTTTTCGACGCGTTCACGGTTATGTAATGCATAAACCTTCGAGGTGCGAGGCCCCTCGGACCGTGAGGCCGTAGGCGGTGGCCCACGTCGCCCACGCCTTACGCCGATTCTGTTAGTGACTAACCTAATGTCAGAGTTTTAAAGCCGCCCAAGGACCTCTGACTTGGCTTCACATACCGTCGAGAAATATCTCTCAGGCATCCGATGTCGGTTTCCTCACGATGTTTTCCTTCACCGTTATTGAAGCAAGTTATAATTATAGGTACTATACGCACATGAATCTGAATAGTCAGAGGTGCATTGACTTGGGTTCGAACTCGAGAAGCAAGTAACATACATTAAGTAGTAAGTATCCGCACCGGACTATTAAAATTTACTTTAAAAAAAATTATGATCCGTTCCCACATGAAGACAAATCGTGATAACGGTATTGTGGGACATCTACTGTAAAATAATACACTGAAATAATAATGACCCCAGAAGATGGTAATTTTGACACCCAGACGTTTGTTGTCAAACAATATTTTGTTATTTAAAGAAGCGACATCTAGCCTTTTTTAAATGAACTATTACTAAGTGGGTCTCCTTGCATCGGACAGTTCCTTTTCCAAAAGTTCGAGCTAAAAGTTATAGATGACGCTGATTTCAAAGTCACACCACTTAAAACACTCTTGGGGCAGCCTCAGGTAGCTAATAAAGTAACACCTTGGCTGCTTTTTGTCAATAAAACAAAAACTACATACATATATGAATTAATAGGTACTGGGTAGGTTCTTGTTGTGTCCCTTGTTCACATTACCTAACATTTACCCAAAGTGAAAATACGAAAAAAAAAAAACATATTCTGAGTTTTTTGCGAATGCTAATTTTTTGTGTCGGAAAAAAAAAGAAAATCATTCAATTCAATTTAAATGGATGAATACCTCACCTAAGTGATTTCGTTCTTACAGTACCTACTTTATCTTTACTACTTATAATGAAAGAAATGGCCGGCGAATCTTATAGCCCTAAATAAACAATACAATTATTATATTATATTCGATTCGGTAGCGAATTATGACGTATTACAGATTGATTGATCCTCATCATTGTTTTAAAACTACGAGTCCCAAAAAATTAAAACCAAATAGCGACGACATTCATAAATTGATGATTATTAAAACAAATATCCTACTTCATCGCAGATCCTCATAGTTGTTTTTAAACTACGAGCCTCACAAAGATAGAGACTAAACACGACATTCGTTGAGATAGTCACGCCCTAATCAGGTGTAGGTAAAACCTATTTATAACCTTATTTCCAATTGATGTTATTTCCTCTTAAATAAAAACATACTTTACACGAGTGTAAATAAAGTTGATTTTAGACTGACTAGTACTGTTGTTAATGGGACTATTGCCCATCGTGACCGTTGGGCAACAGTCTCCACACGGTGGGTGCCTGAGGATGGACGGCGGCGCCGAGGTCGGCCCAGGAAGAAGTGGCGAGACGACCTAGACGCGTACCGCAAGGGTTGGATGGAGGTGGAAAAGGATGCGTGGAAGGATTTCGGGGAGGACTTTGCTCAGCAGTGGGACAGTGCAGGCTAAGGAAAAAAAAAAGTACTGTTGAAAAAGTCATAAAAAATATGAAGTTCTAGCGTAAACTGAACCTTATGTGTAGGCGTTACAGTTGTTTTTCCTGTTTGTTTACATGTTTGACAAATTAATTGCGAACGAAGATTAGGTATGTTGTGTCGTCACAATTGGTTATCAGTGCAAGCCCCCAGTGCATGATAATCATCTATCATAAAAGTGGGCAATTGTTATAGGCAGTTATCAAAGTTTTAATTATTTTAGAGATCCGTCATATCTACCAAAAAATAATTATTGTAAGTGTAACTGCGCAACTACACCTCAAGAATCTTATAAACAAACCTTAGTCCTTTTCTTGCTGAAAAACTACTTAATATCGCCGTGCAGAGAGAACCTCGTTATGAAAAATAATACATAACATCACGCCTTGTTTCCCCGAAGGGTTGGGCAGAGGTGTCCCTGTAGCAGGTACACCCACATTTCGCCAGTTATGTTTAAGTCTCGTGTAATAGGGGGCAAACCTATTGCCATCAACCGGGCACAAATCCAGACTCCGAGCTGCTTTTGAGAAATTTCAGATAGAAAAACCCAATAACACTGCCCGACATGGGAATCGAACCCAGGACCTCATGCTCAGCGGTAGCGCTTGCGACCACTAGACCAACGAGGCAATCCCGATTAAAAATAATGTTTTTCTTTTTATTATTTATTTACTGTGTAGATTCGTACCTCGTAAATAAGCATTTAGAACAAAGATGCACAGCTCTTAAGATGCGTCTAATGCCTTCTATTGATGATAATGAGAACCTCATAGAACGTCAAAACTGCCATTGTTCAGACAGTTTTTAACCGACTTCAAAAAAGAAGGAGGTTATATGTTCGTCTGTGTTTTTTTAATGTATGTTCATCGATATTCTCGTCAATTGTGTGGACCGATTTTGGAAATTCCTTTTTCGTTTGGTAGAGGAAGCTTGCGCCGTGGTACCATAACTTTTTTTTCCTTCCTCTGTTAAATAACGTTCATTGCAATCAAAAGGTTTTTTAGCAAAAAAGTATAATTTACATACTATTTTACTTTATTTCCACAAAAAAATTAAACAAACTAAAATTGGTACTCAACCGTTTCCTAAGAAGTTACCGTTTGAAGTGAGTTTTGTAAATGATTCTATGTAGGTAACCTACATCAAATATTCACATAACATTTTCCCGCAGCCACAATGCTAAAATTAGCTCCAAATGAGTTGGAACATTCTGTTTCAGGGAATTATTAAGACATTAATTAGGTACACAGTGACCTTATGATGAGGCAGTCGTACCTATATTACTAACTAACTTTCATCCTGGTAATTAGCAGCTTAGCATGTGAGGTCTAAAGTGTTATTACATATAAAATATAAAAAATACAGTGGCACTCCGGGAGTGCCGACAGAATTGCCGAACAATTTAAAAAAATACTTCCAAAACCTTCAAAGTAAAAATACTTGCATAGAACATTGATCCGTAACGTAATATAAATAAAGAGCACAATCGCGTTTACAAAACTGAGGTGTTGGTAACGGTGTCGCGATTTCAATTGTTTTTTCCCATCTCAAAAATGTCCAACGCGACTAAAGAAGTATTTATTCACTTCAAAAAACGAGCGAGCCTTACAGTCATATATTATGTAACATCTGACATCTTGGCTGATAGTACCAACCTCTTGGAAGATGGACTGGTACATCTGACTGCCAACTCTAGCACTGCGCGCGCTCATTGGTCAAATCAAATAGCGCGCGCTTCCCCGGCTTCCTGTTACATACTTCCGTCCCTTTTAACGAAATCACTCCCACAGATTGCACAGGAAACCGAGAGGAAAGATGTTACACATCAAAAATAAGGGAGAAACACACGATAAAATGTAATGATCGTTGATATATTTAGTAACCTGCTTAACTATTCCTAAAGAGCCATAAAAAAAACCTGTAAGAAATCGACACGTGTTTCACCTCTCAACGAGACATCCTCAGGATAACAATTGACTTGTCCCGAACCCGAACACGACGTTTTGTTTCACCGAGCGCTGGACGCGCTCCGCGTCCAGCGCTCGGTGTGGCAACACGTTACTAAATATATCCACGTCTATTGTATATAATGGATTTCCGCAAGGTCACGCTTGAATCAACTGACTATCTAAAACACACCATGCTTGAGTTAATGTATGTCTTGTCAGTTGTATGTGGTCTACTAAAAGCCTACGGTCTTCAAGCAGTTTACGTTGTAATAGTACCAGCCTATCATTGTCCCACTGCTGGGCAAAGGCCTCTTCTCATACAGAGAAGGCACGAGCATTGATCACCGCGCTTGCTCAAAAGACGGGTTTGTGATTTCAGACTTATATTAACTGTAATAAGTCCAGGTTTCCTTTCCCTGTTTTTCTTTCACCGATGTCAATACTGTCTATGATAAACTCAGAAAGTACTTATAAATGGAGTTGGCAACTGTAAAAGTGGCGCTAACATAGCTTTAATCAAAATAGAAGAATTTTCTAAGGAACATTTGATTTGACATTTGATTTGATTTGACAAGGTCTGCTTGCCTTCCTAGTAAAGATGCACCCACCTCGTTTCTTCAATTTAGCTTTTAACTCACTTACCTAGCCATGTCGAATAGATGTTTTTTCACAACAGTTCTTTCAATATTTTAAAAAAAACGCAGTCAACAAGGAAAACCAAAACACAACACAAACTTGACAGGTGAAAGCTATGCTACCGCCATCTATCTAAATTTTGCACCGGTTAATTAACCCCATCGCAAAAGTCACTTTGGTGCCTACCCGGATTTGAACCCACAGCCTCGTGTATGAGAGGCGAGACCTTCACTACTGGGCTATTACGACAACCACAGTTACAGTTTACATTGTGACTTCTTAAAAACATAACCCTGCCTTTGCTGTCGCGCAGTCGAGTAAAAGTGACATTGAAGTTCCTCGTAACTTCTCATGCCGGGGCCACACCAACGGGAAACGCCGTTAATTATCGCGATGTAGTCTTTATTCCGACGGGTTAAGGTCTATCATCGTGATAATTAACGGCGTTTCCCGTTGGTGTGGACCGAGCATCAGGGAATTAAGAGAATAAATAGCCTGCTAATTAATTAACTTACTTAGTGATGAACTAACAGAAATTCTTCGGTAGCCTACATAGTTACAATGTCCTTGGGAGCCGTGTCCAATTCTATCCTCTAAAGCAGATTCCGATTTCCTTACTTCAAAAATTGGATAAACAGGTCCCAAAACCAAATAGAAAATTATCAAATATTTACAGGTAATTAATCATTATAATATACAACCGAGATAAACTAATACTTCACGTAAACGATAAGTCGTTAATATAAAGTGAAGTAACTAAAGATTACGATACATTCGTGGTGATAGGCAATATGGCGCTACTGTGCTGGGCTGTTGTTCTGCTTGCAGGTAAATCATTAACTCCTAAGTTTCTTTGATCAGTAAATCTACTGTAAAATCTTCTATCTAATAACTATTGTGATTGGTTGGACGATGTTTGAGCGTACATTCGACAATGGTGCCGATTCCCTTGTTCACAAACTAAACTAAATTTAAATTCAGTGCATCTTTTTCTTTCTATTTCATTAAGAAAAGGACAGAAGGTAAATTTTAGTTTAGTCCTGTCAAATTTATCAGCGGCTGTCACTACTCCATACAAGTTTAGACGTGATTAAAAACTTGCCAACTAAAATGACGTCAATTTACGTCAAGCGCTGATTCATTTGACAGGACTAAACTAAAATTTATCTTCTGTCCTTTTCTATCGAAATAGAAAGAAAAGGATGCACTGAACTTAAATTTAGTTTTGTTTGTGAATAAGGGAATCGGCACCAATGTACGCTTAAAAATATAGCCAATTGGTAATTTTGTATTTTTATATTTTGTATCACTGAATAAAAGTGGCACACGGATTTTAGGAAAACTTTGACTTTGTGTCTCGTCTGTCACTTAGGCTCCGCGCAAACGGGCCACCGACTATAGCCATCGGTGGCTGTCGCGCGCCACGTCTACTGGCTGCCACGAGTGGTCGGTGGCCGCCACTAGTAGCCTATGGTCGCTACAATTTGTAACGAATACAAAGCGAAGTAGCGAGTGGCCGCCACCGGTGGCGTGTCGCGGACACTAAGTCGCGAGTGGACGCCACTCGCTACACGTGTACGGCGATTCCATATAAAACGTATTTAAAAATCATGTAAACAGCTTGTCGCCAGCCACAGTTGGCTGTGGTCGGTGGCCCGTTTGCGCGGAGCCCTAAACCTTGACCTTGTCTCTTTCGAAAACTTGATGCGTCATCCGGGTACTGAATCTACCTTTTTCATAATCAAATATGTACTGAACGTTTCCCGCCAATGTTATCAGGTCATCGTTTTCATTATTAATTACATATTTACCAATTTATTTATTTCCAGGTGTCGCTTGCTCATCCGCTGAGCTGGGCAGCCAAACCTCCGTCGAGGAGTACCCCAGCATCGCGCAGGTGGAGTCTCTCGAAGGCGTGCTGTGGCTGCAGCACTGTACTGCTAGCGTGCTCACCTCCTACCACGTTTTGTCCACGGCTCAGTGCTTCTCTGGGGCGTAAGTATCTTCTATATCTATATATATTTAATAAATTAGCTTATGACCCGCCCCTGCTTCGCACAATTTGTACGACTTGACAAAATATCGGGATTAAGGGTCTTTACCAGGAAATCGTGATACGGGTTTTGGATAAGATTATATAAAAAAAAAAACCGGCCAAGTGCGTGTCGGACTACGCACAATGAAGGGTTCCGTAGTTAAGAATGTTGAGATGAATTTATTTATCCCAAGAACAAACTTAACATTGTAGTTGAAAAACATGTTCTCCCATATATTCCAAATGCAAATCGTCGCTCGGCATCCAATACCGCGAATGTGACACTTTTACATTTTTTTTTTATTGCAGTATCATTTATTTGAACGTGTAGAATGAAATAAAACAAAAATCTGAATTTCGTAAAAAAAATCACATTCGCGGTATTAATATAATAATAATCTAAATCTAATACTTTTAAACGAGCAATTCTTGTATATATGTATATTTTATCTGAATCTCGGAAACGGCTCCAAGAATTTTTATTAAATTTAGTATGCAGGGGGTTTCGGGAGCGATAAATCGATCTAGCTAGGTTTAATTTTTAGAAAACGTTGTTCAAAAAAATATGGTCATCCAGATATTTTTCTTTATTCAAGTAACAAGGACTCATTGTGTTAGTAAACTTATGAAATATGTTAACTTATTTTACCAGGTCACTTAGAAAGTTTTGCGACTAACAGTTTTTGTCTATACGATACTGGCTGGTTTTGATGTCAATTAAAACTATGACTGTTTATTACAAAAAAACGTAACATTCCAAATTCGAAATTCCCTCCACATTTTTTACGAGCAAAATCAAAATACTCTGTCTTACTGAAAACTGGATTTACAACGAGAACATTTTCACGCAATGATTTTGTACGATTTCAAATGTTGACTAAAACCAGAAGAATCGTTTGAAAGACTTCGAATGGTGTTCATAGAAAAAAGCCCTTCTAAAGCGACTGTTTTCCGCTGGTTCAACGAATTTATGGGTGGTCGAGTAATTTTGGCGGACAAAGAAAGAAGTGGCCGCCCTATGACGGTTGTTACATAACAAAACGTGCTGGCTGTGAAAAATTTAATTCAAGAGAATAGGCGAATTACATATGAAGAGGTTCAGCATATACTGCCGATTGGATCGGGAAGTGTGCATGAAATTCTACACAGGCATCTTCAGTTATGGAAGATAGTTTCACGCTAGTACCGTAAAATCTAACACAGGCTCAGAAGGAGGTTCGGGTAGAATGGTGCCGAGACATGATAGCAAAATTTGTAGCAGGCTCGTCTCGGCGCGTTTAAGATATCATTGCGGGTGATGAATCTTGGATTTATCAATATGATCCAGAAATGAAGCATCAGTCGACCGTGTGGCTGTTTCAAAATGAACCAACGCCTACCAAAGTGAAGCGAGCCAGAAGTGCCGGCAAAATTTTGATCGCAAGTTTTTTTTTTTGCCCGGTTATCTGGTGTCAGTACCCTGACGAGATCAAAGGAGCATCAATCCTGAATGGTTTGTTACCATATGTTTGCCAGAAATTTTTACTACTGCAAGCAGCAAGCGACCGAACACTGGCCTCCGTGGGCTGCTGCTTCACCACGACAACGCGCTGGCTCACTCGGCGCTCAAAACAAGGCACTTTCTGGACAGTACACCGGTCAAATTTATAGGTTATCCTCCTTACAGTCCCGATTTGGCTCCGTGCGACTTTTTTTGTTCCTCAAAATAAAATAAAAACTCAAAGGAAAACAGTTTTCATCACCTGAAGATGCACTGGCTGCATTTGAGAAGGAGATTGGAGAGGTGTCTGATGCGGACTGGAAAATGTGTTATGAAAATTGGTTTAGACGTATAAAACTGTGTATAGACGCCAATGGAGAGTTCTTTGAAAAGATATAATAAAAATAATTATAACCTGTAGTATATTTTTTTCTAGTATCACAAAACTTTCTGAGTGCCCCACGTAATCTAGTTTAAATTTATCTCACCCGCATTCCAACCTGTATGGCCTGGAAAAAGCTCCAGCCCATCGTACACTATTGATCTGGATACCATACCACTACTTAAAGATGTTTATAAGCTCCGTTGGCAACCTATCCTTCTCCATCTTTCTCCACAATACATCATAAGCAACCAGATCAGAAGCCTTGAATAAATCGAGGAAGCTAGCATAAATCGGCGTCCCACGCTGTGTATAGTAAGTATGTGATAGTATGTTTAAGACACAACACTGCACTTTCTGTTGACAAACCACGCCGAAACCCGAATTGGTTGTCATGAACATTTACAGTTTTATTTATTTGTGTATTAAACAGACGGTCAAACACTTTTGATATTATAGTAGCTAGAGAGATGGGCCTATTGGATGCCGAGCGACGAAATGTAAGTTTGTACGCACAATATTGAGAGATTTACCATGTTATTTTAAGACCATAGACTTCTTATAGGTTTTCCTGTAATCTATGAGTAAAGAGCCATACTGTGTATTTTTTTCAAAATTTTTGGTCCAGTAGTTTCGGAGATAAGGGGGGGGGAATGGTCAATTTTCATTGAATTTATTAAATATCTTTAAAAGTGTTTATTTTAAAATTATATAAAAATATATTTAAGATCCTCGCAACAAGTCCTTTCATTTGATATGTCACACGGTACTGTGAGCAAAACTTTTTTTTTAAATTTTCTTGTTTGCGCCCCAAAAGTGATCCCAATATTCAAAATTAATTTATTTACGTTACTTATTCGTGTTTGGGTCATAGAAATACATATGTGTACCAAATTTCAACTTAATCGGTCCATTAGATTCGGAGTAAATTGGCTGTGACAGACGGACAGACAGACAGACAGACAGACAGACAGACAGACCGACAGACAGACAGACAGACACACGAGTGATCCTATAAGGTTTCGTTCGTAGGGTTCCGTTTTTCCTCTTGAGGTACGGAACCCTAAAAATGATAAACACCATGACATTTTGGTCATCTTACAATGGGTCAATGTACCCGACATAAAATACCTCTAGGAGCAATTAAAAAATTGTTACAATAGGTATATTTTTTTTTATGCATGTTTAATAGTCATTGGATTCATGAAGTGGGCTGCTTTTGTAAGATGACTAAAATGTCACGGTGTAAAGAAAACTTAAAGTAGTAGCCACAAAAAAAAACACACTACAATACACTACAATCATCTGCAAGGCTTATCCTCAATTCGATTTTTTCACTGACTGATGAAACTTTTGAGCTAGCCAGACGTTTCTTTTTTGTGGCCACTACTTTATGTTTACTATATGTGTAAAAATATTCAAAACCCATAACACGATTTCGTGGTGAAGACCTTTAAATGTAAGAAAAACGTGGTCACGCAGACGAAAAGCGTCTTTAATTTATAACATTATAGAATCAGAATCAAAATTTATTTATTTGTAAGAATGTAGTTTTATATAGTATGGTGTTAATATTTTTGTTAGTTCTATACATTCTACCACAAAGTATGTGTACAAATATTCAATTGTCAATCTTAAACTAAGACGCACAATATTAATTTTAAGATTTGTGATCTACAATAAGTCCAATAAGAATTAGTTTTACTATAATAAGTTAATCGTTACTTTAAAATGTCAAAATTAAGTCCATGTCCTTGGATTTTATAATATTATATAAATTCGCCAATGTCATAAAAACATATAGAAGTCTTATTTCGTGTCTGTCTGTGAAAACAACAAAACGGAGCATTGAATTAATTATTCGTTTTGTTGTTTCAATTAAATACTTTGTATAATGGCCTATAAACAGCAGTTCACCAATGATACTGCTAAAATTGGAATTAGTACTCTTATAACGCTTGCAAATTGCAGATATCCGTGTTGGCATTTCAAATTAAGCTAAAATCATAATCCTCCTTTTGGCATTGCCTTAGTCGAGAAAAGAGACTGTCACCCATCCTCTTGTCGTAATCAATCAGTCAGATACAGAGTTTTATTGCTATCGTAGTCTTTTAATGACGTATTCTGCTCATAAGCCAAGGCGAAGCGAGAATTATAATCATCAACACAACTCTCTCAGTTTACATTAGCCTATTGAAAGAGTTTCATGAATTTATGACATTTGAGGCCAATTCTCAAAACTTTGAGAGTTGTACTTACTTATTTATTTTTTTGTAATTCCAGTGATCTGCATATTTCTAATTTTATTATTTGGAATTGTAAACTTTTGCATGCCCATGTGACGGTAAAATATGGAGAACTTTATTGTAAAAACACCTATGTACTATACCCATTTTTGCAAAGAAATAAATGATTTGATTTGATTTGTACTATAAATACACATCTATTACGGTCGCGACTAATATTTTGTTCGTCAACCTGACACTGTCCTGCAAATTTCAAAAAACGTAAGAAAATGTGAATTTTATGGGCTATCTAAGTTCATCCTCCTGACGTTCTCCTTGTCTCAGATAATATTTTACATCCAGTGTTTTTGTATCTTCCATTGTCTTTCCAGCAAGTACTCCGACCGCACCCAGCGTATCAGAGCTGGCACCTCCTACCGCGGAACAGAAGGTATCGTCCGTGAAGTATACCGGGTTTACATTCACCCCGACTTCGGCCAGCTGCAGAACGACGGAGACATCGCTGTGGTCCGTCTGCAGGAAGCTCTGACCCTGGGAGATACTATCAAACAGGCGCTGATTCTTGGCGAAGGGATCTACTTGCCTACTGGTCTGCAGTTGACGCTTGTCAGTTGGGGTACCACCTCTGTAAGTATAATATATTTCTTCATCATTTTGTTTTTGATAGGCTTGCGTTTGATCACTTTCTATCCTGATAAGCGATGATGAGACGATGGAGTACCTTTTCATTCTCGAAGTTAGACATTAACCCCCAGGTTAGGAAAACCGACTTCGGCAGGGTATTCCACTCGTTATTGGCATCATCATCATTATTGGTAACCTTGTTCCTGCCACTGATAAGTACAGGCCTCCTTCTTTTGTTTGCCATGCTTGCAATGAAACACACACAACACACATCGCCACATGCGAACTACGCATCAAAGACCTGACGTCACACAAAAATCCTGACGTCACACAAATCCTGCATCGCGCAATTAGAGTTTACTGCGCGAACGACATATTCAATGTCACCCATCGGCGGCACGTGCCCCGCCCGTATTTTTATGAAAAATTATCGAAAAATAAATTTAAAACAAGGGGGTCTATCTTTAATATTTTTTTTAATGTTTTGAGTAGCGTTTGCTATATCTCCAATTTTATTGGCTCCATTTGAATTCTGTTTGTTATTTCTAAAAAGCTTCTGAGTTATTTTATCGGATTAACTAACATTTTATTAAAATTTGTCGACTATGCAAAAAACGGAGGTAAAAACTGTTTTTTCAAAAAAAACAGTGTTTTTTTAAATAAACACAAGTGTAAGTTCATAAAATCATAGGGGATTGTGAAAAAAAAATGTATTAGAAAAAATTTCAAAAAAAAGTCAAGGTCACGGTCTTTTAAAGTTACTTTTCGATAATTTTTCATGAATATTTAGAAAAATGCGGGCGGCACATGCTCATGGGCGACATTGTATATAACTTCCCCGACATCAATCGTTGGGCAGTTGTCCGCCAGACACGACACCCGTCTGGTCGGAGGATCCTCCCTTTTCTATAGAGGATGAGTGAACTTTACACCCTGTTCCTCATGCCTCTAAAAACTTAATCCTGATCTTCCTTGTAATAATGCACTGAGTAAACAGTTCAAATATCACAGCATGTCGTTGTTGAATAAAGAAAAGGCCAGATATAGTGACTTGCATTTTATAGACTTTTTACGTTGTAGGGTCACTAAGAGCCCCATAGTAACACAGTTTCATATTATGAAAGTGGAGAGCCAGAGGGTTGTGTCAGATACGCAGACAAAAAGTAGTGCTCCGGGATCCATATAGTTTCTACCAATAGCTTTAGGACCAAAGAAAAGCCATAAGCAATTCTACTAAGAACCATTTTCTTCCACAGGAGGGCGGCAACACTGGCAACGACAACCTCTACGAGCTTAACCTCTACACAGTCAACGATGATGCCTGCTTAGAGACCTACCTGGTACTTGACGACTTCCCCAATAATGCCATCACAGAGAACATGTTCTGTGCTGGTCTCCGGGACACCCAGGGTCGGGACCTGGACTCTAGGGATTTAGGAGCACCCCTTTTCTACTCTGGAGTTACTGTTGGTTTAGTGTCCTTTGGAGTTTCTGATGGAGAAGACAGCATCCCCGTTGTGAGCACCGCCATTGCATCTTACTCTAACTGGATTGTGGAAACGGCGAGGTATTAGAAAAGAGTTAGATTTAGGTTATGTTTAAGGTTCTAATTGTAAGCAAGTCTTATAAAATAAAATTTACAAAATTGTTTTTATTTTAATCATTGAGGTCCTCACTCTGGTATTTTAAGGTCGACCCAAATGCTTATATTATATAAATAAGTAAAAGGAAGAAATAATAGATTGTTGTAAAGAGCTGAAGTTTTTTTTTTTACTCGTATTTTCCTATTTTTGATCGTTTTTTTCAATGATATCTTATTTTTATATAAAATTCTCGTGTCACAGTGTTAGTTGCCATACTCCTCCGAAACGGCTTGATCGATTTTTATGAATTTTGATATTTATATTCGGTAGGTCCGAGAATCGGTCGTAATCTATTTTTCATACCCCTAAGTGATAAAAGTGGTGACGACACAACGTTTGCCGGGTCAGCTAGTTATATGTAAAAAGAGGTACTTAGATAGGTTACCTACCCAATATTCGATTTTTAAAAACGGCACAGTGTCATAATAACAGATGACACGTGGAAGCCACAGCATGACGAATAAACCACAACGACAGCATGCCGTAATAATTGGAAGCGAAAAAGAGACAAGACGAAGAAAACTTGGCTAATTAGCCAAGTTTTGGCGTGTCACGAGTTGTTCGTGTTGATCGTGGGTTCGAACCTAGGCAGGCTCTTTTTTTTTGTTAACCTATTTCGTCCCAAAAGTCTCCCCCATACATTTCCAGAGATAAGATCTCCCCCATACTTTTCCAAAGAGCAATGGAGCGTAGCATTCTAAAAATCTAACTCACTGACAAAATTCGCAACACCATAATACGCTCCAAGACAAGTATCGCCGATGATGTTAGCGATAAGTCTGCGAGGCTGAAATGGGACTAGGCGGGTCACACTTATAGGATGCATCAAAACAGATGGGCCAGGATCGCCACACAGTGGGTGCCTGATGACGGGCATCGCCACCAGGGCAGGCGCTTTACTTTGTGTAAGTAATTTCATCACCACTGTTCTTAACACGGTGAAAGAACACATCGTGAGGAAACCGGCATATCCCAGAACCAAATATTCGAAGACATGTGACACTACCAACTCGCACTGGGCCTGCGTGGTGGATTACAGCCCATGACCTCTCGAAGAGAGGAGGCCTGTGACCCAGCAGAGGGATCATTATAGGCTAATTAAGGCTTGTGGAGGGCTTATAACCTATCTACCACTTTTTACTTATAATATTTATAATGTCATTGGTTTTTTCTATATTTTTTCAAGTTTATCGCAACATTACATCACTTTACGTCTTGTCCATAATCCCTGTGTATTATAAATATGTACTACAACCACATTTCATCGCCCTCCCCGCTGACTGTCGTAACTAGCAATTGATATTTTTCCAGGGCAACAGTTTTTCGGTCGGGCGCTACAATCATGTTAATATATTTGCGTTAGCTGTGGCTTTATTAATGAATTAATAACTTTTTATAAATAGCTCTTGACTTAATCTTTAACTCACTAACTGTAGATGTGTGCATATACGACAGGTGGTGAGAATATTTTTTCCCTCAAACAAAACTCACGCTAAACAAAATACGTGATTATCTTCTAAACGGTAAACGACACAGACACGACGATTAGAGAGAACTTTTTCGAAACAAAGTTCTGAACACGTAGGTAATGTCAGTGCAGATACGACAGTTTGTGAGATACGACAGTTAGCGGGGAGGGCGACGATTTATCTAGTTATGTTTAAGTCCCATGTAATTGAAAACAAATCTAGCAATTGAAAAATTTATATGGGGACCTATAACATTTTGCCTGACCCACGGACAGGAAACCAAGAACCCACGCTCATTCCATCGAGAAGTCAAAGATGCAATCGGAGGTAGATCTAGAATTATAATTTCTTTATTTTGCATAAAATATGGTACATAAAAGGTCTTAAATATAAGAAGTTCCACATATTTTGCTTACATATTTCAGCATGCAAAAAATATATACTAAGTATTTGATGACGTAAAAACTAAAAATCCTTAAAATTATGTTATTGAATTAAATCACTAGTGACATCATATTTCAAACTTTGCTTACAGTTTAAGAACTCACTTATTGTATAGAACATATTATTATGAAGCCATTTCTTAAGTTTATTTTTAAAGTAGTTTAGTGGTAGCTCTCTGATCTGTTTGGGTATTTGGTTGTAGATTTTGACAGACATCTGAAATAGTGTGCTTCTAAATCTTGTGACAGCCAGTCGGGTTGGATCTCTTGAAAGGATTTTTTTATTTTTCTACAACTTGTTGCTATTATAAATTCCATAGGAGGTAATAGTTACAGACCGCAAGTCAGAAGTAACAATGCTACTGGCATTGTATGCTGGTCTCTTATCCTATTTTGCATTGTTTTCTTCCCGACGACACCACCCCCTCTCATCTCCGCGCACACACAACACTCATTACTCGACACCACACGCACACACACAACATACATAAATACTTACATCACCAATCACCAAATCACACTACCATACACATCTGTACCTACTTACACAACGTTTTGTTCCTTTCACTAGTACATAACCTTATCTTTGACAATTCTGTAATTCTAAATAATAATAATAAATAATAATAACAAGGTGCGTGCCTTCAACGGTTGGGTCATGCCTGTTTTGATGTATTCTTTCGGCATACTCAAATGGACTCAGACAGAACTTGACGCTCTGGATAGGAAGGTCCGTACATTGCTGACAGCAAATCGGATGCATCACCCACGGTCATCAGTGATGAGACTGTACATCCCGCGGAAGTGTGGGGGTCGAGGTTTCCTAAATGCTAAAACCCTCCACAACCGCGAGATTTACAGTCTCAGGGAATATTTCCTTCAAACTGACGTGGGTATGCAACGAGATGTGGTCGCAGTGGACAAGGGCCTCACCCCGCTCTCATTGGCAAAAGAGAACTGGCGCAAACCTGCAGTACTTGATACTAACGATCGTAAGGAAGTATGGCAGAGCAAAGAGCTACATGGACGCTTTTTCCGGGCCCTTCACGGGCCTGATGTAGACTTTTTGGCGTCTGTATCCTGGCTGCGTTTCGGTGACCTCTTCGGGGAAACCGAAGGTTTTGTCTGTGCGATTATGGATGAAGTTATCATGACGAATAATTATCGGAAATACATTGTCAAGGACGGTACGGTTGACATCTGTCGGGCATGCCACCGTCCCGGTGAATCAATCCGACATATTGTTTCCGGTTGTTCTCGTCTTGCTAATGGCGAGTACTTGCACAGACACAATCTAGTGGCTAGGATTATTCACCAGCAACTTGCCTTGCAGTACAACCTTGTGGAGTCCGAAGTACCATACTACATGTATGTGCCCGACCCAGTTCTCGAGAATGGTCATGCCACATTGTACTGGGATCGATCTATCATCACTGACAGGACTATTGTTGCCAATAAACCTGATATAGTGGTGGTGGATCGAGTAGAACGGCGCACAATGATTATTGACATAACAGTCCCGCATGACGGGAACCTCGTGAAAGCCGAGAGAGTCAAACAAATCAAGTATCTTGACTTGGCTCGCGAGATTGTCGACATGTGGGATGTGGACTCAGCGATCATTGTGCCGATAGTCGTATCAGCCAATGGCTTAATTGCCAAGAGCCTCGACCAACACCTAAGGAGGCTCTCGTTGGGCAGCTGGATCAAGGGCTTGATTAAGAAGGCGGTACTCCTGGACACGGCTCGCATTGTCAGGAGGTTCCTCTCTCTAGAGCCCTGACCGCCGGTAGCTTGGACCCTGTTCCCGATACCGGTGGGCTACTATTTTTTATATTTTTAAATGTTTTTATAGTTTCCTTATTCTAATATTTAAAAATATAATTTATAAGTATTTAAATGAAATAAAAGAAATAATAATAAAAAAATTATTGTACAAAAAGAAAAACACATAGAGTTAGTAATGCACTAAACATGATTGTACAAGTGGAGGTCAAAATTAAGTAGAACAGCTGGCTCCTGAACTAAGTAAAAATATACTTGTATCTCAGAAGCCAAATCAACTTGTATGCTCACAATAATCGCTCGATCTTATTGTTATCTACGCTAAGACACTGCCGCCCAAGATACAGGATCTTGGGGGCAGGGTACGGCAGCGTACGATTCCCGGCCACCGTGGGGGCGCGGGTTTGCGGACGGTGAGCAATGGGCAGCTCGCCGTCCGATAAAGACGCGCGCCTCAAAAAGATGTCAGTAAAACTGACGGGGTCCGCTAGGGCCGATGCCTGCCGGGGTCGCGGGAAAGTCCGAAAGGGATACCGTGGCCCCTGGCAACATACAGGCACCTGAAGAAACACGGCGGCTGGATTTTAGTCAGTAAGAGTCTGATATGCCCTCCCGCTCCGCCCAGAGCGGGAGAAGTTATTTGATAATTTCCCGCACAAAAAAAAAAAAAGAGTACGTAGTCTTCTTGGACTTTCGACCTCACTACCTAACTTTTGCATAAACATAAGTTTGCTTACCATTCTGTATACCTACTTATTGTCAAAGTTTATGATTTTTGTGAATATAAAATGTATTATTAATTTTTGAAACAGTACTACGTTATGCCAGGTCTAAATGCCAGCACCGAGCTGCGCCTATATAATGTACGAGAACGAAAGATAAGCATCCAATTGAATCCAAATCCCTCTCTTTATCATATTAAAAGTAAATTCGATTAGAGAGAGATTAAAAATGATTGATTTAATGCCCGATTTCCATAGTTATATGCTACATCGAGTGTCCTATCGCCTACATTGATCCAGTGGGAGAGATGGAGCGCCATTTTTATTTTGGGTACTGAATAGTTCCGAATGTTTGTGTTTGGTAGTATCACGAAAAAACGATATTAAACAGTTCGTCGCCAAAACTGCAAAGGGGCGAACCTAATCAAATCAAATCAAATCATTTATTTCTTTGCAAAAATGGGTATAGTACAGACGCCAGCACATCAAGCTACCCGAAACTGTAAAATTTTCCCAATCAACTTTGAACCTTATACTTCAGCGATAAAGTCGAAAACCTATTAAATAAATTTGACAGATTGTAGTAGCTTGATGTGCTGGCGTCTGTACATAGGTGTTTTTATAATAAAGTTCTCCATATTTTACCGTCACATAGGCATGCAAAGGTTTACAATTCCAAATAAAAAAATAAAAAAATTGAGATATGCAGATCATTGGAATTACAAAAAATTAAATAAAAATGTCAGTGTGGTCATAGCAATAAAAAAATATAGAATAAGACTAAGTAAGCGAACCAATAATTATGTCAATTAGGGTAATAGTATGTCAATTAGTTAGTGAATCATCACTAATACAAACGGTCTTTGAGGCTAGCCCCTTTGCGGTGTTGGTGACGAGTTCAATGATTTGAGAAAAACAAAAATAGCACTGACTTTTGATAATCTTATTAGACCAAAAATACTTTATTTCACCGAAAAATTTTCTCAACTTACTCTGAATCTTAATTATCCTCTGCCTAGCGTTTTCCTAACTTTGGGGTCGGCTTCCAGTCTCTAACTGGATGCAGCTGAACACCAGTAATTTACATGGAGCGACTGCCTATCAGACCTCTGCAACCCAGTTACTGGGTAATACGATATCCCTTGGTAAGACTGGTTGTTAGACTTTCGGGCTTTTGATGACCCGTAACGACTGTCAAAGATCCACAAATGACAGCCGTGACCAACGGCGTGACGTACTTTCCGAGGCACGGAGGAGTCTTGGTACGTTAAGATGGTCATCCGTCCACGGAAGCTCGCAAGAGAAGCTCGTGGCTGAGTAATAACAGTGGCATTAGTCGATTCATCAGGTTAAGCTACACTTGCTGAGGTTGATCTGTGGATAGGTAATTATCATTACATACCGAGACTCCTCCGTGCTTCGGAAAGCACGTTAAGCCATTGGTCCCGGCTGTCAGTCGTGGGTCTTTGACAGTCGTTACAGGTCGTCAGAAGCCCGAAATTCTGACAACCAGTCGGCCGCGGTGACAGCGTCTGGTCTTATAAACAGGTGGTGATAGCAACCCAGACGAACTCCAAAAAAAACAACCGCTTTATCTACTAAAATAGACTATGATTGGTTGATAAAGTCGCACCATACTTCTAAGCCCCGCCCTCCTAGTCTTTCGATGTCTGTCTTCAATGAATTCAATTCGTGATTGGTTCAAGATAACGTTATCATATCGATTGAGTAGCGTTTGTGAATGAAATAGTAATTGTTAAGAGAGATTAGAGTGTAATACTTTTGGGGAACATCCTATCTTTTGCCCACGGCATCGTTCGTGTGAAGGTCAGAAATTAAGGCATTGGAATATTCTACCGGGATAAAACAAAGTATTCTACTATGTCCTAACCCAGGTAATGGTCTATCCGTGTGCCTTTGATCCAAATCCATTCAGCCGTTAAGAAATGAAAAGGTAACAGATAGATAGATAATAAATTGTAATAAATTTTGACCCAGTGGACCGAATTGAATGAAATAAAGACTAAATGTTATCTTAAGATAGGTACGGACTGTGACTGTTTCTCCCATCCCTTAAATTATCTCTTTTAACGAAGTATATAAAAATAAGTAAATTTTAAAATCATCCTCTATTTTACCACCTTGGGGGATGCTTTTTAACCGACTTCCAAAAAGGAGGTTATAATATGTTCGTCGCGTGTTTGTTTTTTTTTTTTTTTTTTTATTCTTTTTTTTTTTATGTATGTCCACCGATTTCTCCGTCAATTGTGGACCAATTTTGAAAATTCTTTTTTTGTTTGTAAGGGTATGCTCTCGAGGTGGTCCCATATAAATTTTATCAACTTTGCTTCGATCGTTTTTGAGTTAGCTTCAATAATACGTACTTTTTCCCACTTAGTATGTGGATGATATGATAAGTTCCTGTCACTGTTATTTACATAGCAGGTAGTGGTTTTCGAATTTATGTGGGGTAGCCCAACTAAAAAGTGAAAAATAAAAACTTTTTACAAAAAAAAAACAACCCACTTCCAAAAAACACTGCAAAGTGAAAAATAACTTTAATTTCGGAAGTCGGTGTCTTTCTTTGGTTTTGAATTTTCGTTTTTTGTCACCGACTTCCGAAATTAAAGTTATTTGTTGTTTTTTTACAAAAAGCTGTAAGACATACCTAATTCCTTATTTGTTACCAAAAGCATTTTGATTTTTCAAATGCCTAAATGCTGGGTTTCCCATACAAACTTTCATCCCCTATATTTCTCCTGTATAGGATTATTTTTGAAACAAAAAGTAGCCTAGCTTTGTCCTTCTCCAGAATGCCATCTATCTCCTTGCCAAATTTTGTCGAAATCCGTTCAGTGGTTTAGGCGTGAAAAGGTAACATACAAACAGACAGACAGAGTTACTTTCAAATTTATAATATTAGTATAGTATTAGTATGGAAGTAAGGAGTAGGGTCAGTTTTCAGATGAAACTTTGTTTCAGCATTAAATTCCACACAGGAAAATTACAGTCATCAGTCTGACCACCACAAAACAGTTTTTCTTCATATAAGGTTCTCGCGTTTCCAATAATGATTGGCAATTTTTTACAACGGTATGACCGGTTATTTCTTGCGTCAATACCTACGAATAGTAGAAGAAAGAGTTACTACATTGCGGAGTTATTGGTAGACATACATTTGCGAAACTGTATTGAGAAAATCTCCTATCCTGCCTTCTGTGCCCCAAAAAATGCAGCCATAACAACCTTTGCGTTGTCACCGACGATGCCGTGGAAGTGGCGAAGTTTTGGGCCAGCAAAATTAAATACACTGTCGTGAAGTGTCGTGACATCGATCCGATGGACGAAGAAATAGATTGAGAAAATAAGATGGCGGCGTTAGGTCCAACTGAAGATCCTTCTACAACTATAATAATGGGGTTGGGGCTGTCAGACTCTTACTGACTA
Source organism: Agrochola litura (assembly GCA_949152395.1). Taxonomy (NCBI): domain Eukaryota; kingdom Metazoa; phylum Arthropoda; class Insecta; order Lepidoptera; family Noctuidae; genus Agrochola; species Agrochola litura. Next base: position 2,082,428 of record OX424512.1, read on the forward strand.
AAACCACATGGTGTTCTTCAACTACCTTTGACCGGGGTACTTGAGCAGTTCGTCACGCTCTCTCGGCCAGGCGTGTGCCTGCACCCCTGGAGTTGCTAAGTGGACATCCGGGTGTCGGCAAGGCAACAGCCCCACTGAATTGCAACAACAAATTCCTTATCAATTGATAAAGAATATAGTGCCGTATTTTATCAGGCTTTGATGGAACCTCAATTATGATAATTGACTCTAGAAAAGGCAATGATCTAATAAATGTATTTAGATACAGTGGTGTTTTTTTTGACCTAGTCTGCAGCTGCAGAAAATGAATTACAGATAGTACGTATCGCTACCCAGATGGAAAATATATGACTGGGTTTTTAATTTAATTAGGTATATCAGTTAACGTCACTGCGAGAGATTATGCAATATTTTTTATTTGTAATCTATGATTGTTTTATATGTGCTCTAAAACTTTCTTTATGTGGGGTAAATACGGTTGTAAATTATTGCAATGTCATCGGGAGGGCAGCAACATCAGCCTAGAGATGAAAGTTTTTTTTTTACTAGCCTACTCCGTCCCACTCCTGGGCAAAGGCCTCCCTTCACTCCTTCCACCTTTCGCGAGCCTGCCCGTCCTCCTTCCAGTTTTGACGGAACCTATCCAGCTCGTCCCGCCATCTCCTACGTGGTCTGCCGCGACCCCGCCTCACTGTCTCAGGGCACCAGTTCTGTGCTATTTGGGCTTACAGTTTGTTCGGCATGCGGCAGACATGTCCTGCCCAGTCCCATACAACAACACACCACAACAACATATACTGGTGCTAAAAGAAAAGACGGTCTGTTCAGTAAAAATCTCAACGTGACTCATAGATTAGCTCGAGCAAAATAAATCTTGCAGTTAATTATCAGCCTATAATGTTTCTACTGCTCGGTCACAAGCCTCCTCTCTGTAAGAGGGGGTGGGCCATAATCCACCACGCGTGCCCAGTACGGGTTGATAGATGTTACGTGTCTTCGATTTTTTTGTTTTAGGACCGATACCACTGAGTAACCACTGCTTAGCTCGGGTCAGCTAAAATAAAACAACGCGTGCAATGTCAAAAGGAGTGAAAAATATATTCAAATAAAGTACGACAATTAATTAAGTATATAGTACACATTCCTACCACTAGATGGCGACACTTATAAATATTTTGATAAACACAACATCAGCTATAAGCTAAACTAATTAGGAGTTAGTAGATTAAGCAGGTTTTATTTACTTTGCTACTGTTATAACAGAGGTATTTGTTAAGGTTATTGCAGATTACACGGCATATAAAGCGGTTAACTAAGGTTCCATGAAGCGTAACTAGTTTTTAACGCCTGCCACTATCTTTTATTTACCTTTCACACTTATTAAAAACCTAAGCAATGTAGTAGGAACTTTAGCATATTAATACAAGGGACAAAAAAGTTTTACCTGGGTCAATAAACTGAAAAAGTAGTGTAGGTACTCTACCCTTCTGCCTACGCTCTCACGGAATGTGATAATATGTAAGCCCCGGATCTAGGGGGGGGGCAAACCGGAGCACGTGCTCCGGGTGCCAACTTCAGGGGGCGACAAATTCAAGCGTAGCAGACAAGTGCACCAGCACACCGCAACTTTGCAATAAATGAGACTGCGCGTCTCATTTCTTGCAAAGTTGCGGTGTACACAGAAACTTCCTATTTTTTTCTTTTTCAAAACAGTTTTGGCGCACCTGTTGGATTGGCGCATTATCGATCGATAAAATTAGATTTATATGTTACTGCCAAAATTTTCATTTTGAGAAAATTTGAATTTCGCAGGCTTACTTGGGGCATCCCCATGAAAGATAGGCGGGGGGCGGCAGACGGCAGTTTTTGCCCCGCCTCAAAGAAAAATCTAGATCCGGGGCTGTAATATGTAATGTTTAATAGTATTTATTTAAAACAAATTTCAGCCGAAAGACGTCCACTGCTGGACATAGGCTTCGACTAAGCGTCGTCACATCGACCGATTTTGTGCTTTTCGTATCCAGTGGATTCCTGTAGCCTTCACTGGGTCATCGGTGCACTTTCAACGCTACGCAAATCAAATTCAACTCATTGTAACTTCACAAACACTAAAATTCACGTTTATTTTTAAAGGATCTTCTAATATATATTTTTTTTTAATTTTAATTGTTCGGGAAAATGTATCTTTTAACCGCGGAATAAAATTGACGTCGACAGTTATACATTAAAATCCTATACTAAGTTATAAATACACGAGAGTTACAAATGTATTTAAAACCTACGACATTTTCCACAATTAGTTAAAAGTTATAACAGTTAAAACTAAAAACTACTAATATAAAGTATTTTTCCCAAGGTAAGTAATATTATTTGCTAAAACGAACATGTGTGAAACCTCAGCTTTTACTTACAGCCCGAGGTAAAACCAAAATGAGGTCATAAAATATAATGCTAACATATTTCCACCGGGTATTACCTGTAAATAGACGAAATATAATAACATATTCATACGTCATAGAAACCGAAGGCTTAGTAGTTAGGTAGAAGGCGATGTAAGACTAAATTATTAAACAAATAAATCATTCATACTTATATGTAAAAAAAAAACCTGTCCGATCCGTGAGGGTGTTGTTAAGTATCGTACTGAGAGTCTATACAGGGTGGTAGGGACACCGATGCGAAAATTGTTACCATGGATACAGTACATGATTCTGAACCCCCTGCATTGAAATTGTTCGTCAGTTATAATAAAATTAATCTACTGTTTTATAAAAAAGTGCAATACCTACGCGGTCAAAATATATGGAACAGCAGATTTGAAAAAAAATAACCGATCAAAAATTTCAACGCAGGTGGGTTCAGAATGCTGGAGACTCTCAACAGGGACCCGTGGGGGCGCCCATACAAAATGGTGCGGGAAAAACTCCGCCCATGGGCCCCCCCGCTGACGCAGAGTCTCCGGCCTCAGCTTGTGGGGGATGTGGTGAGAGCTCTGTTCCCTTCTAGAGGGGATCATACCCCTCCGCCCATGGCTCCGCCTATTGCGATGCCCGATGCGGACCACACCGACGACGACGATGCTCCGGAGGTGACTGAGGTAGAAATGAGAGTGGCGGTACGCAAGATGAGTGCGAAGAATACCGTCCCAGGACCCGACGGCATACCCGGAAAAGCCTGGGTCCTGGCCATGGGGGCTCTCGGGCCTCGACTAAGGGGGCTCCTAAGCGCATGTATGGAGAGGGGCCAGTTCCCACTTCGTCGGAAGACGGGGAAACTGGTCCTCATCAAGAAGCCGGGGCGCCCAGCGGACTCTCCGTCCGCTTATCGGCCCATTGTGCTGCTCGATGAGGTGGGCAAGCTCTTTGAAAGAGTCATTGCAGACCGCCTCGTCGGGCAGCTGGTGCGAGTGGGGCCGGATCTGGCGGAGAGCCAGTTCGGTTTCCGCAGGGGGCGCTCTACGGTGGACGCCATCATGCGCGTGCGGGCCTCACGACGGGGGATGCTGTGGCCCGGGGTGGGGTCGTCTTGGCGGTGTCTCTAGACATGACGCCAATGCCTTCAACACCCTGCCCTGGAGTTGCATCAGGGAGGCACTCCGGTACCACCGGATGCCGACCTACCTCTGTCGTGTGGTCGAGGCCTATCTGACGGACAGGGCCGTCATCTACCCCGGTCACCAAGGAGAGTGGAACCGGCAAGAGATGTCGTGCGGTGTCCCACAGGGTTCGGTCCTGGGGCCGCATCTGTGGGACATCGGATACGACTGGGTGCTGCGCGCCGACCTCCCTAGCGGCGTCAGCGTCGTTTGTTACGCTGACGACACGCTAGTCCTGGCGCAGGGGAGGTCGTACCAAGCGGCGGCCGATTTAGCGACACGCGGGGTTGCGACAATCGTTGACAGGATCCGGCAGCTGGGACTCGAGGTGGCCCTGCACAAGTCTGAGGCCATGGGTTTTTATGGTCCTCGGAATGCGCCACCGTCGGGCACCCAGATAATGGCGGGAGGGGTTCACATCGGTGTCGAGTCGACGATGAAGTATCTGGGACTCGTCCTCGACAGCCGGTGGAATTTCGTCGAACATTTCCGACGTTTGGCTCCCAGACTGGACCGGGCCGGGGCTGCCTTGAAGCGGCTCCTGCACAATCTAGGGGATCCAAACGCATCCTGCCGGAGGCTCTACGCGGGGATCATGCGGTCCATGGCCCTCTACGGGGCGCCGGTGTGGGCGCGTTCATTGAGGCTGCGGCCAGCCCGCCGGTTGAACGCTTCCCAGAGGGTCATGGCCATTCGGCTGGCCCGAGGATACCGCACGGTCTCCTGCGAGGCGGCGAGCCTCCTTGCCGGATTACCGCCATGGGATCTGGAGGCAAAGGTCCTCGCGCATATCTGGGAGTGGCGCGAGGAGGCGAAACGCCGGGGCTTAACTCCGATGCCGCAAGAAATCGCGGCACAACGGACAGAGCTCCGGCGGGATCTCATGGCGTCATGGAGAGTGCGATTGTCGCAACCCCGTGCTGGGCACGCTACAATTGCGGCGATAAGACCCCTCTTTGAGGAGTGGCTTGAGAGACGCCACGGCGTCCTCACCTTCCGCCTGACGCAGGTCCTCACCGGACACGGCTGCTTCGGGAGGTTCCTGTTTAGGATAAGGCGGAAGGAAACACCCGGGTGTCACTATTGTGTGGATCGGCCTGAGGACACGGTGGAGCATACGGTGGAGGTCTGCCCGGCTTGGGCGGAGCAACGCCGTGTCCTCGTAGAGGCGATCGGCGGCGGTGATCTCTCGCGTCCGGCCCTGGTTCAGGCCATGGTACGGAGCGAGAGGAAATGGCAGGCCGTCACCTCCTTCTGCGAAGCGGTAATGCTCGCGAAGGAGGAGGCGGAACGCGTGAGGGAGAGGCAAATTTCGCGCCCTCACGCTCCTAACCGCCGCAGGAGGAGACGCCCGGGGCGGGAATCGCAAGTCGATTTCCGGCCACCGTAGGCGCGGGCTTGCGGACGGTGAGCAATGGGTAGCTCGCCGTCCGCTAAGGACCAAGCCCGGGTCGACGGCGCGTTGTGTTCCACGCGCGCCTCAAAGAGATGTCAGCAGAATTGACGGGGTCCGCTAGGGCCAATGCCTGCCGGGGGTTCGAAGAAAACCGATAGGGAAATCGTGGCCCCCGGCAACAGGGCAACTGAAGGAACACGGGTGGGTTTTAGTCAGTAAGAGTCTGACACGCCCTCCCGCTCCACCCAGAGCGGGAGAAGTTATTTGATAATTTCCCACCCAAAAAAAAAAAAAAAAAAGGTGAGTTCAGAATCATGTACTGAATCCATGGTAACAGTTTTCGCGTCGATGTCCCTGCCACCCTGTATATTATGTCGTAATTTTCAGGAAAATCGAAAAAAAATCGCCTTTTTTTCAATGGGGAATTTTACCGGACTATCACACATATACATATTTACACATGGGGCGCGGGCGGCCGTCGTTTAGCGAGTGTCTACAAGTCATAACTTTATGACCCCTGTTGAAAATTATCTCATTTTTTTTAATGAATTTGGGGTATTTTTGGTACTAAAAATGTGATTTTTAAATAGCAAAGGCTTTATATTTTCGATAATATATTTTTTTATTTTTTATTTTACAATTTTTAACCCAGCTAACTATTTACACTAGGTACTAAATTAAAAGACTAACTAACTATCTGTGTAAATAAAAATAATAAAAACAAAACGACACTTAGGCGTCGAAGTATTCGTCCGCATCGCTGTCATCCGGAAACGTGCCCAGAAGACTGGCAGCATTGCTACGTTGAATGGCAATGCAAATTCTTTGGCCAAAGAACGAGCCAGCCAAAGAGTGAGCCAGCACGTGAAGTGTCGACCAGTCGACGAGAAATTTCCTTAAAAAGGAGATGCGCACTCGGGCCTCATGGTCAAAAAAGGAAGCGAGCTTCACCCGGTATCCTTAAATACGGGTTGATTCTAAGTCAAAAATCTCGCCTATCAGTAGGTATAAAATTTAAATTAAACAAGAAGGGAAGAAGAAGTTAAACAATCATAATGGTACTGAGTTAGTCAATTTCTTTTTAATTCAACCCTTCAATTCAGCAGTTAGAAACAGTATGATGTCATACAGTCATCCTCACAAAAAAACCATAGATATAATCCAAGCACAACACCTGCATCAATCTATAATAATTATATCTATAAGCCCTTCTGATAAAACAAGACATAATGAATACAAATATAGGTTATGATGTAAAAGATAATGATGATATCAAATGCAGCAGTTTTGGTATAAATAATCGCTCTGAAGAGTCTTTGGCACAGTTCATTCGAGACATCGACTTGAAAGTCAGAGACAGGAACAATGGTTTCCCTTGCAAGCTTCACTCTCCTGGTTGCAGGTAAACTTTACAAATTATTTTTAAGAAAAAAAAAACTCAGTCATAATTCACAAAGATTTGGGATTTCCCTACTAGATTTTAATTTTTTTTTCTATTTACAAATTGGAGATCAGTCCAGCTTTTCTGAACGTTGTTAGTTTGCATATCTCACAAAACATCTTGTTGCAATCTCCAGTAACTTTTTACAAAAAAAAAAACTTTCTTATTTTTTTTTTCTAAACTGGAAATAAGCTGAGAAGGGCTAGTCGCACAACCCACAACCTACTTTGAATTATATTTTTTTTATTAAGAAACATAGTAATCATATTGTTCCCAATTTGTTCATGCACATTACACTTACAATTCATAAACAGTTTATTCTCTTATTTTCATAATGTATGATCCACCACCCTTTAACAGATCTGAAAGCTTACAACAAAACCTTTTTAACTCTACAATATTATATTTTATCCTCTTATATGTATGTGCCCGGTTATCTTTAACAAAATACCCGATGGAATAAAAAACGAGTCAATTCCGCTGTTTAAAAAGAAATTGTCAGTCTTATTAATTGATAAATGTTATTACTCCATTTGTGAATTTCTAAATGATAAATTTTATAGTTACCAAATGAATCCTGATATCTTTAAATCTTTATTTTATTTTATTGACCATATTATTATAAGAATTTTCATATTGACAGTATATTTAGACTATTAAGCACTAGTGCTAAATGTTTGCATGCCTAATTTAAGGTAGAAAGTATAAGGATCTCTAATTATAAAACATCTGCATTTTTTGTACCTACTTTCTATGCAAATAAATAATTATTCTATTTTTTTCTATTCTATTCTACATTTTCCAGGCTGTGCCACCGTGTTCGCTGCTTCCCCAGCTAACATCGAAGACTTCCCCAGCATAGTCCAGGTGGAGACAGGCTACTGGCGCCTGTGGGTGCAGACCTGTGTCGGCACCGTCCTGACCTCTCGTCATGTCTTGACCGCTGCACACTGCCTTGTTGGAACGTAAGTAGATATTACGAGTACAGCTGTTCTTTTTTCATAGGGTTGTAAGCTTCGATCAACAAAACCAACGTTGTAAGAGAATAAATACATAATAATCGCGCTTGCGAGTCTCCTGGGCTTAATTCCCGAGCAGGTCAACGTGTTGTTGGGTTCTATCAGAATTTTCTCAGTAGCAGCGCGGCAGAAACTTGAGTGTACCACCCCTTTTCAAAGACACATATGAGAGAAACAATCTATACATATAATAATAATATTACCGCGGTAAAAATATAAGAAAGCAACAAAAAACTAACTTTCACAAGAAAATTATGGTGTGTAAACTATATCTTTATTTACCTTCCAGCGCCGCCGATCCTCGTATCAGCCGAGTGAGGGCAGGCGCCACTGAGCGCGGTCGTGGCGGTCAGATTCTGGCAGTCGACAGCGCTATCAGGCATCCCTCCTACACCTTCAAGAAGTTCGATGGCAACGTGGGCATCCTCCGCTTACAGTCTTACCTGGTCTTCGGATCTACGGTCCAGCAGGCTCCCATAACGGCAGGAGGAGTCGTCTTCCCCGCTAACGTTGCTGTGACTATTGCCGGTTGGGGCCGTACTGCTGTAAGTTGAATTTTTCATAAATTCTTCTATTTATTACCTGATCATGAAAACCCATGATCAAACAATTAAACTATCAGACTTCTTCTTCTCTCGTGTTGGCACAAGCTATGGAAAAATATTAGCTTACGCTGCAGTATATAATTAGTCAGGCAGCAGGTTGATAGCACGGCTGATTGGCGAGCTTGCGCCAGACGAAGGCTTAGTTTTGTCACTCGTGAGGACTCCTATAATACATCCAAATGAAATTACGATACCTAATCTAGCTAGTACAGTACATTAGCTTTTCAATTTGCTTTCAAGATGAGCCAAGTTTTTCTTCTACTTTTTCAACCTTCTCCTTACTTACTCACATTGCTCCTTCCACCATTCTTTGCGGAACTAATGAGCCATTTTTCTTTTAACAGCAAGACGTGATCTGGGCCGACCGTGACCTGCACAGTTCCCAGCTCTACACAAGTGACCACGGGGACTGTGTCATCAAATACGATGAGCTGCTCGTTCCCATCGAGATCACCGATAACATGATCTGTGCCACCATCCCCGGTACCGATGGGGCCAACTGGGGCATCAGGGATGGCGGCTCCCCAGTTTTCTACGACGGTATCCTGGTAGGCTTCCTTTCTTTCGGTAGCCCCTACGGTAAGAACACGCCCTTGGTCGCCACCGCCGTCTCTCCTTACTCCGACTGGATCGTCGAAAATGCATCTTTCTAAATTGTGAATACGACTGTTACTATTTAATATATTTATTTTATTTTCTTAAGTTTATGTTGTTATTTCCTTTGGATTTATAAAAATTTTACTAACAGTAAATACCTTAGGGCCGATGCACACAATGCGTTGCGGCGGCAGCGCGGTGCCCTTCATACAAATATCTATGATATGCCACACGGTGCGTTCCGGCGTTGCACCGCACGTACATCGGACTTGCAACCCGCAAGACGAGGTGTGGAGGGTGGACGTGTTGCGACGCCGGAGCGGCACCACTCAGTCTCACCGAGAAAGAAATTTTTGCGGTGCGGCGCCGCAACGCATCGTGTGAACAGGCTCTAAGGGCTGTTAAATACAACAACACAAAATTCCTTATGGTGTGAACTACTGCAAGTGATACAAATTATGAATTGAATATCAACCAATGCATAGTACTGAGACATGGCTTTTTCTGCGATCTCTTTCCATAATTATTTTTTGCAATACTGCTTACAATACAGCTGCCATATAGCCCATGACTAGACGAATTTAATGGGACTCGCTCCCTATTACATGCGCCTTAAACATAACTGGCGAAATATGGGTGTGCATTGGTACACCTCTGCTTACGCTAAGCGGCACGCTATTGGCTGTGACGCCATCTACTAGGAACTAAACGAGTCTGCTACCATTGTTTGCCCAATACGATCTAGTTTTTGACTCCGTGAGCGAAAATTTAAGGACAAATTATTGCGCATTCGTGTTTTGTTACTCTTGTCTGTCTCCGTGATCAACGGTCCGCTCAAAAGACCACTGAAAACAAGGGGATCAGCGCCGACAAGGAGAAAAAATGGTGAGCCGTGCTGAAGATTTTTCTCTGTTGAATTTGTTCCTTGATTGGGTGAACGGGAAGAACTCCGTTCATACAGAACTATCTATTTCTATTCTAATAGCCAGTGTAACATTACAGTCCACTCCGCTATCCCACAATAATTTTCAGTTTTAAAAACCAGGCAATGATTATTCTAGAACCGAAATGCAGTGATAAGGAAATAGATTAGCAAATGTTTCATTCATGGACAAAAGGTAAATATTACACAAAAGATAAGTAGATGATTACCAGCTGCTATTGAATAACTTAACTAATCAGTGATAAAAATAGATAGGTACATGTAACTAAGACAATTTAACACCGATTATACATTGACGTCAAAGGAAATAAACAATTAAAATGTTGATAAGTAATCAATGGATTGCCGCGGTGGCCTAGTGTCGTAAGCGCAACTGCTGAGTGTAGGGTCTTAACTTCGATCCTTGAGTCGGGTAATTAAAGTGTTTTTGTGTTTTTCGGGAATGAGATTCTAAGGGAGAATGAAACTGAACGCGGTGTAGATGTGTAGCGGTTACACCGCCACATACGAACTACGCATCATAGACATGACGTCACACAAATCCTGCATCGCGCAATTAGAGTTTACCGAGCGATCGACATACATACTAGATTTCAACTTCAAACCGATGGGCAGTTGCCCGCCAAACATAACTCCCGTCTAGTCGGAGGATCCTCCCTTTTCTATGGTGGATGAGTGAACTTTACACACTGTTCCTCATACCACTAAAGATGTAAACTGAGTTCAAGAGCTGTCAAATGACATCATCATTGTGGAATATTGATACTGATAGCTTTAGAACGTCATCCATATTGTTAATAGCAACCGGCTAGCTCCATCCATATTGTTAATAGCAACCGGCTAGCTCCATCCATATTGTTAATAGCAACCGGCTAGCTCCATCCATATTGTTAATAGCAACCGGCTAGCTCCATCCATATTGTTAATAGCAACCGGCTAGCTCCATCCATATTGTTAATAGCAACTGGCTAGCTCCATCCATATTGTTAATAGCAACCGGCTAGCTCCATCCATATTGTTAATAGCAACCGGCTAGCTCCAACCATATTGTTAATAGCAACCGGCTAGCTATATCCATATTGTTAATAGCAACCGGTTAGCTCCATCCATATTGTTAATAGCAACCGGGTAGCTCCAACCATATTGTTAATAGCAACGGGCTAGCTCCAACCATATTGTTAATAGCAACCGGCTAGCTCCAACCATATTGTTAATAGCAACCGGCTAGCTCCAACCATATTGTTAATAGCAACCGGCTAGCTCCAACCATATTGTTAATAGCAACCGGGTAGCTCCAACCATATTGTTAATAGCAACTGGCTAGCTCCATCCATATTGTTAATAGCAACCGGCTAGCTCCAACCATATTGTTAATAGCAACCGGCTAGCTCCATCCATATTGTTAATAGCAACCGGCTAGCTCCATCCATATTGTTAATAGCAACCGGCTAGCTCCATCCATATTGTTAATAGCAACTGGCTAGCTCCATCCATATTGTTAATAGCAACCGGCTAGCTCCATCCATATTGTTAATAGCAACCGGCTAGCTCCAACCATATTGTTAATAGCAACCGGCTAGCTATATCCATATTGTTAATAGCAACCGGTTAGCTCCATCCATATTGTTAATAGCAACCGGGTAGCTCCAACCATATTGTTAATAGCAACGGGCTAGCTCCAACCATATTGTTAATAGCAACCGGCTAGCTCCAACCATATTGTTAATAGCAACCGGTTAGCTCCAACCATATTGTTAATAGCAACCGGCTAGCTCCAACCATATTGTTAATAGCAACCGGGTAGCTCCAACCATATTGTTAATAGCAACTGGCTAGCTCCAACCATATTGTTAATAGCAACCGGCTAGCTCCAACCATATTGTTAATAGCAACCGGCTAGCTCCATCCATATTGTTAATAGCAACCGGCTAGCTCCATCCATATTGTTAATAGCAACCGGCTAGCTCCAACCATATTGTTAATAGCAACCGGGTAGCTCCAACCATATTGTTAATAGCAACTGGCTAGCTCCAACCATATTGTTAATAGCAACCGGCTAGCTCCAACCATATTGTTAATAGCAACCGGCTAGCTCCAACCATATTGTTAATAGCAACCGGCTAGCTCCAACCATATTGTTAATAGCAACCGACTAGCTCTATCCATATTGTTAATAGCAACCGGCTAGCTCTATCCATATTGTTAATAGCAACCGGCTAGCTCCATCCATATTGTTAATAGCAACCGGCTAGCTCCATCCATATTGTTAATAGCAACCGGCTAGCTCCATCCATATTGTTAATAGCAACCGGCTAGCTCCATCCATATTGTTAATAGCAACCGGCTAGCTCCATCCATATTGTTAATAGCAACCGGCTAGCTCCATCCATATTGTTAATAGCAACTGGCTAGCTCCATCCATATTGTTAATAGCAACCGGCTAGCTCCATCCATATTGTTAATAGCAACCGGCTAGCTCCAACCATATTGTTAATAGCAACCGGCTAGCTATATCCATATTGTTAATAGCAACCGGTTAGCTCCATCCATATTGTTAATAGCAACCGGGTAGCTCCAACCATATTGTTAATAGCAACGGGCTAGCTCCAACCATATTGTTAATAGCAACCGGCTAGCTCCAACCATATTGTTAATAGCAACCGGCTAGCTCCAACCATATTGTTAATAGCAACCGGCTAGCTCCAACCATATTGTTAATAGCAACCGGGTAGCTCCAACCATATTGTTAATAGCAACCGGCTAGCTCCAACCATATTGTTAATAGCAACCGGCTAGCTCCATCCATATTGTTAATAGCAACCGGCTAGCTATATCCATATTGTTAATAGCAACCGGTTAGCTCCATCCATATTGTTAATAGCAACCGGGTAGCTCCAACCATATTGTTAATAGCAACGGGCTAGCTCCAACCATATTGTTAATAGCAACCGGCTAGGTCCAACCATATTGTTAATAGCAACCGGCTAGCTCCAACCATATTGTTAATAGCAACCGGCTAGCTCCAACCATATTGTTAATAGCAACCGGGTAGCTCCAACCATATTGTTAATAGCAACTGGCTAGCTCCAACCATATTGTTAATAGCAACCGGCTAGCTCCAACCATATTGTTAATAGCAACCGGCTAGCTCCAACCATATTGTTAATAGCAACCGGCTAGCTCCAACCATATTGTTAATAGCAACTGGCTAGCTCCAACCATATTGTTAATAGCAACCGGCTAGCTCCAACCATATTGTTAATAGCAACTGGCTAGCTCCAACCATATTGTTAATAGCAACCGGCTAGCTCCAACCATATTGTTAATAGCAACCGGCTAGCTCCAACCATATTGTTAATAGCAACCGGCTAGCTCCAACCATATTGTTAATAGCAACTGGCTAGCTCCAACCATATTGTTAATAGCAACCGGCTAGCTCCAACCATATTGTTAATAGCAACTGGCTAGCTCCAACCATATTGTTAATAGCAACTGGCTAGCTCTATCCATATTGTTAATAGCAACCGGCTAGCTCCAACCATATTGTTTAATTTTATATTGTAAGTTTTTTTTTACATTTTGTGGTACCTACCCCACACAAATTCGAATACCACTACCTGCTATGTAAATAACAGTGACAGGAAGTTATCATAAATATCATCCACATACTCAGTGGGAAAAAATACGTATTATTGAAGCTAACTCAAAAACTACCCAAGCAAAGTTAATAAAATTTATATGGGACCACCTCTGAAGTATGATCTACCAAACAAAAAATAATCATCAAAATCAATTCATAATTAGCGGAATAATCGCGTAACAAACATACAAAAAAAAAATCAAAAAAAAAACATACAGTCGAATTGAGAACCTCCTCCTTTTGGAAGTCGGTTAAAAATCAAATCTTATTTCTTATTATTATAGTTTAGATGCTTAGTTTATGCTCTCTGTTTAGTTTATGCTCTCTGTTTAGTTTATGCTCTGCCTTACCATTTAAGGAATATAGGCGGTTGCTCGAAACAATTTAAAAAAGTTAGTAGAAACTGATCGCTTATGAATTCTTTTTATTTCCTTCGTAAATGAAAAATTGCTTGAGTAGGTAAGATTAGATAGCACTCTATCTAATAGTCAATTTACTAATCTAGAGAAAATATATTGAGAAGAGAAAATATATAGGTAAGTACTACAAGAACAGATTACAAGCGAGGTGAATTGTGCTCGTTGTTAGAACAATCATGCCTATTAATACACCGTGAAATTTGAATCACAGTTTTGCTAGAATCAAAGTTGTTCAGACCATGGTCTAAATTTAAAAAAAAACATAATTGGTTTAAAAAAAACACAAAAAGACAAAGTTTAAAATTTCAAGATTATCGTTATTCCCTACAACACAGACACCACGCACGGGATACAGCATTGTCTACAGGGAAATGTAGGTACCTCCATAAACGAAATTTAGTAAGCAGTAAATAATCTTGACATTTTAAACTTTGTCTTTTTTGTGTTTTTTTTTAAACCAATGATGTTTTTTTTTTAAATTGGATGCTGTAGAATGGTAGTAGACCATGGTCTGAACAACGTTTGTTCTAGCAAAACTGTGATTCAAATTTCACGGTGTATTAATAGGCATGATTATTTATTCCTAGTTCTAACAGCGAGCACAATTCACCTCGCTTGTAATCTGTGCTTTTTTTTATTGGTTGCTATAGAATGGTAGTAGACCATGGTCTGAACAACTTTTGTTCTAGTAAAACTGTGATTCAAATTTCACGGTGTATAATAGCAACAGCAGTAATAGCCTAGTGGTGTGACCGTCGGACTGCCAAGTCATAGGTCTCGAGTTCGAACCCAAGGCACGCACCTCTGACTTTTCGGATTCATGTGCGTATTGTATAATTATCACTTGCTTCAAAAACGGTGAAGGAAAACATCGTGAGGAAACCGGCATGACTGAGAGATATTTCTCGACAGCATTTGAAGTCGAGTCAGAGGCCCATGGGCGGCATAAAAAGTTGGTTCGTCACTAACAACAGGAAAAGAAAAAATATATAGCAATAATGTGAGAACTTACAACATTTTGCCAATTGTAACTTTTTTTTTAAGTATGACTGAGGCATTTCTGGCTCGATCTCCATAGCAAATTACTAATTGGAACCGTGCACCTAGCTTGTGACGTTTCATAAGTTCTCATGTAGGTTTATGTGAAATAATGAGTTTGATGCCTGGTTCTCATAATTCCAATCCAGTAATCCAGCGAGTCAATCTAGTCCAAGATGGTATCGTTTACATTATTCTAGTCATTCAGTCAGTCAGGTAAAAAACAACGATGCATGTTTACTTTTCAACGTTTAATCCAGTACTGGATTGGCCGTCTACACTTTTCTAGTGGCGCTGAAATGGGCGAGCTGGAATGAAAAACTGTCAATCCAGTCACCGAACTGTATTGTTCACTGGAATGGGTATATTCCAGTGCCGGTTCACATTATTCCCGTAGCATTCCAGCTTTGTTTTCGATCGCTCGACTAGAATGCTACTGGAATAATGTGAAAACAGACCTTTTACTTTGTGTAAATTATTTCATCACCACTGCTCTCAAAACGGTGAAGGAAAACATCGTGAGGAAATCATGCCGATTTCCTCACGATGTTTTCCTTCACCGTTTCCTAGAATCAAAAATTCGAAGACATGTGACATCCACCAACCAGCACTGGGCCCGCGTGATGGATTACAGCCCACTCCCTCTCGAAGAGAGGAGGCCTGTGTCCCAGCAGTGGGAACATTATAGGCTGATTATAATAACAAGTTTAAAAAATACATTACAATTTAGGTGTGTCAGAATTTTAGACGAGGTAAACCTGTAACCTAAACCAATGTCTGAGAAATTATGGTTTTAGTTAAATACGAGCTTTAATATATCAACAATTATAACATAAACGTATTGCCTGTATTCCTCAAAGGGTAGGGCTGAGGTGCACTTATAGTACACCCACATTTCACCAGTTATTTTTAAGTCCTATGTAATAGTGGGCGAGCCTATTGTAACCAACCGGGCACAAATCCAGACTCCGGGCTCCGAAATTCCAGATGAAAAAACTCAATTGCACTTTGCCCGACCCGGGAATTGAACCCAGGACCTCATGCTCAGCAGTAGTGCTTGTGTCCACTAGACCAACGAGGCAGTAAAATTAATAAAATCTACCCAATGTACAAAAGAACCATACTACATCCCTGAATGAAACACATTTTTTTTATATATTCTAAGTTTATTATACCTTTGAATATGATAAGTCACATGTCACACTTGTATCAATCTCAATCAATCTGCCTAAAATTTTCCCAACTATGTTGGGGTCGGATTCCAGTCTAACCGGATGCCGCTAAATACCAGTATTTTACATGGAGCGACTACCTACCTGATCCCCAGAACCCAGTTAAGTACTGCGTAGCAGAATACACCTTGGTGGTCAGACTTTTGGGTTTCTGACTTGCAATTACTGTCATAGATCTCCAAATGACAGCTGGAACCAACGGCTTAACGTGCTTTCAGAGGCACGGAGGTGTGACGATATGTAATGGATGGTCATCCATTCACAAACCGACCGCACAAAGCGTAGCTTACCCTTCGATCGTCCTGTGCGGTTGTTATAATTCTGTAGTCTGTAACACAGTTTATACTAGCACAGACACAGACGTTCACTCTGCCTCAAATAATGCTTAGCGATGTATTTAATATAGTGCGTTCGTATGTTTTGTTTGAGATAGAGAAATTGTATTTGGCTTTTTGAATAAAAGGAAATTTATTTATTTATTTATATTTATAATTAAGCCTCGAGCTAATAGTATACAAGTCACACGTATATTCTGTAGGCTGTAATGCTGTTTTGACACAGTTAATACTTAGATAAACATTTTATCACCATTGTATAATCAAAAACGAGACCAATATCAATGCGATTATCCCTATACAATTGTATTTTTCCATTTGATACAAACAGCTGCAAATGTAATCGACAATACAATTTATATTAGATCCGTTCACATCTGGACTAGGGCGGAAAATACAGCCTTTCGGGGATTTGGACGCGCACTTTGTACTGTATTTCTATTTGCTTAATGTCCCTCGGGAATCATCGCATTTCCGAATACAAACGAATGCTAATTTCCATGTCCATCAATTATGAGATTTATGTTGTATAATAATTTGAATTCAGAACTAAGTACTTTATTGTTGTTTTGTAATTCAGAGCTGTAATATAGAGCTGTAAAACTATTTTCCTATCTGTCGTGCCTGCGACTTTAGCAGCTTTCCTACTATTTTAAAAATAAATTACATTAAGTTAAAGAGTATTAACAAATCTATACACTTCCAAGTCGATTGAGAGCGTTCGGTCTGTACCAAGTGCAAAGGGCAACTGATAGAAATCCGACGAGTGACGAAACACGAGGTTTGCCGAGGGACATTAAGAACATAGTTGTACTGTAACTACCTATTTCGAGAAGAACTTACAGCTTCTATAGAAGAATAAAATAATGTTTTCCGTTTTTGTAGGTTGAGTGTGCTTGGAGGAGTTCGTACCGAATTAATAACAGCCGTCGCGCGTCGGGTCGAAGGTTAAGTTACGCTTGCCACGATCAGTTCGTGGATGGGTAAACATTCATTACATATTGAGACCCTTCAGAGCCTCGGAAAGCACGTTAAGCCGTTGGTCCCGGCTGTCATTCGTAGATCTTTGACAGTCGTTACGGGTAGTCCACCCGAAAGTCTGACAACCAGTCTAACCAAGGGGTGTTGTATTACTCAGTAACTGGGTTGTGGATGTCAGATAGGCAGTCACTCCATCTAAAATACTGGTATTCAGCTGCATTCGGTTAGACTGGAAGCTGACCCCAACAAAACTGAGAAAAGGTTAGGCAGATTGAGGTTGAGCGTGGTTTTTGTGGTTGTCTACAAAAAAAAGGCCACTTTTCCTACACTAGTAGGAGTGACACAGGGATTAGTAAAGTCGACAGGGAGCAGTTCTGATGACTGGACTAATTACAAGTTGTCAAATCAATACTTTGCCAAACCCACAACCACATCTACTTAATTGAAACTATTAATAGTACTCGAACACACGAACCACAACCACGACACAACGACAAATCGTGGACGGGCACTGATTTATATGAAAATGAATAGTTTATTCACATGGATCACATTTGACCGTAAAGATCATCCGTGTAGGGATACCAACCACATTAAGGCCACGTCGCAGCCACAACGCAACCACCAGGGAGACACCGCACTAGCGACTGGCCACATCGCATACACAACGATCTGTCTGTTTGTAAACACTAGCCACAACGTAACCACATCGTAACTACTAGCGACAACACAACCACAACGCAACTGCAAGAAGTTGCAGCGACAATATTCACACGTAACCATGGCTTGCCCACATTTTATCGCTGCGATGTGGTGTGGTTGTTGTACGTGTGTACGGGCCCGTAATCTATGTCATCTGAGGCCCTAGTACGAACGTGTAACGTAAATTCGAACGATTTTTTCATCGAAAATACAGCTATCCTATACGCAGCATTAATTTTGTTTAAATGTTTGCTTCAAGCACAACACCACAAAGATATGAATAAAGTTTTAAAACTAAGAAAATATTATGTGTGAAACGAATGTTTTAAAATTGTTCTAATTTGCGTTACGTTTACTCCGTGTGTTCACGCAAGGCTCACTGTAATTTACGGGCTGATATTTTCACAATATTTCTTTTGAATGAAAAATAGCATTAAAACGCTTAATTACACTTAGAGTCTCAACATCATAAACATCAAGATATTTTATTACGGCGCCATGGATAACTGCTTACGGAACTGGCAAAGATCCATAAAAACTCATTTTCATACATATACATACACTCACACTCTTTTTGCCATTGGGGAGGCAGATAGAACTAGATACAGAACTCCACGTGCTACGATGATACTTATACAGTGTGAGTTTTTATAATGTGCACATATCGAAATGCTTAATTTTATCGAATGTTTTTTTTCTTTTAATTTTGTTCTGTTTGGCGTCTTATTAAGAAATTTTACGGTGATTTAAAAAATAGATTTTTGCTAAAAAAATCCGGCCAAGTGCGTGTTGGACTACGCACAATGAAGGGTTCCGTAGTTAAGAATGTTGAGATGAATTTATTTATCCCAAGAACAAACTTAACATTGTAGTTGAAAAACATGTTCTCCCATACATTCCAAATGCAAATCGTCGCTCGGCATCCAATACCGCGAATGTGACACTTTTACATTTTTTTTTTAATTGCAGGATCATTTATTTGAACGTGTAGAATGAAATAAAACAAAAATCTGATTTTTGTAAAAAAAATCACATTCGCGGTATTAATATAATAATAATCTAAATCTAATACTTTTAAACGAGCAATTCTTATATATATGTATATTTTATCTGAATCTCGGAAACGGCTCCAATAATTTTTATTAAATTTAGTATGCAGGGGGTTTCGGGAGCGATAAATCGATCTAGCTAGGTTTCATTTTTAGAAAACGTTGTTCAAAAAAATATGGTCATCCAGATATTTTTCTTTATTCAAGTAACAAGGACTCATTGTGTTAGTAAACTTATGAACTATGTTAACTTATTTTACCAGGTCACTTAGAAAGTTTTGCGACTTACAGTTTTTGTCTATACGATACTGGCTGGTTTTGATGTCAATTAAAACTATGACTGTTTATTACAAAAAAACGTAACATTCCAAATTCGAAATTCCCTCCACATTTTTTACGAGCAAAATCAAAATACTCTGTACGAGCAAAATCAAAATACTCTGTCTTACTGAAAACTGGATTTACAACGAGAACATTTTCACGCGATGATTTTGTACGATTTCTAATGTTGACTAAAACCAGAAGAATCGTTTGAAAGACTTCGAATGGTGTTCATAGAAAAAAGCCCTTCTAAAGCGACTGTTTTCCGCTGGTTCAACGAATTTATGGGTGGTCGAGTAATTTTGGCGGACAAAGAAAGAAGTGGCCGCCCTATGACGGTTGTTACATAACAAAACGTGCTGGCTGTGAAAAATTTAATTCAAGAGAATAGGCGAATTACATATGAAGAGGTTCAGCATATACTGCCGATTGGATCGGGAAGTGTGCATGAAATTCTACACAGGCATCTTCAGTTATGGAAGATAGTTTCACGCTAGTATCGTAAAATCTAACACAGGCTCAGAAGGAGGTTCGGGTAGAATGGTGCCGAGACATGATAGCAAAATTTGTAGCAGGCTCGTCTCGGCGCGTTTAAGATATCATTGCGGGTGATGAATCTTGGATTTATCAATATGATCCAGAAATGAAGCATCAGTCGACCGTGTGGCTGTTTCAAAATGAACCAACGCCTACCAAAGTGAAGCGAGCCAGAAGTGCCGGCAAAATTTTGATCGCAAGTTTTTTTTTTTTGCCCGGTTATCTGGTGTCAGTACCCTGACGAGATCAAAGGAGCATCAATCCTGAATGGTTTGTTACCATATGTTTGCCAGAAATTTTTACTACTGCAAGCAGCAAGCGACCGAACACTGGCCTCCGTGGGCTGCTGCTTCACCACGACAACGCGCTGGCTCACTCGGCGCAAGAAAACAAGGGACTTTCTGGACAGTACACCGGTCAAATTTATAGGTCATCCTCCTTACAGTCCCGATTTGGCTCCGTGCGACTTTTTCTTGTTCCTCAAAATAAAAAAAACTCAAAGGAAAACAGTTTTCATCACCTGAAGATGCACTGGCTGCATTTGAGAAGGAGATTGGAGAGGTGTCTGATGCGGACTGGAAAATGTGTTATGAAAATTGGTTTAGACGTATAAAACTGTGTATAGACGCCAATGGAGAGTTCTTTGAAAAGATATAACAAAAATAATTATAACCTGTAGTATATTTTTTTCTAGTATCACAAAACTTTCTGAGTGCCCCACGTAATCTAGTTTAAATTTATCTTACCCGCATTCCAACCTGTATGGCCTGGAAAAAGCTCCAGCCCATCGTACACTATTGATCTGGATACCATACCACTACTTAAAGATGTTTATAAGCTCCGTTGGCAACCTATCCTTCTCCATCTTTCTCCACAACACATCATAAGCAACTAGATCAGAAGCCTTGAATAAATCGAGGAAGCTAGCATAAATCGGCGTCCCACGCTGTGTATAGTAAGTATGTGATAGTATGTTTAAGACACAACACTGCACTTTCTGTTGACAAACCCGAATTGGTTGTCATGAAAATTTACAGTTTTATTTATTTGTGTATTAAACAGACGGTCAAACACTTTTGATATTATAGTAGCTAGAGAGATGGGCCTATTGGATGCCGAGCGACGAAATGTAAGTTTGTACGCACAATATTGAGAGATTTACCATGTTATTTTAAGACCATAGACTTCTTATAGGTTTTCCTGTAATCTATGAGTAAAGAGCCATACTGTGTATTTTTTTCAAAATTTTTGGTCCAGTAGTTTCGGAGATAAGGGGGGGGGAATGGTCAATTTTCATTGAATTTATTAAATATCTTTAAAAGTATTTATTTTAAAATTATATAAAAAATATATTTAAGATCCTCGCAACAAGTCCTTTCATTTGATATGTCACACGGTACTGTCAGCAAAACTTTTTTTTTAAATTTTCTTGTTTGCGCCCCAAAAGTGACCCCAATATTCAAAATTAATTTATTTACGTTACTTATTCGTGTTTGGGTCATAGAAATACATATGCGTACCAAATTTCAACTTAATCGGTCCATTAGATTCGGAGTAAATTGGCTGTGACAGACGGACAGACAGACAGACAGACAGACAGACAGACAGACAGACCGACAGACAGACAGACAGACACACGAGTGATCCTACAAGGGTTCCGTTTTTTCCTCTTGAGGTACGGAACCCTAAAAACTGTTTATTTTCAATTGAGGGTAATTTTTTTTCCACAATTTTCATTTTATGAGGACGCTTAATTATTTTCAATCATTAAGAAGTTTGTTTCATCGCGATAGATCATTTAGTTTAAAAGTTACACCGGCTGGTTACAATTTTTTTTTAATATCGTAAAAAATATTAAAACATGTATTTAGATTTTTTAAATATTATTTTCATCGATAAAATTAAGCATTAATTCCCTCATTTTTATATGTGCACATTTTCACCTTTTCAATTCACCTTTTGCGTAATTACCCATTTTCATAAACTGAAAATTGCTTGTCTATTATCTACTGAATAACAAATGGATAATCCTTTCTAGTAATAAATTAATTAGCTTAAACAAGTAGTAAGCCGCAAATCCAAGTAGTAAATTATATAATTTTGATACAAAGATTACCTCAATAAATGGAAACACGAGATTCAGAATACACTGTCGAGGTTCCGTAGAATAAGTATCAATAATAATTGAGATGGACATCGTAGTCACTCGTCATGGTCATGTAATGAGAAGACCTGAAGATGGAATGGAAAGAGATAGAGCTATACGACCTGTATAACTCCATCTCTTTCCCACACTGAAGTAAGATTAAAATAATACTGCCAAAACAGGTGGTGGTAGGGCCGTCATCAACTACGATCTGGAGCAAGCCCAAAATCTATTACAGACTCCTTTGGTCAAGAATGACGAGGAGAGCCGACCCCAAATGATGGGATGAGACTAGGTAAAAAGAGAAAGAAAGGGGAGAATCTTTCGCTTTACGGGTTTAGAAACGAGTGTAGCCGTGGTCAAGTGGTAGCTCAGTTGAAACAAATAAACCTGTGTGAACTATAGTTATCTCTGGTCATCTTGTATATTATAATTATATTTTTTTAAATTTTTGAAATGTTTTTAATAAAAAAAAAGAATAGTATTTTTTGCGCCAAAATGTTTGCACTTACCTTCTTAAGAGGAGGCTCCCTAAATTGTGTGTTAATTTGCATTAATATTCTGAAACAGTCACGCACACAATCAAAATGGAACTTTAGTTTATGATTTCTTGAATCTTTTTCTTTTCATGTACAAGATAGGTACGTAATTGTAACATTTTCGTTCGATTAATTTTTATTCGAAAACCTTGTCTTTTTTTTTAGATTGTTTAAATAAAATCAAGATTACTCGGCTTTTATGTCTAAAAGTAAGAAAATACAGTTTATTATCCAGCCACAAGACATTTTTTGTCAAGATCAATTATTACTTTAGTCATAAACGAAATAAGAATTGAGACTTACGCCATTTAGTTCCGTGCTCGAACACGATCAAAGAGTGCACGCGATATTCAACTTTATTACCGATGTGTTAGCGTTTAGTACAAATTGCAGTGACGGGGTGCATGGGGGTGGAGCTTGCGTGGAAATTGTCTTTAGTGTCTGGTCTTAAGCTAAATGAGTACCTATGACGTGACGAAATCAAAATGGTTTATTTAACCAACGACAAACTGAGTGAAGGAACCCTAAAATTGGTTTAAAGTGATATAAAAACGAATTCACGTGAATTATTTCATTATGTTTGTCAACAAGATGGCGAAACTGGCTTGTGTACTCCTGTTGGTAGCAGGTTAGTTTAATTGAATAATTATAGCTTATTGCAGTGGTGGCCCAGTGGAAACGGCGGCGACTTACGACTTGTAGGTCGTAGGTTCGAACCCAGACAGGCGCTTTACTTTGTGTAAATTATTTAATCAACACTGCTCTCAAGACAGTGAAGGAAAAAATCGTGAGGAAACCGGCATGTCCTAGAAGACATGTGACGTCTACCAACCTGCACTGGGCCCGCGTGGTGGATTACAGCCCACTTCATCTCACCGAGAGGAGGCCTGTGTCCCAGCAGTGGGAACATTTAAGCTGATTATGCTTATAATAAATTAATAGCTTCTCTATTTAAATGTTTCCAACATGAATATTTATTTCAAGTTCCGAGATAACTAGTAGCTTAATCTGTATTAAATAAACCACCGTAAATTAGAGTAGAAATAAATAGTCGGCTACATAATGAATCATAGATTTTTTTCATTCGGAATGAAAAAAATCTATGATTCATTATGTAGCCGACTATTTATTTCTACTCTAATTTACGGTGGTTTATTTACGTTGGCTGTAATTGGGAAGCCTATATTCAAAATTGGCTAATTTGCTACTAACTCCTGTCCGCGACTTTGTCCTCGAGCCTTTTTATAACATTCCTCAAGAATTGGGCTATCCAATTCAAAAATATTAGAATAGATATAGAAAAAGAAAATAATCTCGAAGTTGCGAATGAGCACTGTAGAATATAACTTATTCACCTTGTTTATTGGCATAAAGATCTCCATTGCCAACCTTTCTAAAATCATCGTTACCACCTTTACAGCTGCAGCCTGCACCACCCACGCTAACCGCATCGTGGGTGGAGACCCCACCACCATCGAAGCGTACCCTGGCATCGTCCAGGTTGAGTTCCGCACTGGAATCCTATGGGGACAATCATGCGCAGCTAATATTCTTACCACCAGATATGTCGTGTCAGCCGCACATTGCTTCGACGGATTGTGAGTATCATTATCATCATCTACACCATCTTTTCCATAAAGTGGGGGTATGCTTCCAGTCTAACCGAATGCAGCTGAATACCAGTTTTTTACATGGAGCGACTGCCTATCTGACCTCCACAACTCCAAACACGATACCCCTTGGTAAAACTATTTGTCAAACTTGAGAGTACCATTCTTGGATTTTGAAATATTGACTGCCCCATTGGTGTATTGGTCGCGAGCGCGATTGTTGAGCTTAAGGCCTTGGGTTTTATCTCCAGGATTTAAAGATTTAACGAACGAAAACTGTCTTAACGACCTATAACAATTTTATAATGATTTTATGACTTGGATTACTATCCAAGCGTAAGCAATCTAATCTTGTATCGACAAAATATTGTTTACTCGTTTATGTAAGACACGAGCCGCTTAATTCCGTGTAAATGTTATTATCTTTATTATCAAACTGAAACTCAAATAATTTATTTAATTAAACCATTTGCAGGCACTTTTGAATTGTCAAAGATTCGGTCAGTTAGTCAGAAAGTTGAAACTATGTAGGTGCCCATTTCAAAACTTAGATCTCTATGGAGAAGAACGGGCAAGAAACTCCAAGGACACTCTTTTAAATATAGATATTACAAAATCCTGGGTACATTATTCTTGTTGCTTCTATAAGAGAGAACAATATAAAAAAATAAGCCCAGGCAGATAAGAGATGACCAGTCTCAACTGACGGCGGCCGTTCATGAACATGACGCGTGGATCAGTACCATCCAGCTCAACCATTTTGTAGGGATTATATATTCAAACATACACAACATGGATCATTTAGCTCCCTTCAAAATGGTTGAGCTGAATGGTGCTAATCCATGCGTCATGTTCGTGAACGGGCGCCGTCAGTTGGGACTGGTCATCTCTTAGCTGCTAGGGCTTATTTTTAATTTATTTTAAGAAACAAATGCTTAAAGTTTTGAGTTTTTTTTTAACATCATGCTTTCCAAGGGTTTCGCAAGGGTGCATCCACGTTTCGCCAGTTAAGTTTAACTTCATGCAATAAGGGGCGAGTCTATTGCCATCAGCCAGTCACAGATCCAGTATTACTAACTACACACATTGGCCAATTGTATCGGATTGGCTGGTCATTGGCACCGAAACTGTAGATTTTGTCAATTTTGGTAGGTAATCTCTTAATTGAAATGCGTCAGCGTCGTTATGATTTTCCGATAGCGCGCCACTGACACCATTGGATTTTTTTTCGCATTTGGTATTCTGGCACAAATCTCCTATTATTTTGATGACCACCGACACGCCATTATGAATTTTGTAGATTACGAACTTCAAGCACAATGGTAATTGCGTAGACATGTTATGGTTGTCATAAAGACCAATAATTTAAAAAAGCAGGCATGTCCCCCTGGTTTACATCATGCGCAGTTCTTGACAAAATCACCTCCATTTTCCAGATTCTTCTCCATTCGCAACCGTCGTATCCGCGCTGGCACGGACAGACGCGGTTCCGGTGGTGTCGTCATCACACTCAGCCGAGCCGTGAACCACCCATCCTATGGCCGCACCGGTATGGATGGAGACATCAGCGTGATCCAGCTGGACACAGCTCTGGTGTACAGTGAGCAAATCCGGCAAGTTTCTATTCCGCCCCAAGGTTTCCAGTTGCCAAGTGGTTTGCCAGTTGTTCATGCTGGATGGGGCACGACTTCTGTAAGTAACGGTTTAAAAAGCATTAGACTTATAATTAATTTAAGTCTGAAATCGCCAATAGTAGGCTGGTATTATTATTATTAAATTTCATTGCTTAGACTATTGAAGTCCTAACTATTTAAAACAATGACGCGGAGCATAATATTGGACCTTACACTAACGAAACAAGACGTAAACGTCATCTTGCGTTCTAGGTAGGATACAGTGCAAGCCTCTTTATTGGCCTATACAGATCTGAATATGTTATTAGCAGGTATAATTTATTTACGATGTCTAGCCAAAAAGTGGCGCACAAATTTGACGTCATGTCTATGATGCATAGTTTGTATGTGGCGGTGTAACCGGTATACCATCAAGAGAGAGTTACAATTAGGATCAATGAATAAGTTAATAAGTTTAAATCTGAATTAAATAGTTATATAACATGTCAATATAAATGAAATATCATTGAATCTGAGTTACAAGCTAGCAAACATCATTTAGTATAAGCCTTCTACTAAAATATTTATTTTATCGTGCATGAAAATTCACCATCATCCCTTTTCTGCCAACAGGCAGGAGGCCTTGCTTCTGCTATTCTTCGTGACGTGACGATTTTCACCATCGACCGTGACGTCTGCACCTCTCGGTACGCCAGCCTGTTGATTCCTCAAAGAGTCACAGAGAACATGATCTGCGCTGGTATCCTCGATGTAGGAGGCAAGGATGCCTGCCAGGGAGACTCTGGTGGTCCCCTGTACTTCGATAACATTCTTATTGGAATCGTATCCTGGGGCCGCGGCTGTGCTGACTCCTTCTACCCAGGAGTGAGCGCTGCCGTCTCTTCATACACTGACTGGATCGTAGCTACTGCTGCCTGAATCTGATTGTGTGTTTTGTTGTTATTTATTTGAAAGCTGTAATTATAAGAGATTAATTATTATTTTTTGTGTTTTTATTTATGAAAACTGTACATCTTATTCTTGCGAATGTTGTAAAAGCGTGTTAAATAGTTTAAAACACCATTGTTAATCCTTCTGACAACCAACTGCAATTAGTATCTATCCATCTGCCAAGCGTGGTTATAATGACAATTCTATATTCGTGTCGGTTTATATTATGTATTAGTATTTGCCCGCGGCTTCGCATGGAGGTCAGAAATCATAATTAATTGATTCGGGCGTGACCTTGCGGAAATCCATTATAAAATACAATAGACGTG
The DNA here is from genome assembly GCA_949152395.1 of Agrochola litura. NCBI lineage: Eukaryota > Metazoa > Arthropoda > Insecta > Lepidoptera > Noctuidae > Agrochola > Agrochola litura. Next base: position 2,109,466 of record OX424512.1, read on the forward strand.
GATATATTTAGTAACCTGTTCCGCTTAGCTATTTCTAAAGAGTTGCCACACCGAGCGCTGAGTCTGCACTCAGCGCTCGGTGTGGCAACACGCCGTGTTCGAGTTCGCAACAAGTCCATCGTCATCCTGAGGATGTCTCGTTGAGAGGTGAAACACGTGCCGATTTCTTTCAGGAGTTTTTTATGGCTCTTTAGAAATAGCTAAGCGGAACAGGTTACTAAATATATCCACGTCTATTGTATTTTGTCAGAAATCATTCCACGGGAACGTACCACGGGGATAAAAAGTATCCTTTATCCTAACTCGGGTTATGGAAAATCCGTGTGCTAAATATCCAAATCCATTCAGCCGTTTGGGCGTAAACAGGAGACAGACATAGTTACTATCACGATGAATAAGTCCATAATTTAACTTTTGGCGATGGAAAAACATTGTGCTTAAGATACTTGATCACTGTGAAAAGAGCCTTTGTGATACTAGTTTGATACTCTGAATAACACAAGGCGAAAGCGTCAAGGTGGACCGCGAAATTCAAATTTTCTTACGTTTTTTGCATTTTGTAGGTCAGTATTAGGTTGGTCTCGTGGTCGCAAGCGCTACTGCTGAGCATGAGGTCCTGGATTCGATTCCCGGGTCGGGCAAAGTGTTTATTGGCTTTTTCTATCTGGAATTTCTCAGTAGCAGCTCGGAGTCTGGATTTGTGCCCGGTTGATGGCAATAGGCTCGCGCTTTCAGAAAAATATGCTTGATATTCTTGCGTGAGCCTCAGTTTTTTATCCGCGTTAGACATAACTTTACAAATTAATTACACTACGTAATATAAACATAATCTAAAATGTTCACAGATTAAGTTATTAAAAAAATGCTCTAATTAAACACACATTTTTTCTAAATCATTGACACCACTTGTTTAGACGTGATATTCAGTATAAAATCATTAAAAGTCGCTTAGTGTCACCTTAAAATGCAACACAAGATACAGATACTGTATTAGCCACTCAATATAAACGACTTGATATTCCCCAATAAATACTAATGATCGAGTTTTTTATAAAAGTACGAGTAGTTCTTTGTAACAGAGCCGAGTTTAAAATGCTTGTTCAACAGAAAGCTGATAGTGTTAAGTACCTACAATCTTTCAAAGGGAAAATGGGAGATCTTGAAAACGGTAGAGAATAAGCATGTTTTTTTTTTAATACCTTTGATTTATTTTATGGCAATATAATTCCCGTGAGCAAAACAGGCCTCCGAAACTTCCAATACTTAATCAGCCAATAATGTTCCCACTGCTGGGACACAGGCTTCCTCTCTCTGAGAGGGAGTGGGCCGTAATACACCACGCGGGCCCAGTGCGGGTTGGTGGATGTCACAAATGTCTTCGAATTTTTTGGTTCTAGAATATGCCAGTTTCCTTACGATGTTTTCCTTCACCGTTTTGAGAGCAGTTGTGATGAAATTAAAATACACAAAGTAAAGTACCTGCTGCAGTTCTTTCCAATATTTGTATTATATTCCCCATATCCCTTTTCTCTTTACTAGCTATTGACAAAATTACTAGGATTGGCATATAAACAGAAAGGGGCTCGTGGCTAAATAACAATGCTACGCTTATCGCGGTCGGTTTGTGGATGGGTGACCGTCCATTACACATCGAGACCCATCCGTGTCTCGGAAAACACAGTCGTCTCTATTGTTTGACAGTCGTTACGGGTCGTCAGAAGCCCAAGTCTGACAACCAATCTTACCGACGGGTATCGTATTACCCAGTAACTGGGTTGTGGAGGTCAGCTGCATCCAGATAAACTGCAAAAGGCTGGGCATATTGTTTTGCATATGAACAGATTAAAATAAATGCATCGATTTGTTATCAGGAGAGGGGAATTAACTGCTGTAGTGACAATAAATTCGTTTCAACAAAATCCGTTTGACAAGAACGTAGATATTATTCTTATATCAGCCCAAACTGCTCCACTGTCTGGCAAAGGTTTCCCATACAGCTTTTTGCTGTTGTGGTTCAATTTTTCAAGAAGCGGTCAAATTCGCACGCAACCCGTCTAATTATAAAATTATGAAATCAATAACATGTCATTGGGTCAAGCACTTTTTACCTACAACAAAGCAATAAAAAAACTCTTGTAGGAAATATATTTTAAATCTGAATACAATAGGTATCACCTTGCAATACAAATAATTTCAAACAAACGCTCCCAAATCTAGACTCAGATTCCAGGTAACTGTCCCAGGCACACGATCAATAGTTCCCGTCTATCCCGACCCGGACTACGCATGCGCGGCCGCCATTTTAGCTCCCTTAAACAAGTCGGAAAATCGGGATAGATTGCAACAGTCAAAACAAAACATAGACTCAGTGCGTGCAAAATATCTTACAAAATGGGCAAAGGTAACTCAGACAGGGATCCTGAAGGTAAGCAATTAACCTTATTATATTTAAATCTGTAGATTTATTTGTATTTGTGTTGAAAAGAGGATTTTTGTACGTTTTTGAGTGATTTTTAGAGAGAAAAGACTCGTCTTTGTGTGCAAAGGGGGTGTTTTTATTATTAACCTAGTATTTTTTGCTACATTTTTGTTTTATTCATATAGATTTATGTTGTCTGAATTTAAAAAGATTTAGCCAGTGTTAAAATATCTTAATGTTTATATCTTTAGGGTTGTTAACCTGTAGCTTGCGGATAATGGTGGATGAAGTTGGTCTAACGTGGACCATTGTGTACATGACAGAGTGAATTAGAGTTTTTCATTCAATCCTTTGTTTAAATGCATTTTCTTTGTTCTTCACGTTCCAATATTTTTAATGACGAATAAAAAGAGGAGGCAGCTTGATTGCTGATTGTTTATTTGGCGGAAAATTAGTAACTTACATTAATTTGAAGTTTAGTAAGACTTAAGGGTTTATTTTAGTTTTTTTTTTGTTTTTCAGTTTTTTTTACAGTCGTTATTTAACTTTTATTTATCCAATAAGCAGCTTAGTTTATAAATAATAATGTGATGGTTTAGTATAGTGTTTAGTTCAGTTGCTTATCCAAGCATGTATCAAAACTTGACAGCATCTGAAAACCATTAAGGATTGTTTGTGGTCATTGTTTTTATTTTGCTTTTATCTCCTTAATTAAGAGATATTTATACACTCATTATGTATACTTAATACCTATATAAAACTGAAGAGTTTGTTTGTTTGCTTGAACGCGCTAATCTCAGGAACTACTGGTCCGATTTGAAAAATTATTTCAGTGTTAGATAGCCCATTTATCGAGGAAGGCTATATATTATCACGCTAAGACCAATAGGAGCGGAGCACCAATGTAACTATTCCACGCGGACGAAGTCGCGGGCAGAAGCTAGTTTCCTTATAATTAAAAATGTTTATATTACCTAAGTTTTCCTACAAAATATCTAATTTCGATAAACATATAAACAGCTATATATTTCATACACTAACCACGTTGGCTTGAAAACTAATCTTAACTTCAATATATCAGAAAGTTTAACTCAAAGTTCGTATTGTAAGCCACTACGAACTTTGAGTTGAACCTTCTGCTCTACAGAGTGTTAGATTGGTTTTAGTTAAGACGCTAAGATATATGCCAGTGACCTTGAGTGGTTAATTTATTATACCTACGTAAAACAAAAGGTATTCCAATAAAACACGTATACTAAAGATACATAATTAAATTATATTTAAAATGGTGATGTACACGCGACGTAAGCCTAACATAAATTCGAACGATTTGTAAATTGAAAGTTCAACTATCCTATAACATAATGGTATTTTTTTTTGCGACAAGCACCATAGGATCTAGTATCAAACTAACTAAATATTATGTGCGAATCAAGTATTTTGAATTTTGAAAATTGCGTACCACTGATTAAAAAAGACTAATCTATGCTAATATTTTAAAGAGGAAAGATTTGTATGTTTGACTTGACCTGATCCTTGACGATTCAAAAGTGCCTGTAAATGGTTTAATGAAGATAAATGCTGGACCCATTAGAAAAATTCTTTCAGCAATGGATAGCTACATTATCAGCGAGTAACATAGGCTATATTTTATCCCCATACTCGCTGATAATGTAGCTATCCATTGCTGAAAGAATTTTTCTAATGGGTCCAGTAGTTTTTAAGTTTATTCGTTACATACAAACATACAAATCTTTCCTCTTTTAGTATTAGTATAGAAGAAGAAGACGATACTAACATTCAAATTCTACAGTTTCAGAAGACATGGTGGAATCGATAGACGAGCTGAAAGAAAGGCTGTCAGTCATGAAAAAGATGATGGAGGAGCGGAAGGCACAAGGTTCTAACCCCAAAGAGCTGTTCCAAGGCCAGGCTTCCAGTCTCCAGGGCACCACTATGATTGATGGAAACTTCCTCAGTTTCGTTTTCGGAGGATCACTATTTGTGATCATCAGTGTATCAGTATACGCCTTCTACAACCTGTACCACGCAGTCCTCAAGAAATTCCCCTCGACCCACACGGAGTTGTAAATTGAACTCTATTGAAACAGTACAAGGTTTATTTGTGATTGGTATTAATGTGTGAAAACGGACAATATTGTTTTCTTTTCGGAATGATTAAAGTATGATGTAACTTTTTGGGTTGTGTTTTATTATTCTGCTCATACTCTTAGTGTCTAAGCACACTATGCTGAAGATACGCGACCGAAGTTCCGCGGCTAATTTTATGTTCTGACGTATTCGGCTGATATGACACACCATGAGCGCGAAAATTACGGGACAGAAATTCGGTTGCGCAACGTTGTGTGAATTCAGTGTCTCGAGCGCTGTCGTGTCGTGTTGTCTAAAAATGAATCATTTTACAGTAATAGCGATTGCAGAGGCTTTAGAAGAGGAAAAATACAAGAAAGAATTATGGGTGCACCCATTGAATTCTACTACAAGACTACAGGATGGCCAGTTTAAACGTTCGATCCGAACCGAACTTCTGTCGCGTATAATGTGTTGCTATATAGAATACGTTGCCACCGAACTTACGCCCGACCGAAGTTCGGTTGTATGTCAAAACGTGACGTAATTTTGGCAAATGTGTTGCTAGTAATTGAAATAGCATTGCAATACAATCACGCTACAGTTCGGTCGCGTATCTTCGGCATAGTGTGTTTACTTATGTACCATTATTAAGGGCGAATTTCACCAATGCAAGTGAACGCGATCAGCACTTTTAAACCGCGTTCAAGAGCTGTCAGTGTCAAAATTGTTATGGAATATTTGACACTGACAGTTCTTGAACGCGGTTTAGATGTGCTGATCGCGTACAGTTTCATTGGGGAAATTCGCACTAAGGAGAATGTCATACCTACTCGAGAAATCACTTCTGATTCATACATAAACTCACGCCTTCTTCCCATGGGGGTAGGCAGAAACTACAGAATGCCACCTGCTACGATCCTTACATACTCCTTTTGCCTCGTTTACGTTCATACATCTGGTCATACACGCACGCCGGTTGCGAGTACTACGCACCTGACCTTCCTGAAGAACACAAATGATAATACGATCATAATCACGATGTACTGTAAACGGATTGGTGAGAGCAGTACTTTCTTGTGGTACATTAAAACAGAAGAGTACGGACTGGCTCATCTGTTTATTATCACGCTAAACAAAAGAGCCAGTCAGTTCATATCATGAACTATTGCAGTATTGATCGTGTCGAGGCGAGTGAAGAAGAAGTGAGTATGTATAAGAGCAGTGGTGGCCCAGTGGTAACGGCCTCGACTTACGAGTTGTATGTAGGTCGTGGGTTCGAACCTAGGCATAGTTTCTGTAAATAATTTCATCACCACTGCTCTCAAAACGGTGAAGGAAAATATCGTGAGGAAACCGGCATGTCCTAGAATAAAAAAAAAACGAAGACATGTGACATCTAACAACCCGCACTGGGCCCGCGTGGTAGATTACAGCCCACTCTCTCTTGAAGAGAGGAGGCCTGTGTCCCAACAGTGGGAACGTTATAGGCTGATTATGATAATAAAATTCATAAATTCATTCATAACCTAAACCGCTGTGCAAGACGTGCATGGGGGCGAAGGAAACCGTCGCGCACGTGCTCTTCGAATGCACAGGTGTTACCCAGATTAGAGCAGTAACCCTCGGGTCACCCAGATCTTTCACTGATGTTCTGAACAGACCAGGAGTTTTAATTAACTTCTGGAGGGAGGTGGGCTGGTTGGAATAACCAACAAACGGCCGCCATGGCCCACGCACAATGGTCCACCTGACGGACTTAGTTTAGGTTCTATGTTCTACATAGAACCTAAACCGCTGTCTAGAACTAGAAATTTGATGCTTCTAGACAAGCATGAAATTTTGCTCCCTTGTACTAAATACAACGAAAATCAGCATTAAGGAAAGATTTTTGAAAATTCATCATTCACAAGATAATATAGCTCGAAAAGTGACAACCGAGATGAAACCCACATTCGCACGGACGTAATAATTTCTCGGCGGGATTTTATCTTGCACTGGATTTTTAACTCTCGGTTTTAAGCCGAACATTAAGAATCCAACAGAGCGCATTCGTAAAAAAAAACAAATATAATAATATTAGATTTAGTTCAGAAGACTAATATGATAAGTTTTTTCACTCTCCTACTATTTTGCTTTGCCCGTCTGGATCCCATATAATTTTAACTTACCACCTAAGTACACATCGTGGAAGCAAATAAAGTATTGAGAATCCCAGCGGCTCGAAAAAACACACTGTTGGATTTTCAACTCGCGGCGTTAGCAGAGCAGTGAAAATTCAGTGCGCCAAAAAACATCGCCGGCGGAAAAATCGCTCATACTAATGGATGTTCGACATTGTTGCCTATTGGGGAATCCGATCAGGCACAAGGCTTGTATTTAAACGAACGGCTGTTATTGTAGACATAAAATCGTGATAGTGATCATTAGGTGACCTTACAATGCACAATGTTAACCTTTTAAGGACCGCGTTCGCCCGGAGGGGTCGGTTTCTGAGCCATTATATATTTAAATAAAAATCAATTGCCGTGCGTTAGTCACGCAAAAACTTGAAAATGACTCGACTGATTTGTTTTTCTTAACACTGGTGGTTTAGGAAAAAAGAAAATTATGGAAAAACTCATAGGAACAGCGAAAAAAAAGAAAAAAAATTGTCTCACGTGGTACGGAATTCGCCGGGACATCTAGTTTTGTATAAAGAATTTTTTTTGGTAGTCCAAACCGAGTTCAATATTTTTTTTAAGGAGAACAATAACTAAGGACTCAGGAAAAGTAGGGAAATACTTTTCGGGCTGTATGGTCTTAAGCCTTATATTAACCACGGAAACTTTTCATAAGCATGTTGCTACTTACTATAGAGCTTTTAAGAACACTTGTACGACGAGTAAATTTTGAGTACGAATACGGAATATTATGGAGAAATTTGATAATATAACAGGAGAACCTGTTGCTGAAAATCGACGGTCAAGATATTCTATCTTGTGGACTTCGATATCTAGCTGTTTGATAGATTTGTGTTAAGGCTGTTGTCTTACACACAAACAAACCGTGCAAACGGTTTTGTGGAGTTTAGTTTTAAGTATGACTGTTGTAATTTTTTCCCCGACTACGGCGAAGCAAAATGGAGGGTTATGATTTTGACCGGTATGTGTATGTTCATCTGTTCCCTTATAACTTCTAAACTACTCATAAAAAATATAGGAACTTCACTAAAGTGGGTGCGGGCCAAACGGACCCCTCAGGAGTTCTATTAGTAAGAGTAGTTCTATTTAGTATTTCTATTTAGTAAGAGTAGTTCTATTAGGAAGGAAGACATCGCCATCCAGGTAGACCGTGGCGAAGGTGGTGTGACGATCTAATAATGTTTGCAGGGGTTTGAAACGAAAAAGGGAAGGCCTGTGCCCAACAGTGGGAGACAATAATATAAGCTAACAAAAAATTATAGAAACGTAACATAAAAAGAAGCTAAATTCGCTACTTCTAATTTATCTTTCTCCATTATCTTGATTTATTTTGGTTACTAAACATAAATAAATCACCGCAGCCATTTTCGACATGCTCCAATTACAACGAACATGAATAAGAGGCATACTGAGAACAAACTTAGTTTCCATATTCATTTGCTAACGAGTTTGTAATAACAGAACAGCGAATAAAACCCCATTCAGACTCTGATGTAAAACACGTTTTCAACCCCTTAAAATATCATAAGCCCCCGCCAGAATGCAGGGTAAATTCAACTCTAGTTGTAGGAAATATGGTTGAAAATTGCATACTGAAATTTGTAGTAGGGGTGAAATAGGGTGGTCAAATAAATGCATTATGCATTTTGCAAATTCGCCTAATTTTCAACGTGATGTAAATGCTGTTGGTGTTTTATTTCATTTTGAATTCGCTTTTAATAATTTTCGTAGTTGGGGGTGAAACTGTTGAAAGCTTCAGTTGAAAGGGTTGTATTATGATTTAAGTAGTTTTGGTAATCAAAGAAGGTTCAAAGCCGTTTTGATTTTAAGGGAATAGAAAGTAATTGGACTCACCTGAAAATAATTGACCAAGCATTGTATGGTAGTCGGACAGTCTTACTAACCCCAAGCCGTTTCTGAATTTACACAACTTGTTTTTAAATCTTCTTTATAACTATATAACTTCTATTCTATTCTTTATTTTATATACGCAGACAAACACGAAAATCGACTTCTATACATATAATAAATCAAAATCTAAAGTAATTTATCCAAACTGCTGAAAATCAGCACTTTACGAACATCAAAATTACATAAGACTGTCCGCCAAAACGCCTTCGCTCCCACTTCCTAGCCACAGATTTGCCGAATCCAAAATAAGATCGAGCAAAATACACCGAAAAAAACATGTTTCTTGTATGGGGATTGGGGACCCCCTATAATTATTAACTTTTCTCAAACATGCATGGAAATATTGTCATTATTTTCGAACAAAGAACACGCGAAGTATCGAATTTACGGTCAAAGAAAATCAAATCCATTGCAGGCGCGTTTTTTGAATTTGGAACATTACAACGCTCCAGCAATATTGTTGTAAACAAAACACGACGAGGCTGCCCCCCCTGCGCGCTACCGGCTCTAAAAAGATCACGTGGTTAGGTATCACGTGTGGAGTCGCGATTGTCAAATTCGATTTAGATTTGTCAAAATTATTTTTAAATTTAGAGAATTTATTTTGCAGAATAGCTTTAAGATTCTCATAGTCAAAAGTAAGGAATTTTAGTGATAGTTTAGTTAGTTTAGTTCGGTGTATAAGAGAATCGGCACCAGTGTCTACAAACTGTGTATTTTTGGCGTATTTTAATGAGATTACTAAAACTAAAAAGCCATCTAAACTATGGGCAATTTATTCCATGCTGAAAACGGCATTAACTTGAACAATTATGCATTTTTAACTACTTTTATTTCCCTGCATTCTTTTGAGAAAAGCACTATATATGTCTCGGCGGAAATGGCAATTGCCTGTCTCGTATTAGTGAAGTCCTCGCCTACGGCTCGGCCTTCAAACTCATACTCGACCTGCAATTGCCTATTTCCCGGCCTTTGCAATAATGTACTATTATTTAATTTTTATTATTTGTTGTAATAGCGGCAATAAAAATACACGACCTATGAAAATTTCAAGTATATTACGGTTCATGAGATACAGTCCGCTGACAGACAGCGGAGGTTTGGAACTGGTAAGGAAACTGTGGATGCCTATTTGTAGTGCCCCTTTTAAGTGCTTTCATTTGACTATTTAATTGCTTATACCTGAAATGCTAAGTTAAAATCATCTTATACATGTTTTTCATTTGACAATTGTTGAGGTTAGTTTTATAACCTCAAATTTCGTCGAAGATTTTTCAAATACAATTTATTTATTTAATTATTAAAACAAATAATTGTTGTTAAAAGTGGTGAGATATAGTTGAAACCTTCTAAATACAGATAAATGTCTTACTAATTCCCTTTAGTGAGTGATTGCGTAATAATTCACCATGAACATGGGTTTGTTTATACTTTCATCAGATACTTTTGGAACAGACTATATGGATCAGCTTTTTATTTTTGGTAAAATTTTTGGTCAGTGTGGTACAGTCAGCTGCAGAGAAATCTCACCCCCTAGCAATGTATTTTTACATTGCTAGGGGGTGAGATTTCTCTGCAGCTGACTGTACAGTAAACTGGAACACGAGCCAGAAGCAAAAATGCTTTGCCTAAAATCAGCTTGCTTGTTTGCTTTAGATAACCTGTACATTATACAGGGCGTCCCAAAGTTATGGGACATGAAGGGAAAGTACCTTAAATATCGTAGATAGGGTATTTTGCTGAAAGAAGACTTTATGTTATTTTTAAAAGTTAGTAATTCTGCATTCAAAGATTTTCTAAAAATTACTTGCCTCGTCTGGGAATCGAACCGACTTAAATGTAAAAAAAAAACACCCCTACTTTTATGATGCCAATCGAAAGAATGGCCAAAAAATAATAACTCTTCTTAAGTAACATAGTATTTTAAAAGAAAGGAACAGCGTGAAATTAATAATTTTAATCAAATTAAAAACATACATGAAACTGCCGTAGTCAATTAAGTGGGTATTTTTTTGTAAATTAACTATATAAATGCTCAAAATGTGATCCCTCTTGTCTTACGCAAATCGCCAATCTTTTAATGAGTCCGCTGCCTGTTGATTTTCTTATCATTTTATGGTGAATACTCGATATGATATGGCACAATTCTGTTTGTAACTCGCCCACGTTCTGGTATCGCTTTTTGTATAGCATATCTTTCACGTATCCCCAAAAGAAGAAATCTAATGGTGTAAGGTCCGGGGATCTGGCCGGCCATCTAATTGGTCCATTCGTACCAATCCAAGTAGGAAAACATTCACTACTTTTCGAACGTCGTCGTCGGCAATCAATAACTTTCTTGAAATTTGACTCAAACATTTTACGTTGTTCGTTTCTTTTAAAATACTATGTTACTTAAGAAGAGTTATTAGTTTTTGGTCATTCTTTCGATTGGCATTATAAAAGTAGGGGTGTTTTTTTTTTACATTTAAGTCGGTTCGATTCCCAGACGAGGCAAGTAATTTTTAGAAAATCTTTGAATGCAGAATTACTAACTTTTAAAAATAACTTAAAGTCTTCTTTCAGCAAAATACCCTATCTACGATATTTAAGGTACTTTCCCTTCATGTCCCATAACTTTGGGACGCCCTGTATTATCTGTGCCTGTACTAAACGTGCCGCCAATGCGTTGCATATTAAATATAACAACGCTTTTAGGGCGCTGTTGCGATTACCACGTTATTGCAATACTTCTGCAATGTTTGCTCGAGCCAGAGTAGATAGTTTCACAGCTGTAGTGCGGAAAAAGAATGCATCTCTTCTCACAAGGTTGCGGGACTCTTGTCCCGCTTTTGAAAGCTATTGCTGATAGATCTGATGAAAGCCCCACAATAAGGCATCTTATAAAAACCAACCTGTACCCTGTTGGTAGAGAATTTAAGTACTAGCAAATATAGTAAATTGTTAAAGTATTAACATCTAGAATTATAGGTATGTTTTGTAATTGGATCTAGTTGCCTGTAGAATAAATAATTAATAATAATAATGTCCCCGAGTGTATTAACATAATACAAAAATAAAATTTAATTTAATCTCGCTGGTACGTTTTTACATATTGATTTTAATTTATATTGATACATTTTATTGCTTATAAACAATATTTACAATCATTCAATTTAGTAAATATTCATAGCAGAACCTGTAAACTACTTGTAACTTTAAAGTTAAAGTTCCTCTGATATGAAAATCATGTGACTAAGTTAGAAACAGTGGAACTAACCTAACAGTTGTAAATTACCAAAACATTAGCACTTTGGTAATTTTCTATTGTAGTTACCTACTTATAGATACGACTAACTGTTTTAGTATTAGAAGTGTATCTAGAAAGTTTTCAGTTTGCATTTGTGGCTCGTGGTAATACTTAAATGTACCCTTTTTTTTTGGGTGAGAAATTGTCAAATAACTTCTCCCGCTTTGGGTGGAGCGGGAGGGCGTGTCAGACTCTTACTGACTAAAACCCACCCATGTTCCTTCAGTTGCCTGTATGTTGCCAAGGGCCTTCGCACTTTCCCGCAACCCCGGCAGGCATCGGCTCTACTTAAATGTACCCTGGGCATTCAACCCAGTTACCAATATGCTGACTTGGCTTATATTTGTACCATGGCTCGATTTTATTTTAAAGTTCCACAATAACTGAGGTTCAGACAGGCAGGCTCAGGAGTAATGGCAGGACAAAAGCAACTTTTTTTTCTCAACGATCGGCCTTTCTTTCTTTTTCGTGTGGTTAGTGACTAACCTGGTGTCAGAGTTATCAGGCCGCCCATAGGCCTCTGACTTGGCTTCACATACCATCGAGAAATATCTCTCAGTCATGCCGGTTTCCTCACGATGTTTTACTTCACCGTTTTTTAAGCAAGTGATGACTATGGTGTCCCCTTGTTTCGCAGACAGAAAATACATAGAATTTCGTTTCGTAGAAAATGTTTCATATAATTTGGTCTTTGTATTTATATTTCGACTATTTTAACGACTATTTACTTGAATTAAACATATTTCACAGAAGCACAATTCAATGAATTTTATAATCACATTTTTTATTTAACAAACTTATCAAATAGTAGAATTCTTTTTTAACGAATATTGTTTGTTCGGTGTATTTTTCCGTTGTATTTTATTTCAACGAAAATGTAAAAATAGACGTTGTGCTATCCATAATTTTATAAGGGTACCTACATAATTTTAACGTCGAAAATTAACTATCGAATTATGTTCTATGTTCTATGTTATAGGGTTTGGTTTCCGCACTTAGTCCGTAAGGTGGACCATTGTGCGTGGGCCATGGCGGCCGTTTGGTGGTTATTCCAACCAGCCCACCTCCCTCCAGAAGCTAATTAAGTCTCCTGGCCTGTTCAGAACATCTGTGTAGGATCTGGGTGACCCGAGGGTTTCTGTTCTAATCTGGGTGACGCCTGTGCATTCAAAGAGCACGTGCGCTACTGTTTCCTCAGCCTCCATGCACGCCCTGCACAGAGGACTGTCCGTTATGCCTATTGTGTGGAAGTGTTTGTTTAGCGAGCAGTGCCCCGTGATGGTCCCCGTCCTCATGCGCAGGCCGCTCCTGTCCAGGCGTAATAAACGCCTGGTTAGCCTGCCATCCAAGGATGGCATAGCTTCCTTGGACTGCCTGCATCCCGGTGTCTAGGTCCACCAGTTTTCTGCTTGTGTGTGGGTGAATTCCTGTAGCCACCTGCGTATTTGGTTGAAGGGGATTGGAACGATAGGCTCGGGTCCACAGACTGCCGTGCTAGATCCTCTTCTAGCAAGTTCGTCAGCTGCGTCGTTACCTAGCGATCCGCTGTGTCCTTTTATCCATTGCAGCGTCACCGTGTTGCGGCTAGATACCGTTACTTGTTCTAGTGCATTGTGACATTCTAGTGTTAACTTTGAAGTAATATATTTTTTCCGTAAGGATTGGAGAACTGAGGCGCTATCGGAGAGTATGCGAATGTGGGTGTCCGTAATTCTCCTGGCTTCTATAGCATGGGCCGCTTGTATGATGCCCACATACTCCGCCTGATAGACGGTGTTGAACATTCCCAGCGGGCGGGATATATTTATGTTGAGGTCGTGTGAGAAGACTCCAACTCCGGTACCGGAGTCGGTCTTCGATCCGTCTGTGTATACTCTCAGCTCTTTCGGGCCTGAATAGTCACACTGTTCTTCTGTAAGTGTTATGTTGTAGTGCCGTTGAAAGTGGTGTGATTTCGGGGCTTTGTCGCAGGGTGATGCCATCATTGGTCGTCGTTTGATCGCATCTTCCTTTATACGTATGTGCTTAACTCTGGAGTCTTTGCTTAGGGTTCCTGATAGATGGAGCCTAAAGGCGGCCAGGGCCGCCTCCTCCCGCACGATGAGGTGCAGGGGCGGTAGTCCAAGCATTGCCTGTAGGGCGGCAGTAGGTGTAGTTCTCATACTGCTAGTGATTGCAACACACGCAAGCCGCTGCAGTTTTTCGAGATCTCTTTGGGCTGTTCTCAGGTCTGTCCTGGGCCACCAGACTATCGAATTAAAGTCGGATGAGAATTTAGGCTGCAAGAGCGAGCGTAGCGAGCTCGGGACTTGGGGCACCCCGACTTGGACAGGTTAGGTTAAAAGGGGATGGCAAGATCTTTAGACCCCGCCCGCCCGGGGCTCCGTTGAATACCTACGCTGACAAAAAAAAAAAAAAGCCTATTAATTATAAAATACTATAGACCAGTGATTCATAAAGTGGGTTCCGTAGAAAAGTGACAAGGGTTCCGCGAAACCGAAATTAAAATAATCAATACTAATAAATAATGCTGAAGAGCTTGTTTATTTAACTGGTGTGTTTGTTTGAACGCTCAAATATCTAGAATTGCCAGCCGGATTTGAAAAATTGTTTTTGCATTTGATAGCCCAATTCTTGAGGTAGGTTATAGGCAATTTTACATCACGCTATGGCCCTAAGCAGACGAGCATAAATAAGAAAAAGAACGCTAAGCGGAAACGAAGTAACAGCACAAGTGGAATATGTGGCAGTTATTTTAGTATATTGTGGTGTCTTAAGCCCAGGCGCGCACTAGGCCAGGTCGCAGCGGCCATGCAGCGAGATACATACATTAATATGAAATCACAATGGAACACGCGCACCTGGCCGCACGCTGCCAGCCGTTGGCAGCGTGCGGCCAGGTGCGCGTGTTCCATCACCGACTATCTCGCTGGCCGCTGCGACCTAGCTGCTACGGCCTGGCCGCTAGTGCGCGCCTGGGCTAAGACTTCCACGCGAACAGTCGCGGGCAGCAGCTTATTAATACAACAGTGAAAATGTTTAACTCTTTTGGAAAACAGACATACTTATTCTGCGAAAAAAGTCCTATTGAAAAATTCTCATCGGGATTATCTATATATGTATTTGGTTATTAGAAATACTGCGTGAAAAATCCATTACGACAACAAGAGAAAAAAAAATGCTGTGAAACATCTCGTAAAGAAATATTTTTACGTCAGTTAATAGTACTACAAGTTTATTCCTTATTATTTGTTATAGTAGGGTTCCATAAAATTAAAGGGATTTGTCGAGTGTTCCGTATCCTTAAAAGTTTAGGAACCGCTGCTATAGACTATCGACTATTTGTCAAAGGTATGAATTGAAACGTGTAGAAACTGTCACTCGATAAAATGTTTTTCTTGGTAATAAGTTTTATATTAACTAAACAATATGAGGATAAAGAATATTTGATTTATTATTCTATGATATGAATATCGAAACATAAAATTTTATTTGGAACAAAAATCTCTATGATTTAAAATTCAAGGTAAGTATTCTGCGTATTGATTATTCTATGAAATGATAATATGAGAAAAAAATTATGTGAAACGAAATTCTGTAAAAATTAAAGCAATAAAACAACGTACAACCGATACTTAAACAATACGCACATGAATCCGTAAAGTCACAGGTGCGTGCCTTGGGTTCGAACTCGAAACCTATGACTTGGCAGTCCGACGGTCATCACTGCTATAAAGATCAGCTTATGGACATTTAAGGGTAAAAATTATTGAAAGGAAAGTTGAAATATTTGGTCTTACAATATGACATTAAGGTCTGCAAATGAATAAAAACCGATAATTTAACATCTTCAAAACCAAAGCCGCGGAACCCTGTAACGTATATACGTATTGTTCTAAACAAGCATGAGATAAATTTTGTTTCGAGCAACACGAGTCTGAGTTTGAACACGAGTAAAACGTTCAAGTTACAAACAGGCTGTTATACACAATTATTATTATACTGCATAGATATACGGCTGTTTACTGTATGGCTACTTATATCAGACATGATGCCTTTCAAATCCAGACTCCGGCGAATTATTAGGTCAGGTAGATTATGATCTCAGCAGTTACCTACAATTCAAGTGTTTTTGTTTATAATTTTCTTTTTGCATGCAAAAAAATAAGTAAACAAAATATGTGGAACTATTCAAAATTCAAAAGTCATTTATTCAAACTAGGCTGAGAATCAGCACTTTTCGAACGTCAAAATTACATAAGACAGTCCCCCAAAAACGCCCACCCTTCACCACTTCCTAGTACCTTTAGCTGGGAAGAAGAAGAGGCGCAAGAAACTCCCCAGCAGATTCATATTTAAAACCTCTTATGTACCACATTTTATGCAAAATAAAGATGTTGTCTTCTATCGGACCCATCGGATCAACCCCAGGAACTCACGCTCAGGAGATGCGTTTATGACCAACGAACTAAGCAAACAAGTATAATCAACATCTTTAGGATTATTACAAGCTGATAATAATATTATGACTTGTAATGATACACCATTTCAGTACCAATATTTCTGTATTCATATTCTTGCACACATACAAACTTGGTATACTTTTAGCAATATTTAACAAACTATTTAATTAGGTATTCAATAAAATAACGTTATTGACTTTAGACTTCTTGAAGACATCCTTTAGGTTTCGAGACTCAAACCGAACTGACCCAAAAGCTAAGCGACGCTCCAAATATCATGTTTCCAATTCCGTTCCGTTAAAAACCAGTACTTTTACGGAACTGTCAAATAAGATATTTTTAAACTTCACGATTACACTGATACAAAAATCATTTGAGGCAAATCACATACTTTTAATTTTTATATTTAGTATTTAAAATCACTAAATCTAATTAATATTTGGAAATCATGGCAGACTTACTAAAGATAAACAAGAGGATTTTTAACACAGACGTTCTAAATTTAAACCTCGGAACTTTAAATTCAATGCATAATTAGAACACCTCGTTAAAACAGAAATTGTTCAGTTTACACGAGCGGAACCAGCTAAAACAATTCAGTGCTCTGCTTATTAAACTTTTTAGTAGGGTCACAATGTTCGAAGTATTAAGCGTGGGATATATTGACAATATCGTTAGGTGGTCTCGGGAAACAAAAAGCATTTCCTCTCATGGGTGAGAAACTAACTATCCGAAGATATACAGCATTTTATGTTTCTGTCCCTCAAAAATTTTAGAAATATCATGTACGTGTGTTTATAACTAACTCTTAGTCTTGTCAATTTCATGAAATACTGAAATTACGCCAAGAAGCTGCTATTTTAGAGGTTTATAATAATATCTACTTTATAATATCCATATAAGCTTGTGCTGCTATGTTTGTTGTTGCTGTTCCTTGCTTGTCACGGTGGCAAAGCAGGAATGTTTCCTTTCATCTTGTTGTGGTGGTCATTAGGACACCACCTTTCAGCTCTTTTGTAAGATACCGTAGTAAGTACATGAAGTGATAAAGCACTGCTTCATCGCGTGCTTTGATAGAAAGAAAGAAAGAAAACAAAGAAGGAAAGAAAGAAAGAAATACATTTTTTATTGTCACAGAAACATGTGCATATAATAAAAAATACAAGTTAGCTCGAATGCCTACTAAGTAAAACAAAAAACAAATATTTATAATTAAAAGTACAGGAAAAAAGGAGTCTGCAGCTGCACGTCCTGACTGTGACAAGAAGACTTCCACTCAGCATGATGCTGTGCTATGGGGGACCCACAGCACAGCGCTGTCTGCTGTTCTTAGTGGTCACCCATACTGGATTAGTTGCAACCATTGTAGACAGTTTGCCTTTTAGTAAATACTAGCATCCGCCAGTGGCATCGCCCGCGTGATATCTTTATAAATTATAGCCTATGTTACTCATTAATCATTGATATATATTCAACTCGTGAAAGAATTTTTAAAATCGGTCCAATAGTTTTTGATTTTTAACCGACTTCCAAAAAGGACGAGGTTATATGTTCGTCGCGTATATTTGTTTATTTTTTTATTTTTATGTATGTCCACCGATTTCTCCGTCAATTGTGAACCGATTTTGTAAATTCTTTTTTTGTTTGAAAGGGTATGCTCTCGAGGTGGTTCCATATAAATTTTATTAACTTTGCTTTGATAGTTTTTGAGTTAGCTTCAATAATACGTACTTTTTCCCACTTAGTATGTGGATGATATGATAAGTTCCTGTCACTGTTATTTACATAGCAAATTCGAATTTGTTCGAATTTGTGTGGGGTAAGTAGCACAACTAAAAAGTGAAAAATAAAAACTTTTTACAAAAAAAAACTACCGACTTCCAAAAAACACTACAAAGTGAAAAATAACTTTAATTTCGGAAGTCGGTGACAAAAAACGAAAATTCAAAACCAAAGACACCGACTTCCGAAATTAAAGTTATTTTTCACTTTGTAGTGTTTTTTGGAAGTCGGTTGTTTTTTTTTTTGTAAAAAGTTTTTATTCGTTACAAACCAAAATACAAATCTTTTCTCTTTATAATATTAGTATAGATGAGAAGTGCCTCATAAAATCGATGAAAATACTGTACCTAAGCTCATGAAACTGCACCGTAGGTATTAATAACAGTTCGTAAGTACTGTAGCTCTTCACTAGCTATATCCGGCTAACACCCGGGTCCGTCAGCCGGTTTAATATCCTCTACACTCGGCCTTTAAAATGCATGATACTTAGATAACTTCATATGATAGTCATAGCAAAAATATGTTCGTCACCGTAAGGGCTATTTTTGTCTGCTCATTACACGATAGAATCTGGTTTACTGGTTTAGTATTATTACATTATTGCATTGTAAATACGGTCAATACTGCAAAATGACATTTAGCCATCTTATTTACATGTCAGAACGAATAAAAAAAAAACATACTATCTTTTTGAGTTTCTTCATTACAATTAAAAATACAAACATACAAAATTGATTTCGGAGAAAACAAAATATGAATAAAAGCCCAAACTAATGGTATCCCTACTTAAAGTCAGATTTCGAAATGGCTTTTCTTAGAACAATTCTAATAACGAATAAGCTTTACAAAATGTAGAATATATTGAAATAAAGTTCTCGAACAACTTAATATCTCTTGTACATACGAATGTACTTTGCAAATATATTTCTTATCTTTATTGCCTGTGAAATGTACATTAAGATAGCTCCACATTGAAATAAAGATACATACAATAGATACTTTGAAAATGTGTTGAAGATGAAAATGTTAGTTTCAAAGCAGAAAAAAACAGTGAGTATGATGCTCTAAAGAAAAAAGCCTAAAAATCTGTGGCCATAGCGAGAGCAAAAGCCCAGGACAAGCTTTAAGACAGGATAGTCCAGCAGGCCAATAAATCTGTACTGGCTTGCTAGAGCTAGAGAGAGAAAGACGAGGGATGTTTGTCAGATAAAATGTATAAGGAATGAAACTAGAGTAGTTCTTTCAGATGATGAGATAAATATGGATAGGTGGAAGGGCTACTTTGAAAGACTGATGAATTAAGAGAATTACTGGAGCGGTGTGCTTGAGAATAAACCAATAAAAGAGGTTAGTGAGGATGATTAGTATGGATGAAGTGAGAATAGCAGTAGAAATGAAGAATGGTAAAGCAATAGGTCCGGACGGAATTCCAGTTGAAGTGTGGAAGCTACTACGGGCAGATGCATGGACGTGGTTATAGCTTTATTCTTTAATAAGTTGTTGCTGGAAGAAGCCATACCTGAAGAATGATGAAACGGATCGCTGGGGCACATCTTAAAAAAAAGGATGCATCTTTTTCACGGCCCAGCAAAAACCGCCGTGAAGAAGACGGATGAAAAAGATTGCATGCAGCGGAGATGAGAATATTGAGATGGATGTGTGGAGTGACGAAAACAGATAAAGTAAGGGGAAGTTTGAAAGTGGCACCAATGACAGAAAAGTTGAAAAGAAATCGTTTGGCCTGGTATGGGCATGTGATGAGGAAGGAGGAAACGTATGTGACTAAAAGAGTGATAAATATAAATGTTAATGAATGGAGAGGGAGAGGAAGGTCAAAGAAAAGATAGATGGATTATGTGAGAAATGATATGAAAGAAAAGGGAGTGAATGATAGCGTGATGGTTGATAGGGGAGAGAGGAAGAAGAAAACGGGGTGCGCCAACCCCACGTAACATGAGACAAGGGCACAAAGATGATGAGATACTTTGAAAATGTATTTAACGTTAAAACGTTAATTGTTTCAGTCCTTAGTCTGGGTAAACCATATACTTGTAGCGGTTACACCGCCACATACAAACTACGCATCATAGACATGACGTCACACAAATCCTGCATCGCGCTATTAGAGTTTACCGAGCGATCGACATACATACAAGATTTCAATTTCAAACCGATGGGCACTTGCCCGCCAGACACAACACCCATCTGGTCGGAGGATCCTCCCTTTTCTATGGTGGATGAGTGAACTGTACACCCTGTTCCTCATACTCCTAAATACTTGTCCTATCCTATACTGTTAAACGAGCAATATATTTGTATATGGTATACATAAGTATTGTAATCACGGTCTCGAAATCGGTTCTAACGATTTCGATGAAAGTTGCAATATAGGGGATGCAATACGGGGGCGAAAAATCGATTTAGGTAGTATTTTCACCCAAGCAGAGCTAGGTCGCCCAAAGTTTAGAACAAAATATTGAATAATGACATGGCAGCTTGGAATTAGTAAATACCAACTATCATGGCAGCATGGAATAAGTAGGTATTATACATGGATTAGTAAGAACTTTTCTATACTATTAAATTAATGAGCATTCTCTATTTTCACCAGAGCAGAACTCGGTCGCCCAGGTACTGTAGCATAATATGGGTAATTTTCGATGATTTTCATTATTATAACCCCGCGTCCTAAACAAAAGAGATCGTCGAATACACGATCGTCGCGTCGTGACCATATTTCACTCATTTGGTAAACTGGAATGCGCCCTCTGTCGGCGCTACCACGCTTTGGTTCGAAAGAAAAACGCTGCTGCCTGTCCTCTAAAAGTAATTCCAAAGTCGTCTCTTATTGTGGAGAATTACATGGCCAATGGCTTTACAATTTAAACATTTCCACAAGCTAGATTGATTTTTGGAAAAAAAAAAGAATAAACAAATTATTTTAGTGAGTGGGTGTTCCATTAAAATATTGAACTGTTTGTACAGCAATGCAGGCCTTTTCCTTGACTTTTAGAACTAACAGCTTTTGTTTTTCTAAGAATACGTGGGAGGGCTGCGGAGGCGAGCGTGGGAGTAACAGAAATCTGAATTGCGTGAGACTTTTAGCGGTTATTTTTCGTGTAAGTTGCTAGTTTTTTTTAAAGCTGATCTCATCTATACGCTTGGTTTCCGAACGCGATTTTTGACGATTTCAGACTTTTGAAAAACCCAGGATTGAGGCTGGCAGTAACGTTCAACACTTCTTAGTAAATAATGTTACAAGCATCTCAAATGAAATTCTATTCATTCACTGACAGAAAACGCACAATCTAAAGACAAGGATATTTTGCACAAGAGTACCAAAATGCTCATATACTCGAGCGGCACGTTTCCAACGGCAGAAACATACGACCACGGCTTTATCTTGACCATTTTTGTGCCTATGTCTTGATTTCTGTCTGAAATATTTTATTAAAAATAAATAGTTTTATACTTTTAGAGTTTGATTTTTCAGTCGGCTTTTAGTTTTTGAACTAACTTTTTTCAAGTAACGACACGAAAAACCTGTAGCCGTCGATTCGTCGGCAGCAGTCGTCGCCTCGTCGGCAGCAATCGTCGACTCGTCGGCCCAGTCGTCGACGCGTCAACGGCAGCCCGAACGCGTCGACCGCAATGTGCAGCTCGGTATGACGAAAGTGAGCACTTTTATTATTATTAATCATTTTATTTCAGATAAAAATTAGTTCATAAAATTACAAGGAAGATTTCTGAAAATGTATTTCCTTAAGGTTCCACTAGTCGACGGCTAAAACTCATTGGGAGCGTGGCTAATATGCAGTAATATGCATATGCTATTAAAGTAAAGTTATTTATTTAGTTTTATTTATTTAGGTTTTATTTATCTAGTTTTTATTTATTTATTTAGTGAAAATGAAAATAGACGATGATTTATAACGAAAACGAGCGCGTAAAATTTTATGAACAGACCTTTAGGCGTATAGATATTTTGGAAAAACTGCTACTATTATTTTAACTTTTCAATAAATTATCTATCCCCGTATGTTTTCTATTTTGCCATTTTAATACTAAATAAGTTATTTATTTACGCTCAAAAATGAGTTAAAATTAGTGTTGAAATATGGAAGTTTGGACGCTCATAACTACCAAACCAATACTTTTTCCAATTATGTTTCCATACAGGGCTAGATAATGACAAGGCAAATTGATATAATTTTTAGTTTTGAACGTACATCGCCAAACAGACGAGTAATCACCATACTACGTTTGTATGGAAGAATGATCGACTAGAGTACCCTTAAGGGGTTAAAAGGGCCACCGTAGGCGCGGGCTTGCGGACGGTGAGCAATGGGTAGCTTGCCGTCCGATAAGGACCAAGCCCGGGTCGACGGCGCGTTGTGTTCCACGCGCGCCTCAAAGAGGTCAGCAGAATTGACGGGGTCCGCCAGGGCCAATGCCTGCCGGGGCTGCGAATATGGGCCGATAGGGATATCGTGGTCCCCCGGCAACATGGCAACTGAAGGAACACGGGTGGGTTTTAGTCAGTAAGAGTCTGACACGCCCTCCCGCTCCACCCAGAGCGGGAGAAGATATTTGATAATTTCCCACCCAAAAAAAAAAAAGGGGTTAAAAGGGGATGAAAGATTGTATGGAAGTTCGTTATTTTTGCTGATGGGATATCCTATCGGGCACATGTCTTGAAAACTACAGAAATACAAGTATTAGTATTAAACAGTAATTACTGGTTTACTACAGGAACCAGAAACAAGGACGTTTACTTACTTCGCTGAACATAAGCCTTAATAAAACCAGCACCCTAATCGCGTAACACAAGATCAATCACAATCTGAATCATTTTGATGGATATTGCTAATCCATTGCTTCATAAGTTCGAAACAATTGTCTGCTCAGCAACGTAAATAACGCAAGGAATGTTGTTGAACTGTCAAAATTAAACAGACTGTGATTGATCGCCATTAGGGTGCTGAATAGGTTTTCATTATCATATAGGCATGTAAATATTTTACCGAAAACTTTTTCTATACTTATATAGGTACCCCTCTGCCTTTCCCTTTTGGGAATACCAGCGTGATGTTATGTTTTTCCATAGCCTAACTGACCACTCTACCAAATTACAGTCAATTCCAATAAAAATTCTCTCGAAAAACACACAGTGGTCCCACTCACAAAGTTTCACAGAAAAAACTAAATTAAAAAAAAAACTGCCCAGCCTTTTCCCAAATATATTGGGGTCGGTTTTCAGTCTAAACGGATGCAGTTGAATACTAGTATCTTACATGGAGCGATAGCCTATCTGACCTGCACAACCAGTAACTGGGTAATACGATACTCCTTGAATTTTTGGGCTTCTGACGATGTAACGACTGTCAAAGAACCACAAATGACAGCCGGAACCAACGGCTTAACGCGCTTTCTGAGGTACGGAGGAGTCTCGGTATGTAAAGATGGTCACCCATCCACAGACTAACCCCGGCAAGCGTATCTTAACCTGATGGATCGACCCGCGCGGCTGTTATTACTTAGCCACGAGCTCCAGAAACAAACTAAATTAATTTACGCAAAAAATTAAGCATAATATTTTTCCTACAACTGTTCCAATTAGTAAAACAGGCAAAAAATTACGTTCGTACATGCTTAGTATAATAAAATCTGTCACGATCGCGATTGTGTTGGCGTTGTTCTCTCAACTGGAGGCGTTATACTTGTGTAATTAACTAATCCCACGTTCATAAAGAGGAAACTGTTATACCCGCCCTGTCGAATCGACATGTGTCTAAACAGTTCTAGGGGTGAAACTTTCAGAAGCAAAAAAAGTTACCATTTTAGGTTATTTATTTTTTTGTGAAATAAAAAACTCGTCTGAAATAAATACTTATCTAAAAAAAACAGTGATTTTTCCATTAATTTCTGTCGATTTTCCAAATATCCATAAAATCTCAGAAAACATTAAGTTGGTCTAGGTATATTTTAAATATTATATGTGACACAATAATTCAATAACAGTCCCGAAATCGCGTTAGCAAAATTTAAACGCGTGGGAAATACGAAAACCTGAATTTCCTGGTTATACCTAAATCCCACAGGCAAACAAGTAAAAACATAATATTTAATTCAATCCACGACAGGTACTTACAAAACTTTAATATAATTTGGAAAACAGACTACACGAGGCGACGGAAAAGCCAGCGCGTATCAGCCCTAACAAGACCTGACTCACGCTCCCGACTGTTAACGACAACATTAATGAACTATACCCATCTCTTTCCCTCCCATTAAAGATTCGCTCTACGGTACTGCGCGAGAAGAGGATAGCAATAGGTTAAATTATGTTATAGGGTGGGAAAATGTGACGTGAACGGAATAAAAATATGGCCAAGGCAGCATACGGCATACAATGATGGAATCGAAGAATTAATGAAAACGTTACGATGTTTCGTAAGTATTACGAAACTGTTATTTTAATACGTGTCTTTTGTAATTAAAAGTATCTAATTCTTACCATGAAATGTTATTTATCCCTAATACGTGAAAATTATAACGTATTCGTGATGCCTTCGTGCAATTTTGTTTTCCTTTCAGCGTGATTTAAATAACTTCCGTCAACCATTATTTATTCCTTTCTTTGAACCGTAATAATTTATTTAAAATAGTTTCAGAAAAATACTAATACATTTACACCATTATAAATTATGCAGGTTATACCAATTACAGGAACTTTTGAATTTTCAAGGAGTTGGTCAGTCAGAAAAATGAAACTCGTTGCCCATTCCAAAGCGGAGTAGGTTTCTATGGAGAAGAACAGGCAAGAAACTCAATGAACATTATTGTTACAAAGTATTGGTTACATCACACTGCCACATATTTCAGCTCCAGGTAAAAATAACAGTTATATTACGGGAACGTTCCCACCCCTAGGCCGCCCCTAGCATGTAACAGGTAAAGGTACTAGCAACTGTAGTCAGTCTGTCTTTGCAGTTACGCTCCGACAGCCCAGAGACACGGTCGCGCGTTCGGGAGAAAAATATTACAAAAATATTTTTTTTGTCTTTGAAGATTTAAAAAATAACACTGTGTACGATAGCGGTCCGTGCGAGTTTTGGTGCCTGAATTTTTAAGGTAAGTTTTAGAATTACTTTTGAAATTTCTTTATTTTTATTACGTGGATTAGAGGCGGCAATTTTTTTTGGAATGGATGCTTCTTTTTTCTACGAACCCACAAATGTATTTTTTGATATTTTAACATTAGGTGCGTGCTTATTCACAGCAATTTTTACAATCAACCACGTATTTCCCAAAATTATTTCTTTTCTACGTTTTTTTTTTTCAAGGATAAACAAAAGAAAATACAAAACAAAACGCTGAACATTTTAACAAATAAACCACAAAAAAAATGAATGATGAAAAAGACGTTCTTCCGTCGACGAATAACAAAGGAACAGAGCACCTAATAAAACTGTTGCGCGATAATCAACAAGTAGGGAAACTTCGGGATTTCGTCCAAAAAACACGTATTTTGTTACACTGTGCAGAAGAAAACACTCTTTATCTTACCTTCTGATTGTTCTTTATGTTATTTTGCGGTCTGTGAAGCTGACACAAAAAGTATTTGAAGTATTTCAAGAAGGATGGCTCGCGACGGCGTTGCCGCCCTGCGCGGGTTTTTGAAAGGAATTTTATACACTGTCCACAGAGGAATAGAGCATTGTTTTATTTTAGGTATATTCTGGTAATTTTTATAAGTTTCTAATAAATCTGTGCTTGATATAAGTACTGCTGTGTCTAGGTAAAAGCTGAGGCATTACGAGCTTCAATAAATTGAAGGTGATTTTGTTACTCCTTTCAGCTTTGAAGCACATCTACTGGAAATTTTAATAGGCACAGAGCCATTAAATACTCGTCAAAATTATCAAAATTAAAAACGAATTAAGAGTAGATAGTCAAATATTAAAGTTGATAATTCTCGGTTGCCAACCCTGACCTTGAATAAGGGTCTATTTCACCCTTTTGGTCGGCTACATCTTTACCTAATCTTATGTAATAAAAATTAAAAGCTGTTCGTTTTTAAGCGCATATTTAACTTGAAAACAGCTGGACCTATTTGGCTATTTTCTTGTTTTAAAATGTTCGGAATAGTCCAAATCAGGTTTTTTACGGAAATAAAAATTGGCAAAGCTTCTCGTAAATTGTCCAAATTCGGGAACAAAAACGTCATTTTTTTGGTAATGTGCGTCGTTTTGTTTTTGCAGAATAAACAATTTTTCTTTCTTTCTGTTCTTTCTATTTCTTTCCTTTTTCTATTGGATTTTTGTAGGAATTATTGAAATTCCTGTCAGGTCAGCTAGTCAATTACAAAATTGATTTAAAATGTCAGGGTATGTTTCTAAATCGAACAGCAGTAGGAACGAAATGTAGAAAATAGGAACTAAACATGACATATTACCTAATTTCATTATATAAACCTTATTCCCCTTGTTATTAGTTAAAAACTGTTTCTAACTAATTTCAGGCAATCTTTCAAAATCAAGGCATAGTTTTTCGACATTACCCTCCAAAATCTTTTTAAAAGACAAAGCATTCCAAGATCATATGAGTGATGATAAGCTGCATCGTCTATCAGTTTTCACACTTAAGTAACCGGCCCCCATCAAAGATACTTCGTTCCGAAGGTATCCAGTTAATCTTCCCGATTTATCTTCAGAGGTAATAAAAACACCGCGGAAGTTAGAAAAGATAATAATAATAAGATATTTTTACCTCGTAAATGGTTCTCAGCCACCCAAATCACTTTATCACTTGCTAAAGCTGCCAGAAGGTGCGATTAAGGAAATTTATTAAGAGGATGGGCTCGAGTACCCACTTGTTTATCACGCTTTCTTTTTTACGTAGTAATTTCGAACTAGTGAAACCTCATTATTCATGGGCCCGCTCTCAAAACGGTGAAGAAAAACATCGTAAGGAAACCGTCCTAGAACCAAAAATTCGAATACATGTGAAATCTACCAACCCGCACTGGACTCGCGCGCGGGTCCAGTGCGGGTTGGTATATTCATTAAAGTAATAAGTAAAAAATAATAATTAAAAGTAATCCGCGGATTACTGCCCACTCCCTTTCACAAAGAGGAGGCCTGTGTCCCAGCAGTGGGAACATTATAGGCTGATTAATCTATGGGCCTTTGACCAAATCCTTTGCAAAAAGACTGCCTTTACTAGAAATTGAATGTAATAAAGCAATGTTTTACATAGTCATTCTAGAAAGTCTTGACTTTTTAAAAGGCGTTGGCTGCTCTTCTTTGACAAATGACAGTTTTGGACTAATCTATGTGCAATAAATAAAAATTAAATGCTGTTCGTTGGTAAGAGCAGCATTTGAGAACGGCTGGACCGAATTGACTATTATTTGTTTTAAAATGTTTGTAATAGTTCGAATTAAATTTTATGGAAAGAAAAATTGAATAGATACCCGATTTTTTTCAAATTCGCGTAAAACTGAACGTTATTTTTTTCTATGGGATTTTTGTGAACTTTAGAAGGAACAACGTCTGTCGGGTCAGGTAGTTCAAAATGATTGAATGTCAACGCACCATACTGAATGCGTTTCATTAATTTTTGTTGTTCGTTCTGAATCAGTCCGTCGACTCCATTATCAACATCCAGTAACTATTGTTAGAACTACATAAGATATCTGGGCGATAGGCTGAATACGGTAAACCGAGAACTAGGTGTTGCGGGTCAACTTGAGAGAGGCATTCATAGTCCAGCAGTGCATATGCGGAGTTGAAATCATGCATGCATTTATTATTCATAAAACGTCAGAAGCTAGATTCATGGTTCCAATTGGTCGTTTCCAATGGAGAAGAGCCGGCAAGAAACTCCACGGTTACTCTTTTAAAAAAAACTTTTTACAAAAAAAAAAACAACCGACTTCCAAAATTAACACTACAAAGTGAAAAATAACTTTAATTTCGGAAGTCGGTGTCTTGGGTTTAGTGTTTTCGTTTTTTGCCACCGACTTCCGAAAAAGTTATTTTTCACTTTGTAGTGTTAATTTTGGAAGTCGGTTGTTTTTTTTTTTTGTAAAAAGTTTTCATTTTTCACTTTTTAGCTGTGGGACCTACCGCACACATATTCGAATACCACTACCTGCTACCAGTGACACGAACTTATCATATCATCTACATACTAAGTGGGAAAAAAATACGTATTTTGTAGCTAACTCAAAAACTACCCAAGCAAAGTTAATAAAATTTATATGGGACCAATTTGGGAGTATACCCTTTCAAACAAAAAAAGAATTTTCAAAATCGGTCCACAAATGACGGAGAAATCGGTGGACATACATAAAAAATAAATAAAAAAAAAGTAAAAAAAAAAAAAAAAAAAAAAACAAACATACGCGACGAACATATAACCTCCTCCTTTTTGGAAGTCGGTTAAAAATGGCTTTTACAACATTTCAAAATGCACTGTTAACAGGTATGGGAGGACAGTGTAGGCCTATCAACAAGTACCAGGTTTACATAATAAACTAGAAAATTGAACTGTCTAACCTTTTCCCAACTATGTTGGTCTTGGGTTCCAGTCTAACCGGATGCAGCTGAATACCAGTATTTTACATGGAGGGACTGCCTACCGGACCTCCACAATCCAGTTACTGGGAAACACAATACTCCTTGATAAGACTGGTTGTCAGACTTTTGAGCTTCTGACTACCCGTAACGACTGTCAAAGATTTACTAATGACAGCCAAGACCAACGGCTTAACGTGTAATAGAGAATAGTCAACACATAAATTGAAATAACTTAAAGTTCAGCTATTTTCAGGTTATATTTCGCTAGAATTTGACTCATTACACTAATACCAGCAATATTTCTTTACGTAAAATATATCATGTTGTGGCAATATTTCACGGTTGTCAGTATAAAATATTTAGCATCGTAATTTAAATTGTATGGCGGGCCGTTATGGCCTGACCCGACACGCTAGGCTTGAAATGATAAACTTCATGAGGAGGTATTATAGAGGTTGTTTTCAGCGATGGGGTAGGCAGAAGTAGCCTAGTTATGACAAGAGTTATTTGGTGACATAGTGGAGCTTTCATTTTTTATTTGGTGTGTTAATTATATCCGTATGGTGTTGGAGGATCTAAGTAATTAGCGGAAACTATCGCCCTTTGAATGCGCATGGGAATTTTCATACGAACATTGTGGAAGTTAGAGATACCTTACACAACCTACTGTGTCTTTCCTTTAGCAATTTCAAAGCAGTCTTTCTAGCCATTATTGTCATAATGCTGAAAGTATTTACAGTAATGTGCTTGAAACATTTACGTGTAAAATGTAGGCTGCTGGAGGACCCGCACGCTCGAACCAATCTATTAAGTGAGGCGCCACTGTCGCGTGCACTCCACACTCTCAATCTCATAGTGAGTGACATGGACCTTTTATTGGTCTCTGAGTGAGTTCGCAAAGAATGCATTGTTTGTAATAAGTTACAAAATTTAATTAAATTAAGTAATGTCAATAAATCAGTTAAAATAAGAGTTTAGCATCAACGACATCATCCGTCGTGCTCTTGTCACCGCCGGAGTGCCAGCTGTTTTAGAACCCAATGGCTTGGCACGCGACGATGGGAAGAGACCAGACGGAATGACCATAATGCCTTGGAAGGTAGGTAGGCCTTTGGTGTGGGATGCAACGTGTGTCGACACCCTTGTGCCATCCCATCTTCCTAGCACGGCGGGCTGTGCTGGGGCTGCTGCTGCAGGTGCTGAAAACCTCAAACGGCGCAAATACTCCAATCTTATTGGGACTTATATGTTTGAGCCGTTTGGGGTTGAAACACAAGGGCCATGGGGTCCGAGTGCCCACCTTGTTTTTCAAGACATCGCCAAGCGGCTGGTCGACTCTTCACGTGACCAGAGGGCTGGCCTATTCTTTGGTCAAAGAATCAGCATTGCCATACAACGTGGCAATGCTGCCAGCCTTTTGGGCACTTTTCCTATTGACAGCGATACGGACGAATTTTTTGATGCCCTATGATCATTTCCCCGCCCCCCCTTTTTATATACTTGTACATATTATTATTTTAAATCTGATAGTTTTTAAATAATGTAAATACTTTTGTAATTGAATTTTGTTAAAATATATAAGTGTCAAAATAAAAAAAGAGTTTAGATAAGTACACTATCGCAATAGGTTATAGATCTAACTTGAAAAAAAAAAAAGATTTCAGGTCTCAATTAAGAATGAGAAAATATTAGAGCCTAACCTACTGTGGAACAAACTGAGGGCCTGAGTAGTGGCAATCGCTTTCAAAGCATCTCGTATTTCTACAACGATTTTTAACAGGATTGCTATAAGCTTTTTGATGGCTTATGTCAATTATATACATTTTGGACTTTTCCATGATTGTTATCGCTGATAGAATATTACTCTATCAAGGCCCTCAGCTATCCTACTCATCATCTCCCTAGCCTTTTCCCGACTATATTGGGGTCAACTTCCAGACTAACCGGATGCAGCTGAATACCATTATTTTACATGGAGCGACTGCCTACCTAACCTCCAGAACCCAGTTACTGTATAATACGATACCCCTTGGTGAGACTGATTGTCTAACTTTTGAGTTTCTGACGACCCAGTACGACTGTCAAATATCCAAGAATGACAGCTGAGACCAACGGCTTAACGTGCTTTCCGAGGCATGGAGGGGTCTCGGTATGCTAAGATGGTCTGGAAATCGCGAGCAGAATCTAGTTATTAATAATGCACTTAATCTATGAATCTAATCATATCATGTATGTGTGAGGAGACAGAAGGATGTCTTGTGAAGTGATTTATTAGTTCGCTTGTGGTTCCAATAGGATTAAATTATTTGCGTGCAGCACTAAGTTATGCATACACTCTAATCTTGTGATTAGTTTGTGAATATTGGTATATCCATAGGTTTAATTATGTATGCGACGTTGGAGCATTTTCTTCATACATCTTGAGGACTTTAACTTAGGTACTAACAAAGTTCTCATTTTCTAAGTTCATGAAAACATAACAAATAAAATAACATTACGCCTGTATTTCCCAAGGGGTTAGGCAGGAGTGTAGGTACCTATGTACACCCACATTTCAAAACATTTCACCAGGCATGTTTAAGTCCCATGTAAAAGGGGGCGAGCGGGGGGAGGGGGTTGATGGGTAGGAGGAGCTCGTGGCTAAGTAATAACAGCAGCACGGGTCGATGCATCAGGTTAAGCTACGCTTGCCGGGGTTGGTCTGTGGATGGGTGACCATCTTTACATACCGAAACTCCTCCGTGCCTCGAAAAGCCCGTTAAATCGATGGTCCTGGCTGTCATTCGTGGATATTTGACATTCGTTACGGGTCGTCAGAAGCCCGAAAGTCTGACAACCAGTCTTACCAAGGGGTATCGTGTTGCCCAGTTACTGGGTTGTGGAGGTCATATAGGCAGTCGCTCCATGTGAAATACTGGTATTCAGCTGCATCCGGTTAGACTGAAGGCCGACCCCAATATAGTTGGGAAAAGGCTAGGCAGATTGATTATAACAGGGGGCGAGCCTATTGCCATCAAACGGGTACAAATCCATACTTCAGGCTGCTACTGAGAAATTCATGAAAATTGATTAAAAAATTAGAAACTAAAACTCGGTATGACTCCAGCAAAAGGTATGATCAAATAGTTGTGCGTACTTAGTGGCTGACTCGGGCCTGTAATCATTTTTAAGCTTCCAAATCCCGAATAAATACCTAACCTCAATCTAGGTCGACATTTAAATCTTAGTCTAGATTTTGTTAGCCCTCAGCGGTCTAGACTTAAAGAATAGAAATAGTCTATTGATCGTTCTAAATACGGTGTGCCTTGAATACCGAGGAGAAGTTTTGGTCAGGTGTTAACGGTAACTTGATTTTGTTGAAACTGGAATTTTAGATTTTGTTTGCATCTTATTATATCAGCAAGTTGAAGTCTCTACTTGTGGACTTTGGGTTCCAAATTGTCTAAAAGGAATTGCTATAATAATTAAATTGTAAAAGATTTAATTTAATCGTGTGCTGCCAGTCTGTTGAGTACATTACCAGTCGACAGCGATGAGGAGGAATTTTTTGACGCCATATTTTAGTTTATTATATTTTAATTTTAATAATCTGTTAGTTAATTTCATAGAGCAACACGGGCCACCGGCGGACCGGTCCGTGTTGCTCTATGGTTAATTTAGAATAAGAAGTTTATCCAGTGTATCTATTTTTATCCTCTTTAATAAACAAGTTCATTGCGTGTTTTAAATGATCTTTTAGCAAAACGTAGTCTCAATTTGGACCTAACAGCGACAATTTAATAGAGTAAATTTTTTTGGAACGAATTTCCTGTAAGTCGCACGTACACACACACATATACGTGTGTGTGTACGTGGCGAGTGACAGCTAGACCGAAAAGTGTGACACTGTCAACGTCACGACTGTTTTGACGTAACAAAAGTGTCGTGACGGTCAAAATGCGAAAGGAACGAAAGGAACGTTCCAACCGGGTGTCCTACAACACTTCTCGACTGTTTTTATTTCTTTCCCAGCGCTCAAATGCAGAGCACTATCCATTAACATAAAAAATATTAAAAGGAACGACTAATGTTCCTTTGTCGCCTCTGTGGTGTAATAAAAATATAATTCAGGCAGAAGGACCCAATTCGGTCGGCCGGTAGGGCCCAGAGGCTCGGTCCGGTCAGTGGGCCATAAATACAAAAATAACACAGAGAAATTGAAAGAGGCGAGCGACCCTTTTCGGTTAGCAGTTTGGATATTTTATGAAAACCCTATGATTTTTTTCACGAAAAAATCAGTTTTGTTGAAGAATTCTTTGGGATTCTGTAGGCGAGTTAGGCAAAGTATTGCTAGATGTAGGCAAGCTTTGAGAACATGAAAAGAAATGGTTCTCAGAACAATTTTCAACTTTAATAAATCACGTCTATCAAAGTTTTACCTAGCGCAGGAGTGAGGGCTTCACTTTGTTTGTACTCATTCTTTATGCCAATAAAGAAATGTTAATATTGAAAAATCTTCTTCTTCTTTTCGTGTGGTTAGTGACTTTTAAAGCCGCCCATGGGCCTCTGACTTGCCTTCACATGCCGTCGAGAAATATCTCTCAGGCATTCTGGTTCCCTCGCGATGTTTTCCTTTATCGTTTTTGATGCAAGTGAAATTATACAATAAGCACATGAATCCGAAAAGTCAGAGAGGCGCGTGCCTTGGGTTCGAACTCGAGACCTATGACTTGGCAGTCTGACGGTCACACCACTAGACTATCACTGCTCTTTATATTAATACCAGCTGACCCGGCAAACGTTGTTTTGCCATATAAATGTTTGGGCTAGACCACCCTTATTACCAAATATACATTTAAAATTTCATAAAATCGATCAAGCCGTTTCGGAGGAGTATGGCAACTAACACCGTGACACGAGAATTTTATATATATGGATTGAAAAATATTATTACAATAATACTTTTGGTTTTCACTTAAAACAACTCACTTCTATCAAAAATAAAGGCAAGACAGGTTGACAACTTCCCTTTCAGAAGAATTAAGGAACTTTTCCTGAACAACTGAAATAAAAATACCTATCCCTACATTCTAATATTTGTTTCAACTTTCAAACAATAAGAAACATAGCTACGACTTACAAAACTAGAGGCCCCAGCACGACAGCTGGACGTAAACGTAATGTAAATTCTAACGTTTTTTGAATCTAATATACTATACTATCCTATAAACATTTTGATTGAAATTTTGGCGACAAGCACAATAAGGATCTCCCATCATCAATCTAGCCTTTTCCCAACTATGTTGGGGTCAACTTACAGTCTAACCGGATGAAGCTGAATACCAGAAATTTACAAAGAACGACTGCCTACCTGACTTCCACAACCCAGTAACTGGGTTATACGAAACCCCTTGGTTAGACTGATTGTCAGACTTTCGGGCTAACCGTAACGACTGTCAAAGGTCTACGAATGACAGTCGGAACCAACGGCTTAGCGTGCTTTCCGAAGCACGAAGGGCTCTCACTACGTAATGGATGTTCACCAATCCACGAACCGACCGCGGCAAGCTTAGATTACTTTCAATCACCCCGTGCGGCTGTTATTATTTAGCCACGAGCCCCTCACGCAAGCTTAATAAGTATCTCCCATATTAAGAATAAAGTCTTAAAAACCAAGTATAGTATTTCTATTTTCTTAATGTCTCTCGGGAATCATCGCATTTCCGAATACAAACGAATGCTAATTTCCATGTCCATCAATTATTAGATTTATCGTGTACTAGCTGCGCCCTGCGGTTTCACCCGCGTATGTCTCGATCCTGTGGGAAAATCGGGGTAAAAAGTATCCTATGTGTTAATGCAAGTTATAAACTATCTGTGTGCCAAATTTCATCCAAATTGGTCCAGCCGTTTGAGCGTGAAGAAGAGACAAACATACACACACACTCACAAACTTTCGCCTTTATAATATTAGTGTGTTAAATAGTGTGATTAGTGTGATAATAATTTGAATTCAGAACTAAGTACTTTATTGTTATTTTGTTTTCCGTGTGAACTATATAGAGCTGTATGTAAAACTATTGTCCTATCTGTCGTGCCTGCGACTTTAGCAGCTTTCCTCCCATTTTTTTAAATAAATTACATTAATTTAAAAGAGTATTGACAATTCTATATACTTCCAAGTCGATGGAGAGCGTTCGGTCTGCACCAAGTGCAAAGGGCAACTAATAGAAATCCGACAACTGACGAAACACAAAGTTTGCCGACGGACATTAAAAAAATAGAATTACAGTAAATAATATGTGCGAAACGAGTATTTCCAATTTTATAATCGTTCGTATAGTAACATTTACTCCGCGTGTTCGTGCTAGGAGCCCACTCTGAAATAACCTGACATTTTGACATATATCTACCGATATTCCCACACAAGACACATACATATTTTATGAATATCCCCGTAATTAATACATAAGTTATAGGTACATGAGTTATTCTATTTGCGTGTCACAAGCCAAAATAGGTTGCGAATTATTTGAGATTGATGTCAAGACATTATTATTTAATTATGCCTTTAGCCTTTAGCCGCACGGGTCGATCGATCAGGTTAGGCCTATCGCGGTTGGTCCGTGGATGGGTGACAATCTTTACATACCAAGACCCCTCCGTGCCTCGGAAAGCACGTTAAGCCGTTGGTCCCGGCTGTAATTCGTTGATCTTTGAAAGTCGTTACGGGTCGTCGGAAGCTCGAAAATCTGACAACCAGTCTTACCAAGGACTGGGTTGTGGACGTCAAATGATCAGTCGCGCAGTAAAATACTGGTATTCAGCTGCAAACGGTTAGACTGGAAACCGACCACAACGTAGTTGGGAAAAGGCTAGGCAAATGAGATCATCAAAGAGAGAAAGATGTATAACATTAATATATGGATTTTGATCGATCCGATGTGCGATGTATCGATATAATGTAATCAATATCAATTCAATACATATGAAAACAAGTCACTTTTTGTGTCTGTCTGTAACCACGTTGTTCTTCTAAACAGCTGAACGGATTTTGATTCGGTTTTCACTATCATTTAGAAAATTTATTCTGGAAGGTTTATTTGTATAACATATAAATATTTAACTTCGATATATCCAACTAATACTATAATACTTATTATAAACGCGAAAGTTTGTGAGGATTGATGGGAAGGATGGATGGATGGATTTTTGTTACTCTTTCACGTAAAATTTACTGAACGGATTTGGATAAAATTTGGCACACAGATAGTTCATAACCTGGATTAACACATAGAATATTTTGTATTCCGATATTCCCATGAAGTTGAGACTTATGCGAATGAAATCGCGGGGCACTGTTAGTAACACATATTGTTCTCATCTCTATGTTTTGTCGCCAGCGTCGCTAGTAAATGATAATAAGGGGTGGTCTTTTATTTTATGGCAAGTTGAATTTATTATTATCTATAGCGTGTAAAACATTTCAATTTTCGTATTAATAGCCTACCTAAAATTTTCTCTTTACAAAGGCATCTTATCATACTGAAAAGGGACCAATATTATTCTGCCGATCAGACCAGTTTTTTTCACGATTTCCATCACAAATCTTCTTTTTTTTATTTAGAATAACGTATGTAACTTATAACAAATGAAAGCCACTTTTCCAATTGCTAGGATTCAAACCTGAAAAATGGGTACTAAAACCTCCGGGCTACAACATAAACCATACCGAAATGATTGAATTCAAAATTCAAAAAATTCAAAATTCAAAAGTCATTTATTCAAACTAGGCTGAGAATCAGCACTTTTCGAACGTCAAAATTACATAAGACAGTCCCCCAAAAACGCCCACCCTTCACCACTTCCTAGTGCCTTTAGCTGGGAAGAAGAAGTGGCGCAACAAACTCCCCAGCAGCACAGCTGTCTGTTCAAGTTAGAGAATGATTCTATACAATAGTATACAAAATAACCTACATTATGCAACACAAAACATAATTCAAATGATAAATTATAGGCCATATGTCAGCTAGCACACGCCAATATACCAACCAAAAACATCGAGGACTATACTCAAGCATTATTTAAAAAAATTAAAAGAAAATAAAACTAAACGTAAACAGAACTAAAGCCTCCAGACATAAAGGGCGTGCCCGCTTACATAAAGCTGTAATTGGCAGTTATAAATGATAAACTAGGACCATCGAGATAAAAAAAAATGAACAGTTAATTACTAGTAACAATAACAAAACCATGATCAGCAAGACGACCAGTCACCACAAGCAGCACCCGTTCACGAGCATAACGCAAAGATCAGCCATTACCCCCCTCGCCATATTTGAGGGAAGGAGGCAACCCGACCCCCGACGCTACCGCAAGCAATGACATCTAAGGGAGCATGACGAACTTGCTGCCGGTTGCTCAGGCAAAAAATAATATGATCAATTGTCGAGGTCGCTAGCTAACCACAAATTGCAATACAACTCATAACAAAAACATTGTAATGAGTAGATTATGTCAACAATAAAATAAAATAAAAACAAATTGACTCGTAAAAAATAAATAAAAAATTGAATAATAAATTCAAATAAAATAAACAATTAAATAAACTCATATAAACTGTCAGTAGGTAAGCTAATTCTGGAGAAAGAACATAAACATTGTCTTGAGTTAATCACAGCGACCAACTATTCTTATCATTTAAGTAGTCGTTGATACAATAGTATGCCTTTGAACAGAGGTTGGATTTTACTTTAGTTTTAAACGCATTAAAAGGCAAATCTAGCAAAGAAGAAGGTAGCTTGTTATAAAAGGTTATACCAAGCCCAACAAATGAGTTATGAACCTTTATGAAGCCGGTGAAAGGGAGCTCGTAGTTTGTCCTTATTTCGAGTGTTAACATTGTGAATATCACTGTTTTTAGTGTATAAGTGTATATTTTGTCTAATATATAAGATGTTGGCGAAAATGAATTGTGATGCCACCGTGAGAATACCAACATCTTTAAAAAAATCTCTTAGAGAAAATCTGGCACCTAGCTGGTAAATTGCTCGAACTGCTCGTTTTTGAAGAACAAATATATTTTGAATGTCAGCGGCTGTACCCCACAGCAGAATACCATAGGACATAACGCTATGAAAATATCTAAAATAGACTAACCGAGCTGTATCAACGTCAGTGTATTGTCTTACTTTCCTGACAGCATAGGCGGCCGAACTAAGCCTTCCCGCTAGGCTTGATATATGTGGGCCCCACTGAAGTTTGGCATCTACTGTTATGCCCAGAAAAACTGCCGAGTTCACAGTTTCAAGCACCTCTTTATCTAAGACGATGTTGGGTCCTAGATTTCTAACATTTGGTAGAGCGAAATTTACACATTTCAATAACAACCATCTTGAAATAGACAAATAAAGCCAGCTAGTTCTTTCCTTAATCAAAACACTCTATTCATAGCTAGAGCTCCCGACAAACACTAAAATATTCATCCTAGGTGCCCTTGAGCCAGCCACTCTAGCTCTTACGGACACTTTGTTTAAAGAGCACTTTAAAAAAAGAATCTTTTGTTTTAAGCACTTACTGACAAGAACTAACCTTCTTTCTGACGCCATTGAGGTTATTTGCGGTCAACTGTTACATAGAAAAATTAATAACTGGGTTGTGGAGCTCAGATAGGCAGTCGCTCCCTGTAAAATACTGGTATTCAGCTGCATCCGGTTAGACTGGATGCTGACCCCAAAATAGTTGGAAAAAACCAGCCAAGTGCGTGTCGGACCACGCACAATGTAGGGTTCCGTAGTTGGGATGAATTTATCCTAAGAACAAACTTAACTTTGTAGTTGAAAAACATGTTTTTCCATACGGAATATATGGGAGAACATGTTTCTGCAACCGCAAATGTAAGTTGGTCGATTATTACTCGTTAACTTGCAAAGCCTACTTAGCTGTGATAGTTTTCCTTTTAATTTCGTTGTATATACTACTGCTGTGAATTTTTTCACATATTCAAAACCAACCATTTAGCTGACAGGAGGTTGAACACTTGACTCTAACAAAAATTTGCACTTTAAAGCTTAATATTTCGAAAATGGATTCCTGAATCCAAAAATGTTTTTAAAAACTCACAATATTTTTGAACGACCTTTCCAACGACACCCCACACTACGGGATAGATGAGGAAAAAAAACATCCCCTCTTTACGTGTAGGGGAGGTTTTTTTTCATGATTTTATTTTACCACTTTGTCGGCGTGATTAATATGTATACCCATGCCAAATTACAGCTTTCTAGTACTAAGAGTCTCTGAGCTAAGCTGCAGACAGACAGACAGACGGACATGGCGAAACTATAAGGAACCCTAAAAAGGCTAAGCAGATGATGATTATAACATAGAAAAACCGTTGTAGGAAATATTTGCTTGAAACTAGTAAAAAATTACAGCATAGTGTTTGTTGGTAGGTAGGTACTCGTAGGTAATCATTATGCATAAATGTCTTAACAGTATGCATGGCATCTTATTTAATTATTAATTTAACAATAGGAATACTGACATGCATATTTTACATCTGGGAAAATGCCTGTTTTCATACAGAGAATTGAAAAAAACAACGCAAATTCATATTTTTCTCCAACGCACATTAGTAAGTACCCAGAACGAACTCAAAAGTACACGATGCATTTTAAAAAGTCACATTCCTATTTAAAACTTACAACCTTGTGCTTAAGAAAAAAATCAAAGACTTATAAGGCCGAGATCTATAAACGTTACTTAGCACATTTGGCTAAGCGTTATTCCTGTCACTGTCACACAACTATCAAACAAAAAGAGCAAGATAGAGACGGGAACATGTCTAAGCCAAAGCACATGTCAAGTAACTATTATATTTATAATTTGGTTTTAGATAATTCAAGCCCAAAAAATGTGACAAAAGAGATACTCAACTTGAGCACGAAAAAAAACGATCATGAAAGTAATTCGACTTAACCGTAGACACATCGTCCCCTCGCATAAAACTCAACCCTCAAAATGTCTATCGATTGTAAATTTTGACAATGGCCCACAATGCTGCCCTTGGCCCACTGCCCGACTACCACGGTATTGAAAAGTATGCATTACTTTACGGAAATGTAGACTGAGTGACTGCAACGATTACTTACCTTGACAGGCTTATTTTGTTCAACTGCATTGTTAGGATTGGTTATAATATAGGGTTGGAGGGTTAAGTGTAAAATAGGGTTGGTAGGGTTAAGTGTAAAATAGGGTTGGTAGGGTTAAGTATGAATTAGGGTTGTTAAATCTTAAAGACTGTTTTATCGAGGTTTGTAACGTAAGGTGAATTATGTTGCCTTTGCAGCGGTAGTGTAGAATGTAATAATATGGTAATATGAAATTTACCGTAAAAAAATATAGTCTCGTTTTACGAAGACATATTTTAAACATGATAATTGTTTCGGATTTTTTTTCCGAACGGCTAAGAAGTGGAACTCTCCGCCGGAATCTATAGCTACCAGAGAGATTAGAAATCCTAAGTGGATTATTTGTTTCTAGACTCAAATACACATTCAAAATATTTTATTTCAAATAAACCTACATGGGCACTTATGAAACGTCAGAAGTATACGGTTCCAATTGGTCGTTTCCTATGAAGAAGAGCAGGAGAAACTCCACGGTTACCCTTTTCAAAATAATTGGCTTTTACAATGTTTTCAAATTACACCTGTAATAGGTATATAATATATATAATAGCTAGCTGACATATAACCAAT
This sequence comes from Agrochola litura, assembly GCA_949152395.1. NCBI lineage: Eukaryota > Metazoa > Arthropoda > Insecta > Lepidoptera > Noctuidae > Agrochola > Agrochola litura. The sequence continues at coordinate 2,149,931 of OX424512.1, forward strand.
AATTTATCATTTATATTATGTTTTGTGTTGCGTAATGTAAATAATTTTACATACTATTGATAGAATAATTTTTTTCTAACTTGAACTAGCAGCTGTGCTGCTGGGGAGTTTGTTGCGCCACTTCTTCTTCCCAGCTAAAGCACTAGGAAGTGGTGAAGGGTATGCGTTTTGGGGGACTGTCTTATGTAATGAAATGAAATGAAATTGTTTATTCTGTAAATAGGATATCGAAATCACTTTTACACGTCATGTAAAAAATATATATTAAAAATAAGCTAGATGAGTTCGACGTTTCCTATCTGACTACTCTGAGAAGAAAGGCCGAAACAAACTCAGAGGTCGCAGTCTCTTTTAAAGTCCAGACATAATTTTGGTCAGGCCATATGAAGACCATGTAGATAAGTGTCTGAAAAGGTTTTTTGAGGAAAGAACCACACAGATTTGAGTGGACCTGTCCAGTCAGTGCAATTTATGTAATTTTGACGTTCAAAAAGTGCTGATTCTCAGCCTAGTTTGAATAAATGACTTTTGAATTTGAATTCAAAGTCAAATCATTTATTTCAAATAGGCCCATGTATGGCACTTTTGAACGTCAAAATTTATGGGCGGACAGTGTAGGCCTGTCAACAAGTACTACCTACATCATTGCTTACGAACAGACGAGATTATAATCAACCGAGAGCTTATCCAACCTATAAATACCGTCCTAAGCTGTTATCCAACTACACATTGCTAGTTATTATTATACAGCTTTGCGACGGAATAATACCAAGTTTGGCTTTGCGCGAGTGCATACTCATGTTAACATATGAACAGACTGTCGACTTAACTTCGTCGTATGTAGAGTACCTATCAAAGTTAGGTCTTAGATTATCTCTCAGTGTTGCCTCTTGAGATACACACGAGAAAAATGAGCATGTTTTTTATATGAGACCTTTTTAGGGTTCCGTTGCCAAATGGCAAAAGACGGAACCCTTATAGATTCGTCATGTCTGTCTGTCTGTCTGTCCGTCCGTATGTCACAGCCACTTTTTTTCCGAAACTATAAGAGCTATGCTGTTGAAACTTAGAAAGTAGATGTATTCTGTGAACCGCATTAAGATTTTCACACAAAAATAGAAAAAAAACAAACAAATTTGGGGTATACTTAGAAATGAAACTCAATTATTTTTTTTCATCAAACCCATATGTGTGGGGTATCTATGGATAGGTCTTTAAAAATGATATTGAGGGAATAGTTTGCGCGAGAGACACTTCCAAAGTGGTAAAATGTGTGCCCTGTAACTTCTAAAATAAGAGAATGATAAAACTAAAAAAAATATATGATGTACATTACCATGTAAACTTCCACCGAAAATTGGTTTGAACGAGATCTAGCAAGTAGTTTTTTTTTTTAATTCGTCATAAATCGTAAACCGCAATTTACCTTTCATTCAATGTTACTTGCTGCTACGGAACCCTTCATGGGCGAGTCCGACTCGCACTTGGCCGCTTTTTTCATTCTTCTTGTTATCGAGTCGATGCTACTTTTTACCCGACTGCCCCAAAAGGAGGGTAATGTTTTTAAATTAATTGCCTCATAGATCAGCGTCAGAGTCGTTCAATAGATCCTCATAAATGTGGTGTACGGACACTTGGGACATTCCAGCAAGTTGAATTAGCGAAATAACTTTATTTACTTACAATTTTTATAAGAATCCTAAAATTTTCTATCTATATATGTCTATAAAAACAGTTTTGTCTATCGTTGTCAGAAGACTGTTTGTTCTCGAGTCTAGTTGAGGTGCGTGCACATTATTATTGTTTTCGTACAGCGATAGTATGACTTAAAGCGACAATAACCGACTTTTATTGATTTTATACTGAAGATAGCGTCTAAATGAGTAATGTTAATGATTTGGAAAAAATATATGTTAAATTAAAGGATTTTTTTAATATTTTAATATAAGCATATTTTAGATAATGTTTATATTACATAGTGAAATTAATTTGTAAAGTTATGTCTAACGCGGATAAAAAACTGAGAATGACGCAAAATCCATTAAGCGTATTTTTCTGAAACCTTCACCATTTTAAAGATAATTTAATTATTGATCTTTTAGTATACGTGTTTTATTAAAATACTTTTTTTTTACGTGTAATAAATTAATAATGCGTCTAATTTGGGACAGCGCTCCTTGATGGGCGAGTCCTATTACTGGCTGGACGTACGACGCGTTGCGTGAGCTCAGTACAGAACACGCAAGCTAACCACTCAAGGTCACTGTCATATATCTGCGTCTTAAGACAGTTTTGTTTAGTGTAGATCCAGCGCTGAGGCTCTGTCTCGCATAGGGTCGCAGCATCACGCTGAGCGATGGCCGTTTTGCGCAGATGTGACGCATATTTTCTCTCAACTTGTTCCTTTTTGTTTTATGTTCTTTCTTTGCGTCATGTTTACCGCAAATAAATGTATTTTCTTTGTTTATTTTTTCGTACTATTTACTACAACGCACCGTTCGTCGCGCGACGAGCGGTGCCTTTGTGTCGCGTCGCGTGTCGTGCCTGTTTGTAAGAGCCTTAAATCCAACACAAAGCTAGAATACCAAGAAATCTTTATAACATAACTTGTGAAACTCACAAAGGTGTTATAAACTTAGACAATAAAGCAACTGATAAAAGTTAAATCGTAAAAGGGAAGTATTTTGTACGAAGCTACTTTAAGATATGGCTGCTTGCGGCAAATAACAGGGTTGTCAGTATTATCTATTTGTATCGATATATATTATAAATTAAATTCGCGTTTCGTGTCTGCAGTTTCAAATTATGCCTGTAATTGCGTAATGCACGATCAATCACAATTTGTTTCAATTTAAAACAGATTGCTAATCCATTGCTTCATAAGTTGGAAAAAAAATCTGCTCAACAACGTAAATAACGCAATGAATGTTGTTGAACTGTCAAAATAAAACAGATTTGTCATAATCGTTTACGAAAATAAGTTACGCAATTAGGGTACCGATCTTTTCAGTTCATGTAGTTATTTCTTTTTTGCAAAAATAAACAATGATAAAAATATCATAGGTGAAACGTACATTATTTTATTTATACTCTATCTACACCATGGGCCTCGCTAACCCCAGGATTTTATCTTCACATGGGGGGTGTCATCGAAAAACAGGAATGTAAGATGCAAGAGGGCGTGCTCGAAAATTTTTGTTCCCTGTCCGAAAACCGTCCGAAGCAGGGGCAGGTCGCTAGTTTTTAAATAAAAAGCTTTAGAAATCTTTAAAGTCAGTGGACTATTTGAAAATTAGGAAATGAGGCGGCTGAAAAGTTAGCCATGCTGCACAAAAAGCTCTTTACAAAAATATGAGTTTATTTCGTCCTTATTTCCGTAGAACACAGCCTTAACTTTTGTATTAAATGAATAATTACGTTTCATTTTAACTGTTTGTTTTTCTACACAGTTTTTTAAAAGCATTCATATCACATATAAAACAATCCTACCTTATTTATGACTTGTTAGACAACCCTATCAAGCTTTTCATTTAGGCATTTCCCAAGATTGTAGGGCATTATTACAGAAATAAAACTTGCTGCTAACGTTTAAAGTACCTACGTCAGGATACTCGCTAGGGGTGGCACATTCATCTTGCGCGAACAAAATGATTCAATTTATATTCTGAATCAATTGAACCATCTATAAGACGTTGTGTCTACAGATCTATAGGTATTTTCCTTAGCAGGTGTTTCTATTGAATGATATTATAATAGCGAGGAAACAATTTTACGGTGCAAAGAAAGGTTTAGGTGGGAATTCAGTCGAAATGCGGTACTATTGGCAACAAAGGGACCGTATAACGACTTTAAAAGATAAATGTTGATTCACACTATCAGCTTAAAAGAATTTGGCACTGAAGCTTCCTAGTTTATATACTGGCAACATTTACTTGTCCTGTGGTGATACGGTTGAACATTTATTTCTTCAATTTAATCATTGTTTTTAATGCTTCTTAAATATTTTTCAACATTTACTAGGTATAAGGTCGTCAACGGCAATCCCCGCTGTTGCCGATATCCATAAAAGGTAGGGACTAATTCACAACAGGAAGAAAGTCGACTCTAGCAACCTATCATATAAAAATAACTGGTTACTGTGATGATCAATCAATCAAATACGTTTATTTGTGCACATAGGTACATACAAGGTAGTTTTTACATTATTGTAATGTGGGTAAGTATCTCTGTTCTGCCACAGTCAAAATCAAAATATTTTATTTCACATAAACCTACAAGGGCACTTATGAAACGTCAGAAGCTAGGTGCGCAGTTCCAATTGGTCGTTTCCTATGGAGAAGAAGCAGCAAGAAACTCCACGGTTACTCTTTTAAAAATAAATGGCTTTTACAATATTTTCAAATTACGGTGTTAATAGGTATGGGAGGGCAGTGTAGGCCTACAACAAGTACTAGATAACAAAATGGAAAATGGTCTAGGTACAAAATCTAGTCTATTACAAAAATAAAAACCTATAATTTAAACCAAATAACATAATTGCTATTACAACTGTAACAAATCTGAATTAACATCCTGTCCGTTAATATCAGTCATACCTAAGAATATTTGTTGAAAGTAAAGTAAATAGTACTAGTGGACATAAATAGTACTAGTGAACAATTCTGCGAACCTCAGCTCTAAAAGCCAGAGTTCAGCCTACTCCATCCTGGCACTTTGATTTACTGCTAGCTCTTAGCCCACAAACTTGTTGGTACTAAACAAAAGTCCGATTAGAAATATTTACGACCTCAAGTCATAGTTTGTAAAGCCAAGTATTGTGCTATCTCGGCTGGGTGCCAAATTGTAGGTGCTTTGGCAGATTATTAAACATCCTGTTATAAACTAGCTTTTAACTAATTGGTATTTGACAGTGACTTTGAGGGAAATTCGGTATTACTTATGCTTAATTCATTACTTTATTTAGCTGGTACCCACTTTGAATTTATATATTTGTAACTAATGGGTTTGAGGGATGGGCCCGCCGACCGAAAAGTTAATATTTTACTATGATGCCTGGCTTTAGGTATGATGGACGGACTGTGTGACAGATGATGGAAGGGGGTGACTACCAAGATGATGACTAAATAGAGAATTATGGAAGACATGTTGCGTCGACCCGTCGAAAGTTATGATGCCTGCCTTTTCATGCCAAGCATAGAGTTATGCGTTGTGTTTGTCACTCGCATTTGCATCTTATGTACCATACAGAGATGCATTGTGTGTGTCCAAGTGTCCATCATATCCAAAGTCGATTTTGTATTCGAATGACTAGTCCTCGAGATCTCGTAATTGATCTAAGGAAGAAGAATTGAAGGTATTTTCCGAGTGGTGGGATCTACCCATGTTACAGTGGTGGATGCAGCTTCATTGTAGCGCGTCCCCTCGTAATGTAAAATTTCTGTGTTGTGTTTTATTTTATTCGTTTTACATTTGTTTATATTTATTTCTAATTGTGTTTGTTTCGAATGACATCTGTATGTATTTTAATTTGATTTGAATATTTGAGGATTATTTTATTGTGTGTGTGATTTTATATCAATTTTATGTTTTAATGTAAAGTTATTATGGACTTCATCTGAAATAAATTCATTTTATTTAAGGTTGATTGTTATTTGCACGTCATAAATCCTCCAGGTTTGTTTTTGGACAGTTAGACAGTTTTAATCTTAGTGAAGTTTCTGCTTTGTTGGTCTAGTGGTCGAAGCACTACTGCTGAGCATGAGGTCCTGGGTTCGATTCCCGGGTCGGGCAGTGTTATTGGGATTTTTCATCTAGAATTTCTCAGTAGCAGCCCGGAGTCTAGATTTGTGCCCGGTTAATGGCAATAAGCTCGCCCCCTATTACATGGGACTTAAACATAACTGGTGAAATATGGGTGTACTATAGATACACCTTTGCCCAATCCTTCGGGGAAACAAGGCGTCATGTCATGTTATGTTAAGTTTTAATTTACTGGGAGTTGTTGTCAAAAATAGTAATGCATCAGCGAGGCCGATTACATCTATTTGTTCTACCAAATATCACAGTTCCAAGAACAGCCATAGTTCATTATTAACTTACCAATACTTCAGACTATACCCAGCACTACAAGTTCCACTCTCCAAAGGAACAGGCCTAATGTTACTCTATGTGCCATTTGTTTCCCTTCCTACAGTCCCAGGAGACTCCGCCATGTATTTACTCGTATTTTCATCTCCATTTCGTAGTGAATTTGGGGACTGTGTACCTACTGTGTACAAACTAGTTTTTTTTTTTGTTTTTGTGTATTTGTGTACCTACTTTTGTATGTTCCTAGTAAATATTGTGTTAATCATGTTTTGACTATTAATCTATAATATAAACCGGCCAAGTGCGTGTCGGACCACGCACAATGAAGTTATCCCATAAACAAACTTCAAAGTTAAGTTGGTTGATTATTACTCGTAAACTTGTAAAGCCTACTTAGCTGTGATAGTTTTCCTTTTAATTTCGTTACATAAACTACTGCTGTGATTTTTTTCACACATCCAAAACCAACCATTTAGCTGGCGGGGGGGGACACTTGACTCTAACAAAAATTTGCACTTTAAAGTTTAATATTTCACAAACGGATCCTTGAATCCAAAAATGGTTTAACAAACTCGCAATATTTTTAAAGGACCTTTCCAATGATACCCCACACCAAGAGTTAAAAAAAAAATGTTTTTCATAATTTTATTTTACCACTTTGTCGGCGTAATTAATATGTATACCTATGCTAAATTACAGCTTTCTAGTACTAAGGGTCTCGGAGCTAGACCGCGAACAGACAGACAGACAGACGGACATGACGAAACTATAAGGGTTCCTTGTTTACTACGGAACCGTAAAAAGGAGAAACTGACTGACTGACTGACTGACATATCAACGCAGAGCCGAAACTACTGGGACTAGGAACGTAAAATTTTGCACACAGCTTCCTTTTATAATATAGGGGAGCACTAAGAAGGAGTTTTTGAAAATTCCACTTTTAAGGGGGCGAAAAGGGGGGATTTCGTTTGTATGAAAAATCTTATTCCTTGAATAAATAAACTTGAAACTTGGCACAAAAAGTACTAGGCTTGCATGAATTCAATATAGTATTTCCATCATTAGATGTTGTGCACAATTTCTGAGCAGTAACCTAACAAAAAGTACTAGGCTTGCATGAATTCACGATAGTATTCAATCATTATGTTATGCCACTAAAAGGATTTGGATGAGGCAGACAGATAGTTTATAACCTCGATGAACACATAGGTTACTTTTTATCCCGGTAGTACATTGATGACATGATATTTTCCGACTTCCACGTGAGCTAAGCCGCGGGGAAAAGCTAGTTCATAATAAATTGTTGTGATTATTTGAAGATCCTTTTTCCGGGAACTCTTGTGGAAGTTGTTTTAGTATTGTTAGTAATAATAACATTACACCTGAAATCCCTAAAGGGTTAGGCAGAGATGGACCTGTATAGTACACCAACATTTCGCCAGTTATGTTTAAGTCACATGTAACAGGGGGCGAGCCTATTGCCATCAACCGGGCACAAATCCAGACTCCGAACTGCTACTGAGTAATAATAAATTGACATTTCCATCCTTGCGCGCGCGCTGTTTACACCCTGTATTTATTACAAGGCTATTGCTGTCCCATTTTACTGTCGACCTTAAAAACAACTTTAAATAAAATCGCTTTAAATAGAATTCCAATCTAAAATGCTACCTTTACCTAATCAGACTCACAGAGTTGGCTAAAATGAAATAAAATGATAAAGCTATCCCTTCAATTGAATTAACTACAGGAGGTGAGCTGATCAGTACCTATTCATTAGTTACGTGACAGACATTCTTATTGGCTCTTTCACTTGGAGGGAGGTAGAAAAGAATTACAGGATTTATTTGATGTAATGAGTTTTGTTTATTTAGGCTTGTAGCTAAGGCTGGTTTCACAGCCGCCCGGGAGACCCGCACGGGCTGCCCCCACACGGGAGACCCGTACGGGTAACGCCCGCAGTGTTTTGACGATGGAGTTAGTACGATACGGTTGCTAGCATTGTACGGGGTCTAGCCGGAGCGAGTGGCGTACGGACCAATCGGTTCTAGCGCCTCACGTGTGTCTCCGTTCCGGGAGCCCGTACGGACGGCCCGCACGGGTCTCCCGGACAGCTGTGAAACCAGCCTAAGTAATAACATTCGCATGGGTCGATCAATCTGGTTAAGCTCAGAAGTTGAGGCACTTAGGTGTCGGTATGTATGATAAGTGTGTAGGTCGGTATGTAAAGATGGTCTTATATACCGAGACACCTAAGTGCCTCAGAAAGCACGTTAAACCTTTGGTCCCGGCTAACATTCGTGGATCTTTGACAGTCGTTACGGGTCGTCAGAAGCCCGAGAGTCTAACAACCAGCCTTACCAAGGGGTAATATGTTACCCAGTGGAGGTCAAGTAGGCAGTCGCTCCATGTCAAATACTGGTATTCAGCTGTTTTTGTTTAGACTAGAAGTCGAAACTTACAAAGGCCAATCAGGAAACTTTTTACTCAATATGTAGGTAGGATTAGAATCAGAAAACGTACCTGTGAATGCCAATTTATATTGCTACTTATAAATTGAGTGCTTTTATTTGAACAGAGTGTTTCGAGCCCAAAAGAAATGTATTCGCACAATATGTGGAGCGCACCCAATGGACAGCTGTGTCCCATTATTAAAAAAAAAAAAAAAATATTATATATTTTTGAAATTTGTATTTTTGTGTAAGTACTTAAGCATGAATTGGTTCTGCATAGTGATGTTGTATCCAGACCTAGCCGCAAAGTTCACATGCTTCGTGTACCTAGACGGAATAATAAACTATTTTCTAATAATGTATTTTGTATGGCGACCAAAATTTTTAATAAACTACCAGATTGTTTTAAAACTTTAAACTTTAGGACATTTAAATGTAAATTATTCAATTACCTCTTATGTAAATGCTACTACTCGATTAATGATTTTATGAATGAAAAATTGACATAAATATTAGGAAATAATTATTATCAGGCTAATTATTCTCTTCTTACTATCTTTGACTTAATGAATTCTTTTTGACATTTCCATAGCTAATTTATTTGACTAATTTGCAATTTGAATGTTATCCTAATTTATTTAATTCAATAAAATTAATTTGCAATCTAATAAACTAACCAAAACCCTGACAATGTATTTGTACGCCGGAAACGGCAGAATATTATGAACTATGAAAACCATGTAACATCTCTGTAACAATATTCTCACAAATAAATGGACTATATACAGTCATGACGTGCAAAAAAAAAAAAACAATATTCCAATTTTATATCACCTTGAAGATGTTTCTCATTCACAATTGTCATTAATTTTATAACCTCAATTGTCCTTGATGATTTTCAATTACCATTTAATAATTGTTGAATAAAGTGCTGAGATATAAAGCTAATTTCCTTTAGTACTAACAAACTCTGTTCAGGTTAAATTGTTACGCAATCACTTGATTGCGTAACAATTTAACCTGAACAGAGTTTGTTTATACTTTCGTCAGGTACTTTTGTAACGGAGAATAGTTACGCTTTCATCAACATCTGCCTAGCCTATTCCCAACTATGTTGAAGTCGGCTTCCAATCTAACCACTGAATACCAGTATTTTACATGGAGCGACTGCCTATCTGACCTACACAACCCAGTAACTGGGTAATACGATACCCCTTGGATTTTCAGGCTTCTGACGATGTAACGACTGTCAAAGGTCCACGAATGACAGCCAGGACCAACGGCTTAACGTGGTTTTGAGGCACGAAGGAGTCTCGGTATGTAAAGGTCACCCATCCACGGACCAACACCGGCAAGCATAGCTTAACCTGATGGATCTACCCATGCGGCTGTTATTACTTAGTCACGGTCTCTTCAGTAACAAATAAAGAGATTTTGATGTTTATCATCCTTAACACTAGAATAGCTCAGAGATATTTCGTCCTGAAAAACAAATCTATATATATATAAAAGGAGAAACTGACTCACTGACTGACATTTCAACGCAGAACCGAAACTACTGGGACTAGGAACGTGAAATTTTGCACACAGCTTCCTTTTATAATGTAGGGGAGCATTAAGAAGGGGTTTTTGAACAATCCACCTTTAAGGGGACGAAAAGGGGGGGGATTCCGTTTGTATGAAAAATCTTATTCCTTTAGTTAATAAACTTGAAACTTGGCACAAAAAGTACTAGGCTTGCATGAATTCAATATAGTATTTCAATCATTAGAAGTTGTGCACAATTTCTATGCAGTAACCTAACAAAAAGTACTAGGCTTGCATGAATTCACGGTAGTAATCAATCATTATGTTATGCCACTAATAGGATTTGGATGAGGCAGAAGATAGTTTATAATAGGTAGTGCGTTTCTATGGAATAATTTCCGACTTCCACGCGAGGTAAGCTGCGGGGCTGTTACAAAAGAGCACAACCGCAAGCACAACCTTTCTAAAACAACTTTCCTGTAAACAATATCTCAAGCATTTTTCATCTGGAAATCCCTTGTCGTCAGCATCTTATCTTTGCTTACACACTGCCCCTATATCACAATCGTGTCACAAAACATCCCATGTCTACAGTCAATTTAATGCAAACAAACCCCTTTTTATGGGATTTGTAAATCCCCTGGCAGGGATTTCACATGTTTTCCTGTAGATTTCTCCAAGAGATTGCTGTTTTTTTTTCTGTCTAATATGTAAATGTTTTGTTTTTAGCTAAAGATCGAGAGATGGAAAATGTTTAAGAGTACAAGAAAATTGTACGAATGGGGTTTGAAAAGTTCCTAATACATTGTGTCACCATATGTAAAATTTCTAAATTGATATCTGTAATTTTTATGAAGTATTAGCTGCACCCCGTGGTTTCGCTCGCATAAGTCTCGAACCCGTGGGAATATCGAGATAAAAAGTATCCTATGTGTTCATCCAGATTATAAACTATCTGTATGCCAAACATCCAAATCCGTTCAGTCGTTTTTGCGTGAAAGAGTAACAAACATCCATCCATCAAAATTCAAAATTCAAAAGTCATTTATTCAAATTAGGCTGAGAATCAGCACTTTTCGAACGTCAAAATTACATAAAACAGTCCCCCAAAACGCCCACCCTTCACCACTTCCTAGTGCCTTTCGCTGGGAAGAAGAAGTGGCGCAACAAACTCCCCAGCAGCACAGCTGTCTGTTCAAGTTAGAAAAAAATAATTCTATACAATATCCTCATAAACTTTCGCATTTATAATAAAAAATTATAATAAATTTATATAAGTACGATATAATAAAGGATAGGCTAGTGGTAGTTCATTGGTCATTGTTTTAACTTAAGTAACTGTAAGCGTATTCAGCTGCGTCCAGTTAGACTTAAAGCCGACCCCAAAATAGTTTGCAAAAGGCTAGGGCAGAGGAAGAAGTATGTGTCAACTATGTATATCCTATCCTATACTATGAAACGAGCAATATTTGTATATATATATTCGTAATCACGTTCTCGAAAACGGCTCTAACGATTTTGATTTTAAACAATCGATCTAGCTAGGTCTCATATCTGGAAAAATTCCAAGCTTAGAACAAGATGGCTACCTTAGAATAATGACATGGCAGCATGGAATTAGTATGAACTATCCTACACTATTAAATGAGCATTCTCTATTTTCACCCGAGCAGAGCTCGATCGCGGGCTTGCGGACGGTGAGCAATGGGTAGCTCGCCGTCCGATAAGGACCAACCCCGGGTCGACGGCGCGTTGTGTTCCACGCGCGCCTCAAAGAGATGTCAGCAGAATTGACGGGGTCCGCTAGGGCCAATGCCTGCCGGGGGTTCGAAGAAAACCGATAGGGAAATCGTGGCCCCCGGCAACAGGGCACTCGAAGGAACACGGGTGGGTTTTAGTCAGTAAAAGTCTGACACGCCCTCCACCCAGAGCGAGAGAAGTTATTTGATAATTTCCCACCCAAAAAAAATAAAAATTACCTAAATAATAATAAAAAAAACAAAAAAAAAAGCTGAGCTCGATCGACCAGGTACTAATTAAAAATAATTGACTCTCTCTCTCGGAGGTCTGTTCTTACCATAATTATAAGAAGTTTAAAGATCTGTGGTGGAACATGCCGTCTAAGGAATAGCTACATATGCGTAATGAAGCCGGGAGTGATGTAGAGACAAATTCTCAATTGTATCAAACGATGTTTTTCAACAAACCTGTGAGGAAAAAAATTACAAATAAACATTTCGCATTGCATGGCAACATAGGCTCAAAAATACACTGATATATTATATATTAAGTATACCAGGATACTCGCGAAATTTCGCGACTTTGTATAAATATTTTTTGTTGATTTTTAATTTATATTCTTTAAGGCACCTCTTTAGGTCATGAGCTATCCGAATATCAAAAAATATTTGGCCTAGATCGATCGATTGGGGAAGGCGTGAAAATTGATTCGATGTTTCAATGTTTAATAGATTTAATTGATATAAATACACTGGATAAACTTCTTCGGGAATCTATGCTTTTAACGAAAAAATTTACGATTTTTTTGTTTTTTTTTTTTCGGTACTTTATGGGGGTAGAAAGTTTACACCGTTTTGTTAAAAAAATCCATGAAAATAATTCAGTTTTTTTTAAATATTTTTTCCGTCGATAAAATTAAGCATAGACTCCCTCATTTCGATATGTGCACATTATAAAGACTCACACTATATAATATCCTAACCTAACTAAAACTATTTACAAACTAAAATATGGCGTCGAAAAATTCCTCCGCATCGCTATCGACTGGCAATATACCCAAGAGACTGGCGGCATACTTAGCAATGTATATAATACACTTGAGTATATAATAAAGTTAGCAATGGATGGACGATTGAATAAGCTGCTTTGGTAGCTTATTTTATAATGCATGCCTCTTTTGAATGATAAAAAGTATTCATTCTCAATAAGTAAATTGCCTCACTCGTGCCATGAATAATTTCCCAGAAGTTAACATTTTGGAAGGAAAATGGTAAACATTATGACAGAAAAAGGAGCAACCGCAAAGCCTCCATTGAGTGGAATTTTAATGTACCGAAAGTCCTTTTATGGGTACGTAAGACCCGAATGGAGAATTTCACCATTGTGTTCACGAAACGAGTGTTGAATGAATGTTGTCTGTATCTTTTGTTTGCCACGAGAAAGTTAGAGAGAGGTGTTTTATGAAATACTGAAAGATCACATTAATATGCATATTCCATGGGGTTAATTGTTTTATAAAAGATTTTTATACATATACCCTGGAAAAATGTGAAGGGTTTGAGGAAAGTATTTTTTTAATTTCTGTGTTCAAATTCACATTTGGGAGTTTTTTTTTCCGAAGCTCTTTTATTATTTTATTTTTGAAAACTTACCTACAGCTAAACAATAGCGCATTTTTTAATAACAGGAATATGGTCAATTAAACAAAGTCTAAAACGACATTAATTTATAATATTATAAATGCGAAAGTGAGTTTATTTGTTTGTTTGTTTCTTACGCTTTTACGCTAAAACGGCTACACGGATTTGGAAAAAATTAGGTACATGGGTAGACCATGACCTGGAAGGAAGAAGGACATAAGATACCTTTTATCCCGATATTCCCACGAGATCAACACTTATGCGGGTGAAACCGCGGCGTGCAGCTAGTAATAATATAGGTCAGACTAAGCTTAGTCTACTAGGTATGTGGACTACTGGTACTAGGTGTGTGTGTGGACGAGGATATAGAAAAGTATGTAGACGACAAACTCACTTGGAAACTTCACATCAACCATATCAAAACTAAGTTAATGTCATTACTGGCAGCATTACGTAAAGTTTCAAACTGCATTCCAAAAAAAGTGCGTAAAATAATATATAACTCTCTAGTTAAATCTCATTTCGAATATTTAGTTGAAGTATGGGGGTCAGCCGCGAAAACTTACCTAGTGGGTCTAGGTAAGTTTTCGCGCTACAAAGAACACAAAACAAAATTATAAAAACATTATTTCACTATCATTATCTAACTCCGACAAGAATACTATACAAAAAAACAAAACTACTCAATATAACTCACCTTTACAAATACTACACTTGCGTCCTTATTAAAAAAATCATCACCAAATCTGTTCAATCAAACATACAGCTACATATGAAAAATATGACATACAACGTAAGGAATTAAATCAAAATCAATTACACCATAACATTTGAAATAACATAAAACAGACTATGCTAAATGTACTAATATAATGTCTCCAACACCCTAGAGGTAACTAACTAATTAATGTTAATAGTACTAGATAAAATCACTTTGTATCTCATTATAAGCGAACTACTAGTTTTTAAGTTCTTATGAGAAATAAAGTTCTTTAAACCCATGTACTTTTCCATATCCTCGTCCAGCTACATCTCATCATAATTTTTAAAATTTATTAGTTTAGCCGTGAAAAATTGCCAGACAGAGGGACACACTCGCATTTAATATTAGTGTAGTCTAAACGCAGAAAGCATTTAATCCAACGCTTGTTAAACCACTTTAGAGCCGCTTTTCTATGAATATTTTACCGACTTGGCGAGTCTAGAGGCACACATGATTACACTGAAGGTCGGCTTAGTAACGTGTGTGGGCTGGTTTTTGTTCAGCGAGCAGAAATAACTGTTGGGCGAAGCGGTCGATCTTTTAAATAATATAATTATACAGGGAACATTTTTAACCTGTGCGCAAACTTAAACACGTGACTTTAATAATCATTATGAACAACCTTTACTATGGGACCAAACCTGAAATCGCGAAAAAAAAACAGCTGTTCCCTACATTTTGACGAGTTATGCGAACATAAATGTAGGGAACAGCTGTTTTTTTTTCGCGATTTCAGGTTTGGTCCCATATTAAAAGTTGTTCATAATGATGAGTGATGTCACGTGTTTAAGTTTCCGCACTGGTAAATTTTTTATCTTGTATAGGGATGATAAAATATCATCCTTGAGTACCTATGCTTAAGTCGGTAGTCACAGTGGCCTGTGAGTTATTGGGTAGGCAGGATGTCAACAAGGCACAATTCTACTTGTTTTTGTGGAGCGTCGTCTTTGTGACTCATGCCTGTATATGCATAATTTCACACGGCTACACATCAAGCTATATATTTCCAGTTTATGCTGATTTCCCATTGTATAGGATTTCCGTACAGTGCGAGGTCAGCTTATACTGTAAATGTATAGCTTGATGTGTAGCCGTGTGTACAACAGATCCATAACATGTCGAGACTCCTCCGCGCCTCGGAAAGCATATTAAGCCATTGGTCCCGGCTGTCATTTGTAGATCTTTGACAGTCGTTACGATTAATCAGAAGCCCGAATGTTTGACAACCAGTCTTCCAGCCGAAGGGGTTTCGTGTTACCCAGTAACTGGGTTGTAGATGTCAGATAGGCAGTCGTCTCATGAAAAATACTGGCATTCAGCTGCATCCGGTTAGACTTGAAGCCGACCCCAACATAGTTGGGAAAAGGCTAGGCAGTTTGATATTGTATTAAAGATATTCCGTTCATTATTATATTCAAATAGACACATTGTCAGGTGTACCTAAACCAACATTTGAGGTTTCTAAATCAACCTTACAAGAGTTGTCTCTGATCAGTATTCTATAGATATTCAGTTAGAATTGAGGTCTGAAATAGGTTTTGACCCAAACGGTAACATACGTAAGCAGATTTCTTGCCAACACCTGCTAGTCCTATTTTTTATCGATTTTCTTCGAAACGATTCGAATATAAATTCAACCTTTGTCTAGTTTTTGGTCCCTGAATTTAGATTTAGGGTTTAAAAAATGCTGATGTGGTCACCAAACTGCAATATACTAGAAATTTAACACCTACTTCGTCAGCCCTATATTCCCTCATCGTCTGCCTAGCCTTTTTCCAACTATGTCGGGGTCGGCTTCCAGTCTAACCGGATGCAGCTTACCTATTTAACATGGAGCGACTGCCTATCTGACCTTCACAACCCAATTACTGGGACGATACCACTTGGTGAGACTGGTTTTCTGACTACCCGGTACGGCTCTCAACGATCCAAGAATGACAGCTGGAACCAACGGCTTAACGTGCTTTCCGAGGCACGGAGGAGTCTCGGAATGTAAATGTTCACCCTATATAGAAAATATAAGAATTCCCGTATGAATTCCAAAAATTCCTTATTCCATGTCTACCTTATAAATGGGATCTCTGTGCAGAATTTCAGCTCTTTAGGTCCAAGGGCTCTTTAGGCTGAGCTTTTTATATGTATTGATTTCGTGGCTATACCAGCCGATGTATTCTTTAAAAATCTGACCGTTGTCAATATTGCCGATTCCTAGCATCAGGAGGTCTACTCCCTAAGAACTAAATCTGTAGTTTCGGCTGAAGTTACGGGCGATTCCTTACTTACGGATTAGTTCGGAGCCCGAACTAAGATTGAATGACCACTCGATTTGACAGCTGTCCCTATTAGCGATGTCTTTTTGCCCGTTCGATATATTAAATATGTCATTTGTTTTGACGGATCAACTACTTTCGGTCGTGCCCGTATCTTCGCTGACGGACTTTAGAGGGTAGACCCCCAGATGACAGCTCACGTCACCTCAGCTTTCACGACGCGATTTAAAGGTTCCATTCCGTACCCGACCGCAGGAGGCAACTGCAGGCGACGTGTCGCGGCATCATATCACGGCAACACGTCGTGGCGTCATGTCGCTACAGTCATGATTCCAAAACCGACCACAGGCGGTAACTGCCCGTATTCCAGTCGGTAGATAGAAGATAGGAAAACGTGACTATCGCTCGAGCGTTGCTGGTACTAGTGGTCAGCGGCCGGGCTAGACTTGTCGCCTGTCACTCGCCCGTAGCTGCCAACGACGTGTCGCTACCTACGGAAGGTATTTCATAGAAACCAGTAGTGTCGCGGTCACACGTCGCCTAGTTGCCTCCTGCAGTCGGGTACGGAATGGTACCTTTACAGAATAGATAAGCAGATAAAAATAATAAATTGACCTAGAAAACGGGTCTAAAACGCTTGATAAAATTGTCTTTTATAAAGATTTAAGATTTTCCTTTCCAAGAACTTATAAAACATTTCAGCAGATATTTCAGCGCTGTAAAATATTCTCAGAGCGCCTCACAGAATCCGCTTCCGATTGGCTCGTTACGCCATGTCCGGTCCAATCGACTTTGATCGCTGACCGGAAACCGTCGTACCGCGACAATAATAACCTGATCAGCTTCGGAAGGTTGGAGTTAGCTTTTGTGTTGGTAATATTATATTGTAGTGAGTTTTAAGTGGGGACTTCGAGGTTTACGGACCGTATAGGTCCAAGTCTTGGTATTTAATGTATTAATAGGGATGATGACTAAAAGAAAAGAAGAAGAAATTTCAGTTGTGTCTCGTTAGTGACAGTTAAACTCTTAAATTAGGCCTACGCACAGAAAGTATAAAGGATAATTATTACATAACATAACATCACGCCTTGTTTCCCCGAAGGGTTGGGCAGAGGTGTCCCTGTAGCAGGTACATCCATATTTCGCCAGTTATGTTTAAGTCCCATGTAATATGGGCGAGCCTATTGCCATCAACCGGGCTTAAATGTAGACTCCGGGCTGCTACTGAGAAATTACAGATAGAAAAACCCAATAACACTTTGCTCGACCCGGGAATCGAACCCAGAACCTCATGCTCAGCAGTAGCGCTTGCGACCACTAGACCAACGAGGCGGAAAATTATTAGTGTGGGGTAAAGTTTTTAAAGCAAAATGTACTTAATTAAAGCGTCCATCTGTCCGACTGGACACCTGCTAGGTTAGGTTAAGACACAGCAGGGTAAAAAAAACAATACAAAGTGTAAAATTACTTCGGAAGTTTGTGTCTCTGGTTTTGAATTTTCGTTTTTTGCCACCGACTTCCGAAATTAAAGTAATTTTTCACTTTTTAGTTGTAGTATCTACCCCACACAAATTCGAATACCACTACCTTTTTTTTTTGGATGGCAAATTATTAAATAACTTCTCCCGCTCTGGGCGGAGCGGCAGGGCGTGTCAGACTCTTACTGACTAAAACCCACCCGTGTTCCTTCGGTTGCCCTGTTGCCGGGGGCCACGATTTCCCTATCGGTTTTCTTCGCACCCCCGGCAGGCATCGGCCCGAGCGGACCTCGTCAATTCTGCTGACATCTCTTTGCTATGCATCTTTCTGCTTATAACATCATTACATCATCCATATAGACTCAGGCTGCCTGTCCACTGGAGCGGACTGGTGGGAAAAATACGCATTATTGAAGCTAACTCAAAAAGTACCCAAGCAAAATTAATAAAACTTATACGGGACCACCTCTAGAGTATGACATACCAAAAAAAAAGAATCATTAAAATCAATTCATAATTGGCGGAGTAATCGCGTAACAAACATACAAAAAAAAACCTTTTTGTAGTCTATTAAAAAGTAGGGCACCGTTTATTTTTCTTACCTCGTCCGACCGCAAGTTTTAACTAGATGAGAAGTTGGCACAAAACATACAATATTCTTTGCACGGATGCTGGATTTCTAAGAGGTTATAATTTGAGTTTTTCAAATTATATGTATTGAAGGTGTGGATAAGTTGTGGGTAGTTTTATTTACTATTTGGTTGGTTGGTATAAAGGTTACCACCGGAAAACTTTCACTGCTGAATATCGGCTACCAATAACAGCTACGCGAGATTCTGTAATCATATAGGGTCAGCAGATGAGTTGTCGATCGTAGATAAGAAATTTGTCGCTCACAATGGGCCTCATTAGAAGGCTGAAAGTCACCCAAAAGGCAATGGAGTTTCCCTACGTGATCGAATCAGAAATGAAGAGATCCGTAGGAGAACCAAAATAACCGACATAGCCCGAAGAATTGCCAAACTTAGTGGCAGTGGGCAGGGCACATTGATCGCAGGACAGATGGCCGATGAGGTCGAAAGGTTTCTGAGTGGCGACCGCGTACCGGAAGACGTAGCATTGGGAGGCCCCCCACAAGGTGGACCGATGACCTGGTGAAGGCCGCAGGAAACCGCTGGATGCGAGAAGAACAGAACCGGTCGAAGTGGCGGTGCTTGGGGGAGGCCTATGTCCAGCAGTGGACGTCTTTCGGCTGAAATGACGATAAATCAATTAAGAAATTGTTAACAGAGATCTCAAAAACCGAAATCTATAAAATCGTAACATGTTTTTTTACCTGAATGGGTAATGGGGCTTATATTCATCCGTGATAATCTTGTATCAATCTGCCTAGCCTTTTCCCAACCATGTTGGGGTCGGCTTCCAGTCTAACCGGATGCAGCAGAATACATGGATCGACTGCCTATCTGACCTCCACAAGCCAGTAACTAGTTAACACGATACCCCTTGGTAAGACTGGTTGTCAGACTTTCGAGCTTCTGACGACCCGTAACGACGGTCAAAGATCCACGAATGACAGCCGGGACCAACAGCTTAACGTGCTTTCTGAAGCACGGAAAAGTCTCGATATGTAGAAATGGTCACCCATCCACGGACCAACCCCGGCAAGCGTAGCTTAACCTGATAGATCGACTCGTGCGGCTGTTAGTACTTAGCCACGAGCTCCTCTTAATGTGATAATCTTGTATGTCAATGGTGCCGATTCCCTTGTTCACAAACTAAACTAAATTTAAGTTCAGTGCATCTTTTTCTTTCTATTTCATTAAGAAAAGGACAGAAGATAAATTTTAGTTTAGTCCTGTCAAATTAATCAGCGCCTGTCACTACTCCATACAAGTTTAGACGTGATTAAAAACTTGCCTACTAAAATTACGTCAATTTACGTCAAGCGCTGATTAATTTGACAGGACTAAACTAAAATTTATCTTCTATCCTTTTCTTGATGAAATAGAAAGAAAAAGATGCACTGAACTTAAATTTAGTTTAGTTTGTGAACAAGGGAATCGGCACCATTGTTTAATTAATCCCATGTGATCACCTCATATTGGTTCACCAGCAATTTTAAACTGCATTTTTTGTATCGTTAGGTACTGAGAATGTTTGCAATAAAAACATTCGACCTCTTACTGAAGTTCATGACCTCTCGACTAATATGTGTTAAAACTTTAATAGATAGCTCGAATTTAAATAAATTTTTGAGGCACCACAAACAACACGTTTTTACAACAAAAATATATCAGTATTAAAATTTTATAAATTTTGTTTCAGTAAATAAAAGTTTTATCAGAGCTTTTCAGTACAAACAAAGGGAATAATAATTAGATACATGTACATTTTAATAAAATACATTGGAATTTTCACCGAACCACGTGAACTCATTGAATAAAAATAAGATTGAACAGTAGTTACAGAACTTTTAAAAGGCAATATTTAATATTTCAAAAGAAATGAGTCACTGAAACTTTATATTTCAAATGCACAAACTCCTTTTTATCACATCTATTCAAAAAGAGCTAATTCGTTCTTCGTAAACAGGGACTAAAATAGCTTTTTAATCCCTAGGGATTAAAAGTGATTTGAATTTGGAATGTGGATATTGTTAGTAAAAGTTTCAATTACCAAAGAGATCAAACACGAACATTGTATGAACAAGTAACAGGCTGGCAAGAGAGAGAAAGTGTGAATTTGGTCAAAATGAAAATCCAAGATGGCGGCTTAGAAAATTTTCAAATTTTTTGTTTTTGGTTTCGTTTTCATAGTTTTCGAGGGTGCTAAAGCCGATAGTGAGGTCAAAATGTAAATCCAAGATGGCGGTTCTGAAGATTTTCAAATTTATCATCATGGGTATCGTTTTCACGGTTTTTAAGGGTGCTAAAGCCGATGGTGAGGTCAAAATGAAAATCCAAGATGGCGGCGGCAAAAAATTTCAAATTTTTCGTCATGGGTATCGTTTTCATGGTTTTTAAGGGTGCTAAAGCCGATGGTGAGGTCAAAATGAAAAACCAAGATGGCGGCGGCAAAAAAATTCAAATTTTTCGTCATGGGTATCGCTTTCATGGTTTTTAGGGGTGCTAAAGCCGATAGTGAGGTCAAAATAAAAATCCAAGATGGCGGATGCAAAAAATTCAATTTTTTGTCATGGGTATCGTTTTCATGGTTTTTAAGGGTGCTAAAGCCGATGGTGAGGTCAAAATGAAAATCCAAGATGGTGGCGGCGAAAAATTTAAAATTTTTCGTCATGGGTATCGTTTTCATGGTTTTTAAGGGTGCTAAAGCCGATGCTGAGGTCAAAATGAAAATCCAAGATGGCAGCTAAGAAAATGTTCAAGTTTTTCGTCATGGGTGTCGTTTTCATAGTATTCGAGGGTGCTAAAACCGATAATGAGGTCAAAATGTAAATCCAAGATGGCAGCTGCGAATAATTTAAAAATTTTCATCATTGGTATCGTTTTCATAGTTTTCGAAGGTGCTTAAGTCTATAGTGAGGTCACAATGTAAATCCACGATGGTGGCAGTGATTTTTTAAATGTTACTTGCGAAGGAACTTTGTTCCTGACGGGGGTCGGATCATACACGTTTTTTTTTCTCATAGAGGGTGATAAAAAGTAGAGTGTTCACCTCGGGAGCAACACTATTTTAAGCTCGAGTGGCGTACTTTGAATCCCTCGCTGCGCTCAGGATTCTACTTTAGAATCCCTCGCTACGCTCGGGATTCTACTCTAGAATCCTTCGCTCCGCTCTGGATTCAAAGAAACACTCTCGCCTTAAAAATAGTTCTTTGCTCCCTTGGTAAACAATCTACTATTTTATCACATCTATTCAAAAAGAGCTAATTCGTTCTTCGTAAACAGGGACTAAAATAGCTTTTTAATCCCTAGGGATTAAAAGTGATTTGAATTTGGAATGTGGATATTGTTAGTAAAAGTTCCAATTACCAAAGAGATCAAACACGAACATTGTATGAACAAGTAACAGGCTGGCAAGAGAGAGAAAGTGTGAATTTGGTCAAAATGAAAATCCAAGATGGCGGCTTAGAAAACTTTCAAATTTTTTGTCTTTGGTGTCGTTTTCATAGTTTTCGATGGTGCTAAAGCCGATAGTGAGGTCAAAATGTAAATCCAAGATGGCGGCTCTGAAGATTTTCAAATTTATCATCATGGGTATCGTTTTCACGGTTTTTAAGGGTGCTAAAGCCGATGGTGAGGTCAAAATGAAAATCCAAGATGGCGGCGGCAAAAAATTTCAAATTTTTCGTCATGGGTATCGCTTTCATGGTTTTTAGGGGTGCTAAAGCCGATGGTGAGGTCAAAATAAAAATCCAAGATGGTGGATGCAAAAAAATAAAATTTTTTCGTCATGGGTATCGTTTTCATGGTTTTTAAGGGTGCTAAAGCCGATAGTGAGGTCAAAATGAAAATCCAAGATGGCAGCTAAGAAAATTTTCAAGTTTTTCGTCATGGGTATCGCTTTCATGGTTTTTAGGGGTGCTAAAGCCGATGGTGAGGTCAAAATAAAAATCCAAGATGGCGGATGCAAAAAAATAAAAATTTTTCGTCATGGGTATCGTTTTCATGGTTTTTAAGGGTGCTAAAGCCGATACTGAGGTCAAAATGAAAATCCAAGATGGCAGCTAAGAAAATTTTCAAGTTTTTCGTCATGGGTGTCGTTTTCATAGTTTTCGAGGGTGCTAAAACCGATAGTGAGGTCAAAATGTAAATCCAAGATGGCAGCTGCGAATAATTTAAAAAATTTCATCATGGGTATCGTTTTCATAGTTTTCGAAGGTGCTTAAGTCTATAGTGAGGTCACAATGTAAATCCACGATGGTGGCAGTGATTTTTTTTAAATTTTACTTGCGAAGGAACTTTGTTCCTGACGGGGGTCGGATCATACACGTTTTTTTTTCTCATAGAGGGTGATAAAAAGTAGAGTGTTGACCTCGGGAGCAACACTATTTTAAGCTCGAGTGGCGTACTTTGAATCCCTCGCTGCGCTCAGGATTCTACTTTAGAATCCCTCGCTACGCTCGGGATTCTACTCTAGAATCCTTCGCTCCGCTCTGGATTCAAAGAAACACTCTCGCCTTAAAAACAGTTCTTTGCTCCCTTGGTAAACAATCTACTATTGTAGCATACTATGTAAAGTAACTCTGACCACATATACATACTGAAATTCAAGTAATGCTTGGCAAAGTATAACGTTATGGTACAAGACAATCCCTTTCACAAAGAACTATGAGCATATAGATTCTATCTGTCTAGCCTTTTCTCAATTATTTTGGGGTCGGCTTCCAGTCTAACCGGATGCAGCTGAATACCAGTATTTTACATGGAGCGACTGCCTATCTGACCTCCACATCCAAGTAACTGGGTAATACGATACCCCTTGGAAGACTGGTTGTCAGACTTTCGGGCTTCTGACGACCCGTAACGACTGTCAAAGATCCACGAATGACAGCCGGGACCAACGGCTTAACGTGCTTTCCGAGGCACGGAGGAGTCTCGGTATGGAAAGATGGTCACCCATCCACGAACCAACCCCGGCAAGCGTAGCTTAACCTGTCCGATCGACCCGTGCGGCTGTCATTATTTAGCCACGAGCAAGAACTATAAGCATAATTACCCTATAATGTTCCCACTCCTGGGACACAGGCCTCCTCTCTTCGAAAGGGAGTGGGATGTAATCTACCGCGCAGGCCCAGGGCGGGTTGGTAGATGTCACATGTCTTCGAATTTTTGGTTCTTTAGACATCTCGATTTCTTTCACCGTTTTGAGAGCAGTGGTGATAAAATGATTTACACAAAGTACAGCACGGTAAAGTTAAGTTTCGAAGTTTCGGACCCACGACCTACAACTCGTAAGTTGGGGCCATTACCACTAGGCTACTACTACTCTTTAAGAACTATTTTTAGGTTCTAAATGACTCAGATAAACAATGTGTGGCGGCATCCACATCGCCACATGCGAAATACGCATCCAAATCCTGACGTCACACATAATTCTGAAGTCACACAAATCCTGCATTACGCAATTAGAGTTTAACGCGCGAACACCATTTATATAAGTTCCCCGGCATCAATCGTGGGCAGTTGCCCGCCAGACACGACACCTGTCTGGTTGGAGGATCCTCCCTTTTCTATAGAGGCGCTGCCGGCTGTCGCTTGTTCGATGGTCGGGAGCGCCGAGTCGTGGGATGCGGTGATCTCCTTCTGTGAAACCGTGGTTTCGCAGAAGGAGGCTGCGGAAAGGGAGAGGGAGATTGAGACCACTCTCCTGATCCGTAGCAGGCGGACTGGGCGTCGGCGGAGGGCGGACAACGCCCTCTTCCAGCCCCCGTAAACAGATCCGGAGGGACGGCGGACTCGGGTACGTCCGCCGCCCCCCATCCAGCAGGACCCGAGGTGGCGGTGCGTAGTGTTCCACGCGCGCCACTATTTGACGTCGCGGGGGGAGTCTCACCTCACTCCCCCCGCAGGCATGAAGTGGCCCGCAAATGCGGGCGGGCACCAGTCGGGGATCATGGAAGGCGCACTAGCTCTCATGATCCCCGGTCCAAGTGTGGGAAGGGAACACCGGGGTGGTTTTTAGTCAGTAGGAGTCTGACAGACCCCTTCGCCTGCCCCAGGGCGGAGGACATCCATGAGGATTTTCCACCCCGGAACAAAAAAAAAAATGGTACCATCTGACTGCCAACTCTAGAACCGCACGCGCTCATTAGTCAAATCAAATAGCGCGCGCTTCCCCCGGCTTCTTGTTACACACTTCCGTCTCTTTTCACGAAATCACTCCCACAGATAGCAGGAAAGCGCGAGGAAAGACGATACACATCAATAACAAACGTAATAGTAGTTTATGAAACTGTTGTA
This sequence comes from Agrochola litura, assembly GCA_949152395.1. NCBI lineage: Eukaryota > Metazoa > Arthropoda > Insecta > Lepidoptera > Noctuidae > Agrochola > Agrochola litura. Next base: position 2,174,815 of record OX424512.1, read on the forward strand.
TAATGAGGGGTATTAAAACATGAGTGTGTGTTTAAAAACCGAGCCGTAGGCGAGGTTTTCAATAGTATCACACGAATGTTTTAATACCTAGTTATGTGCAGTTTCATACACTACTTTATCTACTCGCAAACATTGGGATTGAAACAAATACTAAAAAACTTTTTCCAAAAAAAAACAACCGACTTCCAAAACAAAACACTACAAAGTGAAAAATAACTTTAATTTCGGAAGTCGGTGTCTTGGGTTTTGTGTTTTCGTTTTTTGCCACCGACTTCCGAAATTAAAGTTATTTTTCACTTTGTAGTGTTTTTTTTTGGAAGTCGGTTGTTTTTTTTTGTAAAGAGTTTTTATTTTTCACTTTTTAGTTGTGGTACCTACCCCACACACATTCAAATACCACTACCTGCTACCAGTGACAGGAACTTATCATATCATCTACATACTAAGTGGGAAAAAAATACGTATTTTGTAGCTAACTCAAAAACTACCCAAGCAAAGTTAATAAAATTTAAATCGGTGGACATTTAAAAAAAAAAAAAAAACATACGCGTCGAACATATAACCTCCTCCTTTTTGGAAGTCGGTTAATAAAAATCAAAATTAAAGATCAAGAATAAATTTTAAAATCCCACGAAATTCTGTAAGTACTACAAAACAAATGAATGTCGCCTGCACCAGCACATCACCGCACATGCGCTACAGCGGGTGCTGCTGTCCCCCGCCAAAAGTTGATGAAAACTCTTTGGTGATATTAACTTCTTGGATTAGCGCTGTTTCGTAATAGAAAAAAAATTGTTTTATAGTATTATTTTGTTAGAGAAAAAGTGTTATAATATGATTCTATTTTTAAATTTCGGTATTCTGTTTATAAAGTATGTCAATATAAACTCGTTTTGAAGTTCATAATTCGAATATTACGCTATGAGAGTAGATAAAATTTATTATTGAACTAGAATCAGATTTTCAAGAGTTTCCAGTTTCCAGTTAAGTTCATAAAACTGTTAGGCAGCACCCAGTTTGTCCAACCACTGTAAGAAATGATAACGACCAATATGAATACCAAGTTTTCTCCACAAAAGACAAACTTCTTTTAACTAGCTCAAAGTTGCCAGCACTTCTTATCATGAACTTTGACATAACAACCAGTGTTGCCATAATTTGTGTTTTACTCATAACTTGGAAAGTTGTGCTTTTCTTGAGATTTGACACAACGAAGTCTGTTTGAAGTTTGAAAGAGTCTTTTGACAAAACTTGAAGAAAATTATCATTTCTTTGAATTTTAATTACCTACTTATTTAACACTAGTTATTGCCCGCGGCTTCACCCGCATGTTGGTCGCAAATTATCCCACGGGAACATACTACCGGGATAAAAAGAATCCTATGTACTAACCCTGGTCATGGTCTACCCACGTGCCAAATTTTATCTAAATCAGTTCAGCCGTTTTCGAACACGTAACCGCGATAACACATCCATTTATCGCTAGCGTTTTGGTACGCGTGACCGACGGTACACGACCGTTATCGAAGTAAAGACTCACACGACTCTGGTGGAATCATTTGTATGAAAACTTCATGGAAATAGTTCTACTGGATTTGCGTCACGCCGCTCGCTTCGCGCCTGTCCGCGGGAGCCTTATCACTACTATTTCGAATGTGGTCAAACGCCAGCTTATCAATTATTCAAAAAAAGTATCGTGGAGGCTCCTATAACAACATTTTAACTTATTTCTTATTTATTCATAAAGATTTAAAAACAGCTTACAATATATCTTAAGTATAGGTAACAATTAGCCTTGGACTTGCACAGTCGCCAGTTCCAGGTTAAATTTTTAGCATTCTCAAAAATAAGTGATCATCATCTGCCAAGCCTTTTCCCAACTATGTTGGGGTTGGCTTCCAGTCTAACCGGCTGCAGCTGAATACCAGTATTTTACATGGAGCGACTGCCTATCTGACCTCCACAACCTAGTTACTAGGTAACACAATACCCCTTGGTAAGACTGGTTGTCAGACTTTTGGGCTTCTAACTACCCGTAACGACTGTCAAAGATCTACAAATGACAGCCGGGACCAACGGCTTCACGTGCTTTCCGAGGCACGCCGCGGTGGGGTCTTGGTATGTAAAGATGGTCACCCATCCACAGACCAACGTGACAAGCGTAGCTTAACCTGATCAATCGACCCGTGCATCTGTTATTACTTAGCTAAAATAAGAAATAATAAAATAATTTTGTTATCACTCAAAAATAAGTGATAACATGAGAAAAAATAGTAGATTGTTATACGAGGGGCTAAAATAACCCATTGTAACGAGGTAGTTTTACTCCCGAGCTTTAGCGAGGGAGTAAATAGAAACCGAGTTATAATGGGTTTTAGCGCCGTGTGTTACACTCTACTTTTCACTACGATTGCGAGAAAATAAAATAATCCAATACAATATTAATTTACCTTTATAAAATTCAAATCTGTAAATGCGATTATCGCCATTTTGATGACAGTCGAGGTCGAGGCTTAAAACATAAAAATTGGGGATTTCAAACATCCAAACTCCACCACAGGGGCAGTGAATACTACATCATTTAATTATTTGACGAGTTCAACCATTGTTCAAGTTAAATAAGTAGTGGTAATTAAGTTTTTGATATCCAAAGTCGAAGTTTCGCGCCAATCGTGCGAGTTTACATTTTAACTTTTCACAAAATATATCACACATACACATGTAGATACAATTTAAAATGTGACAAATATTATTAAAAATATTATACACAACTAGAAAATGCCCAGATCTTAACGTAATATACGAACACAGGTCCACGCAATATTCATAACCACTACTCAATTTGTGTTAAAAATCACAGATAACTATATTCTAGTCAGAGATTAAAAATTGCCGACCATTTTTTTTTAATTTTAATGATGTGTGCGAAAACGATTATGCCAAACGATTTTTTTTTTTCAATTTTGAGCGACTTGATTAATTAATATGTCGAATGTCAGAAATCGAAGATTTAAATAAAATTGTTATAAGCATTAAATTAGAGAAAAATTCTAAAGATTTCGCGCCAATGCCTTTTTTATTTCTTCTGTAGCCGCAACGCAATGCTCGCATTCTACCATATACCTATATTACTTTCCTCTATGATTCTACCGAAGAGATAGCCAGCCGCATTTAGTTCCATTTTCAAAAATAAAATGTTCTTCTTTTTTTTGTGAACAAGTAATAAGTCGAGTCCATACTCATGATTATTCTACAAAAGAATAAAGACTTTTTAGTTTTTCAAGGCTCGTTGGAAAAGACAAAAATTAAAAAAAAAATACTTTTTCCCCTAGAGCAAGAAATGCAATTTTTTCCCCGCTCTGGTACTCTACAATGACGGCCTTTTTGAGCAAGAGGAGTGAAAACAAAATTACTAACATTATTGCAATTTTTCCTAATTGACTTATGTAAAATATTAACAGACATATAACTCTCAAAAGGCTGATCTACTTAGCTACTTAATACACATACCTTTTATGTGATGAATGACGACAGAACTAAGTGAGCTAAGTGACTACGGAACCCTAATCAGCCTCCTACGAGTCCGTAGAGCGTAAAATTTGATAAATTAGGGTCCAACATGACGTAATCCATTCCCTTTTCGGACCAATTTAGTTGTACACGAGGAATTGAGTTAGTTATGAAGATTTATTAATGTTTTACTAAAGATTTGGAGCATTCCATCAATCTTTTCTTTGGTCGTCCCCTACTCTTATAGTCATCGACATTCATACTCAAAACTTTCCTCACGACATTTTTCTCATTCCTGCGCATCGCAAGCCCATCATGACAAGCGATTTCCGCACAACTTTTCAGTCACCGGTGCCACTTTCAGACTTCCTCTTATGTACTCATTTCTTACGCTATCCACTCGTGGAACACCACACGTCTTCTTAATGCTAATTTCCTTTCAGTTATCCCTTTTGTGCCAATAATATCATGTTGTCACAATGTCAATAATAATAATATCATGTTTAAGTATATTGACCTGGCTCGCGAGGTTGTCGACATGTGGAATGTGGATACAGCAATCATTGTGCCGATAGTCGTGACGGCCAATGGCATAATAGCCAAGAGCCTCGACCAACACCTGAGGAGGCTCTCGTTAGGCAGCTGGATCAGGGGCCTGATCCAGAAAGCAGTACTCCTGGACACGGTGCGTATTGTTAGGAGGTTCCTCTCTCAGGAGCCCTGACCACCGGTGGCTTGGACCCTGCTCCCGACACCGGCGGACCTCTATTTTTATTTTAAGAAATATTTAAAAATGTAATTTAATAAGAACCAAGAAGAATAAAAATAATAATATCATGTTATCATTATGAATACCAACTTGTTATAAGTTTTATTATAAAGTTATAGAACGTTGTGTGTGGATAGAAAAAACTCCTCATTAGAGTTAAATTATTTTTAACCGACTTCCAAAAAGGAGGAGGTTATATGTTCGACGCGTACCTTTTTTTTTTTTTTTTTTTTTTTTTTTTTTTTTTTTTTTTTTTTTTTTTTTTTTATGTATGTCCACCGATTTCTCCGTCATTTGTGGACCGATTTTGAAAATTCTTTTTTTGTTTGAAAGGTTATGCTCCCAAATTGGTCCCATATAAATTTTATTAACTTTGCTTGGGTAGTTTTTGAGTTAGCTACGAAATACGTATTTTTTATGTAGTAGTATTTTTATAATATTTTATAATACGTATTTTTTATTGTTTATGGTAGTAGGTAGTGGTATTCGAATGCGTGTGGGGTAGGTACCACAACTAAAAAGTGAAAAATAAAAACTTTTTACAAAAAAAAAACTACCGACTTCCAAAAAAAACACTACAAAGTGAAAAATAACTTTAATTTCGGAAGTCGGTGGCAAAAAACGAAAACACAAAACCCAAGACACCGACTTCCGAAATTAAAGTTATTTTTCACTTTGTAGTGTTTTTTTTGGAAGTCGGTAGTTTTTTTTTTTAACATTACCATGGCTTAAAAAAGTACCTACATCTTTTTAACCGACTTCGACTATCAGTGGAAAAAAACTTTTTTTTTTCACGGACTTCCTGAATTAAAGTTATTTTTCACATTGTAGCGTTTTTTTTGGAAGTCAATTGTTTTTTTTTTGGAAAAGTTTTTTTTTTCGTATAAAATGTTCGTTTTATAAATATGTGTCATTCGATATTACACTACTATTATAAGTAACTGTTTTACAACATTAACATTGCCAAAGCATTACAATAATGAAATAAACACATAAATATTTACTCAACAAATGTAACGTATTTACTGATTACTGAGCACGTGCAATCAGCAAAATTGTGCCTTTGTTTATTATTCAGATTATGTTTCGAGTTGTGTGGTTACATATGTTTGTTTGTATGAATTTATGTGGCGTCTGCTATTCCATTTCTATGTATACATATAGTTTTTTTTTTTCTCGTGGCTCGTGGTTAAGTAATAACAGCCGCATGGGCCGATCGATCAGGTTAAGCTACGCTTGCTGCGGTCAGTCCGTGGATGGGTGACCATCTTAAAATAATTAAGTTATCTTTAAAATTCTGAAGATTTCATAAAAATACACTTGATAGTTTTTGCGTGATTATCAGTTTTTTATCCGCGTTAGACATAACTTTACAAATTAATTTCACTATGTAATATAAACATAATTTAAAAAAAGCTCTAATTTAACATTTATTGTTTTTCTATATCATTAACTACTCGTTTAGACGTGATCTTCGGTATAAAATCATTAAAAGTCGGTTAGTGCCTTTTAAGTGACGATTGATTTGTACTACATAACTCTCATAACTAAGTACCTACATATTCACAGTTTGACATTTTATATGAATTTTACGGAACCATGAAGGAATTTGTACCTACATAAAAAAATGGAATTCAGTGTACTATAAAGTTGAAAACTGTTTACAAAAACACATCGACACACACTATACAACTTTAATTCGAGTTTCCAAAAATATCCCATTCATATTTTAGTTTCCCATTTCGTCTACATTTATCGTTTTTTTTTTCGCCTATAATGTGTGATTTATCACACATTATAGGCGCGACAAGTCTCATGGACAAGCAGTGTCCACCCATTTGTTTATCTGTACCGGTACATAAATCAAACTCATCGATATTGGAATGGATGACAGCATTGAAATAGAAATTGTCTATGGATGACAGTAATATGTCAGTTTTTGATTGTACGCAGTCAATCAAAAACTGACATATTACGTATTAAGTCTTTACTTACTTAGTAAAGGGTTTACAGTAACCCAAAACTATTTTATTGAAACCAACATCTCTAAGGACTTCCCGAAATACCCTCATATAAGTTCAGCGAATAGGTATTTATAGTTTAAAAAAAAACTTTGCTCAAATCTTAGCTCAACAAACCGAATTTCTTCAAACAAAATGTTTTCCAGTTTTTATTCGAGAAAAATCTGGAACGAATTTGTGTTAAAAAATTTAACACAACCGTCCAAAATGGTGGCTGCGAAAATTTTCAAATTGTTAGTCATGGGTTTCGTTTTCATAGTTTTCGAGGGTGCTATAGCCGATAGCGAGGGCATAGACTTCCCAGTAGTTTTAAAAAACTCTTATGGACCACTGTGAAAGGGCCACACTGTATAAACATACTCCATAACTTCGATATTTGTTCAAAAGCATACATATTTCAGTACACACAAATTCAGACACAACATTGTTCTAAGCTATGATCATATTATTTCAAGTCAGGAACATCGCTGTATATCTACGACATCTTTACCGGCATGAATTTCAAAGAGAAATGTTTATATTCAAGTACAGTCGCGAGCATAATATTATATACCTTTCATTTACGCAAGATTCAAAAGCGATTTACTCCCAAAGTATTGATAGATATTATTTGGTGTTACGAACATAGTGTTATTAAAAACCTACTATTTGGAAAAGGGTATTATCTCAATGTTGCTATTTTTATTTCACGAGAGAAATACTTTTGAACCTTTCTGGGGAGTTTGTTGCGCCATTTCTTCTTCTCAGCTAAAGCACTAGGAAGTGGTGAAGGGTGGGCGTTTTTGGGGACTGTCTTTTGTAATTTTGACGTTCGAAAAGGGCTGATTCTCAGCGTAGTATGAATAAATGACTTTGATTTTAGTGGTATTTATGCGAAACTTAGGTATTTATGATTGCGCGAGGAGGCGAAGCGCCGGGGCTTAACTCCGATGCCGCAAGAAGTCGCGGCACAGCGGACAGAGCTCCGGCGGGATCTCATGGCGGAATGGAGAGTGCGATTGTCGCAACCCAGCGCTGGGCACGCCACAATTGCGGCGATAAGACCCCTCTTTGAGGAGTGGCTAGAGAGGCGCCACGGCGTCCTCACCTTCCGCCTGACGCAGGTACTCACCGGACACGGCTGTTTCGGGAGGTACCTGTTCAGGATAAAGCGGGAGGAAACGCCCGGGTGTCGTCACTGTGTGGATCGCCCGGAGGACACGGTGGAGCATACGGTGGAGGTCTGCCCAGCTTGGGCAGGGCATCGCCGTGTCCTCGTGGATGCGATCGGCGGCGGTGATCTCTCGCGTCCGGCCCTGATTCGGGCCATGCTACGGAGCGAGAGGAAATGGGAGGCCGTCACCTCTTTCTGCGAAGCAGTAATGCTTGCGAAGGAGGAGACGGAGCGCGTGAAGGAGAGGCAAATTTCGCGCCCTCGCGCCCCTAACCGCCGCAGCAGGAGACGCCCCGGGCGTCGGGAATCGCAGGAAGATTTCCGGCCACCGTAGGCGCGGGCTTGCGGACGGTGAGCAATGGGTAGCTCGCCGTCCGATAAGGACCAAGCCCGGGTCGACGGCGCGTTGTGTTCCACGCGCGCCTCAAAGAGATGTCAGCAGAATTGACGGGGTCCGCTAGGGCCAATGCCTGCCGGGGGTTCGAAGAAAACCGATGGGGAAATCGTGGCCCCCGGCAACATGGCATAGGAAGGAACACGGGTGGGTTTTAGTCAGTAAGAGTCTGACACGCCCTCCCGCTCCACCCAGAGCGGGAGAAGTTATTTGATAATTTCCCACCCAAAAAAAAAAAAAAAAAAAAGGTATTTATGATTGTGACTGTACATATCAAGTAGGCATTATCAGACGTGAAATGTCACGTAAACACGTTATAACGTTATTTGCATCTACGTGATACTTCTAGAAACATAGCTTTCTCTCAATTTGGCGTTGGAACTTGTGGGTGAGATTCTCTACACAGGTTACCCAGTAAATACCGATGTTTAATGTACGATCGACAAAACAGATAAGTATGATGTACAGTCGCGGAATGAAAGATTACTTTTGTTCTCAACATTTTTTATATTTTTTTCCTCAAGTGTAGTACATTTTCTGTAAATGGACTGGAATGTCCCATCTCTACCAGGCCTTTTCCCAACTATGTTCAGGTCGGTTTCTAGTCTAACCGAATGCAGCTGAATACCAGTATTTTACATGGAGCGACTGCCTATCTGATCTTCACAACTCAGTTACTGGGTAACACGATGTGGCGATCTTCATCGCCACATGCAAACTACGCATCAAAGACCTGACGTCACACAAAATCCTGCATCGCGCAATCAAAGTTTACCGCGCGATCAACATATACATATAATTATAAGTTCCCGATATCAATCGTCGGACAGTTGCCCGCCAGACACGACCCCCACGACACGACTCGAGTCTATAACGATACCCCTTGGCAAGAGTGGTTGTTAGACTTTCGGGCTTCTGACTACCCGTAATCACATTATGCAACTATCCTATTAGGGTAGTTGCCTAGGTAAAACAAAAGAAATTCTATTTAGTCCGTCTTTCAGATAATAAAAAAATATTAGACACGTATTTCTTACTTTATCATATTAATCAAAAATAACTTAGAAAACACGCAGTATTAAATCTAGCAAGGTGTGACGTCATGCCACATTTTAACACAATGTAAAAAAAAAAAAAAAAAAATTTTTTTATTATTTGAAAGACGGACTAAATAGAATTTCTTTTTTTTTACCCAGGCAACTACCCTAATAGGGTAGTTAAGTGTTCAATATTTTTTAATAATCTAAAAGACGGATAAAATAGACTTCCGAATATTTTTGGAAATACTATCTGTCAAAAATCAAAGACTTCCCAAACATTTTGCAATGAATATGACATGAACAAAACACTAAACAAAAACACGGAAGCATCATTATGACATGAGTAAGTTGGACGTCACGAAATAAATTAGATTATGAACCACTCAATCTAATGGCGGGAACATTTTTCATTAAACGGAGTGTTTCATGGAGTTAGGGATAGGTCCCACTGCGCGCTGAGCGATCAGAGATAAGGCATCGTCACTGAGCCTGTTTCGCTAATTTATTGGCCTCCTTTTTTGACATGTGGGTTTGGCGATGAAAGGTCTATCTTGCCTAGTCATCTATACCAATCCATCTTCTATAAAAATAAAAATAAAATGCTGTTCGTTGGTCAGCGCATAACTTGGGAACGGCTAAACCGATTTGGCTATATTTTGTTTTAAATTTTCAGAATAGTCCGAATTTGTTTTTAGGGAAAGAACAATTGGAAAAGTTGCCCGGAAAATTGGAAAATTCTGGAAAATCGTAACGTCCTTTTTTCTATGAATTATTGAAATTTGAATAGGACGTCGTCTGTCGGGTCGTTTGTATGTAGAGGGTAGCTACTAATCCAATTTCGAAAATTGTATCACTAATTGGAAGCTACATTATTGCCCAGTGACATAGGATATCTCGTATGTTAAAACAAGAAATTTCACGCAGACGAACTCGCGGGCAGAACCTAGCATTTTTATTATTTTGCGATGAAACAGTAAACTTTGTGTTCCGTTCATTGGTCTTCGTAACAGACATTTTCTCTTCTGTAAATAATTACAGGTAACGTGTTTTCTAAAAAAATAACCTAAAACTTACAACTGGAAAATCTCATAGGCAATTATTGTGGCAACCTACTGGGCCAAAAAACATAATTGAATCGTAATGAAGAATGAGGACACACGTCTTATGTAATCGTCTAGAGTCAAAATTGTGTAATCTGATACTATCGGAGAATAACTGCTTAGCAAATCTCAACTGTCATTCTTTATATACATAATCAACCTATTAATGTCCCCACTCTGCTGGGGCACAGGCCTCCTCTCTTCGAGAGGGAGTGGGCTGTAATCTACCACACGGCCGCAGTGCGGGTTGGTAGATGTCACATGTCTTTGAATTTTCGGTTCTAGGACGTGCCGGTTTCTTCACGATATTTTGAAAGAAAGAAAGAAAGAAAGAAAGAAAAATATTTTATTTGGGACACGCACAGGAAATACAAAACAGTAATAAAAGATAAAAAAATAATTAACAAAAATAAAAAGGACCGATTTGAAAACAGTGGCGATGAAATAATTTACACAAAGTAAAGCGCCTGTCTGTAGGACCTACAACTTCTAAGTCACGGCCGTCAGCACTGGGCCACCACTGTTATCATTCTTTATATGCCAAAGAATCAATTTCCCTGACTGTACATTGCTTTATTATGACCACCATCAGTACTCATCATCATCATCATTTCAGCCGAAAGACGTCCACTGCTGAACATAGGCCTCCCCCAAGCACCGCCACTTCGACCGATTTTGTGCTTTCCGCATCCAGCGGATTCCTGCGGCCTTCACAAGGTGATCGGTCCATCTTGTGGGAGACCTTCCAACGCTATGTCTTCCATCAGTACTCATGCCTTTCAAATTGAAACGCAGAAATTCTGTTTGCTGTTTGGCTAACGCAAAATTCTAGATTACATAGCGTACCTACCCTCAAAACATCCATTATTACAGCATCATAAACAAGTGTATAAAAACCAAAAACGTTATTACGGAGGTTGTTACGAACCTCCTGACATTTCAATTATAACCACATACACGCAAAAAAAATTGTTTTTCCCTTATTTCTGCCAATTAGGTCGGATTCCCGCTGACAATTTGACCGTGTATGTTGCCAGGTTTTAACTATTTTTCCTTCAAATTTCAATGCCAACAGCTTGTCATCGCCATACCAAAAACTTTTACAATTTTATTTGTAGGTGATGCCGGAAAATTGGCATTTTTCGACAAAACGTAGGTAGAACAGTTTTTAATAAATAACAGCCGGATTTCTCTTGGGATTTTCTACTTGTTGTTTACAGGCGGCGACGGAAATATAAGTCTGTTTTTATTTCCTTTGGCTTGTAAAGTTTCTACGTTTGTCTTAAAAGATTATATTGTAATTTTTATTAATTAATTAGGAATAAGTTGTTTTTCATGTACATATTGTAATGAATACTTCACACCTTTGATTTTTCCTCTAAAATATTATGAACTTATTCAAATACGTCTAACTTTATAAAAAAAAGTTAAGGATTTTCTTCAAGTAGGTATCCTAATTATTTACTAATTAATAAATGACATAACATTAGTATCTTTTTGATGAGATTCGGTAGTCCGGTCGGCAGAAAGTATGCTGAACTGAAAAGCATACCTATCTAAAGGTGGCCATTTACGGGCATTAAACTCCATAACATTCTACGACAACACTCCAAAAACCTTCCGAAATCTCACGTGGATTGGGTGGAGTGGTAAAAAATATTGAATGAAACGCACGGAGTGATGGAAATGGAGTACCCGGGAATGGCCACCTTTAGGTATACTTTCTAATCAAAGAATGCAAATAACGTTTTATGCGTACAGTTCTTTATGGTTGAATATGATTGGTAGATAAATTAACGTATAATAAGTACCTACTTTATTATACACGGAGAGTAACTGGTAAAGAAAGTTTGGAAAGAAAAGTTTGACTGCCTCGTTGGTCTAGTGGTAGTGGTCAGAAGCGCTCGTGTTGAGTATGGGGTCCGAGGTTCAATTCCCAGGTTCAATTAATTACTTACTTACTTACTTACTTACTTACAGTTCGGGAAAAGTTGGGCACGCCACAACTGCGGCGATAAGACCCCTCTTTGAGGAGTGGCTTGAGAGGCGCCACGGCGTCCTCACCTTCCGGCTGACGCAGGTTCTCACCGGACACGGCTGCTTCGGGAGATTTCTGTTCGGGATAAGGCGGGAGGAAACGCCCGGGTGTCACCATTGTGTGGATTGCCCGGAGGACACGGTGGAGCATACGGTGGAGGTCTACCCGGCTTGGGCGGAGCATCGCCGTGTTCTCGTGGAGGCGATCGGCGGCGGTGATCTCTCGCGTTCGGGCTTGGTTCAGGCCATGGTACAGAGCGAGAGGAAATGGCAGGCCGTCACCTCCTTCTAAGAAGCGGTAATGCTCGCGAAGGAGGAGGCGGAACGCGTGGGGGAGAGGCAAATTTCGCGCCCTCACGCCCCTAACCGTCGCAGGAGGAGATGCCCTGGGCGGGAATCGCGAGCCGATTTCCGACCACCGTAGGCGCGGGCTTGCGGACGGTGAGCAATGGGTAGCTTGCCGTCCGATATGGACCAAGCCCGGGTCGACGGCGCGTTGTGTTCCACGCGCATCTCAAAGAGATGCCTGCCGGGGCTGGGAACATGGGCCGAAAGGGAAATCGTGGCCCCCGGCAACAGGGCAACCGAAGGAACACGGGTGGGTTTTAGTCAGTGAGAGTCTGACACGCCCCCCCGCTCCACCCAGAGCGGGAGAAGTTATTTGATAATTTCCCACCCAAAAAAAAAAAAAGTGTTATTGGGTTTTTCCATCAGGAATTTTTCAGTAGCAGCCCGGAGTCTGGATTTGTGCCAGATTGATAGCAATAGACTCGCCCACTCTTACATGCGACCTAAACATAACTGGCCATATTATATGTATGTTACTATAGGTACACCTCTGTTTAACACTTCGAGGATTATAGGCGTAATGTTATGTTTAAGCCGCGTTTCCACTAGGCAACAATTGACGCGCAACATGTTGCACAACAAGTTGCCCAACATGTTGAAAGTCAGCGCGGAACTTTTGTTGAACAACGTTGTCTGTCTACGCATCTCGCAGTCGTCGCCAACATGTCGCCAGAGGAACTTGTGTTGATTTCAGCGGCAGTGGTTAATTTTATAGAAAACCGCATCAAAAAGTAAATAGTCTCTGTGAGCAGTATCCCATAAACATTCATAGTTTTGGTACAGTTCGATTAATTTGAGCCCTCGTTCGTTACACCAGACTACGGACATTGTTGCGCGTCACGTCTCCACTCGACAACAATTGATGCTCAACTTACGATGCTCTTTAAACAAACAACAAGCCACACGTCATGTTGCGCGCCAGCTGGCAACGTCACGCGCTGTTGTGCAGCGTTGCCGTACATGTTAAGCGTCACGTGTCACGCGCCAAATGTTGCCTAGTGGAAACGCGGCTTTAAATAACAGTTTCTTGTAAACCTATACATAGCCTATAACATAGCCTAGTGGTATGACCGTCGGACTGCCAAGAGTTCGAACCCAAGGCACGCACCTTTGACTTTTCGGATCCATGTGCGTATTGTATAATTATCACTTGCTTCAAAAACGGTGAAGGAAAACATCGTGAGGAAACCGCCTGAGAGATATTTCTCGCCGACATGTGAAGCCAAGTCGGAGACCCATGGGTGGCTTTAAAACTCTGACACCAGGTTAGTCACTAACCACACGAATGAAGACAGAGTACTATTTTATTACTAAAGTTTGCTGTTGAAATTCCCTTGGCTACAGTATATTACAGGGCAAGTATCATGAAATACATAATTCCTAGACCTATTTATTATTGACCGATACCTCGAACTAGCATGTATCATGACTATACCAGCCTTGACCTAAACGAGCATACGTGAAATAATTGATATCCACCTAAATTGTAAAGGTTAAAGCTATTATCTATATTGTTCTGATAGTCATGTTTTACTGTGTCAATTTTGTAATGATAGTTATGATAGGGTCTTGGCGTTGAAACTGATACCTTTTTAATGTATATTTAATTATAAATTATTGTTTTATTTCTTTACTAGCTGCGCCCCGCGGTTTCACCCGCAAAAGTCTCGATCCCGTGGGAATATCGAGATAAAAAATCCTATGTATTAATCCAGGTTATAAACTATCTGTGTACCAAATTTCATCCAAATCCGTTCAGCCGTTTGAGCGTGAAGAAGAGACAAACATACACACACACTCACAAAGTTTCCCCTTTATAAAATTAGTGTGATAATGTTATTTGGTAACAAAAAAAACAGACCAAGTGCGTGTCGGACCACGCACTATGTATAAACTGTTCCATAGCTGGGATGAATTAATCCCAAACACATTTAAGTTAACCAAAGAAGACTTATACTGACCTTATTGGTGATGTTCTTCAGAAAGGCCAGGTGCGTAGTACTCGCAACCGGCGTACGTGTACGACCAGATGTATGAACGTAGACGAGGCAAAAGGAGTATGTAAGGATCGTAGCAGGTGGCGTTCTGTAGTTTCTGCCTACCCCCATGGGAAGAAGGCGTGAGTTTATGTATGTGTATGTGTACATTTAAGTTTGTAATCGCAAAAAAAAACCACTATCGCTTGGCGGCAGGAATAGATATGAAGGTGGTACTTATCCGGATGAACATCGTCACGAAGCTGCCAAGCAGCGTTGGTTTGAGGGTGCCAGCAATGCATATACTACTATATCCTAATTTTGCGGTTGTAGACGTCTTTTTTCGGCAAATCAAATCATCATCATCATCAGCCTATAATGTTCCCACTGCTGGGACACAGGCCTCCTCTCTGTGAGAGGGAGTAGGCCGTAATCCACCACGCGGGCCCAGTGCGGGTTGGTAGATGTCACATATCTTTGAATACTTTTTTTCGGTTCTAGGACATGCCGGTTTCCTCACGATGTTTTCCTTCACCGTTTTGACAGCAGTGGTGATGAAATAATTTACACAAAGTAAAGCGCCTGCCTGGTTTCGAACCTACGACGTACAACTCGTAAGCAAATACTATTCATCAAATACGCTGTCCTCCTGTTTGAAAACCTATATATCAAACAACAAAAATGATAATTTATGTATTCGTCGTACTTAAACCCACAAAATATTTGAACATAAAAGCGATTTGAATTTCAAATACAAACAGTCGGTGAATATTCCAAGTTAATTGCTTGGTGACAATTTTACGATAACAATCGGAATAAGCGGGATCAGTGTTTGTTTTAAACGTTAAAAATCGAAGCTTTACTGTTTTATTGTTCAAAACATTGATACGGTATTTATTTGGTTGTTATTTTTTACGGTTTTTATTCATGTTCGATATTCAATCAATATGCATAGCCTTTTCCAACCATATTGAGGTCGACTTCCAGCCTAACCGGAGGCAGCTGAATATCAGTTTTCAGCAGTATTCAGTACCAGTGCAGTTCCAGTATTATTTATGTTCCACATAGGTCTTACCAAGGGGTATCGTGTTACCTAGTAACTAGGTTGTGGAGGTCAGATAGGCAGTCCAAGTAAAATACTGGTATTCGGCTGCATGCGGTTAGACTGGAAGCCAACCCGAATATAGTTAGGAAAAAGCTTGTCAGATGATGATGATGATTGTTACAAATAAAAAGGAAATTTCAGATTTTAGGTAAAAAAATATATTTTGAAGAGCCATAAGTGCAATCTCAGTTAATAGGCATGATGCCTAGGTAAAAAAAAGAAATTCTATTTAGTCCGTCAGTCAGATAATAAAAAAATATTAGACACGTATTTTTTGCTTTATCATATTAACAAAAAAATACTTAGATAGAACGCATTAAAGTTGGGGATTGGGGGTCGCCAGGTCACAAGTATAAAATCTACATACTCGTGACGTCATGGCACATTTTAACTCGCCGTAATCTTTTGATAACGTAAAAAAAGAAAAAATACGTGTCCAATATTTTTGAATAAACTACATGTGAGACAATTTTTTTTTTGTCATCATCTCTATTAAAGTTCGAAGCTGCGAATCTGAGGAGCAATTCAATTTTTTTGAACGTTCGCATTATAATCTCAGTTTCAATCTATTCAAAATTCCTGTAGATTCCCAATTTTTTTAGTCGTCGCTAAGATGAGGTTGCGAGTATAACATTTAGAACGTTTTTAATTAAAAGACTGATTGTTATGCTTGGTTAAAACAAACGCTCACTATCCATCAGATTTAAAACATTAAAGCAATAGATAACGAGTCTGTAAATATAGATATTTTTCAGAAAGTAGATAGAAATTCTAAAATATAAAAGATAACCACGAATTTTACATAATTTATCTCTAGTTTCCAGCCATGTAATTCTACAGAATACTTAAACACGGCTTTTGTTCTAGTTTGAAGAAAAAGGTCACGTCGAAACAAAGGGCACAAATGAGACATTTGAATATGAAAGAAGGCAACACATTAGTTTAGGAAATTTTGTACCTACTGTAGGTACTACACTGTATAATCCTATACTATTAAACGAGCAATATTAGTTTGTATATAGATTTCTACTAACGTTCTCGAAATCGGCTCTAACGATTTCGACGAAAGTTGCAATATGAAAAATCGATGTAGCTGAGTCTCATATGTATCTGGGAAAATTTTGTTTTCTCCGTATTTTCACCCGAGCAGAGCTCGGTCGCCCAAAGTTTAAAACAAGATAATGAATAATGACATGACATTATTGACATTAGAATAATGATTATGGCAGCATGGAATTAGTATGCACTTTCCTATACTATTCAATGAGCATTCTCTAGTTTCATCAGAGCAGAGCTCGGTCGCCCAGGTACTACATTATGTAACTTTATACTTAATGGCTAATTAACCCAAAATCATCATCATCTACTTAGCCTTTTTCCAACTTTGTTGGGGTCGGCTTCCAGTCTAACGGGATGCAGCTGATTACCAGTATTTTACATGGAGCGACTGCCTATCTGACCTCCACATCTCAGTTATTGGGAAACGCAATAACCCTCGGCAAGACTGGTTGTCAGAGTTTTGTACTACTGTCAAAGATCTACAAATGACAGCCGGGACAAACGGCTTAGCGTGCTTTCCGAGGCACGGAGGAGTCTCGATATGTAATGGATACTTATCCTTTGATGGACCCGTGGTTGTTATTATTTAGTCACTTTTCTTGACAAATACTGAATGGAATAACTAACTTGAACAGACAGCTGTGCTGCTGGGGAGTTTGTTGCGCCACTTCTTCTTCCCAGCGAAAGGCACTAGGAAGTGGTGAAGGGTGGCAGTTTTGGGGGACTGTCTTATGTAATTTTGACGTTCGAAAAGTGCTGATTCTCAGCCTAATTTGAATAAATGACTTTTGAATTTTGAATTTGAATACATTAATCTATTACTTGAGAAATAGTAAATTACGGTTTTTATTTTATTCTGAATAAAGCACGTAATATAACTTTACAGTTTTTAACACAACTAACTATTGACATTAGGAACAAAATTAAAAGACTAACTAACTATCCGTATAAATAAATACAAAAACAAAAGGACACTTAGGCGTCGAAGTATTCGTCCGTTATTATTCATATTTGTTTTTAAAATTACTTTATTTATTTTGTAATCCCCTTGTGGGATTTATATAATATGTCCGTACGTGTGAATGTGTGCCTTATCAAAATACCAGCGCTGCGGTATTTATTTTTTGAGCATTAGGTATGCTGTGATAGGAGCCATTTTGGCCTCGCACAGGTCGTTATTATTTTGCTAGTTTTAAAATGCTCCTTTTTATTTTTTATTAATTACTGTTTGTATTTCCTGAGCGTGTCCCAAATAAAATATTTTCCTTTCTTTCTAACCTATTTCAAGCAAAACCTAAAAAAAAAATCGGATACCTTTAAAAATGGACTACGCAATTTACTAAGAATTGTGGTTACGAACCATAGTGCTACGAAGTGGCCTACGCGCTACGTTCGTAGCCGTCGTAGCAACTCATTTGTAGTGCTGAAAAACATCAGGAATGAAATAAAATGTGCCCCAATGGACACGTACCGGGCGAAATTCGCGACACGTGTAAGCCCCTTTTCGCATATTCTGGTTGCCGGATAGTGGCGTCAGGAATCCGGTAGTGAATTGTATAAGTAAGTATGAAAGCTTTTACACGTACCGATACAATTCACCCAGCTTAATTATATATTCGCCGACGTACCTACCTGGCACTAAAATGGAATTATTCCTTGTAGATATACACTTTTGAATTTTTTTTACTTCTGTTGCTTATAGATACACTTTCGTTTAGTACAGAAAAAACAGAAAAGAGTTCATGTAAATTTATAATATTTTTATAAATTTGTAATTTATAAGAAGGACTCATCATAAGTAGGTAATTAAATTAAAACCTAAATAAAACTTTATTTCAGACCAAGGTCCATAATTTTGTTAGTAACAATGGTGCTTAAATAAGTAGGTTAGTATTGTTATTTTTTTACAAAATTATTTATTTACGCAGACCTATGATTGTCCCCACCCAGTGTCCCTGAAAGGGACAGTCTGGTCTGGCAGCGATCATTTTTAGAATGCTGTTGGTTGTCACTGCCATGCAGGCGCTGTAGTAAGGAAGCCGCTGTCTTTCACATGATGGCATGGAAACCATCTGTGCAAGCCTTCGCGTACATTCCTGAAGCGCTACAACGCCATGGCAGCCCCAACAGCATCCTAAAAGCATTATTAAATTGAACACGCAGGACGTTGTAGGCTCTGCGCGTGTATAACACCCACAGGCCACTCGTGTAAAAGGATTGACAGAACGCCTTAAAAAGGATTACCATAGACAATAAAGCATTTTTGTTTTTAATTATCGTAAGGCCCGCTTACGCGGTGTAAAAAAGTAAAAAAAAAATGCGGTAAATATGACGTAAAGAAAAAATGCGCGTTCATCATGGGTATCGTTTTCATGGTTTACGAGGGTGCTAAAGCCGATAAGGTCAAAATGTAAATCCAAGAATAAAAGTCGTATCTAAGAAGATTATCTGTTCAGGATTTCAAAAAGAGTATCTATAAAGATCAGATTCAGATTCAGATTCAGATTTATTTTGCCAACAATGTAGGTACAGGTATAAGATGGTACATCACTACGTTTTTCCGCTACATTCTACCTTACGGCATGCAAAGTCGTAAAAACTAAAAAAATACAGTTTTCAAATAAATCATGCAGTCGTAAAAACTAACAATACAATTTTTATCTAAATTAACAATATTAATAATTAAGTCATTCTGATATAATATAAATTCTCGTATGTCATTTATATTTTTATAGTTATATATTTTTATCATTTAAAAAGTCTTTTATACAATAATAGCATTTTTCTAATAATAATGCAGTCAGCTTAGATTTAAATATTCGTATAGGGTGTTCTTTAAAACTGTGCGGAATTTTATTGTAAATTATAGGCCCCATTGCCATAATATTTTTCCTAAGTAGTGCTGTTTTGTAGTTGCCTGTATGTAATAAATTTTTAAATTGTGTTCTAATAGGACCCGAACGTTTCCTAATATCGGCTAGTGACGGAAATAAATTTAAATTCATTTTAACAAAAATTGCTACTTCTAAAATATACAACGACGGGAAGGTCAGTATTTTTAGTGACTTAAACATAGGCTCACAGGTGTCTGTAGTTTTCAGATTCGACATAGATCTTATGCAACGTTTTTGGGCCTTAAAAATCTGTTCCCTGTCACTACAATTACCCCAAAATATTACTCCGAACCTTAATATTGGCGCAACAAGACCATGGTAAGCAGTCAGGAGTACATCATTGCTTACTTTATGCGATAGGTTATACAGCACATACGCTGACTAAGATCTTCCACATTGTTCTCACATGTACTCGTATAATTTCAACACGAATGATGTAACCATATTTTGATTTAAAAGAGTATCCGTGGAGTTTCTTGCCCGTTCTTCTCCATAGGTACCTACTACGCTTTGGAATGGGCAACTAGCTTCATTTTCCTGACTGACCGACCCCTTGACAATTCAAAAGTACCTGTAATTGGTTTATTTGAAATAAATGCTTTGAGTTTGAGTTTGAACAGAAGCGAGAATTTTTCAAAAGTGTATCTACGAGGAATGATTCCCAAACTGAACGTATAGAGGGTTTCTTGCCTGTTCTTTTACCCTTATAGCATTATACATGAAACTTCTAACACCACCCGATTTACAATTACAACACAGCAGACATCGTCGAAGAATCGATAATTATTACATCCATATTAATGAGCCCATGTGTTTAGTTCGTTCGCGAGGGAAACACGCTTCACTTTGATGAATTATTAATTATAACCGTTCGATAATTACTATGTTTTATACCGTAGGTGTACACTTGGCATTAATCCTTGTAGTGTTTTCAATGCCATTATTGTATTATTATGAACTAGCATTTGCCCGCGGCTTCGAGTTTGGGAAAATCCCACGGGGTCCTAGTATTGGGATTTAAATAAATAAAGTGTTATATGTCTTAATCCAAGTTATAAACCATCTGTCTCCTAAATTTCATCTAAATCGGTTCGGCCGTTTTTGCGTAATCGAGTAACAAACATCCAAACTTTCACATTTATAATTTTAAGTAGGATATTCTATTTTTAGTTCAGTCACTCGTAGTTAAGTACTGCCAGCCGCACGGGTCGATTCATCAGGTTAAACTACGCTTGCCGGAGTTGGTTCGTGAATGGGTGACCATCTTTACATACCGAGACTCCTCCGTGCCTGGGAAAGCACGTTAAGTCGTTGGTCCCGGCTGTCATTGGGTTTTGATCGTCAAAAGCCTGAAAGTCTGACAACCAGTCTTACCAAGGGGTATCGTATTACTGGCTTGTGGAGGTCAGATAGGCAGTCGCTCCATGTAAAATATTATATTCAGCTACATCCGTGTAGACTGGAAGCTGACCATAAAATAGTTGGGAAAAGGAGAGGCAGATTGATTGATTCTTTTAAGTTTTGTCAAGTATCTTTTCAGAAATAAATAAAATAGAACAAGGCTGCATACATATTACATAAACCTACATAAACTCATACATTCGTCCCACTCGGAGGGGTAGAAAACACAGAACACTATGTGCTACAATCCTGACATCCCTTTGACTTCAATCACACATTCCATTCCATGATAGTCATTGAAACTTGGAAATAAAGAAATATCAATTTAGGTAAATATAGATATAGAAATAATCTTAAGAAAGTACTCATTGACATACAAAGGTCAAAAAAATTACAAATAAAAAAATGTTTCATCACAAATCAAAACTTTTGATTACAAGAAACAATAACAAACATACTCAGATTCTTTGGAAACTTGTTTTTGTAACATCAGAAACAAGTGAAAATCAATTTATTCAGCAAATTGTCTTAAATACAATATGGAGACTACAATACAACAATAATAGTCCTCCAGATCGAATTTCGGCCATGGCGACCAATCTCAGCAGAAACCAGCCTTCGGCGAGGGAGATGTTATAGTACACAAGTGTGTACGCAGACACGGGTGCATTCTCTTCCCTCACTCTCATAAGAAATAAAATAAAAACACTGGGTAATACTAATATTTAGAAGTATTTTGAAACTAACCAATAAATTCTAACATCGAAATAAAGATAGTGATTTTTTTCAAACAAGCTAAATAGTAAGTAGTGATGTACTTTGGGTTTTGCCGATATATGATTAGCTATAGTGACTAAACTATTGAATATATTTCACAGTTTTTTTATAAGCATACTGGGAACTTCATTAGATATACTAAATTTAATTTATTGTCGTCTTGACCTTGTATGATTATTGTAGGATGTTGACTTGGATGATTTACTGAAATGTCAAAGTTACAGCCTCAAAACTATGACTCATAAATGAAAAGAAGAAAAAAAAACAGTGGCACTCCGGGAGTGCCGACAGAAGTGAAAACTTGATAAAAAAATCGGCACCACGGTAATCAACGCGTTGATGTCTTTTACTCCACGGTGTCGGTAAATTCCGTCACACTGTCGTGAAATCAATGGTTTAGTCCCAATTTAAAAATGCCCAACGCGCCTAAAGAAGTTATCACTTCAAAAATTGTCTTTTTTAACTAACGTGGCTTACTTGAAATCTGTGATAATATTCCTAACATAACTTTTTGTAACCTTTTAAACCAATATTAAACGTATCGTTTTTGCGCTCACCAGTTGGCGCCACTGACAAATAAAAGTACTGCCTGGAAAGGTTCCTGGCAGTACTTTTATTTGATATGTTTTGGATATGTTTAAGTACCCATTACTTTGCATAATGTTTGTTTAATTACATTTTACAATGTAAATATTCATTTGATATAAATGCCATTATGCACTAGTTAACCATATTTATTATTTCCATAAAGTAATATTGCCAATTTAATCAAAACAGCGAAATATTTGACGACTATTGGCAACGTTGCCCACTTTTTGTATAAACGCTCTTAAATGTCAAATTCCTATCTGGGATTAAAATACAAACTTTAGACACTGATAAGGGTAGTGTGGTTTAGTGATCGCTTTTAATATTATTGAGTTGGAAAACAGAGAGAATAGGAATAGGAATATTAAAAGAAAGTTGAGTTTTAGGATTTTCGTTTAGTATTTTGCTTTCTTATTTTCCATCGATAAATTAAGAGTTTCGCTACAGATTTTGTTATTTTTTTCGGATTATAATATAATATGGGTAACATATAACACAATATCACGCCTGTATTCCCCGAAGGTTCCAGTTAGAAAAACCCAAACCAACGCAGCCCAATATCGCTAAGTTGCTTCAGAATCTGTAATTGTAACCAGTAATAGTAAACAACAAGGCAAGGCCCTACAAAAAGTACAAGTACTGATTATACAACCACAAAATTACTTAGTAAAGTGTGTGATTTTACACCAACTCCTTTCCAATTAAAACAGATTATTTAAATAAACCCCAATTCTAAACCCAATATCACAACATAGTCTAAAACAATAAACGTTAAAATGAAGCTCTAAACCGCTGTAAACCGAATATTAAAACTTTAGAACCAAGTGATAAAGTTTATAGCAGCCATTACAAATTGTTGGCACTTGTAGACCTGTACCCTAATTGCGTAATACAACACAATCACAATCCGTTTCGATTTGAAACAGATTGCTAATCCATTGCTTCATAAGTTGAAAATAAAATCTGCTCAACAACGTAAATAACGCAATGAATGTTGTTGAACTGTCAAAATTAAACAAATTAGGCATAATTACGAAAATTTGTTATGCAATTTGGGTACAGGCTTTATTGAGTATTAAGTAACTATGCTTGGTCCCTATGTGATCAAATTGAAGAGATCCGCAGGAGAACCAAGGTAACCGACATAGCCTGAAGAATTGTCAAACATAAGTGGCTATTGGGTACATTGCTCACAGAACAGATGGCCGATGGGGCCGAAAGGTTCTGGAGTGGCGACCACGTACCGGAAGACGAAACGTTGGAAGGCCTCCCACAATATGACCTTGTGAAAGCCGCAGGAATCCACTGGATGCGGGAAGCATAAAATCGGTCGAAGTGACGGTGTTTGGGGGAGGCTTATGTCCAGCAGTAGACGTCTTTCGGCTGAAATGATGATGAGGTAACCAGGACTTATACATACACAAACTCACGCCTTCTTCCCATGGGGGTAGGCAGAAACTACAGAACGCCACCTGCTACGATCCTTACATATTCCTTTTGCTTCGTTTACGTTCATACATCTGGTCACACACGCACGCCGGTTGCGAGCACTACGCACCTGACCTTTCTGAAAAACATCACCAATAAGGATCTATAATTCCAAGCATATAACTAGTTACAGTCAATTAATTAATTGATTCAGGCGTGACCTTGCGGAAATCCATTATAAAATACAATAGACGTGGATATATTTAGTAACTTGTTCCGCTTAGCTATTTCTAAAGAGCCATAAAAAACTCCTGAAAGAAATCGACACGTGTTTCACCTCTCAACGAGGCATCCTCAGGATGACGATGGACTTGTTGCGAACTCGAACACGGCGTGTTGCCACACCAAGCGCTGAGTGCAGCACTCAGTGCTCAGGAGTTTTTTAAGGCACTTTAGAAATAGCTAAGCGGAACAAGTTACTAAATATATCCACGTCTATTGTATTTTAGTTACAGTCATATAAACTTTTGACTGCTTAAGCATCCATATTTGAAGATCCAATATCGAAGTTCTAAAGGATTCTGAGAACTTTGTTTAAGGCTCTATTTACACCTAAATACTAAGAAAACGATCAGGTATAATATTATGTAAGTAGCTGAAATATAATATGTTCCATTCCTGATACTTGTGAAAATCTAATTTTGCAGCTTGTGACTTAGTGCTTGAAGGCTTTATGGTGTTATAACGGTGCTAGCGAACTAGTATCTCATCACGTGATCAAAGGGCTGAACTATTTTTGGGCCAAAGAATCAGCACTGCATTGTAACGTGGCAATGCTGCCAGCCTTTGGGACATTTTTCGCATAGAAAACGATGCGGACAATTTTTTTGATGCCCAATGTGCTCTTCTCCTTTTTAGGGTTCCGTACCTCAAAAGGAAAACGGAACCCTTAAGAATCACTCGTGTGTCTTTCTGTCTATCTGTCCGTCTGTCACAGTCAATTTACTCCGAATCTAATGGATCGATTAAGTTGAAATTTTATACACATATTAATTTATGTGACCAAAACAAGGACGTGTAACGAATATAAAATTTATTTGGAATATGGGGATAATTTTTCGGGGGCAAAAAAAAAAATTGTAAAGAAAAGTTTTGTTTACTGTACTGTGTGACATATCAAATGTAAGGGCTTGTTGTGAGGATCTCGATTTTTTTTATCGTTTTAAAATTAATACTTTCAAACATATTTAAGAAAATAGATGAAAATTTACCATCCCCGTAACTTCGAAACTACAGAGCCAAAAATGTTGAAAAAAATACATAAATAAAATAGTTCTATACTCAGGAAACCTATAAAAAGTCTATGGTCTTAAAATTACATGGGTTAATCTCCCAAAATTGTGCGTACAAACTTACATTTGCATTTGGACTGTACGGGAGAACATGTTTTTCAACTACAATGTTACGTTTTTCCTTGGGATAAATACATCCCAACTACGGAACCCTTCATTGTGCGTGGTCCAACACGCTCTTGTTTATATACTTGTAAATATCATATATATATATTTTAGTGTTAGATTATTTAATTGAAAAGCATTAAACATCAAAAAGCCCCAGAGGCGGTCCTAGGGGAACCGTAAAACCAAAATTAGAAAGAAAGAAAGAAAGAAAAAGTATTTATTGAGACTCGCACAAGGAACAAAAAATTAAACTAAACACCTTCACCTTAAAACATTAATAAAAAAATAAAAGAAAAAATAAAAAACAAGGTAAAAAACCAAAAACAGAAAGTCCTGTACGAGGCCAAAAGGCTCCTATCTCAGCATATGCTGCGACATTTAAAAAATAAATGTCTCAGCGCTGGTATTCTGATAGGGCCCACAGTGATGTCACGGATAGATAGATACAGAAATAAACATAATTAAATGTTTACAGGTTAATTGACAATACCCGCCGACAAAGTCAATGACCTATTCCCCGGGAAAATGGGGCAATATTGCCCATAAAACCCGTCAACATCAATTACATACTTACACCGTAGCAAAGAGCAAGAAACCAATAAAAAAAACAAGTCTTTAGTCCTTTTTACATCCATTTTGTCGCAAGGGATAAAATCAAATAGTAAAGCATAATTTTATGTACCTATATCATACATTTTTACGGTCTTCAGGAACGTTCGCACATGTGTAGGTACTTACCCGAGAAACGTGTCAATATTAGATTTTTTTTCTGTTGTTTTTACAACTTAATAGCTAAAAGGGTGTAAACTTTTATGATGTTTGAAATTGACGTTATTGTATACGTTGTATAAACACCTAATCTTTTGCCTGATACTCCTGATAGAGAGACCTGTCCTACCGCCGACATGGAAGCGACTAGCTATAAATTTTCTTCGATTTTCTTGCTCAAGAAACGTAAAAAAGATTGTAGGTCCCTTGTGTAATGATCTAATGATACACCATTTCAGTACTAATATTTCTGTATTTATATTCTTGCACACATACAAACTTGGTAGGTATACTTTAAGCAATATTTAACAAACTATTAAATTAGGTTGTCAATAAAATAACGTTAGTTAGACTACTTGAAGACATCCTTTAGGTTTCGAGGCTCAAACCGAACTGACAGAAGCTAAGCGACGCTCCAAATATCATGTTTCCAATTCTGTTCCGTTAAAAAAACAGTACTTTTACGGTAACTTTCAAATGAGATACTTTTAAACTTCATGATTACACTGATACAAAAATCATTTGAGGCAAATCACATTCTTTGAATTTTATATTTAGAATTTAAAATCACTATAAATCTTATTAATATATGAAAATCATGATACTTGTAAGTAAAAGAGACACATTTATTCATAGTTGATCGTTGAATATTCACGGCGGTGTAAACAGTGGCGAGTACTCGTTTGTTGCAGCGACAAGAGCTATCAAAGAGTGTACTCGCTCAGCGACACTCGCTTGGCGGGCATAACACTCGCTGAGGCAATTGTCCCACCACCGGCGAGGAAGCGACTAACTATCGGCTATTTTCTCGCTTCAGAAACGTATAATAGATATACATTCCGTGTAAACGAAAGAGATGCATATATTAATAGTTGATCGCTGACTGTTCACACCGCCGGCGAGGACTCGCTCCACTAGTTTGTCGCTGATCGACAAGAGCTATCAAAGATAATACTTGCTCAGCGATGCTCGCTTGGCGGTCAGAACTCACGCCGATAGACCAAAAAGCAGTAATTTCGCCCCTAGCGAGTGGTGCGAGTAATCGCCCGTCGCACTCGGACACTCGCTGATAGCCCTGCGACAAAACTATCGGAACTACACACTCGCTACTCGCTGCTCGCCAACTCGTTTCCAGTTGCTAGCTCTACTGGCTACTTGTAAATCGCCGGCCGGTGGGACAACTGTCAGAAACTGTTCTAAAAGAACACACGGCCAAATTGTTTTAGATATTCTTCACCATAAACAAATATTTAAAAACAGTCGACAGAAAATGTTTTGAGACGGTTTGAGCTGCCAAACTTCGTGTTTAATTTGACAGCTAGAACTGTCAAAACTTCAACGGTTTTAGGCAATTTTTTTCAAGTGCCATTTAAACTTTGTCTTAAAGTTTTACATAGATATAATTTCATAACGTAGGTAACCAAAGATATTTTTATACTTTTTGTTATATTTACGCTTATTTAGGTTTAGTTTAAGCGAGGTAGGTTGATAATAACTTGACTGTCCCTTTTATTTATTTATTTAATACTTTATTATATAAGGGCCGAAAGGGAAATCGTGGCCCCCCGGCAACATGGCAACTGAAGGAACACGGGTGGGTTTTAGTCAGTAAGTCAGACTGACACGCCCTCCCGCTCCACCCAGAGCGGGAGAAGTTATTTGATAATTTCCAACCCAAAAAAAAAAGGGTGGACATAATGCCTTTTCAATGCATAATGCATCTTCTACCTTTGGGTGATGCAGAGACAACCAGTAGTAGGTGCAGTTACGAAAAATCGGTTATTTTTTCAAATGTTTTTGTATGTACAGACGCCAGCATATCATGCTACCCGAACCTGTCAAATTTTCCCAGTCAACTTTGAATCTTAAGCTTCATCAATAAAGTTGAAAATCTATTAAATAAATTTGACAGATTGTAGTAGCCTGATGTGCTGGCGTCTGTACCATACGTATAACAATTGTGCGCTAATCTTTCAATGGTGTAATGAGGCGGCCATATTGTGTTTCTTCTGTAATTAATGTAACGTAAAAATATGAGATTAATCACAATAATAAAATAAAATGTTTATTTGTGTTAATAACGTTGGAATTGGTTAAGGTCACTTCTTTTAAAAATCAAATAAGTTAGTACACTGAAAAAATTTTTTTAATTTAGTTTTAAATGAAAAGTCTATAAAATAGTAAAATAGCCTACGGCCTACAAAAAAGTAGGACCCGAAAAAATACCCGGGCGTGAATTTCTCTTCAAACTTTTTTAGCTGAAAAAAGGTTTCTTTAAACATTCAAAATTGATCAAGGCTCCTCGATTACGATCCGTCGATACAACATAAGTACCCCCTTAGGTCTTCAAAAGAACTAAGAATGATGTACAATTTAAATATTCAATTTGTTTTTTAATCTAGCAACTTTAGCTAACCGACCGTGCTGTATCGCTAGGGACAGTTTTGTTATGCTAGAAATACTCTACGATAGTATTTTAGGCCTACCTTTGTTTAATTTAAGTACTTTTAATCAAACTATTTTTGAAGTGAAAACTTCTTTAGGCGCGTTGGGCATTTTTGAGATGGATGAACCATTGATTTCGTGACACTGTAACGACACCTAATTTTTGTAAACACGATTGTGCTCTTTATTTATATTATGTTACGGATCAATGTTCTATGCAAGTATTTTTACTTTAAAGGTTTTGTAAACGCGATTGTGCTCTTTATTTATGTTACGTTACGGATCAATGTTATATGCAAGTATTTACCTTAAAGGTTTTGTAAACGCGATTGTGCTCTTTATTTAGATAAGGTTACGGACCAATGTTCTATTCAAGTATTTTTCTTCCACCAAGGCGATCTTGTTCAAGATTTCACTTCTGTCGGCACTCCCGGAGTGCCTTTTTTTTTCCCCTTTCTTTTTGCTAGAATAAAAAGTTTTTACAAAAAATGAATAATTGAGAACCTCCTCCTTTTGGAAGTCGGTTAAAAATAAATAGAAGCCGAGGATAACGAAAACAGTCGAAACTGTGAAAAAATATCGGTCAAGAAAAGTAGAACTAAATTATTTAGCATACCATAGGACTAGTCTGGCGTCAATTAGACTGCTTAAACATTTTCCAACAAAAACTGTTACAAATTCACCATCAAAAAACAAAACAAGGTAAGTTCTAAACATCTCAGGCGCAGAACTTTCTATATTTCACCAACCATTCAAAAAATAAAACAAAAAATACCGCCACAAAATTGATTGGCAAAGCAGAAGAATTCGCACCAATTCCCACTTCTCTAGTTATATGGAAATAAATTGACCATAACGGTCGACTGACCCGCGCTAACAAGGTGGCGTTAGGGATAGGGATATCGAATCAAAACTATCGATACCTACTGTTCTCTTTAGTAATATCGAAATAAATTAATAAATTAATGATAAATAATTAAACAATTAAATAATTAATTATCTAGAATTTCTCAGTAGCAGCCCGGAGTCTGGATTTGTGCCCGGTTGATGGCAATAGGCTCGCCCCCATTACATGGGACTTAAACATAACTGGCGAAATGTGGGTGTACCTACTACAGGTACACCTCTGCCCAACCCTTCGGGGAAACAAGGCGTGATATTATGTTATGATAAATAATTTTATTTTTGTAAATATGTTTGTAAAAACACGTTTACACGTCAGTCATATTTATTTAAAAAAACTAAATGAGGTCGGGGTTTCCTATCTGACAATAACTAGGTGAGTAAAATACATTAAGTATACTTTGATATATTTAGTAACCAGTTCCGCTTAACTATTCCTAAAGAGCCATAAAAAATCCTGTAAGAAAACGGTGCGTGTTTCACCTCTCAATGAAGCATCCTCAGGATGACGATTGACTTGTCGCGAACTCGAACACGGCGTTCTGCCACACCGAGCGCTGGACGCAGATGCGTTTCGTCTATTGTATTTTATAATGGATTCCCGCAAGGTCACGTCTGAATCAATTAACTAATAAATTCTAAGTAGCCATAGCAGCCAAGGAGCCATTTTTGTCCGGTTAATGGCAAGAGTGAATTAACCACTAAAACATAGAACTATAATTAATGGCCAAAATTTGACAACAATAATTAACGGACAAATTATCGATACAACTTAGTATCTTTTGATAGCTTGAAGGAGGAGCTTGGGCTTTGGAAGAGCTCGTGGCTATGTAATAACAGCCGCACGGGTCGATCCGTTAGGTTCAGCTACGCCTGCCAGCGTTGGTCTGTGGATGGGTGACCATCTTTACATACAGAGATTCCGCCCCGTGTCTCGGAAAGCACGTTTAGCTGTTGGTCCCGGCTGGCATTCGTGGATCTTTGACAGTCGTTGAGTTGTCAAAAGCCCGAAAGTCTGACAAGTCTTACCAAGGAGTTCAGATAAGCAGTCGCTCCATGTAAAATACTGGTATTTAGCTGCATCCGGTTAGACTGGAAACCGATCCCAATATAGTTGGGAAAACAAAATCAGTCTGCCTAGCTTTTTCCCAACTGACCACCTTCCAGTCTGACCGCATGCAGCTGAATGCAAGTATTTTACATGGAGCCTATCTGACCTAAAAATACTTACCGATACTACTAAAAAACATCAATACTTTTTTTCGACACCCTACTTCAACGGTAATTAAAGTCGCGAGCCACAGACTGAACTTGCCTCGTGTATTGATTTTAGTTAACTGTGTACTGACGTCGTCCGGCCCAACGGCTTTGTTTAGCTATGTCGAATGGGCGTAGAATAATTAATTAGTACATACGTAGTACTTACTGATTAGTTCAAAGTTTATTGGGAGGTTTGTTAGTGTTAGTGCCCTTTAATAGTGATGACAGAGTCACTGTGACGGAGACTAAATAATATATCTATTCGAAGCGGACGGGAAAAATTTAGAAAAACAAAATGAAAAAAAAAACTTTTTTGCAAAAATACAACCGACTTCCAAACCAAAAAGTGAAAATAACTTTCATTTCGGAAGGCGGTGTCTTGGGATCAGTACCTATTTTAGTTTTTTGACACCGACTTTTTTTTTTCACTTTTCAGTGGATTGGTTTGTAATTTATCTAAGTTACAATAAGTTAAGTTAAGTTATGTTTAATGTCAACTGCTCATCAAAAATACCCAAATCGCTATAGGTGTGCCTATAATATTTGAAGAGTTCCCTCGATTTCTCCAAGATCCCATCATCAGATCATGACCAAATGACAATGGGACCAACTTGAAAGTATATATACCCTTTCAAACAAAACAAGATTTTTTCAAATCGGTCCAGCCGTCTTCGAGTAATCGGGGAACATACATAAAAAAAAAACCGACGAACTGAGAACCTCCTCCTTTTTTTGAAGTCGGTTAAAAATATAACTCACACATATTTTCCCCGACGTGTTAG
Source organism: Agrochola litura (assembly GCA_949152395.1). NCBI lineage: Eukaryota > Metazoa > Arthropoda > Insecta > Lepidoptera > Noctuidae > Agrochola > Agrochola litura. The sequence continues at coordinate 2,206,033 of OX424512.1, forward strand.
GCAGAGTGTCAAGAGCAGTGGTGGCCCAGTGGTAACGGCCGCGACTTACGAGTTGTTGGTTCCAAGTTCGATCCCAGACTGGTGACATACTTTGTGTAAATTATTTCATCAGCACTGCTCTCAAAACGGTGAAGGAAAATATCGTGAAGAAACCAGCATGTCCTAGAACCAAAAATTCTAAGACATGTGACATCTACCAACCCACACTGGGCCCGCGTGGTTGATTACGGCCCAATCCCTCTCACCGAGAGGAGGCCTGTGTCCTAGCAGTGGGAACATTATGCTGATTATGTTGTTGTTGGGCAGAGTTTACATATAATACACACACATTTCGCCAGTTATGATTAAAAAAAGATAAAAGTTTTTTTGATAAATTACTTTACTCGGAAAGCACGTTAAGCCGTTGGTCTCGGCTGTCATTCGTGGATCTTTGACAGTCGCTACGGGTCCTCAGAAGCCTGAGATTCTGTCAAACAGTCTTAGGTACTAAGGGGTATCGTATTACCCAGTTACTGGGTTGTGGAGATCATATAGGCAGTCGCTCCATGTAAAATACTGGTATTCAGCTGCATCTAATTACACTGGAAGCCGACCCCAAAATAGTTTAGAAAAGGCTAGGCAGATTCTGTTTCAGTGCAGAATATCACTTGTACTTTCAACACATCAATTTTGAACAAAATAAGATTTAAATTTCATCTAAACATCCAATATAAAGTCTCAAAGTACTTACTTTTAAATTTCCTCTCCACAACGTTACTTTCAAAACTACTCAACAACTTATACTTTTCAACCTCGTCTGTATAACTTTGATCTCAATGTAGAAGTAACGAAATGGAATAAGTTTGTAACCTGGGGCGGCCATTTTAACTAGCCGTTGGACTAACGATGACCCGATTAGATAGTTATGTTAATGCTTTTGTGTTAACTCTGTAAGTATTAGTCTAAAAATGTAGACAAATGGATTTAAAATAAAGATGACGTTTTTCTTAAGATTTATTTTGGCGCTGGTGCGTTCGAAAACACAAATCTCATTATAAACCTATTAAAATGAAAAATTATATTTATTCAATATTTAAAAATAAGTAATTTAATAGTATTAAATTGGTTTAACAAAACACTTTTACACGTCAAAAATTACTTATCCGACTTTCTGAAAAGAAAAACCGAAACAAACTCAAAGGTCACAGTCACTTTTAAAGTCTTAATATTGGTGAGGACCACGCAAATTAGGGTCTAAGATTGTCTTTAGAGGTAAGATCCACGCTTAAATAAGACAAATATTATATTTCTCGCCTCTGGGGACCCATTATGACATGGAAGTCAGTCCCCCATTTTGAAATGTCAGCCGTGCATTAATTGTTCACAGTGAAATCATTCATTCAACCTGAAATGACAATTCATGTTGATTGAGCGATTGTTCTCTGATTGCGATAAACTTTGAATAATCAAGTTGTCACAGCATTTCAAGTAGGTTCAGTCATATTGTCATTTGCAGTGTCGCTATTAGTAATAGTGTTCGGAAACTTAAAATAGCCCACGGATTTATGGAAGTAATTAGGAGAATATTCCCTGGAATAGAGGAATAGGTGAAGAGCTTTATTTTCATGATAGGTTGACGAACAGGCCTCTACGAAGGTAGTCAGCATTTTTCACCCAAAGGTTTAAAATATAAAAATAAAATAAAATCATTTTATTTCAGATAACAAAAAGATCCATAAATTGTTAGTAACATTTATGCACTTAAACCACTATTGTTAGTAACTTTTAACTAAAGACGAATTTGTGAGAAGACCACCCAACATCTAGTGGTAATGGTCTAACTATGGTATGAGTCTTCTCACAAATTGCCTTATTATGGCGGAGGAAGTATCTGCCGCCACAGCCTTCAGGATACTATTGTGGCTGCCTCTTATTCTGCTCAGGAGTGAGGCCGTTTTTTTTTGCGGATGATGGCATGAAACCGCGAACATTTCAGATGCACTCCAAAAACGAGGCAGTCGCAACAGCATCCTAAATACATTGTTGTATTGGACACGTAGAACATCCAGCGACCTTTTCGAGTTTGCTGGTGCTTTTAAGCTATCCGCCAAAGAATCGTGTGAATGTCCATTTTTGTTTCATTCCAAGTTGACGCGATACCGACAAAATATTTTAGAAGTGAACGTTCATCTGCTAATTTCATTTGCTTTTACGATCATTCGGAGCGCGAGTGAAAAATTCCGAAGATGTTGGATTTCAGACTAAATTCATTTTGTAGTTAGATGTTTCACTTCGAGTGAAAGATGCCGAATGAAAGACATAAATTAACAAAAAGTGAAGCGTATGATGTCAGCTTTACCAACATTAGCTAGAAGCATAGTTAAAATGTCTTCTGTGCCTATAATTTCTTTTCAAATCGACTTAGCCACGGCTAAACCGACTTATAACCGACTCTTTACATCATAAGCTACAACATTAAAAGACTTCCATAGCGGGAAATTCAAGACATCTCACAAAAACGACTTCCATTCATATATAAAGCCGTACATATACCTTTCAGTCCATACAAAAGACGATGTATGATATCTTGGTGTAATCCTAGACCTATTGTATGTTGGTCTATTGTGTCATGTACGTAGGTTATAACATTGTAATAGCAAGGGCGCGGGTGAAGGGTTCGGTTAGACGTATTATGTATCTTTTGTGGTGTGAATTTGTAAGGGGTAATTTGCATGTTTTTGATCGATATTGTAAGTTTATTTTGGACATTGCTGACATTGTGGAATGAAAAACATCGCGAGGAAACCTAAACTTGTTAATGATAAAAAATAATCTTTTATTCAGACCTACCTTCAGTGAAAAGTGATATATCTTGACTTATATCAGTTTTAATATTCTTACACTAAGTTTAACAGTAAAAAATGCAATTTTTTTATCTAATCGCTACCCCTCTAAGATTAAAATTGAGCAAGCTTATTTTGGTGTAAAGTGCGCTAACTAAGCATTTTTACATTTATTAATGTGTAAAAAAATATATTTGAAGTAATATCAATGTGAACTGAACAAATATTTCAAGTACCTTAATGTATATTAATACAAATGTATGTGACTCTTATTACGCGATCTATGTGAATTAGTACAAACTGATATATTTCGGTACACATAATCATCCAACACCAACCAATAAATAATGTGTAAAATGGTTCAAATCATTTTAAATTAATTTACACATAAAACGACTTTAATATATGTCGTGTTGGGTGATATGACTGGATTTCTTTTTAAATTATAAAAAACTATACAAATTAATCTGTTTCTTCTAACACTAAATCGTGCTCTAAGATATTGTTTACCAATGTCAGTAATCAGTACTCATTTTAGTGAAGTAGACAAAGAGCCAGATTTTTTTAAAACTAAAACATTAATTTTCTCAAAATCATGATTTTCCAGTTACATCACTTTTCACTGAAGGTACAGAATTAGTCCATAAATTGTTAGTGGTTCGTAACAGAAGTGCTTATATGCTATGTTAGTGTTGTTAGTAATTGAATTAATTAATTAGTTTAATTTAGCACAAACCTATTGCTATTTTTACCCAGTGCCTTTGGATGGGGCAGTCCGGTCTGCCAGCAATAATTTTCAGGATACTGTTACGAGTGTTACGCAAGCTTTTTCGACTGAAACAGTAAATAAAAGACACCACTTTTTATTTTCACTTCTGAACATTGAAAATTTTACACGAAACTGAAACGTAGGTCGAAGCGAATTTAATATATGTGCAGAATAGGTGTGGCAGATGTAAAATGGGTTTGCAAAAATACATTCGGTTTTGATAGGGAACCAGAAATATTGATACAACTGTGATTTCTACCGTTCTATTAATTGAATAGCTCTTTTCCTTAAAACAATTTTACAGGAATTTTCTCTTAACCACTATAATAAGCTACACTTTTTTGTAGAACACATTAGAGCCACATAGAATTCCGCCTCGCCCCACAAAAAAAGAATCTGAAACACAAAACAGTTTAAGAAACTCTTCAAGAAATTGGCAAAATAAAAGTGGAACAAACTTCTTAATATATACCAAAGTTATAAAACTTTTTTATGTTAGTTTGTGAAAGTCGCATTTAGGAGGTACATGAGTGATAACTATGTTGTGTTCAACTTCCAGTCTAAGGCCACGCGCACTTTGGATGCGTTTTCGTACGAATTTCACTCGTGCGTACACGTACGACCATGGTCGTACGAATTGAGTGCGGACACTGGATACATTTTTCTCCGTCAAATAGAACAAATCCCAACAAGTTAGGATTGTTTTCGGACATCGGAACTATACGTAGTACTAAGTCGCACCCAGTCTGCGCGCCGGGTTGGGATCGTTCGTGCGTGTTTGTTCGTGTATGCACGAGTGAAATTCGTACGAAAACGCATTCAAAGTGCGCGCGGCCTAATCGGGTACAGATGAATACCAGTATTTAACATGGAGTGACTGCCTATCTCACCTTCGCAAACCATCCATTACTTATCGAGACCCCTCCGTGCTTCGGAAAGCACGTTAAGCCGTTGGTCCCGGCAGTCATTCGTAGATCTTTGAAACTTTGACAAAGAGTCTTACCAAAGATATCGCGTAACCCAGTAACTGGGTTGTGGACAACAACCGCACGGTTAGATCGAAGGTTATAAAGCTTGTTGCAGTCGGTTCATGGATGGTAATTATTTATATATTAAAAGCCTGACAACCAGTCTTAACAAGGGGTATCTTGTTACCTATAGTAACTAGGTTGTGGAGGTTAGATAGTCAGTCGCTCCATGTAAAATACTAGTTATTCAGCTGCATCCAGCCTTTTCCCAACTATGGTGGGTGCACCATAGTTGGGAATAGGCTAGGCAGATGATGATGGCAATAGGCTCGCCCCCTATTACATGGGACTTAAACATAACAAATCAAATCAAATCAAATCAAACTTTATTTGTGTACATAGGGGTACAGAAAGGTCTTAAAAATATACATTTTAGCGTGATCTCAATATTCTACCAATGCAATTGGTATACAAATAATTTGTTATTTTAATAAATACTTATAACATGCAATTATAATAATCAAAAGAATTAATTAAGATTAAATAAATGACTTCAAAAGTCTAAGTCAATTTCTAATGTAATGTAATGTAGATAAATGTCAAAGAATAAAAATAAAAATGTCAATAGCCTTTAATTTATATTAACGAAAACTAGCGAAATGTGGGGGTACTGTAGGTACCCCTCTGCCCAAACCTTCGGAGAAGTAAGGTGTGATATTATGTAGCAGCCTCACAGGTAAAGCATACCAACGTTCAAGTTTCCATAAAACATTTCCAAACAAATAAACTTCTACTGAACAAAATCATGACTATTTACTAAACTTATAAAACTTAGCGTTCGTCTGGCATTCGCACGTAGCCCCAACTGTTATGTTCTAACTTAAAAAGTTTTGTTATAACTTTATTCTTTCGTTGTATCTGCAATGCGGCTAGACTAGTTCAAAAAGACTTAGGCAATAATACAATAGTTCAGGTAATAACTTTCTTTGTAACAAAATGCTGTGAGGCAAAAGATAATAATAATTAATACAGGCTGGCGATTTAGACACCTGCATCTCTCAAGGGGGTGGTTTTACCCGTCATACTAAACACCTTTTAACATGAAACTCATATCCAATTAGTGAAAAAAATAACAATTCCTATAGATACAACAGTAGACAGACTATTTCGATGCAAATATGTTTTTTTTTTTACGAATTTTATACATATATGTTTCATAGCGAACGTTGTTTTGTATGATTTAGTATGACAGGTATAATCACCCCCTTGACAGATGCAGGTCACTAAATTGCCACCCTGTATGGAGCTTTGTGCAGACCTGAGCATTAATTTTATTAGTACATTTTTATTATTAGTACATTTTTAATATTAGTACATTTTTATTATTAGTACATTTTTATTATTAGTACATTTTTAATATTAGTACATTTTTATTATTAGTATATATTTAATATTAGTACATTTTTATTATTAGTACATTTTTTTTAATATTAGTACATTTTTAATATTAGTACATTTTTATTATTAGTACATTTTTAATAGAAGTACCTTTTTTTTTATTAGTACATTATTAGTCTTAACTATTCTCGGGACTATAGATCCCGGTCCTTAGGAAGGCATACGAGGGGCCGAAGCCAACTTGCAGAGGCCCGTTAGACGAATTTTAAAGAAATGAGGCACCAATTGGCGATTATCCCTGTATTTATTAGTATATTATTATTAATTAGTACATGCAATATTACAAACAGGGAAATATAAATAGCTTAAGTAATAATGTAGCCCACAGCGCTGTTCACAGATTACCATTATAAATAAATAAATTCTTAAAGTCACTATGAGGTGAATTGTTTATGCATGACAGTTACACTAATATTATAAAAACAATTAAAAAATAAGTATTTCAAAAACCACAACAAACAATTAGTCTGGGAATTCAAGTGTCTCATACAAAAGGCTACGAAACCTTTTCAAAGAGAATGTAAATATGTCAAAATCAAAATCAAAAAACTACCGACTTCTAAAAAAAACACTACAAAGTGAAAAATAACTTTAATTTCGGAAGTCGGTGTCTTGGGTTTTGTGTTTTCGTTTTTTGCTACCGACTTCCGAAATTAAAGTTACTTTTCACTTTGTAGTGTTTTTTTTGGAAATCGGTAGTTTTATTTATAAAAAGTTTTTATTTTTCACCTTTTAGTTGTGGTACCTACCCCACACACATTCGAATACCACTACCTACTACCACTGTCAGGAACTTACGAGTATCATATCATCTACATACTAAGTGGGAAAAAAAAATACATATTTTGTAGCTAACTCAAAAACTACCCAATCAAAGTTAATAAAATTTATATGGGACCAATTTGGGAGCATAACCTTTCAAATAAAAAAAGAATTTTCAAAATCGGTCTACAAATGACGGAGAAATCGGTGGACATACATAAAAAAAAAAAAAAAAAATACGCGTCGAACGTATAACCTCCTCCTTTTTGGAAGTCTGTTAAAAATCAAAATCATTTATTTGCCTGAATAAGGTACAGAAGGTTGGTAAAATGTACAAAATTGTTCTCTTATTCTGCCGTTAATTTCGGCGTGCAAATATAAAATAAGTTACATTTTAATTAAATTTAATATTGATCATAATCATGCAGTCATTAAACAGATAATCCCATTAAAATTGTATTAAGTATTGAATTAAATAAATGTCAACATAATGAAAAAATTTATAAAAATGACAAGTAATAATAAAATAAAATAAAATGTCAATGTATTCGAATGCTTCATTGTAGGTTGCTGCCATTTGCCAAACTGGTGCACGTAGACCAGTGTTAGATGCGCAGATACCTACTGCAAAGAGTTACGGTACTGTTTATATGTAATTAAAAGCGTTCGTGCATTGACTTAAAAAGTTAATTAAAGGTAATGTAACTGACGCAATATTACGCCAATGTTGTACCTATTCACTTTATTCAAAAAAATTGACGCGGAAACAATAAATTAGCAAAGCACATTATGCAAAACACAAAGGATCCCTAATTGATCCCTTTTGTAGCTCAGAAATATAGAATTACCCAGAAATGATATTTATCCTTTCAACCGGAAACGTTTGATCCGTTTTGATAAATTATTCAGACCTTAATAAAAATATATTTTATGTTTTCGGAAGTTGAATCTTTTATTGTTTAGGGTTCTAAGAGAAGTCGTTTATTGAAATATAGATTTTATTTATTCATATACTTTATTAGATAATCTACCTATCTCAAACCAAGTAGTGTTGTAGACACCCGCTATACAACTGCCGCCCGCGCCCCATAAATCGGTAAAGTTGCCCTTGAAAAAAAAATGGCGATTTTTTTTTCTTGAAAATTTTCTCATAAATAGACTCGCAGTATGATATTATTATTTTTTGGGTGTGAAATTATCAAATAACTTCTCCCGCTCTGGGTGGAGCGGGAGGGCGTGTCAGACTATAACTGACTAAAACCCACCCGTGTTGCTTCAGTTGCCATGTTGCCGGGGGCCACGATTTCCCTTTCGGTATTCTTAACAACACCCTCACGGATCAGACAGGGTTCTTTTTTACATGTTGTATAACAACACCACGATAAAGTTAACATCAAAGCATCTACTCGGCACCCATCACCTACGTACTTAACTTAAGACACAGAGCTTACACAAGGAAACCTTGGAACTAATCACATGAAATCTTCATGTCTAACCCGGCGGGAAATGTCCACGGAAACCTAAGGCCTCGTTCAGTGTAACTTGGGCGGTAGCGGGCGCGATTTTGTGGCCACAGTGCGTCGCGAGGTTGTTACAGTGGGCAGTAAAGGATAGAAGTATTTCAACAAACCTTGTTCAGATTAAATTCTTACGCAATCACTCATTAAAAAGAATTAGTAACACATTCGTCTGTATTTTGAAGGTTCCAAAATTGTATAATCATTTATTCAAACTAGGCTGAGAATCAGCACTTTTCGAACGGCAAAATAACATAAGACAGTCCCCCAAAACGCCCGCCCTTCACCACTTTCTAGTGCCTTTAGTTGGGAAGAAGAAGTGGCGCAACAAACTCCCCAGCAGCACAGCAGTCTGTTGTTAGAAAAAAAAAGGGTTCAGTTTAATAGTATGCAAAATAATTTACATGACGCAATATAACATAATTTAAATTAAAAATTATTAGTCATATGTCAGCTAGCACCCGCCAATACACCAACCAAAAACATCGAGAACTAAGTATACTCAAAAGCAGAAATAAAAACTAAACGTAAACAGAAACAGAAATCTCACCACTTTTTCCAAAGATTATTGTTTAAATTACATTACTGTACTGTTCATTACTTTTTATAATTGAAAATTTGAATTTCGGGTTTGATTATTCACATAATCAAATGCAAAACTCAATTTATTAGTGGTTCAACAAATTGGCATCCACAGGTACGTTTTTCTGGCCCATGTGTTTACTTTTTCATCAAATACTTTTAAAGCAGACCATAAGGTTCCTCATTCTCATCGCACTAGGCGCTATAGTTGTCACTTTAGTATAAACGCAAATAGCGGTTTCATACGTTTTATAGTTCACGCCCGCTTCAGTACCCGCACAAGTCCCTTACTCTAGATGTACCTTAACACAGCGTCGCTAATTCCTGCTAGCATATTAATGAAGCTAGCGAATTTCAAAGGGATCGATTTAGACGATTATTTGTTTTAATACAAGAAAATGCTGTGAGACTGAATAATTTATAAGAAAGGATGTAGTTATAATGTTTAATTGAGGAAAAATCCGGGAGTGTCGACAGAAGTGAAAACTTGAACAATTTATAAAAATACTTCCAAAACCTTTAAAGTAAAAACACTTGCATAGAACATTGATCCGTAACGTAATATAAATAATGAGAACAATCCCGTATATAATCAATAAAATGTATTTTGCTTTTTCAGTGCAGGTTTTTAACTACGTATTGGCAAAATTGATCGTAAAAGTGAAAGGTGCATTGCGTCAAAGGAATGCTGTTTGATAGTAAAACTGTATTCTGTGATACACCCGATCAAGTGTCATTACGTGTCGTTACAAAATAACACTAATATTTTTACCAAGTTTTGCTGTGTTTTTTTTTATAGTTTTTTAATATTTTCACACGCATTTTCAAAGTCTCTTGTCATTCCAGTACCCTAATGACGGAACTTATTTTCGTAAACGATTATGACTAATTTGTTTCAGTTCAACAACATTCATTGCGTTTTTAGTGGTATGAGGAACAGGGTGTAAAGTTCACTCCGACCAGACGAGTGTTGTGTCTGGCGGGTAACTGCCTATTGGTTTGAAGTCGGAATTTTATATATATGTCGATCGCTCGGTAAACTCTAATTGCACGTTGCAGGATTTGTGTGACGTCATGTCTATGATGCGTAGTTCGTATGTGGCGGTGTAACCGCTACACGGTATTTACGTTGCTGAGCATATTTTTTTACCAACTTATGAAGCAGTGGATTAGCAATCTGTTTCAAATCAAATAGATTGTGATTGATCGTGTATTACGTAATTAGGGTACAGGTCTGGTTGTCGTCATTATGGAAATTGTCATTTTACGATACAATAGAATTGCCTAAGATGTTACTAAATAAAGGTTTTTTCTCAAAAATCCATAGAATTCTTAGATCACCTTCTGGCGCATTGAGAATGACTTTATTTCATTTTAAGGTACTTCAAATTCAAAGGAGTTAAAGGAGTAAACATCTACCTTTAATTGTAATCCTATCGAAGCCAAAATGGTATCATTTTGAAGCTCTTTAAATTTTCCAGGAGCATTTTTTTTTTTCGATATCTCTTTTAATTTTTGGGAAGTATAAGATTCTTTAATAAAAGTCCCAAAAGAAACGAAATTTTATCGTTTTTTTAAATAAAAGACTTTTTGAATAATGCCATTTTACCATTTTCATTTCTCTATCTTAATAATTGAGGACGCTAGCGGGTCACGATTTTCTTGAAAACGGATACCAGTGAAGCAATCGTAAAGCATTTTCAATGCTGAAAACCTACTAGGAGCCCATTAAGCTGTTCACCTTCCGCTTGAATTGGTGCTTATATCAAGTTTCACTTGACGTAAGTTTATCCTTTGACCTAGAATCTCCAACAGACACGTGTAGAAAGTTTAAAGTTAATTTCGTGAAGTTTATAACTTTCATTTACTGTGTGCAACCAATGTGCCACAGTCCGTGGTTTTGAACTTACGACGTAAGGTGAGCAGTAACTTTCGCTGCGGTTTGAGCAATATTTCTATACACAAATACTTATATTCAATGATAATATTATAAGTAAAAATTTACGCGCTCCGCGAGTGACACATCAAAACTTGTCTAATAAGCCAAGTTTTCGTCGTCTTTTCTTTTTTTCGCTCCCAATAACTACGACATGTCGTCCTACTTCAACATGTCTTCTAAAAATGTGACATTGTGTCGTTTTTGAAGATGTTGAATGTTGGGTAGGTAACCTATCTACCTCGTTTTACTTATAATATAATGTATGTACACCTACAACTCAATTCAAAATACACACCTTTATGTACAGAACGGACGTCTAAGTCCCAGAAGTAGGAACATTACAGGTTTCAAAATCAAGAACGAGAGAAAATTGTGTGTTGACAGTATGAAAATTGTGATAGAATCAAGAAAAAAAATGGCAATAACAAAGATTTGGATAACAAACTACATAAATCCAATCAGTATGTAAATAAAAAAATTCAGTCTTTTTTCAGCCCTGCAGAATAAAACCTTCTTTTTCCCTTTTTCACAACTCGGGTGATATTATTAGTAACTTGCTGTTGCCCGCGAGTTCGTCTGCGATTCAGGATGAAAAGTTCCCTATATCCTTCTCTAGATCATGGTCTAGGTACTCATATGTCAAATTTCATCCAAATTTGTTCAGCCATTTTAGCGTGAAAGCGTAACAAACAAACAGACTAACTTTCGCAATCATAATATTAGTTAGGATAATTTAATACTACAGCATACGCTCATTAAAATACCCACAGCCTTCACAAATGAGCCCCAACAAACATAATCTTAACAACTTTCAAGTTATAACTCACGTTAAGCCCTTCAAGCTTTTAGTCCTAATTATTGAACGTTCGCACATACGAGAACACTTTGCAACTACTTTGTATAGCACTGTTTGTAATTAGTAGCGGCACTAAATACAATACACTCATTAACTTAAATACAATACAGTAATTAACTCTTAGAGAGTTGTGTGTTATTGAATTAGTTATGTATTTGAACTGTTTAGATCAGTGGATCTCAAACTATGGGTCGCGACGCACTGGTGGGTCGCGTGCGACTATTGGGTGGGTCTTGAAAAAAATATTTTCAGCTATGATTAATGTTAAAACTAAATACTGAAATTTATTGGACGCATCAAAATCGTTGCGATTAAAAGTAACTAAAATTGAAGTTGATACTAAAGTTAAAATGACAAAAAATAGGAAACGAATTCATCTTGGAAAGTTCAAAACCCACATTAAATGTGGCCTTATCAAAAAAGCATATTATCAGATTAAAGACTACGTTGAAGACAAGGAAGTCTGGCAATAATTCCTTCTGCACATGTGGCTTTCCTGGTACCTCATTAACGGCATAACAATGTAAATGTCTACTAACTGCTCCCAAATTACGATGATTATTTTATTTTACTTTTTTTACTTACTTCATTCTTATTTTTATTATTTTGTTCATCTTTTATACAGATTCTTTTCTTTTCTTTTAGATTTTGTGAATGTGAGAACGTTGTAGGCTGTAGACTTGTGGACCATTTTTTTTTTTACTAAGTACCTGGTACTTTTTGATAGGCCTACACTGCCCTCCCATACTTATTAACACTGTAATTTGAAAATATTGTAAAAGCCATTTATTTTTAAAAGAGTAACCGTGGAGTTTCTTGCTGGCTCTTCTCCATAGGAAACGACCAATTGGAACTGCGCACCTAGCTTCTGACGTTTCATAAGTGCCCTTGTAGGTTTATGTGAAATAAAATATTTTGATTTTGATCTTTCTCATTGAAATAGCACTCCTTGTATTTAATTAAGTATTAACATTTTCGATTGTAACTGAAAGATTTTTTCTTATTTTAACAGTCCTTCATTCCTTTAGTTAAGTATGCCCCCTTTTTCACCATGATAGACAGACGTGAGTCCCGAATTCGGAAGTTTTTGGGTCGCGGTCCAATCAACTTTGGGAACCACTGGTTTAGATAATATTGGGGTTTTGATTGTGTGTTAATAAAAAATTGCGATTTATATTTTGTATTTAGGATTAGCGGTAAAATAATTAATGTTAAACTAAAAAGGCTGTTTAGATTGTAGCATATTATAGGTTGAAAGTATTATAATAATTGCCAAATCAGCATACGTACAGTATTTCTATTTTCTTAATAATGTGCGGGTATCATCGGATTTCCGAATACAAACGAATGCAACCATGTCCATCAATTATTAGATTTATCGGGTATAATAATTTGAATTCAGAACTAAGTACTTAATTGATGTTTTGTTTTTATTTCCGCGTGAACTATATAGAGCTGTAAAACTATTTTAAAATAAATTACATTAAATTAAAAAAGTATTAATAACTCTATATACATCCAAGTCGATTGAGAGCGTCCGGTCTGCACCAAGTGCAAAGGACAACTGATAGAAATCCGACGACTGACGAAACACGAGGTTTGCCGAGGGACATTAAGAACATAGTTTGTCTGTAAGTAAGGTAGAACGTCTTCGGGTTAGGTGGAGTGACGATTTTCTCAGTGTAACTTGGCAACTTTCATCCGAGAGTAGCCGAGAATCGAGATGAATGGTGTGAGATTGGAGAGGCCCATATCCAGCAGTTGACTGCTGTAGGCTGATGATGATGGTGATTACAATAATTATATTTAACTAAAATAGACTAGACCTCAACCGCCTCTGTGGTCTAGTGTAGACCACCTGTCTCAGACCCAGAGGGGGACGGTTGCAATTCCCAGTGGGGGCAAAATTTTCTGCTCGGTTTGGTTGGTGGTAGGGCTTGTTCTAAGTCCGCCTGGCTAGCTACCACCATGTTATCTAAGTCTGTCGCCATAACAACAATGTTAACCACATTGTTGTGTTTCGGACCACAGAGGAACTTGCGTTGAGGATTCCGTGAGAAGCTCGCTTCCACCTTAGACATAATCATAACTTACCATCAGGTGAGATCCTGCCAAGAGCTTCCCAACTGTGATGAAAAAATAAATAATAGACTATTAAGATTTCCATATAAACTCTGAAGGAGGATAATAATAATTATATATTATAGGTACAAGGAGACTTAGCTGGCCTTTACACACAAATTAAACTCCTTGAGTAAGTCTGGAACTAAGTTATGCATGAGAGCATTAATTGCTCACCGCAAGATAATTATTATAGTACATACGTGAGTGAGTACCTAATTTATAGACTAGGCTTTGAGCAATTAGTCTGTCTAATTACCTTGCTGACTAGCTATCTTACCACTAAAGCACGCGTGATGAAGGAGCGAGCCTAAAGCAAAATTGTCAACCATTTAGATTTTTCATGAAATTGGCAAGACTTGTATTTTTTACTAAGCCTGTTCCACTGCTGGGAAAAGGCCTGTTGTTTTGGTGGAAAGCCTCATGGATGTTCTCCATCCTGGGGCGGACGGAGGGGTCTGTTAGACTTCTACTGACTAAAACCACCCCGTGTTCCCTCGCACACTTGCATCGGGGGCCACGGGAACACTTAAGCACTCTTCAACGCAGCCCCCCGACTGGTGCCAGCCCTTCTTTGCGGGCTACGTCTGCTCTAGCGGACAAAAGCCTTCCCCAAGTCCTTCCAAGATCTCTTTTGTCGCACCACCTCGAACCAGCCCTCACGGTACGCGTCCGGGTCATCTCGCCAACTCTTTCTAGACCGGCTTCGGCAGCGACGTCTTTCTTCAATTACCCATTGTGTAGAGAGTTTTACCCAGCAGTCATCGTACATGTGGCTAATATGACCTACCAAAATTTACGAAATAAAAATAAAATGAGAAACTACACGATACTTGCAAGTATTTCGAGGACCAGAAACTTAAATTGATTTCTCGATGGAAAAACATCACGAAGTTACCTCTAATTTCCACGCATTTTCGATTTATACTTGCTATGCTAAAAACTAATAGGATATTTTTTTTAATAATAACATAAATAACGAAAAAAACTGTATGTGGTGTAAGAAATTATTTTTATTTTTAGATTTATTACGATAAAACGCTTTTAACACTTAGTTCGCTCTTATTCCGAGAAAAAAGTCATCTTCTGGCGTATGTTGCGGGAATTACAAGCACATTTTTAATTTTACAAATCGAGGTTGCTTAAAGGTGATAAATTCTGTCTCTTGTAATCAAATCAATCTGCCCAGTTTTTTCCCAACTATGTTGTAATCGGCTTCCAGTCTAACCAGTAAATATTATTTTTTACAACTCTGTTTTTATGGAGCGACTGCTTATCTGACCTCGACAATCCAGTTACTGGGTAACACGATACCCCTTTGGTAAGACTGGTTGTCAGACTTTTGAGCTTCTATCTACCGTAAAGACTGTCAAAGATTTACAAAAGACAGACATTTTCTCTTATAATACAGTAGGATAAAAATATAGAACGTAACCCAAGCTAACCCAAATATTCAAATGTAAATTCCATTTCTTGAATAAACCCACAATCATTTTCCTCTAGTTTCCGCTGTAATAGTTTTATTGTCTTACTGAAAGTTCTTAGTACGTTTCCCGGGAAACTACATGCTCATATCCCCAGGGTTATGTGGAAACATTTTCCCGGAAATTATAATCCACTTGGAAAACTTTGACTGCTGAAATAAGCTTTTGATAATGTGTCCAGAAGATTATGTGTTTTAAAAGTAATTTTTTAAACAAATAGGGCTTGAATACTAAAATTTTTCTTAGAACAAAGAATCTTTTCATTATGTTCACTTAAACCTACATCTTTCCAATTATTACTTTAAGCAAAAATTACAACTAAATTTTCTTTCAAAGAAAATATTTTCAGTCTCAATTCAGTGGTTCTTAATAATATCTATTCATAATTTTCTCAGATCTTAGATATAAATTCTTATTTAATAGCTAGCGTGGGAATATTGCCACTTGAGACATTATTTATCTTTCATTTTAGAGATCATTTCACGACTATTAATTAAGGCTCAAATAAAATGCTAATACAATATATAAAAATATAATTATAATATAACAATATTTCTATTCCTTAAACCAATCTCAACATATTCTAGAGAAAATTGATTCTCGTAGCAACGTAGTCTCGTAGCACTCGTAGCGTCTGTTTGTGTATCTCTCGTAGCAAAGTGCTACGTAACTCATAGCGTTGTTTATTTTTATGTATTGCTCTAGAATGGATGGCGTATCAGATTATGGATGTTTTACGGTTACGGCGGTAAAATACGGTTCTTAATCGAAAAGTTATGTTCTGTTTAGTTGGGTTGTATTTTATGCTGTTTTAGTGACCGGAGAAAAGTAAAAGTATTTTTAGTAGAGTAGTATTTTCTTCGTAACAGAACTAGGTATATTAATAAGTACAAAATAAATAGTATACATACGTGCTAACACTCCTAAAAATTACAAAATCAAAACCCAACATTACTTTATAACAATGTATAAACTGAAAGTAAATAACTTCAGCATTCAATATTCAATTACTCACATTCAAATCGTTGAAACTTGCACCACTATTACAATTAATTGAAAACAAACGGAATATTTACTCAATAAATCAGAACACAGGAATATCTGTCGCTTGTTTGAAAAACAATTTGTATGCAAATGAAAGCGTGGGTGTCATCCCAGCTGGATTAATTGAGAGCTCTGGTGTGTGTACTGTGTTGTGTACTCTGGGTATTATTATGTGTTGTGTATAATGGCCTTAGTGCGAGTTTTTATACCTATTCCATCGCGTTAACGTTTACTTACGTCAATTTGTATGGAAAAATTGTAGTGGGATTTATGTATGTCCGTAAATGATAAATGATTTTATTTCTGTAAGTAGGTTTGTACAAACACTTTTACACGTCAATCATATTTTAAAAACTAGATGAGGTCGGCGTTTCCTATCTGACTACTCTGAGAAGAAAGGCCGAAACAAACTCAGAGGTCACAGTCTCTTTTAAAGTCCAGACATAATCTTGGTCAGATCATGTGAAGGCAATGTGGATTGGTGTCTGAAGTGGTCTTTTGAGGAAAGCACCACACAGATTGAGAGGGCCTGTCCAGTCAGTGCACGCATTTGTCAGTTATCGTGCTGCTCAACTCAGAATTTAAGGAGCTCAACGATTCGATGAACGTAGGTACATAGGAACGTAGGTATGTCCGTGACATCACAACGGGCCCTATCAGAATACCAGCGCTGAGGTATTTATTTTTTTAAATATCGCAGTATTATGCTGAGATAGCAGCCCTTTTGGCCTCGCACAGGTCGTTTTTTTTTTTATTGTTTTGTTAGTTTAAAATTATCCTTTTTTTATTTTATTTTTTATTACCGTGCGTATTTCCTGTGCGGGTCCCAAATTTTTTTTTTCTTTTTTTCTTTGCCAATTAAATTGTCACCAGGTGGCGCTACTTTAGTTTCGGTGCAAAGTTAATGTTAACGCGATCGAATAGGTATTCAAACTTGTACCAGTCCCTCAAACTGATACATTAATTGATTGGAATTATCTCAAGTGTTAAAACACCTTAGTTCAAGTGTTTAAGTGTTTCCGTCAAACTGTGTTAGTAGTTTTTTGGGGTCTTGCTGAGCTACACTAATAATACCAGCTTTTATTGTCCCACTGCAGGACAAAGGCGTCTTCTCATACAGAGAAGGCACGAGCATTGACCACCACGCTTGCTCAACGTGATTTCAGATTAATATTATGTTTAAGTCCAGGTTTAATTAGCTTACTGTAAGTGACTAAGTAATAATAGCCGCACAGGTCGATCCATCAGGTTAAGATACGCTTACTGGGGTTGGTCCGTGGATGGGTGACCATTTCTATATACCGAGACTTCTCCGTGCCTCGGAAAGCACGTTAAGCCGTTGGTCCCGGCTGTCATTCGTGGATCCTTGACAGTCGTTACGGGTCGTCAGACAACCAGTCTTACCAAGGGGTATCGTAAAACCTAGTTAGTGAGTTGTGGAGGTCAGATAGGCAGTATGTAAAATACTGGTATTCAGCTTCATCTGGTTAGACTGGAAGCCGACCCCAATATAATTGGGAAAAGGCTGGGTAGATAGATTGATTGTTTACTTAGCTTATAACATTTTAATAAAGCTTATTAAATATTTTTGCTTATCTTTTTTTTCCGCAGATATGTAATTTGGAAAACAAGACAATCTGAAGTTCTTTCAATTCCAACCAGTTTTAGTTCAAAATACGAAAGAAAACTGTAACATTTTCATACCTCTCATAAATATTGATTATGCACATACAAAAAGCCCGTTCAACATAACATTCCCTGCATAAGCCACAGCTTTGCTTTAAAATTGGCGAGTGGGTGTCGAAATTCCTGTTCATATGAGATTGGAACACTGTGTTTTGTTTGTGTAATATTTGTGTATTCTACCGTGTGTTGTATGTGGGTGGAGTGTGTTTGATTACTGAGAATATGTGATGCTGTTTGGTCAAAGGTCAATCCATACAGTGTGACCAAGGATGGGCGATTTTGGGAACTTATTTTATTGAATGTAAAATGCTACTACTGTTTCTTGACTATATTAAGTAAGCGATTAAGTACTTCCTTTTCATGAAGGAAGTCCGGTCCAAAAGTTGTTTAGTTAAACTCGTATCAACGTGAGAGTCAGACCGCACATCTTTTCACAAAAATTCACAACAGTTATCAAAGAAAAACATTGTTTTATCATTTCCATAGTACAGTGATAGCCTAGTGGTGTGACCGTCAGACTGCCAAGTCATAGGTCTCCAGTTCAAACCCAAGGCACGCACCTCTGACTTTTCGGATTCATGTGTGTATTGTATAATATTATCACTTGCTTCAAAAACAGTGAAGGAAAAACATCGTGTCAAATCGGCATGCCTGAGAGAAATTTCTCGACTGGATGTGAAGCCAAGTCAGTTTAAAACTCTGACACCAGGTTAGTCACTAACCACACGAAAAGAAGAAAATCATTTCCATGGAAATGAAAGATAAACAATGATTATTGTAAACTAAAGCCAATATTATTTACAAGACAAACAATAAAACAAATCCTACCAACGATAACAGTAAGTACCACTTCAACACTAACAACAATACAAACAAAAATCCTAATAAAACATAGCGTTACGAGTGGACCCGTATCGCCAATTACGTAGTAGAACAAGCAGAAGTAATAACAAGCTTGCCTCGGGACTAAACAATAATATTGTTCAAGTAGGCGTGCGACACAGGAATCCGTACACAGACGACCGATCAGGTTCTCCGATCTATCGGTGTCACAGCCAGTGTATTCTGCAAAAATCGCACCGTTAAAACTTAGGTGAAGTAATCTTGAAGTGAGCATAAGTCATTTATTTCGTAACAAAAAACAACCGACTTCCAAAAAACACTACAAAGTGAAAAATAACTTTAATTTCGGAAGTGTCTTTGGTTTTGAATGTTCGTTTTTTGTCACCGACTTCCGAAATTAAAGTTATTTTTCACTTTGTAGTGTTTTTTTGGAAATGGGATGTTTTTTTTTTGGATTTTTTTTTTTTTCGCTTTTTAGTTGTGGTACCTACCCCACACAAATTCGAATACCACTACCTGCTATGTATGTCTATCAGTGACAGGACTTTTCATATCATCCACATACTAAGTGGGAAAAAGTACGTATTATTGAAGCTAATAAAAAAAAAGCTAATAAAGTTAATAAAATTAATATGGGACCACCTCGAAAGCATACCCTTCCAAACAAAAAAATAATTTTCAAAATCGGTCCACAATTGACAGAGAAATCGGTGGACATACATAAAAAAAAACAAACATACGCGACGAACATATTTGGAAGTCGGTTAAAAATACATTGTGTTGAAAATATTACAGTGATGATAAATAATGACAAATAAAGAAACATTACATTAATATTTAAAATTCATAACGCATTTAAAATGTATCAATATCACTAACATATAATTTTTTGTCAATAATTCAGTACCAATAAATTAAATAATCACCAACATTGCATTTAAATTTAAAATTCATTATCCAGTATAAAAAACAATATAAACACAAAAATAATAATTCACAAATAATAGGCCTGTGTCCAATTTTTTTTATTTTTAGTCCGTCTTTCAGATAATAAAAAAATATTGAACGCGTATTTTTTCTTTTTTGACGTAATCAAAAGATTACGGTGATACATTGAGTTAAAATGTGGCATGACGTCACGCCTTGCTAGATTTAATAGTGCGTTGTGACGTAGCGAGCCCCCGCTCCCCAAGTTTAATGCGTGTTTTCTAAGTTATTTTTGATTAATATGATAAAGCAAAAAATACGTGTCTAATATTTTTTTATTATCTGAAAGACGGACTAAATAGTATTTCTGTTTTTTTACCTAGGCAACTACCCTATTAATTTGGTAGTGGCTGTCGTTTGTCATTCCATCTGATGCTAGGGCTTGACACAATTGACATCTCACTTCAAACTCACTTCATTCTAAGTGTTCACGGCCAGATTTTTACAAAATAGATAGGTAGGATGTTTAACTAGCAATGACGTCTCTATTGGCACAGTAGCTTCTACAAAATGGAAGTTCAAGGGTGAGTACATTGACGGGGTCTGCTAGAGCCGGTGCCCGCCGGGGTCGCGGGAATGTCCGAAAGGGATACTGTGGCCCCTGGCAACATACAGGCAACTGAAGGAACACGGGTGGATTTAGTCAGTAAGAGTCTGACACGCCCTCCCGCTCCACTTAAAGCGGGAGAAGTTATTTGATAACTTCCCACACACAAAAAAAGGGGGAGTACATGGTGTTTTTATACGCAATATTATTTTTATAGAGCAATCATTGAATAAATCATCATAAATGACCGTCCATGTATTACAAAATAAACACGCATCGATAGTAAGATTCACAATCGGTTTCTTGAAAGAAAATTATCGAGGCGTGCAAATTAAACGCAAGTCAAGTGACTGTCTGTTGATAATTCATTCAACCAATAAAAACAGCTTACGTGATTGTTACGTATTTGTTAGCTAATGTTTGTGTTGATTTTCGTTCCAGAAAAAATCCCGCACCAACGAAACTAACAAATGTCGAACAGAAAATATCGGCGACCGATAAAAATCGCCAATTTGCGTTAGCCTTTATCAACTCAATACTATACACATTCTTACCCCCACTCAAACGATTTGTTTCCTAGTATCCAGTAACATTGTGCGGGTAGTTTCCAGTTACATACGTTTGTACATAATGACGTCATTATGTCACAATCGGGTTCGTTATGATGTTATCACAATACCCGGAGGAATAATTTTGTACAATTTGTATTGTAATTGGACGGTAGTTTGAGTTTTATTTGTTAGCTCAATATTGAACTTGTGTTTGGCCGTTTTCCGATCTGATTATTGTTACAAAAGCAGGAAATAGAAGTTTTTATTATTAGAATCGTAACTGAGAGTATTATTTTTATTTAATTATATTATTTACTAACTTTCGCCCGCGTGTAGGTCGGAAATAACCCCATGGGAACGTACTACCGGTATAAAAAAGTATTTCATTTGTTAATCCAGGTTATAAACTATTTGTGTGCCAAATTTCACCCAAATCCGTTCAGCCATTTTTACGTGATTGAGTAACAAACGACCAAAAACTTTCACATTCATAATATTAGTAGGATTTTATTAACTAAAAGTATACTAAAATTCATGTGTATTCAGTGTAAAAAAATATGTATAAAGGAACAAAAATTAAACCTTTAGACAAAGGAAGGCGGGGCGTTAGTCTAGTGGTAGCAAGCACTACTGCTAAGCATGAGGTCTTGGATTCGATTCCCGGGTCGGGCATAGTGTTATTGAGTTTTTCCATCTAGAATTTCTCAGTAGCAGCCCGGAATCTGGATTTGTGCCCGGTTCATGGCAATATGCTCGCCCCCTGTTACATGGGACTTATAGTACATCTCTGCCTTACCCGTCGGGAAATACATGCGTGAATATGTGTAGCTTGATTAAAAAATAAAAAAAAAAAATATGAAAAAATTAATAATTTTACTATATTTTGCAAATCATTACATAACCATATTTAATGCGAAAACTACAACAAACATTGTAATTATGAAATACTACAAGAAAACTTTAGCTAACGAATCCTTTACTTTAGTAGACAATCGCTTTTGTAGTAATTTGTCGCGCTAATTGGCACGTGACTGTTAACCTTTTTTTAATTGAAGAAAAGATTCGACTCGGAAAGAGTCGACTCCATCTGGCTTGTTATATTTTTTTTATATGACGTGTAAAAGTAATTCCAATATTCTGTTTACATAAAAATTCAGTGATTTCAATTTCATTCTTTTTTCCTATGTACCACAAAAAAGTATCCAGTAGTGAGCTACAAACATAGGTATAATATAAGCATTCGATTCACTAATTAACTAGGCTTAGATAATGCGACGTATTCTCTAATGAAGTTACCGAGCAATACTGGGAATTGTAAACTATCTGTGAGAGGTTTCATTGTTAATTAGTATCATTGAGATAAATTTGGTTTCAATTACAATTCCGAAATCAAGCCACCCTGCACTTTTTCTATAGAAATATAACTTTTTTGAATTTTAAGTATAACTTTTTAAATTTTAAGTATAACTTTTTGAATTTTAAGTATAACTTTTTGAATTCACGACCATTCAAGAAAAACTTTTTGAATGGTCGTGAATTCAAATTCGGAACAATGACGATACCAAAATTATGGCCAGTATGTCGACTTCGAAACTGCATAAAAACTTTTTGCAGTACAACAACATGAATATGAAAAAATATGAATTATTTCTGCGTGGCCGGTTTTTTAGAATAAAGTTAAACGAAAAGTCCTCATCTCTACCTATTGACTTTCTTTTGCTGTGCCTGACAGGGTCCACGATTGTTCTTAAGCTAATGTTTACCACCTTAGCACATAGATTGTGGAATGCAATAAAGTATTGAGTATTGAATTTGCCTGGCATAATTTCAATGTAAGTAATTATCCCGAATTATGCAGCTTACTGTTTCTCAATAGTTTTTTGTCAATTAACCTCCCTAGGTTATTCGGTGCTGTCCATACTCTAAGCATAACTAATATGTAACCCTTTATATATTAGTTATGCTTAGAGTATAGACAGCACCGAACTAGGACCACCTATTAATTTTCCAAGTGTGGTAATTGTGACAATTCCTCTTTGATTACCTATTCTGCATTTAAATTAAACAATTTCACCAAATCCTATAAAAAACTTACTTTATATTTATTAAGTACGTAGACAATGGCAATACTCGCCCCCTAATACATAGGACTTAAACATAACTGACGAAATGGCGAGACTTATGAGTGAATGAATGAATATTTATTTAAACATTTTGAATATTAATTAAGAGCTATGACGCACGCATGGCGAGACTGGATGTTATGTCGCAATATTGACCTGTACCCTAATTGCGTAATACACGATCAATCACAATTTGTTTCGATTTGAAACAGATTGCTAATCTATTGCGTCATAAGTTGGAAAAAAATCTGCTCAACAACAATTAATGTTGTTGAACTGTCAACATGAAACAAATTTGTCATAATCTTTTACGAAAATAAATAAATTAATTGATTCAGGCGTGACCTTGCGGAAATCCATTATAAAATACAATAGACGTGGATATATTTAGTAACTTGTTCCGCTTAGCTATTTCTAAAGAGCCATAAAAACTCGAACTCGAACAACCTCGAGCAAACTCGAACACGGCGTGTTGCCACACCAAGCGCTGAGTGCAGACTGCACTCAGCGCTTGGTGTGGCAACACGCCGTGTTCGAGTTCGCAACAAGTCCATCGTCATCCTGAGGATGCCTCGTTGAGAGGTGAAACACGTGTCGATTTCTTTCAGGAGTTTTTTATGGCTCTTTAGAAATAGCTAAGCGGAACAAGTTACTAAATATATCCACGTCTATTGTATTTTTTTGAAAATAAATTATGCAATTAGGGTACAGGTTAGGTCTTATACTCGTCGTCGTTTTCATTCACATTTTATAAAGATTAAGTACACTCGAAAAATACATGAGTGTGTGCAAGCAAAGCCGTGGTGAAAAACTGTGTCCTTTTTTTTAATATACAAAATATGAAGGCTGGCCATTCGTCGTTAAACTAATGAGTTCAGCGTAACACCCACGGGTATGACGGGTACTTTAGTAAGTTACCCTTTACCCGCGTGTAGGTTATAAGGTAAAGTGCGGCTATTTCGTTGTACGTACCTACTTATTGCCATTTATTTTGAAGACTTGGGATTTGTTTCGCTTAATGGATTGTAGTTTGAAAGACTGAAGTACCGTAGTTAATGAAAATTACCCTTTCAAAGTAGCGATAGTTAACGGAAATGACCCTTGGTTCGAACATATTTTTTTAAAGTATACGTTGGGAATTATGTCTTTACACGTAGTAATATAGTATAAAACTTCAAAAATAAATCTTGTATTAAAAAAAATACATGTTTATAAACTGTACAAGTAAATACTACATATACTTTTTATGCGCGTTTTTTGCACCGTTCGCCATTGAGTGAGCTTCCAGTTTTTCACTAAAGTTCGAACCCCTTTTAAAGAGTTGAGTAAAAGTGCACAAAAGCTTTGTAATAGCTATTTCCAAAGCTCTACGGGCGGTCTTTGTTTTAGAGAATAACGTGTTGATAAGACTTTTTCAACAAAACCCCTTTTCGCTAAATGGTAATTTTCATCATTACGTAGGTACTTACTTTGGCTATAAATCTTTGCAATCTTAAAAATAAAACAAGAAAAATGCTTTGGTTTTCATCTCATTTTTATCATACCGACCCGCTCCTGCTTCGCAGATATGGCGACATGTCAATACATCACGATTACTATGCTCTGCGTTTTAAACACATAAAACTTTCCGGAATAAATGCACTAATAATAGTTAAAACCGCATCAAAATACATAGCAATCACACAGACAGACATGAAAAGCGACTTTGTTTTATGCTGTATCTTCAATATACATATATATAATTCTTCTGTACATGTGCTTGTCACCTAACTCCTCTTAAACGGCTGGACCGATTTGGATGAAATTTTGTGTGTGTATTTGAGTGGGTCCCTGGATAGTTTTAAAATACAATTGGACCCGGTAGGTGGCGCTGTTCGGACAAGACAACGACTGTCGGGTCCGCTAGTATGAATATAGATAAGCATCGTACTAACTTCTTTTCGGTTTCATCAAAAATTTTAATTCCATTTCTACAGCCATTCCTTGGTTTCCGTTCTCGACTCTAAAAATGTCACCCTTAAGAGTGTCACGTATAAATAGCGGTAGGTATAACTTCATATAATTCTAGTCACGTCCCAGACCATCGTGTATCAGCGTAAAATAAATAGAATTCGTCCCACGGAGGTGACGACTTTCGTGCCACGGAGGTGACGACTTGGCGCGTGGAGTGACTAATATTTTATGATTTAGTTTAACGCTACCAGTGTGAAACGATCTTCAAGCATGTCTTATGAGTTCCTTATTTCAGAGATGTTACTATTTCATGTTGAATAAGAAGGTTCGTTAGCTTTTCCGTGGCACCAAACTGAGATTCAAATCAAAATACAACATCATTTTAGAGGCTGAGGAACAGGGTGGAAAGTTCCTCATCCTCTGTAGAAAAGTGAGGATCCTCCGACTAGACGGGTGTTGTGTCTGGTGGGCTATTGTTGGGTTTTATATACTTATGTGTATAAAGCTGATATAGCGATGTAGGATACATCAGTGTAGTCCGTATGTGGCAGCATTGACGATGTCGCCACATCCTTTTATAATTTTATGTTTTGAAGTCACAACAACTAATAACAGTCAGGATTGGTGTAATACACCCTTAATTTATTTCATAAAAATATCTTCTGCAGGAATACAGTGTGTCGTTTTAGAATTAATAAGTCACATTCTGGCCATTTCAGACACAATACCTAAAACCAATATCGCAGTTACTTGTTATACTAAAACCAAACCAATTTACTAACAAACTACCACAGAATAACGAAAAATAAATTATTTAAAAAAAAAACAGAAGTGAAAACTTGAACAAGATCGCCCGCCCGCCCACAATCGCGTTTACAAAAAAGAAATACTTCCAAACCTTTAAAGTAAAAATACTTGCATAGAACATTAATCCGTAACGTAATATGTATAAATAAAGAGCACAATCGCGTTTACAAAAATTAAGTGTCGGTAACGGTGTCGCAAGTTCAATTGTTTTTTCCCCTCTCAAAAATGCCCAACGCGCTTATAGAAGTTTTCACTTCAAAAACATTTTGTTATTTTTCGCTTAAAACTTTGAAGGGCCTTTGCCTTGTGACGTTTATAAAATATTTCTTTTATGTAACGGCTACAAAGAGTGAGCTTACTTATACACAAAATAAGATTTATTTTTTGTTTTATTTACTTAAACAAACTCTTTTTGTAAGTCAACAAGGAGTGAAGAAAGAATTGGAAGTGTATTTTCGTCCATCCTATTTGCATGGAAATTATTTCTGTCCAGGTTAAGTGCTTCTTTTTCCTGTTCAATTAAAATAATTTAACAGGGAAAAGTTTAAATTCATGTTTTTTTGATCGTGTTTTGTTAAAGGATTGACGGAAGCCATTCTTATTTACCCTAAAACATTTTTTTCTGTAATAATGCTGGCTGGAAATAGCATAAAGTCGTTTTGTACCATTTTTTTTTGGGTGTGAAATTATCAAATAACTTCTCCCGCTCTGGGTGGAGCGGGAGGGCGTGTCAGACTCTTGCTGACTAAAACCCACCCGTGT
Source organism: Agrochola litura (assembly GCA_949152395.1). Taxonomy (NCBI): domain Eukaryota; kingdom Metazoa; phylum Arthropoda; class Insecta; order Lepidoptera; family Noctuidae; genus Agrochola; species Agrochola litura. The sequence goes on from OX424512.1 coordinate 2,232,614, forward strand.
TCCTTCAGTTGCCATGTTGCCGGGAGGCCACGATTTCCCTTTCAGCCCGTATTCGCAGCCCCGGCAGGCATTGGCCCTAGCGGACCCCGTCAATTCTGCTGACATCTCTTTGAGGCGCGCGTGGAACACAATGCGCCGTCGACCCGGGCTTGGTCCTTATCGGACGGCGAGCTACCCATTGCTCACCGTCCGCAAGCCCGTGCCTACGGTGGCCGGAAATCTGCCTGTGATTCCCGACGCCCAGGGCGTCTCCTCCTGCGGCGGTTAGGGGTACGAGGGCGCGAAATTTGCCTCTCCCTCACGCGTTCTGCCTTCTCCTTCGCGAGCATTATTACTTCGCAGAAGGAGGTGACGGCCTCCCATTTCCTCTCGCTCCGTACCATGGCCCGAATCAGGGCCGGACGCGAGAGATCACCGCCGCCGATCGCATCCACGAGGACACGGCGATGCCCCGCCCAAGCCGGGCAGACCTCCACCGTATGCTCCACCGTGTCCTCCGGGCGATCCACACAGTGGCGACACCCGGGCGTTTCCTCCCGCTTTATTAAGTCGTTTTGTACCTGGCTTTCCTGTTTTCGTATGCTACAGTCCGCCTCAAAAAATTGGTGTACATCGACAAGATTTAATTTCGTTTATAATCTTTTTTCTATAATATTGTTTCAATGTATATCGACAAAATATTACTCATATTACAGTATTCTAGTTTACAAATGGTAGACAGTCAAATGAATTCTTGTTGATGTATATGATACGGCTAAAACCCGTGCGGGCGGCACCAGATGGTTAAACTTGCCTAAATGGACCCTGGCACTCGCCGGCCGCTGCCGCGGCACCGCTCGGCTCATATGTGGTCACAGTTCTAACCTAACCTAACCTACCTTTCAGCCATTTTCATTTGCTACAACTAAATTTAACCAACCGCTACCGGCCACACCTAGTTGTAGCCGGCTAAAACTAGGTGTAGCCGCACTTCGGGTTTTAGCCATGACATATACATCTTTTTGAGGCTCACAGTAGCTTCCTATACAACGTTAGTTTTTGTTTATACTAAACCTCTTAAGGCGCAACTAGCCGATACTTTTCCCATACAAATTTCGGGGGGGTTTTACTCCACTGTTACACATTGTACAGTAAGCGCTCAAAAGTGCATGAGCACGCTAAGAGTCGTATTGCTGTGAACACGCGGTATAGCTCGTACATTTGTATGTGTAAGCAACACGATACACACACCACAGATAACGCAGTTACACGAAACAACAATATATTTCCGTCGCTTTAAACATGCTAGTACACACGCACTATGCGCGTGAACTTGACCAGTTAATGGCATTGCTAAAATTCGACGGTTACTTAACAAACGCAGATAGCAGAAAGCGTTAAGCGCTGGTATGGAATTCAATCTGCCTCAGGTTCTAATCTCGTGAAACACAGTGCGGTTTTTTGCAAATATTATTATTTTTGTTTTCGATAATAATATTTTTTAAATATTGCTGCTTTTTTATGTTGTTATTGCAATAAAGGTTTTAGAATAAAAAATGCGTGATATATGATAACAAAATTAAAAAATATATGTTTATTCGTTATATTTATTTTACATAAGTTAATAAACTGCTACAATTATTTATCATTACTTCAGCTGAATAAGATGTGAAATAGATGTCAAGAAACTTAGAAGCAGTTTGTATTATTTAGACATATTTAAATTATGAAATATTTTAAATTTTTAATGGATTTTTTCACCATAAATATTAAGCTTTGATCATGGTCGAAGTAATTAAGTAATAAATAAGAATATTAGACTACTTAAAATGTAAAAAACTACTTACAGAATAGGTAATTTTAAGGTTAAATATGGGCAGTTTGTTTATATTTTATTTGTATTAATTATTTTACATTTTATTTGAATTTAGTAAATATTGGTTGTTATTGAGGTTAAAGCTTAAGTATTCATTTTCTTTACGAAAAGAAGATTGAAACTAAACCTCAAATTTTTATCCTAAAATAATACTATTACTAAAATAATATTAAACAATTTCGGTATATCTGCAAGAAATACGACAAATACCCTATTGAAACGTGCTTAAAAAATTCGTTACCATAAATTCATGCAATAACGAATCTGTTGTTTATTAAGTTGGTACGGTCAATATTTTAAGGTCAAAAACGGTTTTCTAGCTGGTCTTCAATGATGCAAGCCTTCAGAGTGCACGGCGAACGGTTCATAATGACGTGTTTTTAATAATTCAGCAAAATGTCTCGTTGGTATGAAACCATTTGTTTCATTCACCATTTGACGTCGCTGCTACTCGATAATAAGCCCCTTCCTCATATCTCTTAACCCTCACAGTATTTCTCTAGAACAAAGAAAAACATTGTTTTTATTACACATAATACCTTATTATTTATTATTCACTAATCGAATTAAACCTCACAATGAATTTAAAACTTTAAAGGCATCTTCTGTCTCAACAATACCTCTGTTCTATCAACAATACCCTTGATTAAGATTTATGTTTAGTAAAATATGAAATATATTAATGATAACACTCACACTTAGTCCGGTTTCATTAGATATTCACTTCACTTTTACGCAGCTCAATAATATTCTCTGATCTGATCTGATCTCTTCAATATATTTTATGCCTGCTTTTTGATAATAATAACCACAACACTGCGCTAAATACTCGTCACCAATATTATCCACGAACCAAAAAAGTTCTATTAATTGAATACTCGTAACAAACTGCATCTACCCCACAGAAATCGAAATAATTTACTTAGTTTTTTGTGGTCTACCTGCTAAACTTTAATATTTATGTGAACAAGACGAATGAAACTAAAAACGAATGATGATTATTGAAGTAGTCATTGGTTGCAGACAAAGTGAGTGTGTGTGTGTAATGTGCGTGTCTACAGTATTGTAACAACTTATAGAAGAAGGTCGTAAGTCAAACCGAAGCGTCAGTCTATTGCTTTGTGAGATTGCTCATGGACTTTTGGTCGGCACTGTACATCCAAAGTAAAACATAAAATCGTTTTGTCTTATTATTAATTTTGTCTGTACAGAAGCAGAACAGCTGAAATCGCGAAAAAAAAATTAGCTGTTCCCTACATTTTGACGAGATATGCGAACATAAATGTAGGGAACAGCTGATTTTTTTCGCGATTTCTGCTTTGATCCCATAGTGAAAGTTGTTCATAATGATAAGTACAATGACCCCTCAAGAGGTTTAGTGTAAACAAAAACTAAGGTTGTATAAGTCGATTACGAAGTTTTAATTGAATAGGTATTATGTAAAATCCTTACTTCCGTCTATAGGAACTTGCAACAACAACACCGTAGCCGATGCAATTTGAGACCATTACCTGAGGAAAGTTTTCCTTGCAATGTTGTGCTTCAGAGTAAGTTAACTTTTCTATACAACGTGTTCCTTTTGATATCCCATAACTCAAGGGTATTAATAAGACCATGTCAAAGAATCAACTGCCATTTGAAATAGTTTTTTTCTTTTTTTTTCGTTTTCATCTATAATATTGTAAAGAGGAAAGCTTTGTATGTTTGTAAGTTCGTAACGAATAAACTCAAAAAATAAAGAACCGATTTTAAAAATTCTTTCACCATTAGAATGCTACATTATCCCTGAGTAACATAGGCTATAAATGTTTAAAAATAAAAGTACACCTGTGCGAAGCCGGGGCGGGCCGCTAGTTTTAAAATAAAAAAATCGACAATGTCACGATTATTTATGTAAATAAATTAATTTTACGTGAAATATGACAACGTCGCATTTTCTTAGCTTTGAATATGAATGACTATCAGTGCCCCGCGGTTTCACCCGCATAAGTCTCGATCCCGTGAGAATATCGGGATAAAAAGTAACCTATACGTTAATCCAGATTATAAACTATATGTGTGCCAAATTTCATCCAAATCCGTTCAGTCGTTTTTGCGTGAAAGAGTAACAAACATCCATCCATCCTCACTAACATTCACATTTATAATATTACTAAGATAATTTAATATATTAGTACTGATTGATTTGAATGAAAATAATTTACTCGTACTTAACAATGAAAGTTATGTTAATTATTATGATTGATGTTATCTTCAAAACTATGTATTTTTGGAACACTTATTCTAGGACTTTTTGTATTATTTTTACTTATAGCAAAGACCTTACAGTCATGGGACATCAAAAGGAACACGTATACAAATGTTAAATTAAGGTCATCTAGAAATTATTGCCAAAAATACTTAACACAAACGGTAACACATGAGTTTCGGCAGAAGGTAAGTGTGGCAGATTTCTACCAAGTTTTAAATAATCAATAATCATTTTTTATTTGTGTAACATTTGGTAGTAAATACAGTTCTTAAATTAAAGTTCATAGGTCGCTATGTCATGCCAAGAAGCTTACAAATAATAAGAGCAATATGGAATAATTTCTACAATCAATGCATAAATAAATAATCATAAATTACAATTAGTCACACTATTCAATTAAAAATTGTTTCTCCAGTCAAATAAATAAATAAGTCTATATAAATTTATCATTCCAAAAATTCATCAGTCGTATAATAACATTTTCCAAGTTTTAATTTTTTTTAAATTGTGTAATATTAAAAAAATTATGACATCTGGTAATTTATTGTAAATGCGAGGTGCCATGCCTAAAACGCTTTTTCTCACTAGGGCAGTCTTACAACGCTGATTGCTTTCACTCTGTCAATGCTCGGTTCATTTTCTTTCTAAGTTTTTTTACTCAACTTTTATAGCCTGTCGAATAGAGCTATTTGTATAGATAGAGGTAATCATCGTTTCTTTTAAGTATCGATTCGGTTGGTGTGTTTTCAGTCTCAGGTGCGATAATCTAGCACGTTCTCTATAAAATAGTTTTGTTGAAAACATTACAATAGATAGGATTGGTAATAAAAATTGTTCCAAAAGATCCAAATCGGTTGCGGTAAATACCTACCCTGATTAAATTAAGCAGATTTAAAGCCAAAATACGTGTTTCATTTAGAAACGCGATCAAACGAGCTTATTCTTTTAAGAAAATAACCGTGCAACTACGAGTAACTAAAGAATTTAATTACACAAAATCCACGTCTTTCCCATTTTCCTTCAAACACTAATTCTCACAACCTCAGCGCTTAATGCGCTTCAGAAACTCCTTAATGAAGCGCTTGCTAAACGCGTTCACAGTTGCGATGCAAATTGAAAATAATATGAAGTGAGAACACGCTGTAATTTAGATTAATTTTAGAATAAAACCTGGTGATTAGGTTTTCATATATTTTAGTTATAGTTGAAAGGTGACTGCGGTTAGCGAATGGATTTTAGCTTTTAAAGTGATAGCGCCGGCTAATAAACATAATGATGTTACGTTGTCTAAATTAAAATAGATTTACGGTGACTTTACTCTATTTAGTGCTATAGTTTCCATATCGTTAAGGGGCTTGTGGCTAAGTAACAGCCGCACGTTTCGATCGATCAGGTTAAGCTACGCTTGCCGTGATTGGTCCGTAAATGGGTGACTATCTTTACATAGAAAGAACCCTCCGTGCCTCGGAAAGCAGTACCGGCTGTCATTCGTGGATTTTTGACAGTCGCGTCGTCAGAAACCCGAAAATCTGACAACCAGTCTTACTAAGGGATATCATATTACCCAGTTACTGGGTTGTGGAGGTTAGATAGGTAGTCGCTCCATGTAAAATACTGGTATTCAGCTGCAACCGGTTAGACTGGAAGCCGGCCCCAACATAGTTGGGAAAAGGCTAGGGAGATTAAGTTTCCATATCGATGTCCTATTCAGCTTTTTCATTCATTTTCGGAGACTTTTCAAATAACTTTTTTATACAAACAAAATCTACCTATATCTATGTATAAATAGTATGAAACAAACTCGTGTGTCGTGTCTGTCTGTATGTACTTTTAGTTCTTTGAGAATTCACAGTAAATTTGGATGCGGTTTTTACTATCCCTTAGAGAATTTATTCCGGGTGTTTAATATGTCATCATCTGCCTAGCCTTTTACCAATTATGTTGGGGTTGGCTTCCAGTCTGACCAAATGCAGCTGAATACCAGTATTTTACATGGAGCGACTGCCTATCTGACCTCCACAACCCAGTAATTGGGTAATACGATATCCCTTAGTAAGACTGGTTGTCAGATTTTCGGGTTTCTGACGACGCGACTATCAAAGATCCACGAATGACAGCCAGTACCAACGGCTTCACGTGCTTTCCGAGGCACGGAGGGTTCTTTGTATGTAAAGATAGTCACCCATCTACGGACCAATCGCGGCAAGCGTAGCTTAACCTGATCTATCGACCCGTGCGGCTGCTATTACTTAGCCACAAACCCCTCCCGGGTGTTTAATTTGTATAATACGTTAAATAGTATTTAACTTAGATAAAGCAGAGAAATCTCGATGTTTTAACACGTCAGTAGATCTCACCCTCGCGAAGCAGAAGCCGGTCGCTAGTTTCCAATAAGTTTGAAATCGTAATTATCCATCCAACTTAATTGAATTAAAAAAAAAAAAAATTAAAAAAAAAATTACAGATATAAAACATAAAATGAGCGCTCTTATTACTAAAAGCGATATTTTAAAGACAACCTTTGGATGGATTCATGGTGAAATGAAGGTGAGACTTTACTGGAGGCAGTTAGTTGTGTACCATTCACGAGTACAATAAATACATCCGTGAAATATATAAACCAAAAAAAAGCTTACACAAAAACATATATACATATTATTTATTATCCTTTACCACGCTAAGCATCAATAAGCCATCTAATTACTACTGCTATCCAATCATGTTTTTACCAACGAACCACAAATGGACTCACGAAATCCAATCAGAACTTATTACAGACATCCCTTACAACATGAGGATCACGTAATACTGACACTAACACCTCATTACGACTTATGTAGACCTCGTGAGTAGGGTTGCGAAAGTATCGATATTTCTATTAAATACTTGAGACGCTCTCGGTGGTGGTAGGTTTTATACCTATTTCAGAATTGCTTGATTGTTTTTTCTTTTCAGGTTTTAATAATTTAGAGCATTTTTATTTTTTATTGTATCAATTTAAAACTTAACACCCCGCATCACTAGCTATAGGACCAACTCAAAAAGGTCTTAAAAAGCGCATAAAAAAACAGTGGCACTCCGGGAGTGCCGACAAAAGTGAAAACTTGAATAATTAAAAAAATACTTCCAAAACCTTTAAAGTAAAAATACTTGCATAGAATATTGATCCGTAACGTAATATAAATAAAGAGCACAATCGCGTTTACAAAAAGGAGGTTTCGGTAACGGTGTCGCGAGTTCAATTGTTTTTTCCCATCTCAAAAATGCCCAACGCGCCTAAAGAAGTTTTCACATCAAACAACATTTTCATTCACTGTATCTATCATATCAATAAAACGAACCTGAAATTCAAACTATCCTGAAATAGATACACATGACACCTGTCACTTGGATAATTTGTAGTAGTAATAAGGATTAAATTCGCAAAACACATATTCGTTAATTTGAAACTGACAGGTGTCAAGAAGGCATACTCCCGACGGGCGGACTGTAGTGTGTGATTGGGTCGTGGCTAAATAATAACAGCCGCACAGGTCGATCGACTTGTTGCGGTCGATTCGTGGATGGATAATTATTTATTATTAAAATTCTGACAACCAGTATTACTAAGGGACATGGTGTTACCCAGTAACTGGATTGCGGAGGTCAGATAGGTGGTCACTCCATGTAAAATACTGATATTCGGCTGCATCTAGTCGGACTGGAAGCCAACCCCAACATCGTTGGGAAAAGGCTAGGCAGATTGACATAGTGTATGGATTCGACTTATAGCGTTTAATTTATGAAATCAATAACGGATTAGTATGAATATACAGGGTGGCAGGGACATCGACGCAAAAACTTTTACCATGGATTAAGTACGATTCTGAACCCCTGCGTTGAAAAATATCGACGGTTATTTTTTTTTAAATCTACTTTTCTATTCATTCTGACCGCGTAGATATTGCACTTTTCTATGCAACAGTAGATTTTTTTTAAATAACCGACGAAAAATTTCAACGCCTCTGCGTTTCAGAATCATGTACTGAATCCATGGTAACAGTTTTCGCATCGATGTCCCTGCCACCCTGTATACTCGATACCTAAGTATCGATACTATTGATTCTATCCCGTACCCCTCTCTTAGGAAAACCAAAAGAAAATGACAAAGATATTATCAACACTATCGCCGTCTCTCTCCTCTAAATACATCGTTTAAATGCATCAAATGAAGATCGGAAAAGGTTTTAAGCTGTGTCTTGAATTGACTTTAAGTGAGTGTAAGTTTGTGATTAGATGGATAAAGACTTTTATATTTTAAGTTACACCATTCTTTTAAGTTATTTTGCATTTTTAAAGACTCTTTAAAGAAAATAAATTATTCTATATCCAAATCGTATGTGTAAATTAAGTAGATTTCAGAATGACTATTGAAAAAGTCTTAAAAATTATGAAGTTGTTTACATGTTTGGAAACCAAATTGCACACGTAGTATAGATTATTATTAATACATGGGACGATTAGCATGACCTTGGTTTTTGCGCTACGAAATGCGAGCTTGATTTACGCATGGAACAAAATGTTTGTATGGCCTATATGTAATTGTTTCGGACATTAGTAAATTCTGGTTTAACTCGAAATGACAGCTGTCAAAACTTCATAACCAGCAATGTCTGTTTATAATGTTTTAGATTTTGCTCATGTATTTTTTATATCTTAATAGGTAAGCAAAACCGTAATAAATATGAAATGAGTCATGGAAGTTATATCAACATTTTTGTTAAGACTATGAAAATAATATCCACGTTCATCTCAAATAAAATAAGTTGGTACGTGTACGAAAAACAAAGTTTGGACATTAATTTAAATGGTAACACTAAAACAGTACTAATTAAATTATTTAAAACTGCGGCAGATAGAATTTTAACTCTTATAAATATCTAAAACTTTTGGCACTTAAGACAAGTTAAAGTGCCTAGATTAAGTTAGTTTATTGCAAATATTAATTTACATTTTTTTAAATTTCATTCACGTTTTTGTATAATTTTTATGTATATTTTGTGTTTAAAAGGTAAAATACCTAGTCACGATTTTAAAACTACCAAACTTTTCATAAAGAAATTATACAATCCTATATTAATTTAACTCACCAAACTGAAAATACACTTCAAATAAAACTGTTTATAATTTATCGCTCACCTCAAATAAAATTGTTTATAATTAATCGCTCTAGTAATGAAATTCTATGAACAAAACTAATTTTATAAAACGTAAAATTAGCTTCCTTTCATCATCACTACGTCAAACGCTACAATTTCCTTAACTATGTAGCGTTTCGTAGCTACGAAATGAGAGTACGTGAAGTCGGGTAAATTAATTAGGTGGTACGCGCCCTAGAGGAGATAATAAATGGAGAACTACTGGCCTTCAGCTGACTCAGTCTCACAATGTTTAATATTAATTAGATTTAGTTTAGCTCGGAAAGCTGCGCACACATGTTAGTTTTTAAGAATTTATTTTTAGTACCAACATTGTCATATTTCTATTGTTAACTCTGAGAAAATGGAATACACGCTATAAAATTACCGGAAACCTTTTAATTGCCAAATCCTGATTATGAGTCCCTAACACACACTTCAAACTGGGAATTCGGGGTGAAGCATTTTATGTGACGATCGCCAATCATCAAGTCATGCAGTAGTGCAATCCCGTCTACCGACTCTTAACAGGCAATCGTGTCTGAATAATTTTTAATTTCTACTGTATTTGGCTCAAAACTTCTGTTCTACTAAGTACCCAACTAGTTTTTCCGGGATTGACGACACAAAATATGTCTTTCTATTCATCATCATCATTTCAGCCGAAGACCGTCCACTGCTAGACATAGGCCTCCCCCAAGCACCGCCACTTCGACCGGTTCTATGCTTTCCACATCTATCGGCCATCCGTTCTGCGAGCAATGTGCCCTGCCTGTCTATTCATTGAACAATACTGGCTCCTTCTTTTAAAGCCCGTCAGTATTGGACAGAATTACTCTTTTGTAGTCGAGCACTCCATTTCTGTCATACTCCATGATTTTTAAGTGTCTCTCGTTGACTACGCAGTCTTGTGCTCGTCGTGTTGATTAATTAATGTTATTCTGTTGAGAGAATAGCCTGTGAGAGCGTGAAGCGGTTGAAAATTAAATCTTCAAGCTGCTGCGACTGACTGAAAGGAATTACTTGTGTTGAGGGACTACTGTCTGGTTTTTTGCACTTATTTTCTACATGTTTAGAGCTAGTGTCAAGCACTTTGTATAATAAAATAAAATAGACTATTTGCCTCTGAATGGAAGCTATATAAACTAGCTTAATCTCAGACTCTAGCTCTGACTCTAGCTTAGACTTAAGTTTGCAATCTGCAAATTGTAAAGTAATAGTGTACTCATTGTTGAAGAGTCTAATAATTAACTAATATATTGAACTTTTTATATTATCTACAGGGTGTATCAGAAAGTTGTCGTCAAATTTCTGGGTCCCCCATCCTGAAATTAGTCGACAACTTTCGCAAACAACAAATCACAAAAAATGATCAACTGTCCCACATAAGACTTCAATGCCTACTCGACCGAAATTTACCTGACTGTTAATTTTTTCGCGATTACGATGTTAGTGGTGGAGAAAGTTGTTCAGTTTGATGGTCTCTTAAATTTTACCATACCTTTCAAATACATCCTGTATACAGGGTGGCAGGGACATCGACGCGAAAACTGAAACCATGAATTCAGTACATGAACCCCCGTGCGTTGAAATTTTTGGACGGTTATTTAAAAAAATTCTGCTGTTCCATACATTTTGACCGCGTAGGTATTGCACTTTTCTATGAAACAGCAGATTTTTTTTTTAATAACCGACGAACTATTTCAACTCAGTGGGGTTCAGAATCATATACTGAATCCATGGTTTCAGTTTTCGCGTCGATGCGTTCCCTGCTACCCTGTATACTCTCCTATTTTTTTTCATTTCCATGAATAAATACAACTATGTAAATGAATTTAACAGAGTCTGTAATCATCAAAATAAATAGACAACCTTATAATCTTGCCACTATAATTTACTACATGAAGCTCGTCGTCGTCGTGTACATTATTATATGTCTTGTGTAATTTAACACAAGATACATAACACGATTATATACACGATTTATTATATTATATAGCTTAAATTACAAAACAGACACGTGTTCTATAAAAATAACTTCATAAAATACGGCCGATGGATCATGGATTCATGGCCGGTCTGAACATAGCACGGAAGACTGCGCAATAACATTTTTTAAGAACCAAATGGTGACAAAGAGCCGAGTGTGAGTGAGAGAACAATATGTGCGAAACTTCGGAAAGCCTACATAAATATTAATTCTGTGACCCTTATCATTTTAATTTTGCTTCTGTGACCCTATAATTTGTATACTCATTCGTTTATTTTAATTGCATTTGACGTTTTATTTTAATTTGAATTCTGTGACCTATTTTAATTGCATTGACATTTTATTATGTTGTGTTTTGTTCTATTGTGTTGCAGTACAATGAAATTTATTATTTTATTTATTTTTATATTCAGACAGGCCATGGTTCATCGGCCATATTGTAAAAAGGCCGCTACGAAATTGAATTCCCGTCATCACACGATACACCTTTTTGAACAAATAATAAGTGTAAATTAGTCTTTTGTGAAACATTGCTATCAATTTCACAATTTTTATCGCTCACCATTAAATAAAATGAAACGAATATATTTCTTTCTGACTTATTTTATGACAGCAGTTTTGTTACATAAATAATTTAATCAAGTTAATTTATCCACAATATTAAGTTAATTAAAACGGCTAACACTTTAATGGGTTATAATTTAATTACCTGTAATTCCGTTTAAAAAAGTAGGTAATTAGGTATAAGTGAACTTTCTAATTTAACAAATGGGCTGGACGTTTTAAAATAATGACTGGCAATATTTAGGACTTTGAACTCGGAGGTTTTGACCAAAAATAAGTACTTATGTCTTCAATATAAGGACGTATATCACTTTACATTACTTTAACAGGGTCGGCAGATAGACTGGAGACGCAAACCTGAGTATATCAACTTACTAATCTGACTGTTTGGCAGTCATATTATATAGAGGGTGGTGATTTAGTGACCTGCATCCCTCAAGGGTGTGACATATTATACGATTCTTAAAACGTGAATCGAAATAATACTCTGTCTACTGTTATAAGGATTTGTATTTTTTTTTTTAAGTGTCTTATTATTTGTATCATGAGGAAAGTTGTTTAGTATGACGGATAGAATCACCCCTTGACTGATGCAAGTGTCTAAATCGACACCATGTATAATGCCATACCAAAATATAACCACTCCATAAATGCCCCAAAAAATGGACATACATTCTATTTTTGGGTTTGATGTTACATTTCCCCTACACAAAGAAAAACTTGATTCTATTTTTCCTTTTGTACCCTCATTCAACTTGACGGACGGACAAAGGAGCATGCTTTTATCGTCAAAGAAACCGACACAACATTTTACGAACGCGAAATTGTATAATGAACACCTAAATATTGGGTACGACAAGAGTAACCCGGCGGCTTAATTAAGTCAGCTGAAAGTGAGTCAGTCAAGTTCATGTTACATGAATTCAATATGACGGTTTGGGCCCAAAGATTTAGATCGTTAGATTCGCCCTACCTCATCAAAAGATGGTCGCGTTTCTGTTTTGTTTTGACACTTCTGACCCACATAACTTCGCATCCTGTATTAGAAACGCCTTATGCGGGATGTGTGAGCTCACTCTTCTCATTATTGACACGTTAACGCGACATAAGTACGGTAAAGGCAAATCTTACGATTTAAATATTTTTTGGACCACACTTAGACGATTCGAATTCAAGAATCATGAACCTTATTTTAATCAATGCAAATTATGCTGGAAGACCTGCGCTTGAACCTACAAAATAACCCCATCAAAAACCCACCAAACCCAACCTCATAAAACTTTAAAAATAAGTTAAAAAGTATTTTTACTATAAAATTAATAACAATCTTTTTAACCTCAAGTCTTACTTTTTTGGGATAAAAACTGGTATTTTTCGGAACAAAAGTTACAAAGGTAAAAAAGCTTTCGACATTGGTTTCAAAGTTCGAGGTCCCGATAAATAAACTACATCAGTGCTTTGGGACCGAAATATCGTATGCTTGTAGTTTCTGTTAGCAGAACCGTGACGTCTGTTAGTTTAGTAGAACAAGTGAAAACTTTGTCACGGAATGTATTGAGCTTCGTAATCTATACCTACTCCGTTCGTTGAAATCCACTAAAATAGCTTCCACGAATACCTATGGTTAAATTTGTAGCCAGTGTGACCCGCTAACACTTTGCTGATTGAAATAGGCCTGTGTCCAAAAAAATGTTTTTGTCCATCTTCTAGGTTATAAAATAATATTGAACATGTATTTTGTCTTTTTTGACGTAATCAAAAGATTACGGCGATACATTGAGTTAAAATGTGGCATGACGTCACGCCTTAGTACGTTGTGACGTAGCGAGCCCCCACTCCCCAACTTTAATGCGTGTTTTTTAAGTTATTTTTGATTATTATGATAAAGAAAAAAATACGTGTCTAATATTTTTTTATTATCTGAAAAACGGACTAAATAGAATTTATTTTTTTTTACCTAGGCAACTACCCCATTTTATGAACCACGACCAATTCATTATCTAAGACATTACTGCCTCGTTGGTCTAGTGGCCGCAAGCGCTACTGCTGAGCATGAGGTCTTAGGTTCGATTCCCAGGTCGGGCAAAGTGTTATTGATTTTTTCTATCTGGAATTTCTCAGTGGCAGCCCGGAGTCTGGATTTAGGCCCGGTTGATAGCAATAGGCTCGCCCCTATTACATGGGAATTAAACATAACTGGCGATATGTGACTATTCTATGGGTACACCTCTGCCCAAACTCATCGGGGAAACATGGCGTGATGTTATGTCATTACTGACATCGGTGAAGGAAAAATATCGTAAGGAAACCTGGACTTGTCGCTTTGTTTGAAAGTCTGAAATCTCTAACCCGTCTTGATCAAGCCCTGTGATTAATGCTTTGCGTAAATCATTTCATCACCACTGCTCTCAAAATGGTGAAGGAAAATATCGTGAGGAAACTGGCATGTCCTAGAACCAAAAATTCGAAGACATGTGACATCTACCAACCCGCACTGGGCCCGTATGGCAGATTACAGCCCTCTCGAAGAGGAGAGAGAGGAGGCCTGTATTCCAAGGCCTCCTCTCTTCGAGAGGGAACATTATAGCCTGATTAAGATAATTGTATTATTAGCTACACAACCATGTCTCTTTTTCGAGAACAAGAAGAACTTAAAACATAATGCTTGAACCTGGACCATAACTATAAATTATCATTGGTAAGCAAAACAATCTGAAATTCGTCCAGAAATCGCCAGCACTTAAAACCATGTAGGTATTGAGACATACTATAGACGTAAGCTCTCTCTTAATGTCATCGATTTTGGATATTTTATTTCAGATGTAACCTTTAGATATTATTATTCACGTTTCGATGTATCGAGTATCAAACTATTATGGAAACTAGAGAATATTCCACTTTCTTTTGTGGCCCTGTATTGGTAACATTATTTTTGAGAGGGGTTTATAAAACTTATCCTATTTCAAAAAGCATTTTAGTGTTAACAAAATCTAGAAACAATATCGTTGTGTTATTACACTTATTTCGTTTTATACATCAAGGCTTATATACTATTTAACAACAGCTGTGCCCATAAATCGATCTATCTATGAAGTTAAGCTACTCTTGAAGTGGTCCAAACAAGGATAGGTGACCACTCCTCCGTACACAACGTACCTAGTCCTTCCGTGGCTCACGATGTGCAAACCGACCCCAGGATTGGGATAAAAATAGACCAAGTTGTCCTTAATTAACACAATACCTCTTTTAAGCCGACCTAGGCTACCTGAAATAATTCAAAGCAAACCCAACTGAATATTTTACCAGTTTTAATTAACGCAGCCAGGGCATCTTTTCGACGTAGTTTTAAAACAAACGTATACGTATCCGCCCACACTACGCCACACCATTTATTTAGGCCACGTACACACTCGCGCTCGTCCCACGCGATCCTGCGGTGTAGACAGTCTTTTGTCTTGTTGGGATTACTGTAAAGCCAGGCAAAGACAATGTACAATATGTGTGGTTTGAACAGGATTGTGACATAAATATTAATGCTTTTGCTATGCAATTCTAATGCCCAATAAATATTGCATCGACAATATTTTGTGAGAACTCAACGACTAGGAATGTCTTCAACAGTATACACGAGAAAAGTAACTTGTAGACTCATAGATGCTTCGATTTGTTGACCATTTTCTATTTTGTTAAGTACTTAGTACTTGTTGACAGGTCTACACTGCCCTCCCATAAATACTAACAGTGTAATTTGAAAACATGTTAAAGCCAATTCGTTTTAAAAGAGTAACCGTGGAGTTTCTTGCCGGCCTCTCCATAGGAAACGATCAATTGGAACCGTGCACTGACGTTTCATAAGGTTTATATGAAATAAAATATTTGAGATCATGTTTTTTTTTCTAAATAGTCCCCTAAAAAAAATCAGTAAACTTGCGACAAGAATTTTGTAAGAGTTGGTAGATTGATAGAATTACAACTATTACAAGTCACCTAAAAACTTTTGAAAACATCGTAAAACACAACATTATTTCTCAAACTCAAACTCAAAGCATTTATTTCAATTAAACCATTTACAGGCACTTTTGAATTGTCAAGGAATCGGTCAGTCAGAAATAGGTATGAAGCTAGTTGCCCATTCCAAAGCGTAGTAGGCACCTATGGAGAAGAACGGGCAAGAAACTCCACGGACACTCTTTTAAATAAAAAATTGTTACAAAATATTGGTTACATCATTCATGTTGGAATTATACATGTGAGAACAATGTAGAAAGACGTGCACGTTAGAAGCGTCCGTAATAAAAAGATAAAACAAAGAACAATTCAAAAAATTAAAATAAAATAAAAATAAGCCCTGGCAGCTAAGAGCTGACCAGTCCCAACTGACGGCGCCCGTTCACGAACATGACGCATGGATTAGCACCATTCAGCTCAACCATTTTGAAGGGAGCTAAATGATCCAACACACGCGCCACCATCAGCGAAACATTTGAGTGAGCATGACATACTCACAGCCGCCAGGGCACATTCAAGTCAATGCAAGACATATTACCCGGTAAATGGTAACTCTTTAGTACATAGTACTCACACCTGTGCTATGCAATTATATAATACAATGGAGATTGAGTTTATACAATGCAAAGATAGTCTTACAATCTTCAGCAGCTCCAACAGTATTTGCAAATGTTAATCAATTAGTTGTGGAGCAGAACCAGCATTGAGCCAAGCATTTTTATCAGCGATGTAATCCCCCAACGTATAATATGCTGCTATTTAATTTGTGATCTCCTGTGCGAGTCCTGAAACACTTTTTCTGTCTTTATTTCTTTCTTTATTTTTTTATTTCTGTCTTTCTTTCTATTTTTTTTCTTGCTTTCTAATAAAATAGCGTTACGGCTCGGGAACATTATTGACAATATTGGATTACTAACTACTGAGTTCTAACGCCATTGGCCTTGGCTAATGAGTTGAAACGTTAAGAAAAGTATACCAATTTTCCTTATAACGTACTTTACAGAACATCACGCGTGTAATCCCCGAAAGGTAAGGCAGAGGTGTACCTATAGTACACCCACATTTCACCAGTTATATTTTAGTCCCATGTTATAGGGGGCGAGGCTATTGTCAACAACCGGGCACAAATCCAGACTCCGAGCTGCTACTGAGAAATTCCTAATGGAAATACCCAATAACACTTTGCTCAATCCGGAAATCGAACCTAGGACCTCGTGCTCAGCAGTAGCACACACCACTAAAGTCTAGTCTAGTAACTACTCGAGGCAGTCTTTTCTTTATAAATTAATAGAAATAACACCTAAGCAAGAGGTATCCATCTGTCCATGCCCCAAACTCAATAAATGTTGTACCAACACATAATTAATCTTGCGTCACAACAGCTTGCGTGTTTCCAAGACCGTCTGTAGCTACCCTAAATATGACGCCACTGTAATTTAATCAGTCAGTTATTGTTCCTCAGACATGAAACAATTTATTTTTTATCTTTCATAACAAAACTTTTCTACAGAAGATAATTTAACACGAAAAAAAGATATTTACTTTCAATTTGTAAAAGGCCGCGCAGCTAATATTACAGATTATAATTTAATTAAATTCGTGACCAAAGTACCTCACAATATAAAAATAAAACTGATCAAATGTAATCCTGTGAAAATTGTAGTTAATCTTTTTGGCTTTTTTAAAATGGCGGACGTATTTTTGCTGATTCCGAATTAATAGCTAATTCTATAACCTCATTGGCTAACATAATCAGGGAGTTTTCACACTCCGAGTGAATAGGTTACTTCTATATTGCGTTCGTGATTTAGTTTCCAAACATGTAAACAAATATCATCGTTGTAGTGCGAGAAATCATTAATTGCAAAAAGCTAGTTTCGAGATAACCGTCTTTAAAAAAAACAAAATATTGATATTTTTACCCTGCACTCTAATATTCAGTAAATTATGTAAATTTTGACCGTAACTGAGAAATGTGATAAAAAGTATGATAGTTAATTTTAGCATACACAAAAAAAATTGGTGTGTATTATATTCGACGAGAACCACTGACAATGTCTCTTAGTTATTTCTTGCAGACGAAAGCTTTACTTTGCAATGAAATTAATATATTGTGTGCGAAAAGTAACTACGTAACATTAATGAGCAGTGTAGCCCAGTAATTGAGAAAACATTAGTAAAAACACTTAGTAAAATGTCACTTAGTGACTTCTCGCACTACAACGACGATATACGTTTGTTTGGAAAAACCACTTTAACATCCACGCATAACCGCAACAACTTAAACAACAACATTTTTATGACATTTTCAATAGTACGAGTCATTCTGAAATCAACTTGATTTACATTTTCACTATTATAAAGTTGATTAGAAAATAACAGAAATTGGAAAAAAGGATTTGATTAAACTTTAGGTAAACATCTAAAGTCTGTTCCAAAAGTAACAAATGAAAGTGTATACAAACCCTGTTTACGCAATCACGCACTAAATAATAAGTAATACATTCATTTGTATTTAGAAGGTTTCAACTTTATACACTCACCGCTTTTACCAACAATTATTGTTTGAATAACATTATTCAGTTGTATTTGACGAAAATTGAGGTTATAAAAAGAACCTCAATAATTTTATAACCTCAATTCTCAAACCTCATTACATCTTTAAGGCGATTTGAAATCAGAATTTCGGATTTAAGTAGTCAAAGCACTCAATCTGTAACTGGCGCTACAAATTGGCATCCATTGGACGTTTTCTGTTCAATTTATTTACACTTTCATCTGATACTTTTATAACAGATCATACCTACTATCGTCGGTGAAGAAGAACTTGGAATCTAAGACTGGTCAAAGACAAGCCTAACTAATTTTAAAACGAATATTTCAAGCCTCACACGATACCAACACCAACGTCGTGACGTTCGTTGGAACAGTGAAAGTGATTGATTTTGTAAAAGGGCATGGAGCTTTGTGTTACGTGACAAAACGTCAACTGTCAGTTGCATGCGACACATGCTGCCTCTGACTGACCTTTGAAAAGCGGTTGTAGCTAACTCAGTTGTTGTAAAAAGAATATGGCCGAGCCTTTTTTTTAAAAACAATTTAACTTGATAACATAACATCACGCCACGCTTACTTTATAGTATAGGTGTACCTACTTAAAGGCTCAAAAGATTTGTATGAAATTTGGTACACGGATAGAGCATGGACCTAGGATACTTTTGTTCCGGTAGTATATTCCCGTGGGATAGTTTTTGAACTCCACGCGGGCTAAAGCTAGTGTGTAAATAAGGCATTAACAATAGTAACATTTCTTTTTAAGCAAGAGCAGCAGTGCTATTCTGTAAAAATCTCACCGTGAACGATTAGGTGAAGTGAGCTTGAAGTGAGCTGTCAACAATGTAAATCCCTAGTATTTGGTGGAAAGACAGCTCACTTCTACTTTTTACATACACACACACTTATCACATTAAAGAACTGGATCATTTTATCTTAATTTATTCTGAATGTTTTAATAATTTCAATAATTTAATAATATAATGTTTAAAAGTAATAGTAATTAAATGTAATCATAATTAATAATATTTTAATTTAGTTAAATAGTTGATATACCTACTTACTTTAGGTTATTTTATATCAAATTTATTTTATTGTTTTTGTATTATAAATGTTATTAATGTTGGAACGCCGATGTTCTCCCCTCTCGGAGGGGCGCTAATGGCTGCAATACAGTTTTTTAAACTAATGTAGCTGTTAACAAACACAAAAAATTGTAAACCTATTGTTGTTCCAATAAAATATTTGATTTTGATATTTGACTTCAAGCTCACTTCACCTTAGCGTTCACGGTGAGATTTTTACAGAATAGCACTACAGGTATCAATAGGTGACATTTCTTTGCACAAACCATATATATCAGGTTCTTTTGCTAGATAAACCAGTTTTTTTTAAATCGAAACTTCATCTCTTTTGCCCGGTTTTCCTAGATTTAAGTATTATACTTTTAATTTGGCCCTGAGGTGAGAGATTACCTCTAAAATACCCTATATTTCTGCTTTTATCTCTTAAACATCTTAAAATACTTAGTACTTTCGAAGCAAAAACATTTGTTTTTTAACGGTGTACCGTGAAAAATACAGCGTAGTTACGCTGTTTTTTTTAAACAGTTTTTTGTTTATATACAAACTAGAACTCAAACCTTTTTCTGCGTAAAAATGAACTTGAGAACCCACTATCTGACAGCTCGTTATTTGTGTGAGGAAAAACAGAACACAACACACGCTGTGTTTTACCGCAACAACGTTGTTTTTCTGAGAAATATGGTCTTGTTATTGCAGTATACCATTACGAGCTAGAAAACATACAGACTGCAAAAGAAAAATATTTGAGGTTGACTTTCATGTTTTTGTGTTAGAGAAAAGTTTCAATTTTATTAACCGAATGAGCTTCGGCGTTTTTGTGGAGGTAGGGCTTGATTCCTGTGTCCGAAGCACCGCCACTTCGACCTGGTCTGTGCTTCTCGCATCCAGCAAATTTCTGCGACCTTCACCAGGTCATCGGTTCACCTTGTGGAGGCCTTGCAACGCTACGTCTTCCGGTACGCGGTCGCCACTCCAGAACCTTTCGGCCCCATCGACCATTTGTTCTGCGACCAATGTGCCTTGCCCACTGCCACTTACGTTTGGCAATTCTTCGGACTATGTCAGTTACCTTGGTCTGTAGGCATAGATAAATACAATTCAAATCAAACGAGCAAGCTACTATTTCATGTTATGTAATACTTTATATTATAAAGACGTAAAATGTTATGTAAATTTATTTATTTGTAAGTTTGTATGTAGGGAGTAATATCCTGAACTACCAGGTGGATTTGAAATTCTTTTTGCATTGGATAGCCCAATTCTTGAGGAAGGTTATAGCTCGCGGGCAGAAGCTAGTGTAATATAATCATGTAAAAAAAAAAGTTATTTTTATGGTTGCTTAAAATTGCAAGAACTTAATTTACCTACTTGGTATTTTCGTGTTTAAAATTCACAAAGATTTCAGAAATATCACATTGAATTTAAAACATTTCAATAAACTTAATTATTTCAGTAAGCTTAATTATTATCATGACAGGATATGTGAAAAAATCTCTCACGAATGTCTCCAAAATTTGTCATTACGTATTATTATTTTTTTCGTATGGTTGGTGACTAACATAAGTAGATTACTTATTAAAATAGCAATAACTGAATTGACTACGTTCGTGTTTAAAATTCACAAAGGTCTTAAAACTATCGAAGTAGTAGAACTGTAAATACACAATCAAAGAACAGACTTCTAAATAAAAACTAGCACATAAATAAATCCTTTTGTCGTCCATACGTGAAACTTAATGGCATCCTGGGACGAACCTGTCACATAAGAACAACTTCACTTTAAAATATTACAAGAATCAAACTAAGTCTCAAGCCAGGGCCCCTGGGGCTCTGGGGCCCAACTTCGGGGGTCACAGGCCCACTCAAATAAATTAAATGTCAGACGGAATTGTTAAAAATGTGTTAGCAGAGAAATATACCGCCCGAACCACTTAATATTTCAAATGAATGTGCCTTTGTCTGTCTTATCAAGTTAAGCGAGAATATTAAAAGTAAAAATATGTAAGTACCATTTGTTAAAGGGAGCTCATTGGCTAGACGTTTTGGTCGACTAAAATGTAGGCAATCCCTGAATAAAATATTATGGAAGGCAGTGAAGGTCGCAGGATAGACATTTGTTCTGATCGGACGAAAATCGTAAACCGTCTATTTTTAACCGACTTCAAAAAAGGAGGAGGTTCTTAGTTCGTCAGTTATTTTTTTTAATGAAAACTTCTTTGGGCGCGTTGGGCATTTTTGAGATGTGAATAAACCATTGATTCGCGACACTGCAACGCAATTTACCGACACCGTGGAGTAAAAGACATAAACGCGTTGATTACCGCGGTGCGTGGAGTAAAAAACATCAACGCGTCGATTACCGCGGTGTCGTTTTTTTTTCAAGTTTTCACTTCTGTCGGCACTCCCGGAGTACCACTGTTTTTTTTTAAAGTTGAGCACTGCAGTGTCCTGTGTCTAAGGTAAGTACTTCAAGTGGTAGTCTGTTCTAATATCTATTCGTAAGCATGTATGGATTAATCGTTATTTTCGAGTTACTGTTAATTGCGACTTTTAATCGTTTTTACGACTATATAATAATAATTATTTATTTATTTCTTACCACAAATTACTGAGAATGTTAGTATAAAGTCACAATTTTGTAATTAATTTGTGGAAGACTGGTGCCTAAACTAAGTTTAAACCCCCCCCCCTAAAACAAAGTTTTACATTTTTATTGTTACTTCGTAGTTAGGTAAAAAGAAAGCACATACTTATTTAATCGTACTTAATTAAATACCTTTTAAACCGTAATCAATTCAACATTTTTCTTGACATAACTTTATAAAAGAATTTTGTTCACTTAATGTTTGACAACATATGCTTGTCTGACACTTGAAAAATAGGCCGATTTATTTTCAACAATTCTGAAATTTCAGAAATTACAAGTGTAATTTATTTAAATAAATTGGTATTATACATGTACATTTTTACGATGTTATAAAACGATGTTATTGGAAGTTTTTGATTATCCTGCCAGAAACACATGTTCAACACAATTTTCTTTAAACGTTTTCTGATTACTTCCTGACCTAAATAAATCAGGAGGTACAGGTATTTATGATACCTATTTGTTATTAAATAATCTACTCGCAAATATTACGTTCCTATGGATCGAAGGTTTTAAGTCTTCTTTTCTAGTGGTTCAGAGTTTTAAAGCCGCCCATGGACTTCACAATATGCCGTCGAGAAATATCTCTCAGTCATGCCGGTTTCCTCGCGATGTTTTCCTTCACCGTTTTTGAAGCAAGTGATAATAATTATACATTAGGTAAGCACATGAATCCGAAAAGTCAGAGGTGCCTTGGGTTCGAACTCGATATCTTTGACTTTGTAGTCTGACGGTCACACCACTAGGCTATCACTGTTCGTGAAAAAAAATATGTTGCTTAACCTTCCAACAATAAATCTCGCCGAATGCATATCCTCACCCTTTTTTAGAAGTCAGTTCAAAAGAACCAAGCAGTCTTTTACAAAATCTCTAATACTTAACTACCTCTCGTTGCAAGCTACTCACAGTAACAAATCTTCACAAATACGTAGCTTGGGGAGTCCTAAATCCAGCAGACCGCCGATCGATTGAAACTGCGCCGCAACAGTGCATTAGTTTCCGCCTGGCTGGAAATTGGATTTGAGGAACTAACTGTGAATTTCTGGGAATTTTGCAATATTGGTTTCTTGTGTGTGATGTGTGTTGAAGGTTGCATGTTTCATTTGTAAATGAAAGTGAATTTTAGATGAATATGTAATGTGTGCCGCGATTTACCTTGCGGGTAAAGTTTTTGATATGAACTTCACAACATTATTTCATCAAAATTGTTGTTAAGTAATGAAAACATTTTCATGAGTCGGTGATCTGTTTGGTATGGTCAGCGACAAAAGTCGATTAAACACATCATCTAAATTGACACAAAATTATTCGATACATTGTATTCCAGCATTTCATATAAATAACAGGTAAGAGTTAATTAATGTACGAGTCATGTATCGTACATGACACGCGCGCATTGCATACATCAGCACTTTTCCGTCACCTTGCAAAAATTATAGTGCAACGCAACAGTACACAATCAGCGTTCATAGTCAGCTGTACTCATTCACACAACATTTATATAGCATTAGTTACGTGGTAGTTAAATATATTCAATAAACCATCATCTTTGGCTATCCGTGACTTATCATTCAAGCTATCACCCAAGGTGTGTGCGACCCATTCAGCAGCGCATACAGTTAATTTGAATATTGGTTTCATTTTACTTCTGTTCCGACTTTAATTAAATGTTCAATAATTAAGATTTAAAAACGGAAGTGGTAATAGACGTTTATTGCCGACAGGACATAACAAACGAGTCAAAAAATACTTTTGTTTTGGTGGATAAGTAGCCGTCGGTCATTCCGTCCGTTTTTAAAGCCTTGATAACCAATACACCACTACACTCTGAAGTATGTGCTCAAATCTAAGTGGTTCTTTCCTCTAAAGACCATTTCAAACACTAATCTACATGGTCGGACCAAGATAATGTCTAGAATTCTGAGTTTGTTTCCGTATTTCTTCTCAGAGTAGTCGGATAGGACAGACCGACTCATCAAGTTTTTAAAATATTATTGACGTGTAAAAGTGTGTATAAACTAAACTACATAGGTACTTACAGAAAAAAGTATCACTAGCTTCTGCCCGCGACTTCGTCCACGTGGAATAGTTACTTTGGGCGTATTTATTTGGATAAGGATTAATATCTTCGTGTTTATAAAAACACCTTCGCAAATAATGCATTATTTTAGAACAAATTTGGTTAGCATAAAAAATGTTTAGTGAGCAAACCTTAAAAGGTAGACATATGGTGTCACGGCCTTTTTTTTTAGAACTTTTAAAGAGAAACAATTTTGTTATACATGATTTTTGCGAAACTTTAGCAGTGGAAGGTCTCAAAAGGAAAAAAAAACCCGATTTTGAAACATTCTTCATTGGTGCTCGGCTCCTATTGGTCTCTTAGCGTGATGATATAGAGAGCCTATAGTCTTCCTCGATAAATGGGCTATCTAACACTGAAAGAATTTTTCAAATCGGACATGCAGTTCCTGAGATTAGCGTGTTCAAGCAAACAAACAAACTCTTCTGCTTTAAATATTAGTAAGTATATAGATTTCGATTTAAGTACTCATCATGCTAAAAACTTGGGGAGGTAAGTACTTCAATTAGGTACATTCTGTTTATGCACTAAGACTACTTTTATCATAAAAACTCAGTAAAAAAGTCCTTTAAACGTAATGCTACAAACAATATCTCTTAACATTTTAACATCACTTGAGTAACTCCAAGTACAGAACATCCTCATCTCCTCTCAAGAGATATATCTGTTCTCACAGCATCGCGATGGGGGAGTGCATCAACTTATAATTACTTTGTGAAGCTTCTGTAATTAATGAGACCTGTTAGAGATTTATGGTGCAGCGTCTTTTGTTTTTGTTTTTAAAGAGATTGTGTTTTGTATTTTTTAGGGCTTATGTAACAGGGATTTTTGCGAAGATTTGGAGTTCTTTGTGTACCGAAATGCGCCGCATATTTACTGCCATATTAAAAATATTGGGACAAATAATATGCTAAGAAGTTTTAACAGCTTAACAGTGTCTTAAATCAGGATTATCCAATTAGTTTTGAACTTTACCGAAGCTCTTAATCATCATTTTAAGCAAGTTACATTCAATATTCATTCTTAACATTAATGTATGTAGGTACCTACAGCTCTTTCAAATTCTCTGAAGAAAATATTTAATGAAAAATACCTCTCGAAACCTACTTATTACTCACACTTATTACTAACATATTTCCATAATCACAAAACAGAAAACGTCTATCATTACATAACAAGTAGGTATACGTAATCTCTAATTAAACTTATTTGAATAAACTCGGTACAATCGTGGATAAGGATAAGCAGGCAACGAGCTAACGACATGCAAATGTCGAGAAGAATTCTCAAATTACATGAATACTAGATTGTATATTTTATAAGATATATTTTCTTGAGAAAATACGTAATTAGGAAGCCAGGAATGTCTGATACTGACAACCATATCCATTACCGGCCAACCTCAGATATTATTATACAACGTAAAATTAAATTTGGAAATGTTTACGTATATAAAAGAAAAACAAATACGTACCTTATTTTTTACTTAGGTACCTACTTAGCTAAGATGTCTGGCAATCAGAAAACGTAGAAAGCAGAAAAAAAGAGGCCTTAATATTGGTATCAAGGCCTATTTCTGGCTTAGTAGGTAATTAGTGGTAATTACCTACTAATTATTTTACTTTGATTAATAAAAAAGAAATGCCTTAAAATAAAAATAAGCTCTAATAAAGACAGACCACTAACAAAATAATTAATACTTAATGAACACCTTTCCTTCAACCTTAATCTAAAACATGATTAACCTTTTAACTAACAAAATCCTTCGTGAAACTATAATGAACGAAATACCTCCGCCATTTAAGACTACTAACTTCTGCCCGCGTCTTCGTTCGCGTGGAAGTCGTAATATACTAACAGCCACATGTTTATAAGACTCCCTCTGCCCCCTACCCACCGTGTCGCATCACATCGCCCGCGCTGCTTAAAGAAAGAATGAAAAAACGTTTATTTTCGGTAAACATGACGCAAAAAAGAGTTTAAATCACAAAAATGAGAAAAAGTTGGGGGAAACATGCGTCACATCCACGCAAATCGGCTATCGCTCAGCATTATGCTGCGACCCTATACAAGACAGAGCCTCAGCGCTGGTTTTCAGTGACAGCCGGCGCTGACGTAATGACGTCGACCGGTGCAGCAAACAAATATTAAGACACTGTACCAGTGCAGCGTACTATAATTTATTATAATTAAAATGTGATACAATATACTAGATATTAAAAAGAAATAGACATAATTTATTCTATGTTACGAGAATAAAATCCTCAAAAAACGTTTTGCGTTTTATAAGTGGCAACATTTCGACGCGTCCTGTTTGACGTGCACCCAACATGCACCAAAAAATTGTGATGTAAGAAATTACAAAATGGCCAATGATATAATATGTGTTATTATTATGCTTCTTTTTCGCTTAGCATTTTTTCCGACTTTTTTATCTTTTCGCTCAGCTCCTAAGGGTTGTAGTGTGATATTACTATAACCTTCCTCAAAAATTGGGCTATCAAACCCGAATGGTAGTTTCAGAGAACAAACAAACTCTTCAGCTTTATTAAATTAAAATATAACATAGATAGTATAGATGATCCTACCATTATCCGAACATCATCCAAGCATTATTATTAATTAATTAACTATGCCAAGTTTTCGTCAGAACCTCAAGTTTCTTCGCCTCAGTTTCGTGAGCCAAGTTTCTGTGGCCAAGTAACAGGTTTCAGCTAAGTTTTGGCTTGATACTTCAAATAATTGGTTTATTGTTTAGGTTACCCTTTGTGAAGCTAAAATTGATGTTTTGTTTAACGGTTTATGATGAAACCGAGACAATAGGTAGGCATTAAATTTGTATGTGTTTTGAATAGAATTGAACATGCATGGAATATGTAGGTAACGCAAAATACATTTGCTTACCAAATCCATATTGTTTTTGGTCATGGGGCGAATGCATTTGATATGCAGGTTTATTTGGGGTATACGTTGGTTACAAACACTACACACACACTCAATTATTTGTTGGATCAGCCAACCACACGTCCGATGATACAATCAAAACGTAACCTTCTACGAAATCGTAGCCAACCACGCCATCGTAGCGCGCTACGCCGTAGCAACGCGATAGCAGCAATGCGATTGCAAGCGATCATTTGTATTCTTGATTTGCTAATAACTGCAATACAGTAAACAAATTTATGATGCCACTAACTAATCTGCGTTCGCAATTTATTTGCCAAACATGTAAAAAACACGAGTTTTAGGAAAAACAACTGTAATGCTTACACATAAATTTTATGACTTTTTCAACAGTTCTAGTCAGTCCAAAATCAACTTTATTTACACTTTTTTAAAGTTGAAGTTTGTTTAAGTGGAAATAACATCAATTGGAAATAAGGTTCTAAATGGACCATACAATAAACATTTTTTAAATTGATTTCGGTTATAAGAATTTTTTGTAAATCTCTGGCAAAACTGAGGCGAATCCCGCGCGGTATGCGGGACGAAATTTACTCACGCCGATTGTGTCAACAAACTTGTTTGTACAGAGGTGTTTAAACTGGGGCAAACAGTCGCGTGACTTCTTAATCATTAATACGATAGCCGAGTACAGTCATCGTACCACAGCCCGCGCGGCAATCTACTCAGTTTTTTTTTTTTTTTACGGCATCTCATAGCTGACCTCTAAGGTCATGACTATTTAACCAATCAATCCTGTGGTTGCCTTAAGCTGCTACACTTAAAACCTCCAGCCAGGGGTTATTCAACTAAGCTAATTAAAACTAGGTGAACGCTCGCTAAGGGCACCCCCTATAGGGTACGAACCACGGCTTAGGGCGTTTACCGGAGATAGGACTTCAAGGATGGGACGGGCTGGATCAAAGTTTTGAACATGATTATTAATCGGGGAATTTAAAGCTACGTGCTCAGCTGCAACAACTGCTGGCACCTCGTTTTCGAGCAAGGGTCGGGGGGAGTATAATTTACTCGGGGACGCGGTCGCGATCGCAAAGGACCTCGGCGGCGAAGTCGGATCTCCTCAGTGTGGCCCGAGCTTCATTTATACTAAAGAACAAACTCACAACAAAAGAGTATACACAAAGCTGCCAGTAACTCTCTCATTCTTGTTACTTAATATGGCTGGCGTAAGTACATTACGGCGGGCACACCGCAACGCAATGATCGACCCATTGCTCACTACAGGCGAACCGCACCGCGTTTTCTTGTATAGAAATGCGATGCGCCCGATGCAGCTGTAATTTGCCCTTGCCTTAATTATCTTGCATAATGGTTTTATAATGATACCTATCTCACTCAGTAAATCTTCATTGTTACAGCGATGTCGTCGTGCCGTGTAGCGGCATGCGTGGCTGCGCTTGCGGCGGTGAGCTGCGCGCTGCCGCACACCGTGCTCGCGCTGGATCTCAACAGGCTCTACGGACACCATACTAAGCGCTCCGGTGAGTAACACTAACACTATCATCAAAATTCAGCCGAAGGATGTCCACTGCTGAACATATTCCTCCCCCAAGCATCGCCCCAAAGATCGACTCTGTGCCTTTTACAACCAGCGATCATCGTCAGCCTCTAGCAAACTCACTGCTGGAGATAAGCCTCTCTATTCGCACACCATTCAGCTTGATTCTCGGCACCTCTCATCCAGCTGCATCCAGCGATCATTTCACGTTAATGCAAGGTCATATTTATGAAGTAACGGTAACACAATAGTATTAAGTAGTTCAGTGGGCTCGTAAACGTAAAAAATTTGAAAAATACTCGTTTTGCGCATAATATTTACCTATTTAGTTAAGACTTTATTCATAAATATTATCTTTTAATATCTGGATGACCGAGATGTTTTTTTTTTGGTAATTTTCTAAAAATGAAACCTAGCTGGATCGGTTTATCGACCCCGAAACCCCCTACATACTAAATTTCATGAAAATCGTTGGAGCCGTTTCTGAGATTCAGATTATATATATACAAGAATTGCTCGTTTAAAGGTATTAGATTAATATCAGCGACAGCCGGGCCAGAAGTGGAAGAGGGAAAGAGGGAAACCCATGACCGGGAACTCTATAAGAATATGGGGGAGGCCTATGCTAAAGCAAAACAATCTTCGGAAACCGGTGTCTGAAGAATAACTTTTTTTTTATTAACTAAATAATATATGTAACTAGATTGTAAGTTTGTTAATGAAGGCTAATATTATTATAATATCAGCGTGTTTTGTACACTTGGTTACCACAAGTAAAGCGCGCGACGTTTAGTGAGATAAAAATACTGTATTAATTGTGCTTGTCGCAAAATCGTCGCATTTTAGTGGGCCTCTGTAGTCGACTCTCTGCATGTTAAGTTCATCAGGTTAATTCCCACCTCCATAAATATATTTCTGCAGTCAAGCCTTTCTGAAGTGTTCCGAATTGAACGGAATGGATTCTAGTGTTATTAACTAGCACATTAAGACACATTTTATCTTTGTCTCCGGGATAACAACACATTGTAATGCTATTAGTATTGCAGAAGTCCATAGGTGACGGCAACGCTGATTAATTACAAAAAAAGTTTAAAAAAAACTCAAGATTATTAGCAATTTCTGTACTTTAACAATGAAAAGACACAGGCTTTATACGGATAACGGAAATCGATTAATTTGTTGAAATATAAAATTATATTTCTCTTTAACACCTTCCTGAAAGCTTTCAGTGCCACGTACCCAATTAAAATGTAATTGAAAACTCGGAACAAGTCCGTTTTATTTCGAATAATGTCAAAGAAGACAGGGAACGGATTTTATTTTTTTGCCTCTTGTTAGCCTTTACAATTGTTCTTTTTTCTCATTTACTAATTGATTGAGTTTTGAAGGGTTGTGATAATGTGGGTTGTTTATTTTGCATTCAATGTAAACATTGAATGATGAAAATGGTTTAATGGGGACCTACACAGTACTCATATATTGATTTCGATTTTGGTCCTCCTGGTTCATATTGATTTTAGTTTCCAAAAGATAATTGTGTTGGAAAATAAGTATTTTCACTTCACAGTTTATTTTAACGATAGCGATAATAAATTCGACCTTATAAATACTGATTTATATAATATATGTAGGCAAGCTAGATATCAGGATATCTTTTAAAAATCCTACTCAACTATGATCAACTATTAATCAAATATCAAGCAAAAACATTGCGCACATTCTGTCATCAAATATTCGTTCAAAATATACCCAATTGAAAACAAATACCGTCACAATGAAAAAGTATCTAATGAATAACAAAAATACGCTCAAAAAAAACAATACCATTTTTAACAAAAAACGATAACGTTCCACGAAAATAAATCCTACACATATTTTATTTCATCGCTCTATTCCACCACTCCATTTATTTTTCAAAGCGTTCCAATTTCAAAAAAGAGCAGCCATTTTGTTTTGCCGCAAAGTGCGCTCGTTCATATTTCAACAGCGTGATTGGTAATCAAAGCGATCGATTGCTAAAAACTCGTGTTGTGCGCGAATGAACAAATCACTTGACTATCAATCAATTGGGAAAACTTGCGTTTAATGTTCTTTTTAAGCCGGGTTTTAATAAAGTTTGAGATTCGGAATTGCACCATTCAAAACAAGCATGTCTAAACATCGCATCATAGAGGCTATGGTATATACAAAAATAAGTTTTAGAGATGCTATTTTATATTATTAATAAATTCTTCTTTTTGTCTGAATTTCTTATCTACGTGTCTCAGCAAATGAAGAAACAAAACCACGTTGTAATATACAAATGAAAATATTGCTTAAATATTTAGAACTTGCTTAAACACAAAGAAAATACGCAGCCATTTAATCTGAGCTTTCAACACATTGCGAAACATGGTGTTAATTTGTGAATCAGTTCGAGTCAGACCGAGATAACATAATATATTCAGAATACTGAATAGACTATGAACTCATTTGGACGTTTGGAGACACTGAATAGATACATCCAGAAGGTTAACGAGATTTGCAAACCACATCGCCGCCATTCGAGTACCAAGTATGAAAAGAATTGTGTAAGCGGTGCTGTGCTGAGCGAAATAATTTCATCAGTCATGCTTTTTACTAGATAATTCGATAACTAATAATATTGTTGTATAACAAGTGTTGTGTGTTGAACGAATAAAGCAGACGGACACAGTATTTAATTAATTTGCAACATGTTTATCTTTATAACCTATAGGTTTTTTAAAGTTTACAGAGCATGAGCCTCCTCTTTTTTCTGTGTGCTTGAAAGTTCATATCGCTTAATAAGTTATGAAACTAGACTAGGGCCTGATTACACGGTAATACCATTTTGAAGTTTCAGACAATAGGGACGCATTTTTAGACCAATATCCCGTACCTACTCCCATTTTCATTAATTAAAAATTTAGCCTAACAATGGTGCCGATTCTCTTGTACACCGAACTACTAAACTATTACTAAAATTCCTTACTTTTGGCTATGAGAATCCTAAAGCAACAAAAATTCTCTAAATTTAAAAATAATTTTGACACAACTAAAATCGGAGGCGCGCATTGGGGGCAGCCTCGACATGTTTTATAAGGAATTTTTCACTTTTAGTTTAGAAAGTATGGAAAATGATTACCAACATGTTGAGTTTTAGGAGTTTATGCGTTTTAAAAAGGGTGTCGAAATTTTCATTATTTTTGCGATAGGACACACCATTTTTCCGAAAGGGATCGTGGCCCCGACAACATGGCAACCGAAGGAACACGGGTAGGACGGGTGGATTTTAGTCAGTAAGAGTCTGATTTGATAATTTCCCACAAAAAAAAAAAAAGAAAAAGGACACACCATTTTCGAGATAAGAAAAAAGAAAAGAAAAAATTATACAATACTGTTTTTGCACCTGAAGTCGAGGTGTTGGTGTGAATTTTAGTTCATGACAACAAATTTTATTCCACACCTTTTTAATCGCGATTAGAAATAGTCAGATTTAGTTAGACAATCAAAATTTTAGGTGAAAAACGTCAAATTCAGAATAGCAAAATTGGCATTTTTACTAAATTACTAACTCAGTGCTATCTTAGTGCTGTCAAACTAAAATATAATTAAGTAGAAAATCGTCGTTTGACAGGAATAAACTAAATGTTGGTGATTTTTTCTCTAGTTTAGAGGCATTTGTGATAAGAGAATCGGCACCAGTATCTTTTCTCTACAAGCTATGTAAGAATAGTGCATATTCCACACCCAAATCAGCAAGTTTGATAACAGGGTAGACTGCCCGAAGTTTGCTAACCGTCATTCTGATAATCAAATTTTGTACATCACAAGTTACGACAAGAAAAACCTAGAACTTCTTTTCCAGAATTTCTAAGAAATAATAAAAGTGATTAAGGAGTTAGACAGCTCAGACCCATTTCTTACAATTTAATGTTACAATCGGCGCGAGAACCAAAGCAGCTGGGATTCTGGGATTGAATGAGAAACGATAACAAAAAGTTCTATTGTTTTATTTAATAGAAATAAAAGATTCTTTAATCTTTCTTCTTAAATATAAAAGATCATTAATTATCACCATCACTGAGATGTTTCGTTATTTTGTTAAATACCTGTTTACCTGAAAAGTTTTGTGAATATTACTTTTCTTCTGGAACTAAGATGAATGAGACTTATTTCAAAGAAAATATGAAAGGTTAACATGACGGATGAAGGGTTAGCAAAAAAATGATAAATGGCAGGTGAAAAGTTCAAAAGCTTTTTATTATTTTAAGAAAAATAGAAACAACCTTTATTTTGCTTAAATAAATTCAATTCATTCTCTTAGAAAATTTTCGAAACACGAGCTACATTTTTGTATCATATTTCTCTATATTTTCCTTGGAACATTAATACAGAAAGACAGATTTATACTTTTAGGTGGATTCGCAATTCACAGCGAAATTCAATTTTTCTTACGTTTTTTGCAATTTGCTGGTTTCATGTTGTATCTTGATCAAAATATGATTCGCGACCATAGCAAATATGTATTTACTGGATTATAATCATTAAAGTAATTACTGACCGGGGTTACGGGGTGTAATGTAACATGTTACAAAGCGACCATTCGTACAGTCAGTACGTGGAAACGAACACGCGAGCAGCGAGCCGTTCGTTGCTCGTTTCGAGTGCTCCGCCCGCTGTCGGTTTTTTGGCGAATCCCTTTAAGTGTTACGCGGTTCAGTCAGTATGCCCGCGACAAGTCGTCACGAACGCACGTGCCACACGCGTCAATTCTTGGCTATTGTGTTTAGAATCAGTACCCTAATTGCGTAACTTATTTTCGTAAACAATTATGCCTAATTTATTTCATTTTGACAGTTCAACAACATTCATTGAGTTATTTGCGTTATTTAGCAGATTTTTTTTCAACTTATGAAGCAATGGATTAACAATCTGTTTCAAATCGAAACAGATTGTGATTGTATTGTATTACGCAATTAGGGTACTGGAGCGTGGGCAAGCAGAGTTCGAAACGAGCATTACACGGATTTTAGGACACATTACGGCCCGTAACACCGGTCAGTACCCACCTTTAGAATCATGAATACATCTCTCTAAGTTACGATTTGTTATCAAATGACTTCATGAAAAAATCATTCAATGGAACAAATCTTATTTTTATTTTTTTATTAAACGCAGGCTACCTTTGCGGATCTTCCTGAACACCAAAAGCAGACACGAGAAATATTGAATTCATTATTTATTAAGGCTTTAAAATCAACACTACACATCAATTTCTTTCAGTATACCTACCACAGATACAGGTACTCTTAATGGGTTTCCATCATTTGCGTAGTCTTTTCCCAACTATGTTGGAGTCGCCTTCCAGTCTCACCAGATGCAGCTGAATACCAGTATTTTACATGAAGCGACTGCCTATCTGACCTCCACAACCCAGTTACTGAGTAACACGACATCCCCTAGTAAGACTGGCTGTCTTAATACTGGTACTTTTAAGGCTAAAGCAGATTGGGGCGGGTCGCACCGCAACGCAACGCATTGCAAAAGTTCTTCTTCATAACTTTCGTAAATTTTTTACGAACCATCACACTACAGGCGGGGCCGTACCACACTTTTGAAGTGAAAACTTCTTTAGGCGCTTTGGGCATTTGAGATGGGACTAAACCATTGATTTCGCGACACTGTGACGACACTAGCTTTTGACTATTAAAAAGATATCAACGTGTTGATTACCGCGGTGCATCGAGTAAAAGACATCAACGCGTTGATTACGGCGGTGCCGATATTTTTTCAAGTTTTCACTTCTGTCGGCACTCCCGGAGTACCACTGTTTTTTTTCTATGAAAATGCGTTACGCTGCCCGTTGAGGCTGTAATGTGCGCTTGGCTTTAATGGGAGTCCATTATGAATCCAACCTTTTCCCACCTACGTAAGAGTCGGGTTCCAGTCTAACCGGATGCATCTGAATACCAGTATTTTAAATAAAGCGATCTGACCTCCACAACCCGGTTACTGGGTAACACGATACCCCTTGGTAAGACAGGTTGTCTGATCCTTTTAATGGTCACCGATTAGAAAATGTTTAGTTCCCAATAAGGGCCATCATTTTCCTCTAAACAAAGGGACGCCTCTACAAACGAGAGATAAGCACCATCATTCCTCGACAGGAATGACGTCCTTTGAACTTTGAGATCTACCCCACGTGATTAGTAACATGAAACATCGTTATGGTACCTTGAAATATAACCTGTTTTGGACAACAAGCGATTTAACCTGTCCGACAAAATGGCGAAAATAGAACACAATAATTATGGAATTCGTTCTGAGGCCCTTTTGGCATAAATATTTTTTTTACATAACATAAAACAAAACATACGTTTACATAACGTCACGCCTTGTATTTACAATTTTTTTAAGTGAAAACTTCTTTAGGCGCTTTGGGCATTTGAGATGGGACTCAACCATTGATTTCGCGACACTGTGACGACACCAGCTTTTGACTATTAAAAAGATATCAACGCGTTGATTACCGCGGTGCCGATATTTTTTCAAGTTTTCACTTCCGGAGTGCCACTGTTTTTTTAAATATTATTGAATTTTTTTATTTAATAAACGCATTTTATTTCTTTCTTTAATTCCAAACTTTAATTAAAATTAGATCGAGTCTCACTTTTTCTTATCTATACTGATTAAAGTCTACATCTAAACATGAGAAAATCTCCAGCCGACGAAACGATACCTCTATTTAAATAAAAGAGACACAGCAGTTATTTTTTTCTCTAAAATCCGAAAGAAAAGGTATTAAATTCAAACAAAGTATATAAATTATAACGACACCCAAAATAACAATCCTAAGTATGGCCGACGAACAATTACACGCAGAGAAAACTTATATTATTCGCAAAAAAATCAAGAACAAATTCATTTCTCTACGGAATACTGTACAAACTCCGCTATCATCCTTAGCTCAAGGGAATAGGGTCTAAATTCATTATTAAAAGTTAAAGAAACTCGGTGTCTCATTACTGACGTCTCAAGGGGCTGTCCCCATTATCTTGCAAACTGTATCTGGAGTAATCTGTGTCTATGGACTAAGTTAAAAGCGAAAACGGAAATATGTAGTTTCATTGGTTTAAGTTTAAATGCCGTCTTATGTTTCATGGAAACTACAACTACTATATTTTAGTCGTAATACCTGGGCGACCGAGCTCTGCTCTGTTAAAAATAGAGAATGCTCATTTAATGGTATAGGAAAGTTCATGCTAATTACATGCTGCCATGATAGTAGGTACTTACTAATTCCATACTGCCATGTCAATAGATATTCTATGTCATTAATCTTGTTCTAAACTTCGGGCGACCGAGCTCTGCTCTGGAGAAAATACGGAGAAAACAAATTTCCCCAGACATCGTCCTCGTGACGAAGTCTTGCTCGGCTCCTAAGGGTCGTGGTGTGATGTTACATAGCCTATAACCTTTCTCAAGAATTGGGCTATCTAATGCAAAAATATTTTTTCAAATCTGACTGGTAGATTACCGCTTACATACAAACTTACAAACAAACAACCTTTTTTACCTCTTTATAATAAAAGTATAGATTATTATATTATTATTGTATAGACGTAAGTCTGATATCGCTAACCCGCCTCGAGCAGGCATAGTCATCAATGCTTAAGCCTTCTTTGAATAAGTAGAGGTATTTACCCTGCAGTGGGATGATAATAAGCTGGTATTATTATTATTTTCCATTTATTTTTGTACGTAGTACCTGACCCAAAACTGAAAAAGTCCCGCTATTTGTTTTTTCAAAGTGTTTTTTATAACTAAAGACTATATTTTATTTATCCATTTTGTTTTTATCCAAGGTCATGCGCTAAGTGGTAAGTACTCAACTTATTTCTAAGCATTTAAAGCACGATTACGGTTTTATGCAAATCAGCCTCACATTACATTGCATTAATGAAGCCCTCCCAATATTGAATTCAAATCTTTCAACTATAAAGTTAAAACTAAACTCATTAACATCAAAGACTTTCTAAATAAATCCGATGAACAAAGTCTTTTTTTATTCGTTCTCAGAACAATGAAAAAGGTGTGCTACCTTATCCCATTTAATCTTCCACTCACAGCCAACGCTTATCATTTTGAAGACCCTCCGCAAAGTTTAGCCTAGAAAAAAATAACTACAAAAAATTGCCGTAATTAACGATAAGTGAAATAAATTTCTTTTATAATTAAACTGAGGCCATCAAATGAAATTACCGTCCTCTATTTAATTTAATTAAGGTGACTAGATTAAATTATGTTTGTAAAAATAAATGCTTGGATATTGTTGAAAGGCCGCCATTTTGTTTTGAAGGAACATTTTTACGTTCAGTGCAGAATCTAGATTAAAGAGTAGGTACACTTGTCCAATGAAATGTGAAGTTTATTTTAACTTTGCAAAATAATTTTATGTTGATTTAATAAAATTAAGTGCTTGAAATAAAAATGTTTTAATTTTGCGGTTGCTACTTTAATTAGTTTACATAAATCTGCATTTTTATCATTTAATGAAAACGTGAATTCAGGTAACTCTCTAAGTGACATTTTTATCAAAACCACAATGATTATCGCAATCCACTGTTGAACTTTTGTCACCACAACTTTTTGCACCACGATATTTCAATGCACCTGAGACCAATAGAACCCCTCCATCACCACATGTCCAAATACAAGGTCTAGTAACTACAGCTGGACATGGATCTTCTGGCGCGTGGGCATACTAAAACGAACGCCGCCATTTTGTTTTTTTAATACATTTCACAAAACAATTCCATAAATTCAATTTTTTCTTTGCATAATTATCTCATGTGTACAAGATAATAATAGTTGCAAAGTTCACACGGGCACAACAATTTATACTTAACTTCTTTAAAATAATTAAGTTAATAGAAATTAATTGTACGCACGTTATAATAAAAAATATGATATAATCAGTTATCATTAAAAAACGAATCAATTTAAATAAATAATATCACAATTTAGTGATTACGTCATTACAAATTAATTTGAAGTAACACATTGAAGTACATGACAAAAAAAAAATAGGTATCATTCAAAATTCAATTCATATAATAATAATGGGCTATTTTTTTATAATTTTAAATGTTTTGTTTAAAAAAAAAAATTTTTAAATGTAAACGATATGTTTACATAACATAACATCACGTCTTGTTTCCGAAGGGTTGGGCAGAGGTGTACTTGTAGTAGGTACACCCACATTTCGCCAGTTATGTTTAAGTCCCATGTAATAGGGGGCGAGCCTATTGCTATCAACCGTGCACAAATCCAGACTCCGGGCTGTTACTGAGAAATTCCAGATAGAAAAACCCTATAACACTTTGCCCGATCCGGGAATCGAACCCAGGACCTCATGCTCAGCAGTAGCGCTTGCGGCCACAAATAAAGGAAATAATAATAAAATAATGTTACAGATAAAAATAATATTGAAAATTAAAATAAATACAAAATGTTTACCGAGGATGCCGCCCTGTCAACGTTATTCATGCACATTTTGATTGTCACACACAAAAAAACAATCACAAGAAAAATATATTATAATTGCAATACCATCGAAACACCATTAATCGCTAACCTCTTCCACTTGCACCATATACTTTATCTTGCAACACAATTGGTAGCTCCAACGACGTTCGCTAACAGGAATTACTAAATCAGTTGAACACAGATAAATAATTGCCCCAGTTTCCTGAAATGTTGAAACCACACCTGCTTACAGCGGATCCTACCTAAACTGGATCTGGTAAGATGGAAAATTTGTCCAATGGCGTACCTAGTGGTTAACAACCACCTTTTTTTAAATGAAAACTTCCGTTGGGCATTTTTGAGATGGGGCTAAACCATTGATTTCGCGACACTGTGACAACACCAGCGTTGATTACCGCGGTGCGTGGAATAAAAGACATCAATGCGTTGATTACCGAGATGCCGATTTTTTTTCAAGTTGGCGTCTCGCCTATCAACCTAGGAGGTTTTCGGCTGCTTAACCGGACTTCCTGTGGGTGCCTTAAGAAATTAAGGCCTCCAGCCAGGGCATAACCCACCACCGTCTTGTGGTAGGAATTTAAATAACTACAAAACCATATTTTTTATATGTGTTAAACGAAGTTAATGCGCATTGCTGCAATGTGCAGAGCAGTGGTGGCCCAGTGGATTCGAACCCAGACAGGCGCTTTACTTTGTGTATTTAATTTCATCACCACTGCTCTCAAAACGGTGAAGGAAAACATCGTGAGGAAACCGGCATGTCCCAGAACCAAAAAATTCGAAGACACGTGATCTCTACCAACCCGCACTGGGCCCGCGTGGTGGATTACAGCCCACTCCCTCTCACCGAGAGGAGGCCTGTGTCCCAGCAGTGGGAACATTATAAGCTGATTATGAATGCGCATTGCTGTGCATTTGCTGCTTAGAGGTAGAAAGAAATAGGTAACCTAGATAGAGAACATAGTTGTCAGAACATGTCTTACGCAAGATTCAAGCGATTTTCTCCTAAAGTATTGATGGATATTTTATTTATGATATATGCTTTTTCGAAAAGAGCGGTGGCCGCTACATAGAGTCTGCAATTTACCGGCGAATGACGTCACTGAAACTTTATTTACGAAGGTAAGTTACTGTGTTTTCTTGGAGAGCGTTTTTGACACCGTCGAGTCAAACCCCGCTGTCATAATTTTCATGACAGCCGTCAATGCAGTAGTTATGTGGCGGCCACCGCCCTTGTAGGAAACCGTAGCTTTACAAACATAGTCTTATCGAAACTACACTATTTTGAAAAAGGTATTTTCTTAAAATTGCAAATTTTATTTCACACGAGAAACGCTTTTGTAGTTTGTATAACTTTAAGGTATGTATGCTTTTGACAGTACCTCCAAGTAAAAAGAATCACGTAAACCGACGTTCGCACGTACGTAATAAAATCGCAGCGGGATTTTATCGCGCACAGGATTTTCAACGCTCTGCTTGGCACCGAGAGTTGAAAATCCAGTACGCTATAAAATCCCACCGCGATTTTATTACGTCCGTGCAAACGTCGGCTTAATCGGACAAGTGGTTCTCGAGTTAAAAGTGCACCATACCAGGAACCAAGCAATTATTGTTGCAAGTGCTCTCTCTTGCAACAATAAAACTTTTATTAAAAGTACACTTTGTAAACAAGCATATTACAAATTAGAGGATTATATTGCTTGGAAATACGCTTGCCCTGCTCCAAAGGACAATTTAGAATCAAGACAAAATCAAACTGGTTGCTAATTTAATTGTAAAATTTATTATTTTGTGTTATATGACATTGATTTTACATTATGTGATTATATCCTCACACACTGACTTATTAATTATATTTTTTTTGGTAAATCGTCTACTTTTACAATGTATCACACAAATAAAATGTATCTATCACATAATTAAATTATCTGTCGTTGCTTCATTTTTAATTCTTTTTACCTATTGTGGTATAGTAATTTTATTCTAGGTGCATCGTCTTCACATATAATTATTTAACTAATGTACGTACCTATACAAACTATTGTAAAACATTTTAAAAGAGTAACGGTGGAGTTTCTTGCCCATTCTTCTCAATACAAAAACTACCTTTTGGAAGGGGCGACCAGAATCATGTCTATTATTTTG
Source organism: Agrochola litura (assembly GCA_949152395.1). NCBI lineage: Eukaryota > Metazoa > Arthropoda > Insecta > Lepidoptera > Noctuidae > Agrochola > Agrochola litura. The sequence goes on from OX424512.1 coordinate 2,272,983, forward strand.
TAAATTTTGACGTTCAAAAGTGCCATACAAGTAAATGATTTGACTTTTGACGTTTTTTTAATAATTAGGTAAATTCACTGTTACGATAACTAAGGAAAGCAAAACAAAAGGGTACCTTCCGCGATTCCTGAAACTACGTAGTTATTATGAAAACGCTGCCGAAAGGTTTCAGTAACAGAGCGGGAAGTATTGTTTTCTTTTCATTTCCCAAACAGAGGAAGAGGAAGTCAATGGTCAGTTTTGTTAGTTTTGGTACTTGTTAGCTTTCCATAGTTTAGTATTTATTTTTTATTAATATTCGTGCTTCCATACATAGATGAACGTTCGTATTAAAGTTTCTTTTATGGGTTTTGATTTGTTAAAATACAGTGTGTCCCTGACCATTATTCATCGACAAACAAATTAGAAAAAAAAGAAATAACTTCTAATAAATCAAAAAAAAAAACTTAAAATAAATTTATTGAAAAATCAGACAAAAGTTTAGAAACGCATTTTTTACTTTATGATGTTTCTTTGTATTTGCCATACAACATCAATTATCAGGCATCATTGTTTTTATTTTAACGACTCAATTAATAAAAAGTTATTATGTTTCAATACAGGGGCAGTAAAAAAGTAAAAAAATTGATAATAATTATGACGTGCCTTTCGTTTAAAAAAAAAAAAAAAAAAAATTTTTTTGCCCCTTTTTGTTTGTGCCCTTTATCCAAGGACACACTGTAGTTTTTGTACATACATAAACATCACGCCTGTAATCCCCGAAGGGTTAGGTAGAGGTGTACACACGGTTACACATCAAGCTATACATTTCCAGTATAAGCTGACCTCGCATTGTACGGAAATCCTATACGACGCGACGCGAGATCACCGTAATCCAGAAATGTATAGCTTGATGTGTAGCCGTGTGTACCTATAGTACACCCACATTTCGCCAGTAATGTTTAAGTCCCATGTAATAGAAGGCGAGCCTATTGCCATCAACCGGGGTAGTTTTTGTAATGGGGTATTTTACACTAGCTATAGGTACAGTTTCTCTTTTGACAGTTCAGGCGAACTGTAAATTATTTTGCGCTTGAAAAACTTTACCATAAAAACATATGTAAAAATTGATATAAAGTAACACGTAAATCGGATTAGGGTTTCGAATTATAATGGAAAAATAGACATTGCGTTTTGCGATAAATGTAAGGATATATAAGTATCCGATTTCCGCTAATATCTAATTGGTAAGTACAATGTTACATCAAACTCAAATCTCAAACTCTAAGCATTTATTTCAGTTAAACCATTTACAGGCACTTTTGAATACCTGCCGAGGTCCTGGGAAAGTCCGAAAGGGATACCGTGGACCCTGGCAATACAGGCAACTGAAGGAACACGGGTGGGTTTTAGTCAGTGAGCGGGAGAAATTATTTGAGAATATCCCACGAAAAAAAAATAAAAAAAATTTGGATTGTCAAAAGAGTCGGTCAGTCAGAAACAAGAAGCTAGTTACCCATTCCAAAGCGTAGTAGGTTTCTAAGGAGAAGAACAGGCAAGAATCATCATTTTCGAAATTCACCAATTATAGTCTCCCATAAATTGTACCCATTAGCCAGCCATCAGTACACGTCAACACCATGAAATGTTTTGTCCTAAATATACAAAAACCGGCTGTTTGTTAAACCCCATAGATGCTACAACCCTGTAATAGGAACACATATGGGGTCCTTAATTGTACCTGTGGGTAACGTGAGGCTTTAATAAAGGGGAAAATACGCATGGATGAACATTATGACAGCAATTACTTATTTGTGACAGTTTATAGCAGGCGTCTGTGCGTTTCATATTCAGCTGTGGGTTTTTAGAAGCAAATATGTATGAATATTGTAAAAAAAAAATATCTTGGACATCCTAGTGGGTACGGGTAAGAAAACTTATTAAAACCTTCTAAAAGCGAGAACATGCAATCGTAGCACAAAGTTAGCTACGCCGTAGCGAATGTTGAGCTACGCCGTAGCATGTTGAACTACGCGAGCTATTTTTATTTATTTCAGTTCAGACTAACTTGCGCAATGTCTTTCTTTGTCTTAGTATAAAACAAAAACAATATCCCCAAACATAATACCGTAACCTACATGTCTATAAAACAATAACTGTCTACCTACACACGTGCCTCACCTCGGAAACGCGAAACTCAAAATGAGGAAACGTGGAGAAATAGTTGGAGTGTAAAATTCAACATGATATGCAATATATTCTACGGATACGAAACGTTTCCTCTCAGGAATATATTTATATAGGTAACAGTATAAAATATATATAGCGTTGAAAGATTTGCTCAGAGAATATGGCGCGCGGTTTTGTGTTACGAGGAATTGAAATTGGAGTTCGCTTCTGCTTATGTTATTAATATTTTAGACAGTTAAGTAATATTATAACTGGAAGCTATACGTTAAAGAAAGCTAGGTACCTACCTCATATTTACTCATCGTCGGTTTTTCAAAACACGATATAGTATATATCGGATCCGGTCATTAGTACGGACACGAAACGAATCGCAAGCGCGCCACTGGCAACATCAAGAGTGATCTACCTACACCAAAAAAGGCGCGCTTCTACAGAGTCGTGATGTTTTAAAGCCACGGCGAGGAGGGCATTCAGCCTCTGGTCGCATCGGAGTTAAGACGTCGCGGAACTGTTCTCGATTCGTCGTGCTCAGTTATTGTGTTAGTTGTAATTTGTGATCATTGTGTTAATTGGTGATTTTAATAAACGCCGTCGCACCCAGTGTGTGTATAATTTAGCTAGTGTGATTCATTTGATAGTAAATTATAATGTGGTCTGAACTGCAAACTGTTTTTCTATTGCGCATTAACCAACACTACCCACACTACGCCCACAGTAGTTAAAATATCGCTGATAATAACGAAAGTCACATACCCGTCTCCGACATATACATAAGTATATTGTGGAAAATGCCATAAGTTTAGATTTCGTTTAGTTTGGCCGGAGATGAACCACCACCGTCACTTTTTCCTTTTTTCAGTTTGAAGGCTATGGGTGCCTGTGTAATTACAAGCACTTTGGGGCAGCTGTCACACACACTATTGTTGTTCAAACATTATTCTCACTTTTGTCAGTAGGGACTGGTCATCTCTTAGCTGCCACAGGTTATTTTAATTTTTGAACTGTTTTTATCTTTTTATTACGGACGCTTTTAACGTGCACGTCTTTTTGCATTGTTTTCACATGTATAATTTCAACTCGAATGATGTAACCAATGTTTTGTAACAATATTATGATTTAAAAGAGTGTCCCTGGAGTTTCTTGCCCGTTCTTCTCCATAGGAACCTACTTACTACGCTTTGGAATGGGAAACTAGCTTCATCTTTCTTATTGACCGACCCCTTGACTATTCAAAAGTGCCTGTAAATGGTTTAATTTGAAATAAATGCTTTGAAATTTGTTTTGTAATTTTTATTTTGTGTTTCACGAACTGTGTCCAAATAAATTTTTTAATTTTTTTTTTTCATTTATTTTAGCTTTGTCTCTGGGATGCCAATGGTGCCGATTCCCTTGTTCACAAACTAAACCAAATTTAAGTTCAGTGCATCTTTTTCTTTCTATTTCATTAAGAAAAGGACAGAAGATAAATTTTAGTTTAGTCCTGTCAAATTAATCAACGCCTGTCACTACTCCATACAAGTTTAGACGTGATTAAAAACTTACCAACTAAAATTACGTCAATTTACGTCAAGCGCTGATTAATTTGACAGGACTAAACTAAAATTTATCTTCTGTCCTTTTCTTAATGGAATAGAAAGAAAAAGATGCACTGAACTTAAATTTAGTAAAGTTTGTGAACAAGGGAATCGGCACCATTGTATGTATCTGCGAAGCCTTTAGTATTGCAATGTCCATAGTCAGCAGTCAACTACAGTCACACGGTCGTTCTAAATAGGTTACATGTGAGAACTATTTTTTTCCCGAAGCTACTAGACATTAATCTTAAATGTCATCACTCCAATACCTTGACAGTACAGTATCAAGATACTATATTATTTTGTCATGATGTCCTATTACTCATGGTGTAAGTATGTCACCGCAAATTAATTGTAATGACGCGACACTTTGCTCATCCCACGCTGTTTGTACCATGTCAGTATTACGACTTAGTCAAGTTTATTACGGAGGTCAAAGCTAATAGCTTATCGATGTACCTGAGTTGAAGAAGCTTATTTATAACACTGCGAAAGCCAGTTGGTGACGTCTTGGTGGTTTAATGAAATTAGATGAAAGATAGACAAATATAAAAACTTTTTACAAAAAAAAAAACAACCGACTTCCAAAAAAACACTACAAAGTCAAAAATAATTTAATTTCGGAAGTCGGTGTCTTTGGTTTTGAATTTTCGTTTTTTGCCACCGACTTCCGAAATTAAATTATTTTTGACTTTGTAGTGTTTTTTTGGAAGTCGGTTGTTTTTTTTTTTGTAAAAAGTTTTTATTTTTTAATTTTTAGTTGTGGTACCTACCCCACACAAATTCGAATACCACTACCTGCTATGTAAATAACAGTGACAGGAAGTTATCATATCATCTACATACTAAGTGGGGAAAAAATACATATAATTGAAGCTAACTCGAAAACTACCCAAGCAAAGTTTATAAAATTTATATGAGACTACCTCTGAAGTATGATCTACCAAACAAAAAAAGAATCATCAAAATCTATTCATAATTGGCGGAGTAATCGCGTAACAGACGAATTGAGAACCTCCTTCTTTTGGAAGTCGGTTAAAAATAGGTATGTATGAATAGGTTAGCAAATCGTTTACTTTTCAAGGGAAGGAACATCCTTTTAAGAAATAAATGATATTAATCGTAAATGTGTGAAAAAAGTCATGTTCAAGTTGGCATAGGTACACATAAGCATCTGCCTAGCCTATTCCCAATTATTTTGAGGTCGACTTCTAGTCTAACCGGATGCAGCTGAATACCAGTATTTTACATGGAGCGACTGCCTATCTGACCTCCACAACCCAGTTACTGCCTTGATAAGACTGGTTGTCAGATTTTCGGGCTACTGACGACCCGTAACGACTGTCAAAGATCCACGAATGACAGCAAGAACCAACGGCTTAACGTGCCATCCGAGGCACGGTGGGGTTTTGGAATGTAAAGATAGTCACCCATCCACAGACCAACCGCAGCAAGAAGCGGCTGTTATTATTTAGCCACAAGCCCCATAGGTATTATATAAATAATTATATGGCATAAATGGTTGTATTTTGTAGTGATTAACAGCCAGACGCAAAATCGTAATCTCTTTATTGCCTTTAGGTAACTACACCCAGGTGGCACATTATTCTGCAGGAACCAACCGAAACTCCATTTAATTTTTGCAACTTTCCAGGATAACAATCTTGGGAAATAAACTTCACACACACTTGGAACTTTATAACCATAAAAGCTGTGGCAGGTAAATTATGTACGAAATGAGCTGCCACAGCCCAGTAATATAATAAGTGTATGGAACTCATAAATCTTAGCACAACATGTACATTCATGCATATTAATAAGCACAACATGAATTTCGCATGCTTTATGCCGTGGAATATCTACAACAAAGCTTCGTTCATAGGTACAAGTTACGGCACTTGTATGCATAGGGTATACAAGTGCCGTCGTCCGTCACTTTATGAATTGTACAAGATGTAGGTAGGTGACATGTGATTTTATTGACTGAGCGAGCGTACCGTCTCTGCTTCAAGTCTGGCAAAATTCACTTTCCTCTGTCAGTTTGTTGGTACAGGTAGCTACAAGTCGTATTTTACAACTGATCTGGATGAAACTTGGTATTCAGGTTTTAAGATTTTATCGTTTCTTTTTTGTCTTGGATTTTTGATTGGAGAGGTACTTCCTCCAAGAAACGGGCTTCTAGATATCTCCGCTTTATGAGATCCAATTTCGTTGGTTCTATTTTTTATTTAAAAAGTAGTAACTTTCAGTTGGTCTCATATCAAAAATACTGATGAGGATCTTCGGCGTGATGAGCAGAATAGCTCCTCAAAATGCAGTAAATTGCTTTTAGATTTCTACCAGTGGAATCTGCCCTTTAACTACTAGGTAAAACTTGATGGAGCACCTGCTCATCACAAAACGAGGCTGTAAAACCAATATTAATGTTAGTTTGTTTTAATGAGGTCTGAGGACTGAGGTTTTAAAAAAACTGTACACCGCTAGATCGCGCTGTCGTTGTCGTTTGCCAAATAGTTAGGTCCCGTCGAACATTTTGTGACTGAGTTTTGTTAGGTGTAAAGTAGCTTCAAAGTAAAGTCTCGTGTTTAACAGATAGTAGTTGGTTAGTTATGGGTTAGTTTATTTCTGTTTAATTATTTACCCCCTTTTAAATAATGTAATAGCAAAAACTTGTGGTGGTAGTTAATTGTTACAAAAAACTTTGTGCTCGCCAGGACTATTATTCACAGAACTACTAGTAATATCAATCTGTAATTGTACTACTGGAACACAAAAGTAATTTTACTGCTTGGCAAGTGAATGATAATTAATGCTCGTTCCATTTTATTAGAAGAAGGAACTTGCATTGATCATCATGCATGTTCATTAACATGACATCAACCCTGTTTTTTCCAAAGGATTAGGCAGAAATATACTCATAGTTAGTACCTACGCACGTTCATCATTTGTTCTTTTTTTAAACTTTGAGTAAAACCCGGTTCCGAGAAATTCCAAACAACCACACCAATTCGTTATCATGTCAGTTAAATTGACAAATGATATTAGTTACAAGCTTATTGTATTACTTTAGACACCGAACACCTTTATACCTCGACGTGGGCGTATGATATTACTCACACCTGACCTTTCAACGATCAGAGGTGTTAATGTGACATAAGGGGTGCCCGGGTCGACGGCGCGTTGTGTTCCACGCGCGCCTCAAAGAGATGTCAGCAGAATTGACGGGGCCCGCTAGGGCCAATGCCTGCCGGGGGTTCGAAGAAAACCGATAGGGACATCGCGGCCCCCGGCAACAGGGCAACCGAAGGAACACGGGTGGGTTTTAGTCAGTAAGAGTCTGACATGCCCTCCCGCTCCACCCAGAGCGGGAGAAGTTATTTGATAATTTCCCACCCAAAAAAAAAAAAAAAAGGGCTAGCTCACATGTTCGGGACACCACATTCGATTCGGCAATATTTGTTGAACAATAAAGCCGACCCGAAGCAATTACTATCGTATACTTTTACAATGTTTGTAAATACGAGCACCATCACATAATTAATTTATCTGTCGCTGCTTAATTTTTAATTATTTTTATCTATTGTGGGATAGTAATCTTATTCCAGGTGCATCGTCTTCACGTATAATTAACTAGCTGACCCGGCAAACGTTGTTTTTCCATATAAATGTTTGGGGTGGACCACCCTTATCACTTAAGGGTATGAAAAATAGATTACGACCGATTCTCAGACCTACCAAAGATACATATAAAATTTCACAAAAATCGATAAAGCCGTTTCGGAGGAGTATGGCAACTAACACTGTGCACGAGAATTTTATTTATCTAGATGTACTTATACAAAATATTGTAAAACATTTTAAATGAGTAACGGTGGAGTTTCTTGCCCATTCTTCTCCATACGAAAACTATCTTTTGGAAGGGGCGACTAGAATCAATTCTATTTTTGTAAATTTTGACGTTCAAAGGTGCCTTTTATGTGCATAATTGAAATAAATTATTTGACTTTAACTTTGATTTTACTACACATATTCGGCTCACGACAATCGGAAAACTTCGTTCGGTATCAACCCTTGCTCTTGTTCGGGTCGACTCGGCACAGTTTGAGTTAAGCCGAGTGGCATTTTCCCGAACATACATTTACCTAATTATATTCTACGATTCTACATACTCGTATAATCTACGATTTTGCCCCCCGACTGTGTCGAATCTTGCCACCGACGCTAACATTTACGTCAACATCATCATCACATCATTTCAGCCGAAAGACGTCCACTGCTGGACATAGGCCTCCCCCAAGCACCGCCACTTCGACCGATTCTGTGCTTCCCGCATCCAGTGGATTCCTGCCGCCTTCACAAGGTCATCGGTCCATCTTGTGGGAGGCCTTCCAACGCTACGTTTTCCGGTACGCGGTCGCCATTCCAGAACCTTTCGACCCCATCGGCCATCTGAACAGATGGCTGATGGCCATTGTCACTTAAGTTTAGCAATTCTTAGGGCTCTCTCTTTATGAACATATATGTAGCACCCCTCAAATTACACACTGATATCATATAACTACGAGAAAGTAAGGTCTTTCGTTTAAATAATGTCTTAATTTAATCAAGTTCATACATTAAAGGCGAGTTTGGGACTCAAATTATACTTAATGCTACAATTAGGCTTCGTCTACATTAGGCTACATAAGTAATTAAGTTTTATGTAGGTACGTAGACGGTATTAAAATCACCGAATTTTCAGAATTCTACTACATATGCTTATCCTGTATAGAACCTCTGAATGACTGGAATAACTAATGGTTTATCCTCGTCATCATACTCCTGCCCTTATCCCGAGTTATTTGGGGTCGGTGTGAAAAAAAAGTCATGTAATTTCCTTCCACACTTCTATGCAATATGTAAAAAAAACCGAAAGGGACACGCACATAGGTACTGCAATAACATTACCAAAAAGTAATCAAAAATCTTATTATTATTGAAAAAAAATCTCTTTTTTTGTACCAAAATTACCCAAAATTTCATTAAAACTTTTCAACAGAGGTCATAAGTTATGACTTGTAGACACACCCGCTAAACGACGGCCGCCCGCGCCCCATGTAGGTAATAACCCGGTTAAATTCCCCATTGAAATAAAATGTGACGAATGTTTTTTTTTTCTTTTTTCTTGAATTGTTCCACATAAATAGACTCACACAGTCCATGCATCAATGCAATAGCGAATGGTTACTTTTGATAAATCACGAATTATTTATAGTTGTTGTGAACTATTGATTTCTCAAACCACTACCGTATTCCCAACAACTGACATAAAATATTTTATAACCGACGCCCTTCAAACTTCATAAAACAGAATATTTAAAATATTCCCTGTAAAATGTCGTCGTATTTTAAGATGACATTTACCTACAAATTTTTCGCTCGTTTTACCCGGTCGTTTCGCAAAGTGTTCGTTTGAGTAGACGAGTGTGTAATCGTGTTAAGTCCTGAGTAACCTTCTAGAGTTACGTTTTAATAAAGCCTAGTTTTTCAGAACATTTTTGAAGGAAAGTTTAGTCGAGACTCTTTATTATGCTAAGCCTTTTTTTGAATGTATCTTTTTACTTTGTGAATGCTTTACTTTTGTCTTAAGCGATTTTAGACGGAATCCTTTTAAGAAAGGTACAAGTGGGTATTCGTCGAGGTGATTAAGGACAGTTTAAACGAGTGACAGTTGTCTAGTGTAGGTAGGTATCTGGTAGCTATTTAAGAGCGTTTATCCCAAAAGTTGGCAACATAGCAAATAGCTGTCAAATATTTACCTGTTTTAATTAATTTGGCAATAATACTGTATGGAAACATGAAATGTGGCTAACTAGTGAAATAAAATATTGATTATGAAATGCAATAATTAATATCGTAACACCGAATATTTAGTTTTAGATGTAAAAAAACGTATTTGGAAACTTTCCAAATACCTTTTATACATTTAATAATATCAAATTCGGTGTTATAATTGCAATTCATTATTAATATTCTAGTTCACGAGATAGCCACATTTCATATTTCCATACAGTAATATTGCCAAATTAAAACAGCGAAATATTTGACATCCTATTTGCGACGTTACCAACTTTCAGAATAAACGCTCTTAAGGCTGCAGACACATAGTTATATTTACATTTTCTTTCTCATTTATTTACTAGTGTTGTCAATGATAACGCGTGAAACATACAATAACTTTTACTGATGATTACTTGTGAATAATTAAAACCATGTTTTAAACAATACAAAAAATATTGGACACGTATTTTTTCTTTTTTTACGTTATCATGAGATTAATCATATTTTAACTCAATGGCAAGTTAAAATGTGCCATGACATCACGAGTATATAGATTTATACTTACTTGTGAGGTAGCGACGCCCACTCCCCAAGTTTAATGCGTTTTATCGGTAATTTTTTATTAATATGATAAAGCAAAAAATACGTGTCGTACTTGATGCAAGGGTAAAAAAAAACGACACGTTCTCTATTCAACTTTAAAACTCCATCCATGATCAAAACTTTTGCACAAAATCTTTCGCTACTGATACTGACCCACTGTCAACTTTCCACTTGACCCAACAAACGGGTACTTCACGTGATTACCAAAACGGGTAAACTCCAAATTAAGTTTTAGCACACCCGGTTGAAACTTAACGAGCGTGATGCGACGAATTTTATGGCTGTGTCGGTAAATTGTATCGTAATAAACGGAATACGGGCTCTTGTGTTCAGAGGGTACTTAAAATAACCGGATGAATTTATAACCTAGGTCATTTGCTAGGTGATTAAAGTGAGTTAGTGGGATTATAGGTGAATATTGATGAAGAGGTTTTATGGCCAACATAACTAGAATAACATTACGCCAGTATTCACTGAAGGGTGAGGCAGAGATGCACCAATTTAACACCCACATTTCGCTAGTGATGTTTAAGTCCCATGTAATAGGGGGTGAGCCTATTACCATCAACCCGGTAGAAATCCAGATTCCGGGCTGCTACTGAGAAAGTCCTGATGGAAAAACCTAATAACACTCTACCAGAAATGGGAATCGAACCCAGGACCTCATGCTCAACAGTAGCGCTTATCTCTCAAACGACGCACGCTTTACTTGTGGTAACCAAGACACAAACATGCTGTGAATGCGTGCGTGAAGATGGGTAGTGTCAGCACATAGGTTACTCTGTAATGATAGATGTCAGTTGGAAAATAAATAAATAAAATAACCGACTTCGCCCGTGTCTCGGACGGTACCGAGAGCTACTGCGCTTACACACCCATTCACAGCGTGTTTGTACACTTGGTAACCACATAAAGTGCGCGTCGCTTCGTGAGACAAATATACCTACTGTAGTTAAGTATAGGTAATTTACGTATTCCACACATAAACCTTCCCGAATACAAGCTCTTACTAAGTATAAGATAGTGAATAAAGCGAAAGCGACTTTGTTTTATACCTACCTACTAATAACGGCCAGAATGTTGAGTGGATTTGAAGAAATCATAAAAAAGCAAACATGGTACAAGTGAACATTTGTGAAATTTATATTTTAGAAATAACATCATCCAGATGTGCACCATTGCGCTGCAAACACTCCTCAAATCTGGACCTCAAATTGGTAAAAACTTGCTGGCACATTGCGCGTGGAATAGCGGCCATTTCTTCTCGGATATTGGTATTCAACTGGGCAATCATGGTTGGATTATTGCTGTAAACTCGACTCTTCATGTATCCCCTCTTCAAGTATCTCGACTTCTGGGCGGCCATGGAATATCACTTCGGCGCGATATGAGTTTCCTTGCAAACATCTCGATAATGACTACCAATGAGTCATTAGATGTATGGCACGTCGCGCCGTCTTGTTGAAACCATTTTGCACGATTGTAGACTTCAGATTCTTGCAGTTGCGGGAAAAAAGCTCTCATAACATAACTGCAATGCAATAGTGTTTTTAAAATCGTGCGTCTTTCTGGCCCATCCTGTATAAAAGAGTCGCTACTGAAGAGAGTGAGGGGCAGTCAAAACAGCATCCTGAAAACTGTAGCCGAGAGCTTCGGCTCTCCGATTGTCCAGCATTTGTGCGGAAGTTGATTTTTAGTAACACTAGACAATAAGTTATTTTTTGTATGTTACTAACACTATATGGATATTTTGTGTCCGAAATAAAAAAATTTGCTTGTTATGTTAGTATTACATACCAATGTCTTTTTGGCATAAAAATAGGCCCAATTGAGTACCATTACCCAAACAAATATCCACGCACAAAAATAAGACAGACATCACAATATAATTTACGATATTAATGTTCCCAATATCTCATTCTGCCATCGTCTGGTAACCGTTACATCTGTCCTTCTGTTATGACACTAAACGGATTAGTTACATTAATATCGTTCGTATTAGACAACTTACCAAGTTTTGTTATTTCTTTATTTATTTAGTTCTTTCTTTCTTTGCGACTTTCGGTGGACCGTGACTGGGTAAAATTGTGGGTTCAGATAAGATAATACTTTTGATGTTAGCAGAGTTATAACTCTGATGGTTAATTTATTAAAGTGAAATTTTCTTTAGGCGCGTTGGGCATTTTTGAGATGGGAAAAACAATTGAACTCGCGACACCGTTACCGACACCTAATTTTTGCAAACGCGATTGTGCTCTTTATTTATATAATTTTACGGACCAATGCAATGTTCTGTACAAGTATTTTTCTTCCACCAAGGCGATCTTGTTCAAGTTTTCACTTCTGTCGGAACTCCCGGAGTACCACTGTTTTATTTTATTTATTAAAACTTTATGCACAAGCAAAAAAATACTGTACAAAAGTGGACTTAATTCCTGAGATTCTTTCTTTAATTTTCTTTTCTATTTTTTCGTTTATCTTTTTAACACCTACAAATCTACTGGTATTGTATAATGAAGGTCTTGTAGCCGTAGAACCGATGACTATTGGGGTACACGTGTTCTTGAGTGGAGTGGAGACCCCGAATCGACAAACGTAAGGTAGGACGCCCTCAGGCTAGGTGTAGTGACGATCTTTGCAGGGTGACTGATAGTAGCTGGATGAGTGTTGCCGAAAATGGAGTTGAATGACGTGCAATAGGAGAAGTTTATGTCCAGCAGTGAACTGAAAGAAAGAAGAAAGAAAATTGCGTTTATTGGCATTACAAAAGAAAAATACAACTTCAATCTTTAAAAACAGCAAACAATTATTATAATGCCAAATGGGCCTCAGCTCAGCATAATGTCAGATGACAACACAAAGTGTACCACCTGACGCTAATTTTCAGCTGCAACTCACGAGTGTCATAGACTAGAACAATAAACACAAATAGGGAAGTATCTGTCTTAAAGGTAATATAAGATGGGATAATATAAAAAGCTCATACTAAATCAAATAAAATGTTGTGACATATGTGTGTGTGTGTATTGTTGTACTTAATGAGAAACTGAAATAAATATAAAACAAATACCTAATATCTATTTAATACAAACATTAAAAATAATAAATCTATCATCTATAAATACTGCTGAGGCTGATGATGATTTACTAGAGGTGAACAGATTAGCAACAATTTGCATAAAGATACATATAAAGAAAATAAAATCACGTATAACATCCTTCCTAAAAATACAACATTCATGCCAAGTCCACATCCGTAGGATCATAAAAGTAAGGGCTTATGTTACATTTTAATGAGGCTCCCACTGATTCACATACTTGTAAATTATGTAGGCACTTACGATAATACTTTTCGTACCAACAAGTAAAAAAATAATTTTAGTCAGATTAAAGCTTCTGAGATTATAAATTCACGGGTGGCGCGCTTATCATGAAAAATAAGGTTACCTAATCTTTTTAATAAAAATTGTTTATATTTTGAAAACGATAGGACGAGAGGCGTGTGGTTTAATTATAACGGCTGCACGGGTCGATCGAAGGTTAAGCTACGCTTACCGCGGTCGGTTCATGGATGGGGGACCATCCGCTACACATCGAAACCCCTCCGTGCCTTGGAAAGTACATTAATGGCCGATTCCTATAATTTACGGACCGTTAATGGTTAAAATTAAGAGACTTGTACCTTTTTTTTTTTTTTTTGGGTGTTACCAATAATAAAGCAAAGACCTCATTAATAGCTTTGCATAGTAGACCCTCCCTTATGGAAGTAGTTATCACAGGTAAAATTGGTTTCCAAATCTATTTATATGCCCAGTTTGGCAATAAAAGAAAACTACCATTGGTAAGTTACCCGATTTGTTTTGTTTATAGGAACCGACCATAAGCCGTTGGTCCTGGCTGCCATTTGTAGATCTTTAACAGTCATTACGGGTAGTTAGAAGCCCAAAAGTCTGACAACCAGTCTAATCAAGGGATATCGTGTTATCCAGTAACTGGGTTGTGATGTAGAGCAATTACCAACGAATCCTACTAACGAGGAAATGTTACGAAAATAGTTTATTAACGAAAAAAACCGAAGCCTTTTACCTACTCGACAAAATTTTACGCAAGTCTCGTGATGCGATTGGCTGATGATAATTCCTATAACCAATCACATATGCGCGTGTTTGAAGTTCTTTCTTAACCACAGATTATTTTTATCATTTTGGTTAAATAACTTCTAACACAGGTCGTAGAAGTGTTCAAAAGTATTTATAAAAACCAAAAAGCCAGCGCAACTCTGATCGCGTGTCTGAAAAATCTGAATAACTAAATTCAGATTTTTCGGGAATATTAAATTCAAATTCAAATTATTTTGGAAAACATCCATAAATTGTATTAGTATTAGAACTTAGTATGTTAGTATCATTAAAATCAAAAAACCATATTACAATCAAAACCAAAAATTTTATTAAAATCAAAATTAAATTAAGTTACAAATAAAAATTTTTTTATCAACATCCAGTCAGAATTAAATAAACATAAAATTAAATTAAATCAAAATCACCCGCAATTAAAGCACCCGGTCTATGCTGTAAGAATCTCACCGTGAAAACTAAGGTGAAGTGAACTGTCATTTAGAGATTGACACTATTGACAACTCACTTCACTTAGCTGTTACTTACATAAATTGACCCATCCCTAAATTTTTCAACAGTGTGAAATTACTCAAATTACTCTGAAATGGGCCTAATAACATTAAACGATCTAATCGGCAGTGTTGCCATTAGAAATAATACCTACTCGCCCGAATGGAGGAATGCCTTCATTTTGTAAATGAGAAAATGCGAACACTACGGAGTCGGACATAGTTAATTGCTGTTCTTGTTAATAGAATTAGCTTTTTTACTGAAATCTGTAGGCCATTAGGATTCTGGGAGGCACTTGAAAAGTTTATTTAGGGGCCGTCAATAAAGATTAGTCTCTGGAAGGTTCAAATTAGTTGTAATTGTTTTTAAGACTTTGCAAATGCGATACTTTTTATTTAAGAGCTTTCTTTTGTATCATTCTGTAGGTACCTATCTACTTATCCTTCTCATTTTTTATTTCTGCTTATTAAGTCTACCTAACTTTTTCCGTTGTTCATCTTTTTCTACACAATACTTAAAATTGGATTTACCCACGTTTCAGTCAATGTTCTTTTTAACCGACTTCCAAAAGGAGGAGGTTCTCAATTCGTCTGTATGTTTTTTTTTTGTATGCTTGTTACGCGATTACTCCGCCAATTATGAATAGATTTTGATGATTCTTTTTTTGTTTGGTAGATCATACTTCAGAGGTGGTCCCATATAAATTTTATTAACTTTGCTTGGGTAGTTTTTGAGTTAGCTTCAATTGTACGTATTTTTTTTTCCCACTTAGTATGTAGATGATATGATAACTTCTTGTCACTGTTATTTACATAGCAGGTAGTGGTATTCGAATTTCTGTATGGCAGGTACCACAGCTAAAAAGTGAAAAATAAAAACTTTTTACAAAAAAAAAAGAACCGACTTCAACAAAGAACGAAAATTCAAAACCAAGGACACCGACTTCCGAAATTAAAGTTATTTTTCACTTTGTAGTGTTTTTTTTTGAAGTCGGTTCTTTTTTTTTGTAAAAAGTTTTTTTTTATGTTGATTGTACAAAGTCAGACGAATTAATGACTTGTCGTCATAAAAATCTTTTGCCCGTAGAACTCGAAGGGTTATATCGAACCCCTTTACCATGTAAATTCACATGATGCATCATCTTTAGGCCCCTACCATTCATTACCTATGGGGGGTTGAGGGCCATCAAAAAATTACGTCCCACGTTAAGGGGAAGTCAGGGGGTCAACAAAGTATGACATCGTGTGACAAGGGGGGGAGGGGAGTCATAGGCTTCGTGACGTGACATCACATGTATGTGTGTTTGTATGTGTGTCGCAGCCTATGATGAGATGAGATAGGTTCCTTTTTGGTCTCGCACAGGTCGTTTATTTATTTTATTTTTTCCATTTCCATTTTGGATTTTTTTTGTTAGTTTTAGATGCCCCCTTTTTAGTTGTTATTACTGTTTGTTTTTCCTGTGCGTGTCCCAAATAAAATATTTTTCTTTCTTTATTTTCTTTATAAATCCAAAGAATTAAAACTCAATTTTTTTAAATATTACTATTATCAATATTATTATCTATAAGCTTTTATGACCACCTGTGACAAGGACTAGGGTCCAGGAATCATAATATTTGTGTGACGTAGTTACTTTTATGGATCGCCCCTTGTGGCTAACGATCCTACAGCCTGCAAATAACTATAATTAAAAGCATTATTTTCCACTATTTTCCAGAATACTGCCACCCGTACGAGCCGTTCAAGTGTCCTGTGGATGGCAACTGCATCTCCATCCAGTACCTGTGCGATGGAGCCCCGGACTGCATCGACGGCTACGACGAGGACTCCAAGCTCTGCACTGCTGGTGAGATATCCTTCTCCTCTAGACTATTCTTAAATGCTGAAGGTCGTGCGTGATCAGGGATATTTTTTTGGTTCGAATGATTTTCTGCCATCTGTAACTAAACGTGAGATGCAGTGGTAGATTATTGATCGAAGGGTGGCAGGTAATAATAAGGTACCTAACTAACACATCTTTTTTTGAAGTGAAAACTTCTTTAGGCAAGTTGTGTGATTTTTGGTAGGGGATCAATTTATGGATTCGCGTCACCGACATGCTCGTGCCGTAGTGCTGGGCTATAGAATATAGATGGCGCTAATACCAGTTTTAAGCTTCACTTCTGTCGGCTATCCCCATGACGGCCATTTTTTTTTTTTTTGTTAGCATCAATGTGCTAACCTTTTCCTAACTATGTTGAGGTCAGCTTCCAGTCTAACCGGATGTAGCTGAATACCAGTATTTTACATGGGATCCCGGGTTCTTATGATGTTGTTGTTTTGGTAATCTACGTTGTGTCTGTGTTTTGGTAAATGCATCTGTAGTTATAAACGGCAGTAATAGACAACTACTTGTATTTATAATTAGGTGGGTATTTTTCCATGGAAAGCATTCATTAGGAAGCCTTCATCCACCATTTATTAAGGTTCCGTATCCGAAGAGTGCAAACGGAACCCTATTACTATGCCTCCGCTGTCCATCCGTCCGTCCGTCTGTTTGTCAGCGAGTTGTATCTCGAGAACCGTAATAGGTAGACAGTTGAAATTTTCACAGATTGTGTATTTCTATTGCCGCTATAACAACGAATAATAAAAATTAAATAAAGTTAATAATTAAAGGTGGTCTATACAAAAAACGTGTTTTTTTCGGCGTTTTTTGCTCGATTTTAATACGATACGGAAGCCTTAGTGTGCGAGACCGACTTGAACTTGGGCGGTTTTTTATACTGAGGAAATAAATCCTCATGGCTGTGCAGCATACGCAACTTAAGAAGATTGACAGTACGAAGAATCTAAAAAACAAGATGAGTAGGTATTGAAAAGATTCTGACATCGTTCACACTGCGACGCCTGACTAGTTGAATAAAATGGTAAACTAGGCTATTTCCAAAAAAAGGCTTATTACAAAAAGATGAGTAGGGACGAAACAAGACATCAACTTGATTAATCTTCAACTACCCTCTTATTGTAATAACTTTCCTTATACGTGTTTCTTTTCGCACGCGTTGCTGTCATTTCCAGGGAAGATAATTGTGTTCCTGGGACAACACATGACGAAATAAACGAAAATAAAGACCTTGTTTTATAGAGTCACAGATTAACACAGATGTTTCATTCCGCAATACCATTTAAATAAAAAGCGACTCTTGCTACGACACAATAAAGTGCAATTCAGGTCGCACAGCGCTACATCTGGGAATGGCGCGAGGAGGCGAAACGCCGGGGCTTAACTCCGATGCCGCTAGAAATCGCGGCACAGCTGACAGAGCTCCGGCGGGATCTCATGGCGTCATGGAGAGTGCGATTGTCGCAACCCCGCGCTGAGCACGCCACAATTGCGGCGATAAGACCCCTCTTTGAGGAGTGGCTTGAGAGGCGCCACGGCGCCCTCACCTTGCGCCTGACGCAGGTCCTCACCGGACACGGCTGTTTCGGGAAGTTCCTGTTCAGGATAAGGCGGGAGAAAACGCCCGGGTGTCACCATTGTGTGGATCGCCCGGAGGACACGGTAAAGCATACGGTGGAGGTCTGCCCGGCTTGGGCGGAGCATTGCCGTGTCCTCTTGGAGGCGATCGGCGGCGGTGATCTCTCGCGTCCGGCCCTGGTTCAGGCCATGGTATGGAGCGAGAGGAAATGGCAGGCCGTCACCTCCTTCTGCGAGGCGGTAATTCTCGCGAAGGAGGAGGCGGAACGCGTGAGGGAGAGGCAAATTTTGCGCCCTCACGCCCCTAACCGCCGCAGGAGGAGACGCCCTGGGCGTCGGGAATCACAAGAAGATTTCCGGCCACCGTAGGCGCAGGCTTGCGGACGGTGAGCAATGGGTAGCTTGCCGTCCGATAAGGACCAAGCCCGGGTCGACGGCGCGTTGTGTTCCACGCGCGCCTCAAAGAGATGTCAGCAGAATTTAACGGGGTCCGCTAGGGCTAAAGGGAAATCGTGGCCCCCGGCAACAGGGCAACCGAAGGAACACGGGTGGGTTTTAGTCAGTAAGAGTATGACACGCCCTCCCACTCCACCCAGAGTGGAAGAAGTTAATTATCTGCAGTTATATTCTCCTAGAAGTTGTCTCACTTTCTATCGCGTAACTTTTAGATGTTCTGACTACGTTACACTCACTGAATTGGCCCGACAAGTCGAGACCGCCGCGTACTTGTAGCTTCATACCTAAAGAGTGCGGAGTGAAGAGTAAAGAAAAATGTAACTTTTAGGGAATCAAAAGCAATTCTTTTGAACCACATAAAACGTTATTTTTTATACGTTTTTACATAGCATTATTTTTAATTTCAGTAATTAAGACTTTAATGTAAATATGAACGACTGTTTACCCTATAAAAAATTCAAGGAACTCAATGCATACAAAAATCATTGAAATGTGGTATTTTCCTAAGTTAATGCGAAATTAATTCTTTACTGAATGATTCATGAACATTTTGTAAGTATTCGAAGGTTAAAAAGATTTCTTATGCACCTCAAGGTTTTCAGGAACGAGTTTTTGATGCGACTTTTATTTTATGGTTAGGTACAGACGCCAGCACATCAAGCTACCCGAAACTGTCAAAATTTCCCAATCAACTTTGAACCTTAAGCTTCAGCGATAGAGTTGAAAATCTAACAAATAAATTTGACAGATTGTAGTAGCTTGATGTG
The DNA here is from genome assembly GCA_949152395.1 of Agrochola litura. Taxonomy (NCBI): domain Eukaryota; kingdom Metazoa; phylum Arthropoda; class Insecta; order Lepidoptera; family Noctuidae; genus Agrochola; species Agrochola litura. The sequence continues at coordinate 2,292,463 of OX424512.1, forward strand.
CTGGCGTCTGTACATTTCAAACTTAGGTTTTTTAATCTTAGTTTGACCATTATAATGCATGTAGCTTTGTTCCTAAGTACTAAAACAGAATAAATAAGTAACAGTATTATGTCTTCATAGAATTAAACGGCCAAAACGACGCGCTTTGAAATCTCAGTGAGAATCAAATGCGGTAGTAGGGCGCGTTATTTCAGAGTGAACAAGCTTTGTATCAGTATGCAACACGGGGTCTATCTACTTCCTAAACGAAATCCGCAGTTTCGGCCGAAGTTACGGGCGCTTTGTACTCCGTCTCACTTACAGACACACCGTAAAAGCGATTACGTACGACGTCCGATACGAATTCAAGATCAGAGTTCAATCCGAATTGGTAATGTTCTAAATACGGACGGACAGAGTTCGAATCTAGTGCGCAACATACAAATAGTACTATGGCTACTTCAGACCGACATTTCTAGTTTCTAATCGCCAGTAACTTCAGCCGAAACTACAGATGTTGCTTAGGGAGTAGACCTGTATCGAGTGCGCGGTTATTACGCACGGACGCGGAAGGTTTATCTACCGGCCGTAGGTAATTATTTCAAAGTCACTGCCGACACATAATACTGTTACTTTATTATACTGTGGTACTACCTAAGTTTCCCAAAGAGGTGCACAGATGTTTCGAGAGATGTTCATAATCTTAATTTTATGACTTTACCTATTTTATCTTGACATAACAGACACTGGTTCATAATATAATCCACAATCTAAAATAGAGAAAGGTGTCTGAATTACAGATCACCCGTTAATAAGTAGGGATGGGCCAAAATTCGGTTCACATTCGGTTCAACCGAATTTCGGCAGCTTGAACCGAACTTCGGCATTCGGTTCAGATGCCAAACAATCGGCACAAGAAAAATAATACCTACTTGCACTATTTTGACTGAAATTTAACAGAATTAGAATAGCATTACTGTAAAATAAAATTGTCTTTTATTTACTCACTCCATGGTCATTTATTTTAGTTAAGAACATTATAAATGTAACCTTAAATTAAATCAGTTCTTCTTATTAGTCTTGAACATCTTTTCTTCCACGCGGTGGAAGCGCGGTGCGCGGGCGGGGTACATCTAGCAACTTTTCATTTTAACCGAATGTTCGGCCGAAGTTCGGATTCGGTTCAAACCACATCCTATTAATTAATTAGACATTAAGTCGATTTCAATTCCCTCTCCATCAAAATATAGGTAGGTACCTATTCCATCATCGGCCTATAAATGTTCCCACTGCTGGGACACAAGCCTCCTCTCTGTGAGAGGGAGTGGGCCGTAATCCACCACGCGGGCCCAGTGCGGGTTGGTAGATGTCACATGTCTTCGAATTTTCGGTTCTAGGACATGCCGGTTTCCTCACGATGTTTTCCTTCACCGTTTTGAGAGCAGTGGTGATGAAATTAACTTACACAAAGTAAAGCGCCTGTCTGGGTTCGAACCTATGACCTACAACTCGTAAGTCGCGGCCGTTACCACTGGGCCACCACTGCTCTGTACCTATTCCAAATAAGAAAAAAGAATGGTACAAAATTACAATAAAAATAAGTAGCCATTCATATCTCCAAATTATTTCATATCGTCATAAAGCACCTATTTGGGCCACTTATATCAGTAAAATGGTTATCAATATTTAGGTAGGTACCTCAAATAAACCTAACATTTTATTACGGCCGAAATAACAATTTAGGCTGAACTGGACTCGTAAAAAGAAATATTCATATGATTCTGAAAACCTACATATTTACTTTGTACCTGAAAGCTAAAATTAGGCTATTACAGTTTCTACCGTTCCTGCCTCATAAATGGGACCACTTTCAAAATGGGTTTAAAATGAACAGTGGCCAGCTACCTACATGGTTAAAACGGACCTTTTAATTAAATAAAAGTAGTGCCTACCTACGCAATAAATAGTCTTAGGTAGGTCTTACATGGTTATTAAAAGGTTCCTTGTCCTAAAATAACATGCGAGCTCTTTCAACCGACTTGGTAAGTCTCTGCACTGAAAAGTAACCCTAAAATTTATTGTTAGCATTTCGCCCCAGCCATATTTACTTTATTACCTAGGTACCCTACACAGGTATACCTTTTTTTTTTTTGGGTGGGAAATTATCAAATAACTTCTCCCGCTCTAGGCGGAGCGGGAGGGCGTGTCAGACTCTTACTGACTAAAACCCACCCGTGTTCCTTCGGTTGCCCTGTTGCCGGGGGCCACGATTTCCCTATCGGTTTTCTTCGAACCCCCGGCAGGCATCGGCCCTAGCGGACCCCGTCAAGGTTCTCAATTCGACTATGTTTTTTTTTGTGTGTTTGTTGCGCGGTCACTCCGCCAATTATGAATTGATTTTGATGATTCTATTTTTTGTTTATTAGGTCATACTTCAGAGGTGGTCCCTTATAAATTTTATTAACTTTGCTTGGGTAGTTTTTGAGTTAGCTTCAATAAAACGTATTTTTTCCCACTTAGTATGTGGGTGATAATTATGATGCATTCTTGTCACTGTTATTTACATAGCAGGCAGTATTCGAATTTCTGTGGGGTAGGTACCACAACTAAAAAACGAAAATTCAAAACCAAAGACACCAACTTCCGAAATTAAAGTTATTTTTCACTTCGTAGTGTTTTTTTGGAAGTCGGTCGTTTTTGTTTTTTGTAAAAATTTGTTTACTTATAATATCAATGTAGGTAGGTAGGTTCCAATATGTATATATATATTTTACTAGCCACTCCTGGGCCATTTTGGGCGAGCCCGCGCATCCTCCTTTCAGGGTCCAATATTATGGTATTGAAAAATGGAAACTCAGAATACGTATAAGCCGGGTGTCCAGCGCGCGTTTTTTCGAAACATTACACAAAAACATCGCAACAAAGAGGCGTGGCCATACACATTTGTGTATGCAAACAAAATGTTTCGTATGAAAACAAATGTTTATGTTTAAGGTTTTTTGTGTAATATAAAAAATACGCGCAGGAGACCCGGCTTTAAGCAGGAGCTCAAACTCAACTCAAACTCAAAGCATTTATTTCAATTAAACCATTTACAGGCACTTTTGAATTGTCAAAGAATCGGTCAATTAGTCAGAAAGTTGAAGCTAGTTGCCCATTCCAAAACGTAGATCTCTATGGAGAAGAACGGGCAAGAAACTCCAAGGCCACTCTTTTAAATATAGATATTACAAAATTCTGGGTACAGTATTCTTGTTGCTTCTATATGTGAGAACAATGTACAAAAAATAATCAAAGCAGTTGAAAATATATGATTAAAAATAAGCCCTGGCAGATAAGAGATGACCAGTCTCAACTGACGGCGCCCGTTCACGAACATGACGCGTGGATCAGCACCATCCAGCTCAACCATTTTGTAGGGAACCGAATGATCCAACACACTCGCCACCATCAGCGAGACATTGAAGAACTACTTATAGGTACCTAACTGAATCAGTAGATAGGTACCTACCTACTTATTTATTTAGAATTTGCCGCGAAATATTTAAATTTCGATATTTTTCCATGTTGATGACATAGTCAGAAACATTAAAATTTAATAACTTTCGTAGAACATAACTTTGCTGCGCACATTTGTGGTCGACATTTTCTCTTTGAGACTCGCTTGAAACTTCAAATCAACGCGACGTGAACTGGTTTCAAAAGGCTTCATTTGAAAACATCTGGAAACTTCCTGCCGTTATGGAATAGAGCATAAACAGGTTTTTTGTGATTTTAATGAATCTGCGACCTTGTAGAATGCATAATGCCAAGTTACTAAAACTACCTAGGTACCGCTTGAATAAAGAATTTACAATGGACAAAGAAGTAGTAGGTACGGGAAAAATGATTAAATACTTATTTTAAAAAAAAACATGGGTGCTAAAATAGAGAATTTATAAAGACAAAATGATAATACGCGAGGACCAGAAAACAAACGGCAACATGAAAGATTTCTATCTTAATTTTTAACATTTTCCCAAGCTTTTGTATCTAACCGTCACGTCAGCCCCATAAAATTGGGGAACTCACAAAGCTTTCGCACAAACAACGCAAAAAATTATAACAAAGTTTTACCTATTTATAACAATTTATAAAACAAAAAGGATAGGAACTTTAAAAGGATTATTTTCACTTCCTAAACGTTGGAAAACTCGGCATCCCTCTTTTGCCTCGTTCACATTCATAATATCAGCGGGTTATTCCCGTATTTTTTTAAGAACGTTCACTTAAAATGATCTCTCAGTCTCAGTCTGTCAAAAACACCTATAACTTTTATAAATTTTTGACAAGTTTTTGACATTTATTGTCGCTGAGGTGTTTTTCCAATCTATACAAGGCCAGGACGCAGCCATAGGAAACTGCTCGCGTATACATTGTAATGCTAGTTTTATTAAATCTGTGATTACAATGTATGCATAAATTTTGCGTACTGCTCGTGTATTATTTGTAACGTGAACGCGCGTGTCCTGGTTCCAAACTATACTACACCACTTACGCCTGACAATAGTTTTTTCACTCCTCTTGCTCAAAAAGGCCGTCATTGTAGAGTACCAGAGCGGGGAAAAAATTGCATTTCTTGATCTAGGGGAAAAAGTTATTTTTTAATTTTTTGTCTTTTCCAACGAGCCTTGAAAAACTAAAAGTCTTTATTCTTTTGTAGGATAATCATGATTATGGACTCGACTTATTACTGGTTCATAAAAAAGAAGAACATTTTATTTTTGAAAATGGAACTAAATGCGGATCTCTTTGGTAGAATGCGTGCATTGCGTTGCGGCTACAGAAGAAATAAAAAAGACATTGGCGCGAAATCTTTAGAATTTTTCTCTAATTACGAATTGAATTGGTGACCGTACAAGTGAAAATGTCATCATCTAGTGAGAACATCTTCACAGAGGACTGACATTAAGTTGCCGCAAAAAACATCTCGTTAAATATCCAGAATTGTACAAATTGTACATTTAAATAAAATAAACTATTTAATATTGTATTGGATTATTTTATTTTCTCGCAATCGCAGTGAAAAGTAGAGTGTAACACATGGCGCTAAAACCCATTATAACTCGGTTTCTATTTACCTCCTCGCTAAAGCTCAGGAGTAAAACTACCTCGTTACAATGGGTTATTTTAGCCCCTCGTATAACAATTTACTATAAATATACAGCTTCATAAAAAAATAACAAAAATGTGAACAGGATTTATTAGGGTTAGGTTAGGTTAGAAATGTGACCAACCGCGCGCGAGCCAGCGAACGCTACTTCCAAGTTGCTCGCAGCCAGGTAGGCTATTTAGTATTCACACAAGGTGCATTACGTCGCAAACAAGTTAGATACTAGTTCCACAATTTGTCGCAATCTAGGTATACACGATTAGTCCGTATGCGTATTGACACTGTATATTATGGAATAAGGTAGTTAATTAGGTCACTACGAAGTATACGCGAGTATTGGCGTACTACTCATGTATAGATTGAAATATCTAGGTAAAAAAGTGATTTTCAATCTATACGCTATTAGTTTCACACCCTTGCGTTCTGGCCTTGTAGGTATAGACGATTAGTCCGTATGCGTACTGACACTGTATATTATGGAATAAGGTAGTTAATTAGGTCACTACGAAGTAGGTATACGCGATTATTTGCGTACTACTCATGTATAGATTGAAATATCTAGGTAAAAAACTGATTTTCAATCTATACGCTATTAGTTTCACACCCTTGCGTTCTGGCCTTGTACAGAATGGAAAAACGCGTTGCTAAGAAAAAAAAAATACAATAGACGTGGATATATTTAGTAACCTGTTCTACTTAGCTATTTCACCGAGCGCTCAGCAGTCTGTACTCAGCGCCCGGTGTGGCAACACGCCATGTTTGAGTTCGCAACAAGTCCATCGTCATCCTGAGGATGCCTCGTTGAGAGGTGAAACACGTGTCGATTTCTTTCAGGAATTTTTTATGACTTTTTAACCGACTTCCAAAAAGGAGGAGGTTATTATGTTCGTCGCGTATGTTTGTTTTTTTTTTTCTTTTCTTTTTTTTATGTATGTCCACCGATTTCTCCGTCAATTATGGACCGATTTTGAAAATTATTTTATTGTTTGAAAGGGTATGCTCTCGAAATGGTCCCATATAAATTTTATTAACTTTGCTTCGATAGTTTTTGAGTTAGCTTCAATAATACGTACTTTTTCCCACTTAGTATGTGGATGATATGATAAGTTCCTGTCACGGTTATTTACATAGCAGGTAGTGGTTTTCGAATTTGTGTGGGGTAGGTACCACAACTAAAAAGTGAAAAATAAAACATTTTACAAAATAAAAAAAAACAACCGACTTCCAAAAAACACTACAAAGTGAAAAATAACTTTAATTTCGGAAGTCGGTGACAAAAAACGAAAATTTAAAACCAAAGAAAGACACCGACTTCCAAAATTAAAGTTATTTTTCACTTTGTAGTGTTTTTTGGAAGTCGGTTGTTTTTTTAGAAATAGCTAAGCGGAACAAGTTGCTAAATATATCCACGTCTATTGTATTTTATAATGGATTTCCGCAAGGTCACGCCTGAATCAATAAATTATCTTAAAGTCGCGTCGCTAAGATCGCGACTAGATTTTGAACGTTTTTTAAAGGAATTGGCTTTCTGGTCATACACGCACGCCGGTAGCGAGTATTACGCACCTTACATTTCCTTCGAAAGAGCAGACGTTTAAAAATGTTCCGTTCAGATTTAGCTTTTCTTATTAAGAATAGGTAGGTATCATTATGAAAATAGCAAATAGCTATCGACAAAACTAAATTGTTGGCTGGTAGTTGTAAGTAGAACCTTAGTAGAAATAAAAGAAAATGACAACTGATCTCACATACCTAAACTGTAAAGAGGTGGATAGTTACTTAGTTTTACGAGGGTAATACTTTCTATAAATAACCATTTGGTCAGACTGAGTTAAAGTAATGAAACATTATCGATTGCTACACTGTAGGTACTACGTTTCAATGACGTCATTTAGTCGCTTCGCAGTGCTAATGTCCATAAAACATGACATTGTACATGCACAGGCGAAAACACAAAGAAAAACTGTGTTAAATACAACTAATATCAAATAAAATATCCTCTTTAAACAGATTACGAATATACTTCACATTACGCGATCATAATCTTTATCATATCAATAAAATACCCACTTTCAATTCCACAGCTAAGAGGCCACCTGTTGAAGAGACGGCATCCTTTCTCCAATCGTTACTGGCATCCCACGGGCCCAACTATCTGGAGAAGTTGTTCGGCAGTAAGGCGCGGGACGCTCTAGAACCACTGGGTGGCGTCGAAAAGGTCGCCATTGCTCTCTCAGGTAATATATCTTCGTTTTACGACCGCCAAGGGCTCTTCAAAATATTTTTATAGTCCAGAGAAATATGTTTCCCACTTCTTATCCTAAAAGGATGAATGTTTTTGGGACAATTTCATCTTACTTGAAATATTGATCGTAATTTATAAATGGCACCCAAACTGGGTCTCCATAACACCTGGTTGGGCGCCAATTTACAGATATGTTAATTTGTTTACTTCCGTCTCTGACTTCTGTAAAACAAAACATATTGCTCATGAAGTGGCCTGGAGAAATATTCCCGGCCTATGTTCCAGCAGTGGGAACATTATAGGCTGATTATGCTGCTTATGCATTACAATGAAGTATCTAAGGCTATTCAACTTCTCATTTCCAGAATCTCAAACGATTGAAGACTTCGGTGCCGCATTACATCTGATGAGGTCAGACCTCGAACACCTTCGCTCGGTATTCATGGCGGTGGAGAACGGTGACCTCGGCATGCTTAAATCTCTCGGCATCAAGGACTCGGAACTCGGCGATGTCAAGTTCTTCCTGGAGAAGCTGGTTAACACAGGATTCCTGGATTGAATAGGACCGGAGTCTGCCTCTGATTACTATCACGTCGTCCAATTTGCCCCCATAAGCTCATCCTTCTACAGTTACCTTCCTTACGACTCCATTAAATATAGGAGAAAGTAAACCTTTATCTTCTATCCCGTGAGATTGTTGAATGTTTGAAAATTATAAAAGCAAAAACCTTTCGAGAAATGATTTTGGAATTCAGAATTGACTTCTACAACCGGCCACGTAGACTTTTCTGACTCCATAAATCATTTCTTTTTCGGATAACACTAGCTTGCAGAGAAACTTTAGGTAGAGAAATAGGGTATTAATTTTCGAATAGGATAGGTATATTTTTATAAACATATGCTTCTCTAGGTTATAAACCAAAATCTTTTTTAGGTTAAATATTCAAAGAGATTATCAGGGCCCAACACTCGCGTCTATCATTAAGTGTGAAATGAAAAGAGGCTAAGACTGTGACTTTAGTGTAATACTAGTCAAAGTTAGCTAATTATCGCATTCCACTTTATGATGACCCTGATAACTATTACGGAATGTATGTGGTTTTTGAATGTCGCCCCCCAAAATTTTTCCTCCCTAACTCGGACTTATATCAGAGGCGACTCCATTGAAACGTCAAGCGTCCATTCTAAGCGAGATATAAAGCTAAAAGTTGGTTGATATGAAGATGTGTGTCCTTAGATTAATAAAAAGAATATAAGAATCGTTGAAAGAATGCATACGCTTTATATCTGGCTTTTGGAAAAATCCAGAATAGGACCATGGAAACATATCATTGTAAACTTAGATGTAGGTAAAAAATACATATCATAGATTATAATCTGTAGCGAATAAAGTACAATTATTTTAATATGATCGGTATTGTAGTGTACGACATTTTATAGATCCTTTTAGTATGTACTTTTTCGTCATTGAAAAGAAAACTATTTAACAAAATATAAAGCATATCTAGATATAACGGTGCTGCACTTGAATCCAGATACATATCAAAATTAATGTGATTATTAAATAAATGTTAGATTTATTGTATGTTACTTATTTTAAAGTAAGACGTAGAAATGAATTAACATCGTAGATATTAAAATTGAACCCATTAGAGTCCAAATTCTATAGTCACTCATTTTTAACATCTTAAATCTACATATTGGTGTTGTAATGATAGAACTTTTGTCAAATGCGGGCTAATAAGACAACGAATTATTGATTAATGTCTCATTTTCAATGAGAAGAGTAAGGTACACGATGTAATATTGGGAGTTTATTGACATAGAACACAATCAAAGGAATAATTATATTTAAAAACAACGCTTGCTTTACTGATAAAAATAATAATAATGCACTTCAAAGATCAGTGCAATCACAGTATTGCTTTCAAGTTTAAACTCACGGTGTAAATTCAAACAAATGGCGGAAATGGAAAAAAAGATGGCCGTTATAAATATGCAATGTTGCCAGATCAAATATTTAATATGCAGCCTGTATTTGCCAGAAGTTTATTTATAATACAATAGATCTTCTAGTATTTCAATCGCCAAATCTTAGTCTCAATCACAATGTTTCAGTGTGTACCTATCAGTAGTAAATATATTCTCTCTCCGTTAGATCTAAAATTCATATTACTATTTTAACTACATGTAGTTAGCATAAGTGAATTTTTATGAATATCAATGGTTTTAGAAATATAGGTTATTAATTTTAACTTGCGTCGGATTATCTTAAATATTCAACAAAATGGCGATCTTTGATCTATGTTAGATGATATTATGTGTTTTGAAGTAAGTATAAATGGCTTATTGTTCTTAAATAACAAACCAATAAATGAATCATCTTGAATTTGGGTTTTATTTTTTTTAACCTTTGAACGAATCTTGAACATTCTAGTATAAATCTTCTAGTTTGCAAAACTGCGGGAACCAATCAAGTCATGAATACTGTCTTATTTTATTAAAATTCTTATGTGGTGTAGCGAAGTGAGTAAGATGTTCAAGGACCAGAGTACCGTGGTTTAGAAGCCTTGCTTTATACCTAAACGATAATAAAGAACTACAAGGCCCGTGCCATGTGGCCAAAATCGGACATATTGATTTTTGACACAATAATGTCATCCCAACGTTTTAATAAAATATCTGGATGACCGAGCGATTAAATATAAGGATATATACAGGGTTACTGGTAACTCGACGTATTCCTTGCAGGACATCATAGTAGGGTTAAAATGCAACAAATTAAGCCACCAAATGCTCTACCGAAATTCAGTAGTTTTTTATTTAGAGTAGAACATTATCTATGAAGTAATGACAAAAATTACGAAAAATAAAATGTTTAAATAGTGCTCTTTGCCAAAGTTTTAGGCATTTATAACTTTTCATTAACAACAAAGATCTGCTACGTCATCAGCTATGATAACAACTTAAATGATAGGATAGTCGCGCCGTAAATAGTTTTTAAATTGGCTTTAAATTATTTAATCAGGGTATTATCATAAAAAAACTAAAAATCTGACCAACTCAAAAACTACTGAACTTCGGTAGAACATTTGGTGGCTTAATTTGTTGCATTTAAACTCTACTGTGACGTCCTGTAAGGAATACGTCGAGTTACCAGTAACCCTGTATATACCTATCAAAACAAAATATATAATATAACTATACACCGTGAAATTTGAATCACAGTTTTGCTAGAACAAACGTTGTTCAGACCATGGTCTACTACCATTCTACAGCATCCAATAAAAAAAAAAACATAATTGGTTTTTGAAAAAACACAAAAAAAGCAAAGTTTAAATGGCAAGATTATCGTTACTCCCTACAACACAGACACCACGTATGGGACACAGCATTGTCTACAGGGAAATGTACCTCCATAAACGAAATTTAGTAAGCAGTAGATAATCTTGACATTTTAAACTTTGTTTTTTGTGTTTAATTTTTGTTTTTTTTTTTATTGGATTCTGTAGAATGGTAGTAGACCAAGGTCTGAATAAAGTTTGTTCTAGCAAAACTGTGATTAAAATTTCACGGTGTTTATATAAATATAAGAACAAATAAATACACGAATATATTTATAAAACAAATAAGACAAACAATGGGAAAACATTACCGATGTGATGATAATGCCAGCTTCTTACGAATATGCTCGCGAACTTTAACTTTAAAGGATAATCTGTTGGTTGCCATCCTGATTTCTTGGGGGAGCGCATTCCACAGAGAGATAGACTGAACGAAGAAGGAAGAGTGAATGAAATCAGTGCGGTGAGTGGGACATAGAAGAAGACGATTGTGTGATGAACGTAGAGTTTTATTGTGGTTTGCGCAAAGGTACTGAAAATGGGGGGCTAGATAACTAGATAAGAGGGAGAGTCAAGAAATGAAAACAAGGTGGTCAGTGCCCTTTGCTCCCTGCGCTGGCGTATGGGCAACCACTTTAGAAGCGACCGATGCACAGAGACATGATCATATTTACGCAGATTGAAAACGAATCGAATGCAGTTATTAAGAAGACGGTCAAGTTTGTCGAGGAGATCTGCATTCAGGTCATAGTAGCACACATCACCATAATCGAAGATAGGGAAAATTAAGGACAGCACAAGCATTGTCTTGGTACTTGATGGTAATAAAATGTTCAGTCGGCACAGAGCCCGCAGCGTGCCAGTAACCTTCTGGCTGACCCTAGCGACTTGAGTACGCCAGTTCAAGGTACCATCAATGTGCAAGCCTTGGTCCTTCACGTCAGTGCTAAGTGGAACGATCGTACCATTAAAGAGAACTGGTGGCAAGGTTGAACCATCCACCTTACCAATACTGCGAGGATTCCCAATTATGATCGCCTGACACTTTTTAGGGTTTACTGCAACACCAAACTTATCAGACCAGGTTTTTATGTTTTCCAAGTCCCTATTTAACTTTCTATAGCGTTAGGTATTTCATCAACCCTCCCTTGCAACTGCAAGTCATCTGCATACAGATGATACGTACACTGAAGCTCGGAAGTTATAAGATTAATAAAAATAGAGAACAGAAGAGGAGAAAGAATGCCGCCCTGAGGAACGCCAGCTTCCAAATCACACCAGCATGATGAAGAATCCCCAACATGAATGGACTGCTGAAGTTCCTGAAGGTAAGAGGAGAACCATTCCAGTGCTTCGGGAGAGACCATAACATAAGACAGAATAGCTAACAGGATGTCGTGACTGACGGTATTAAAGGCATTCGAGAAATCAACCACCACTAGAACAGTAACTTTGGTGTCTTCCAGTCCTGCCCTTATATCGCCAGTCACTTTAAGGAGGGCGAAAACAGTGCTGTGCCCCGGCCTGAACCCAGATTGAAGAGGGCTAATTAGTGAGTTTCGATGAACAAAATTGGAGAATTGTTTGTGGACACAGGCCTCGAGCACTTTGGATAGGAAGTATAGAAATTGGACGGAAGTCTGTAGGAAGAAAGGGATTAGATACCTTAGGTAGTGGACGAACATAGGCTTCACAGGCATAGGCCACAGGGAAGGGAATACTCCAGTGTACAGGGAAAAATTTACAATGTGGGTAATAGCAGGTAGGAGATGATCCAGAATAGTTATGATCATACCACGGATGATATTATCACATCCCACAGCTTTTGATTTAATCGAGAGAATGATCTTTCTGATCACTCCCGGCTCAACTGGAATGAAACTGAAAGGATTAATACGAGGACGCGTTAGACCAGTTATTAAAGACAGAGTTTGTTGCTTAGTTAGACGATCCATAGTAGAAACAGAGGAGAAATGACGGTTGAGTTGTAATCTGTGATTTTTAAAGAAATAACAATATTTTTGTACGTACCTTATTGTTTCATTTTAATTTAATTCGAATCCTTGAGATATCATTTCTAATAAAAATAGGTGGAAAGTTCTCTGTAAATAATAATCCGTGGTCACCCTAATAGACATATTAAAGATTTTTTTCGACAGCTCCTGAAATATAAACCTAGGATTTTTTGTTGTATTTTTGCTAGTTTTGACAAATTCAAATCTAGGTTTTACAAAAAACTTCAGACCTCTGCGATGCTTTTTCAGCGAGTTATTGTCGAAAAACTAAATTTTCACCGTTTCGATGGCGCGGCCATTGGGTTTTAGTCTTACAGCTCCTGAAATATAAACCTAGGATTTTTTGTTGTATTTTTACTAGTTTTGACAAAATCAAATCTGTGTTTTACAAAAAACTTCAGACGTCTGCGATGATTTTTCAGCGAGATATCGGCGATAACGTGTTTGTCACCGTTTCAATGGCGCGGCCATGAGGTTTTAGCCTTACAGCTCCTAAAATATAAACACAGGATTTTTTTCTATATTTTTACAATTTTTTTACAAATTCAATCTACTATTTCCCAAAATTTCAGGTCTCTGCGACGGTTAGTTTTAAAGATCTCCATGGTCGCGCGGTTCGCCGCGTTTCGATGGCGCGGCCACGTTCAAACCCTTATAACTTTTTAACCATTGCTTTGACAAATATACGGTTTTTGGGAATCGACTTTTACATATTTTTACAAAAACTAGAGATGGTTTTTATTAAAAAAAAACGCCATGGCAGCGCGGTCGAAACGGACACTTAGGTTTAGGAGGTTTCAGGATATAGGAAAGGAAAATCATGTCGTGATGAGAAAAGCCAGGAGCGTCATGTTGACCATGGGAGGAAACTACTGCGTCGGTAACTTACATGTAACTTAGATCTGCTATGATATCGCTTGCACCTGGCGCATCAGCGTGTATCTAAAAAACCCAATTTAAGTATTCATCGTTTTCAAACGAGGCTACGTTGTGTGGTATACGCAAAATGAAGCAATTCTACAAAAACAACTTGGTAGCTCTTTCGCACAACCACTGTGGCGTCACTTGAAAATAGAATCAAGCTGATTTAGAGTGCTCGCAAGATACATAAGTCGACGCGCGGCTGAAATCGGAACCAATAAGTAGTATGCCGCCATCTTGTCGTTTATGTAAGGTCTAATTAAGTATAGAATTATTTGGTTAAATAATGTTAATATAAGATTAATTATTATAGATTTAATATTTTAAATAGTGCAATTAAGCACGCCAGCGCCACAAGTCGCGCGCAGACTTATCTTGTGTGCACTCTAGCAGCGTCACTGATACAAGGATATTTTGGCGCTCGAATGACATGGATAGGGTTTTTTTTTTTTTACCACACCGCGTAAGCTCTTGGCCTGCATCTCACCTGATTCAGGCCGAAAGTGGAAGCGAGCTTCACCCGAAATCCTCAAAGCTTCAAACTACAGAGGAAATGGCTATCTTACCTCTTAGATAACATGGTGGTAGCTAGCCTGGCGGACTTAGAACAAGCCCTACCACCAACCAAACCGAGCAGAAAACTTTGCTCCCACTAGAAATCGAACCCAGTCAAATTATAAGACGCTGGAGATCAGCGTCATCTGAAGTGAGCAAGTGGCAGTTTTTATCCCCATTGTTTTGTGAAATGTCACTTTAAAAGTATTAAAAAAAAACAGATGGCGCAGTTAGTTCGGTTCAGAGTTAGTTAATTTATATGAGTATTTATTTGCACACCACACACTACAAAACTGTTTTTTTTTTTTTTATGCGTTACTTAAAGTCCACTTCTTGAAAACCTGCGTCAGGCACTATTTGTAACACTGATCTGGGCCTATTTGCCGAAGCCGTGCGGCACGCAATATAGTTTGTTTATTTTTTTTTCTTTTCACTAAAATAATGTCTACACCGTGCTTTGACAATTGTTTTTTAGTAAAGTTTAATTATGTCTTGTTGTGGCCATTTTCTGTAGAAAATCGTCAATTTTAATTTTTCAGGAGGCGTTTAAAACACGCTCTAAATGGAAATACGGAGACATTTTGTAGGAGGTCATGAGTCTCACTATTTCCATTCGTCGTTTCTAAAGTCAATGGGTATGTAGTGACACAGTACCTGTCACACAGTCACCAGAGAACCAGTTACCACATACCACCGAACCAGCTACCATATACCACCGAACCATTTACCACATACCACTGAACCATTACCACGTTTTTGACATTCCGCATGAAACAGAGAAGCAAGCGTCTTGATAAAGACGAGTACGTAATAAAGAAACAAGATAATCGACGCGGCACGAGCGTTATCACAACGCCGCACTCGTTCGCCGGTTCGCTTCGAAAGAAGCGGTTTGTAAGCGCAAGCAAAGCAAGCAGAAGCACCAGCACCTTCCGTATCTTCACGCTTCGAGACCACGCAGATGGACAAGCAGATGGATATCTTCACTCGACGACGGCTCACGGCGAAAAGGACCGAGCTCGGCGCGCGACTTCTATTTATGCCTTCGCAGCGAATAGTGCCGTGTGCAACGCAGCGCCCCGCGCCCCTCGCGCGGCGCTCCCTACGGCGCGTCGCTATTGGTCAATTTATTGTTAAGTAACATGCTAGTGCCTAAGAGTACCAATGTACGAATAGTATAAAATAAGGTGTTTTTAAGAATAAAAATAAGTTTATCTGATTTCGTTCTTCAGTACAGTCTAGTTTTATTTACGAGTACCCTAATACACTCTACCAAAATAGCGACTAAACGCTTAAAGTGGTGACCCCGTGAAGCTGAACACAATCCTGAAGCCGAAGCCTGAGTTCCTGCAACATCGAACTCCTGCAAGATCCAACTAGAATCTCAGAAGAACCATCATCATGCCGAACGATACCGACGGATTTAGCGATGCTCAGGGCATCTCAACAGTGAAGAGCGACGTGGCATCAGTATCACTGCCTGCACGTCTACCACCATTTTGGCGCCAAAATCCACGCCTGTGGTTCGCGCAATTCGAAGCCGCCGTTGCTGCCAGCAAGATAGGTGATGAGCAGAAATTCAACCTCGTCGTCCCGCTACTAGGCAACAGTGACCTAGAACAAATTGGAGACATCATATTACATCCACCGATCACCGGCAAGTACAGTGCGCTCAAGGACAGACTCATTTCTACATACCAAGAGTCAGACCATCGGCAGTTACAGAAGCTACTCAGCGGCCTCGAACTCGGCGATAACAAGCCAAGCCAGCTGCTGCGTAAAATGAGAGACCTCAGTGGCAAGCTACTATCGGATGAAGCGTTGAAGGTTATGTGGCTCAACCAGCTGCCCACACAAGTTCGCGCCGTGCTCTCTGTCAACACCGAGTCATCGCTCGAAGTGCTAGCTGCGATGGCAGACAAAATGATGGAGCATTTTGAACCCGCTACAGTCGCCGCAGTCTCCACCGCAAACTCTCCGTCAACAAGTCCAGCAGTCAATGAGGTACAGCTAAACGCCATAACAACCCTACAAATCAACATGCTTACGAAGCAAATAGAGAAATTGTCACTCGAAGTCGCCGAACTCCGCAACCATCAATATTCGTCGTACCGCCGTTCCCGCCAAAACTCTGCACATCGTAGCCGCTCACGCACACAGTCAAGACAGCGTACTGATAACGCCCGCAAGCCCGACGATCCCGACTGGCTGTGCCGTTATCACTACCGATTCGGCAACGGGGCACGCAAATGTGAATCGCCATGTTCCTTCGTAAAGCGGGAAAACTAGAACGTACATCGATAGTGGCGGGTGTCGATGTAAACCAAACAAGCCGCCGCCTATGTGTAATCGACACCAACAACAGAGAAAAATTCCTTGTCGACACGGGAGCCGACATATCAGTATTAGCCGCTCGAAACCAGAAGTATTCAAGGCCGGCGGAGAACGCAGGCTACAAACTTTTCGCGGCAAACGGAACAGAGATTCGTACCTACGGAGAGCGCACACTCGAGCTCAACCTAGGCTTGCGAAGAAGTTTTAAGTGGACTTTTGTCGTCGCCAATGTGAAGACATCATTACTGGGTGCCGATTTTCTAGTGCATCACAAACTGTTAGTCGACTTGCACCAAAGAAAACTCATCGACCGTGTAACCGAGCTCAGTGTAAACGCCATCAAAATAAACAGCAAAGAAGAATCGGTCTACATTATCAACCGCGACCACACTCATCACGACCTGCTGAAGAAATACCCAGATGTACTTCGACCAATGACATTAAAAACTCCAGCCAAGCATGACGTCACACATCACATCGAGACAGCTGGGCCGCCGATCTACTCACGGCCGCGCCCTCTACCGCCCGACAAATATAAGGCAGCTAAACTCGAATTCGAGCGAATGATTGAGATGGGAATTTGCAAGCCATCAAACAGTCCGTGGGCGAGTCCACTTCACATCGTGAAAAAGAAAGACGGATCACTTCGAGTATGTGGCGATTATAGAAGACTCAACGCCATCACCGTTCCCGACCGATACCCCATTCCACGAATTCAAGATTTTACATACCAACTCCACGGCAAGAAAATATTCTCGAAACTCGATTTGAAAATGGCATATTTCTGGATACCTATCGCCAAACAAGATGCTCAAAAAACAGCAATAATAACACCATTCGGACTTTTCGAATTCACCTGCATGACGTTCGGCTTAAGAAACTCCGGTCAAACTTTTCAACGTTTCATGCACGAAGTTCTACGAGGATTAGATGAGAACGTATTCTGTTTCGTCGACGATCTGCTCGTACACTCGAGAAATAAGGAAGAGCACCGCCGCCACTTAGAATTAGTACTCGAACGCCTAAATACCTACGGCGTCAGTCTAAACATCGACAAGTGTGAGTTTGACAAGGAAAACATCGAGTTCCTCGGATACGAAGTGTCATCAAAAGGAATCAACCCCACTCGAGAACGAATACAAGCCATAGTAAACTATCCGAAACCACAAACAGTTCAAGAACTTAGAAGATTTTTAGGTATGATAAACTTCTACCGTAGTTGTTTACCTCATCAAGCCGAGTACCAACATGAATTGAACAAATACCTACACAACAGCAAGAAGAACGATAAAACTCCGATACAATGGTCTCAAGTTGCAGAACAAGCCTTTGAGAAATGCCGACAAAGCATTCTCGAGGCAACGACACTGACTCACCCGATACCTAACGCGCCGCTATGTTTATTTACCGACGCATCGAATACTAGCATCGGCGCCGTTCTACAACAAAAAACAGACAGCATTTGGAAACCTCTGGCATTCTTCTCAAAAACTATGAGTGAGACGCAGCGACGCTACAGCGTGTACGATCGCGAATTACTAGCAATGTACACCGCTGTGCAACACTTACGACGACTGATAGAGGGCAGTGACCTAACAATATTCACAGATCACAAACCGCTAACTTACGCGCTGACAAGAACGCCCAGTAGCAGCGATACACCACGAAGAGAACGCCAGCTACACTTCATTAGTCAGTTCTGTGCAAAGATCGAATACATTCACGGTGATAAGAACGAAGCAGCGGACGCCTTATCACGCATCGAAGAAATCAACTTGTCGCACTCCACGATCGACTACAACCAACTCGCTCAAGACCAAGAAAATGATGAAGAACTGAAGATCTGCATGTCCAACCCAAGTCTAAAATTCGCGCCTATCACATTGCCCGGAGGTCAACGACCCATCATATGTGAAACATCAACCGGCAACGTTCGTCCATACCTACCATCAACTTATCGTTTAGTAGCATTCAAAGCGCAACACGAACTAAGTCACCCTGGTGTGCGAACAACAAGAAAAATAATGGCTACAAAGTTTTTTTGGCCCAGTATGAACAGAGAAGTTGGGTTGTGGGCAAAATCATGCATCGGTTGCCAGCGCGGGAAAATACATCGACACGTCATCAGTCCACTCGGCGAGTTTCAAAAATCATCGCGTTTCGAACACATTCACGTTGACATCGTGGGACCACTGCCGCCATCTAACGACTACAGATATTTAGTAACGATGATCGACCGCTGTACTAAATGGCCAGAAGCAATACCTATTCGTGACGTCACCGCCGACACTGTTGCTAAGGCGATTTACGACGGATGGATAACGCGATTTGGCTGTCCGTTACGTGTAACAACGGATCAAGGAAGACAATTTGAATCGTCGTTATTCAACGCACTGATGAAGAAATTTGGCATCACCAGGATTCGAACTACTGCATATCACCCACAAGCAAACGGTCAAGTCGAACGCTGGCATCGAACGTTGAAGGCCGCGCTCATGGCGAGAAGCGCCGGCACACACTGGAGCAATGAATTAGCGACCGTGCTACTTGGACTACGTACAGCGCTTCGTGAAGACACACAAGTCAGCCCGGCCTTGATGACCTACGGATCGACACTAAGAATACCGTCAGATTTCTTCGAGCCTACACAGCCGAAAAATGAAGACGCCGAATTCGTCCGCCAGCTGACCGAAACAATGGCATCACTCACACCAAGCAGCAAGGCACGTGGCAACAAAATAAGCACGTTTGTTTACAAGGACCTAGCGACGTGTAGTCATGTTTTCGTGCGCAATGATACCGTGCGAAGTCCATTGACCCCGCCTTACGACGGCCCGTTCAAGGTGATTCATCGTGAGAGCAAGCATTTCACCATACAGATGCCACTTCGAACTACAGTTGTCTCAATAGACAGACTCAAGCCAGCGCACCTACTCAATGAAGAAGAGTTTACCACTAGTACAACAACATGTGCGCAACAACAAAAACCGCCCACTAAGAGCACAACCTTGACGGTCGAGCCGCGATCATCGACCCCCAGTCCACCGCGCGACGCATACGTCACTCGATCCGGCCGCGCAGTGAAACCGAAAGTACGCTTCGCTTAGGGGGGAGTGATGTAGTGACACAGTACCTGTCACACAGTCACCAGAGAACCAGTTACCACATACCACCGAACCAGCTACCATATACCACCGAACCATTTACCACATACCACTGAACCATTACCACGTTTTTGACATTCCGCATGAAACAGAGAAGCAAGCGTCTTGATAAAGACGAGTACGTAATAAAGAAACAAGATAATCGACGCGGCACGAGCGTTATCACAACGCCGCACTCGTTCGCCGGTTCGCTTCGAAAGAAGCGGTTTGTAAGCGCAAGCAAAGCAAGCAGAAGCACCAGCACCTTCCGTATCTTCACGCTTCGAGACCACGCAGATGGACAAGCAGATGGATATCTTCACTCGACGACGGCTCACGGCGAAAAGGACCGAGCTCGGCGCGCGACTTCTATTTATGCCAGTGTTGCCAACTCCAAAAGTTTAAATTATCGAGATCCCACGTTGAAATTATCGTATTTTGGGCAAAATTATCGTACATACAAAAGAAAAATCCAAATAAAAAAAAAACGTAAGTCGGCCAGCAAAAAACAATGAATAGGTACTCCATTTTAAATAAAATTAGATATTTAAACAAACCTTTTTACAGTTCTTTCAACCAGATTTGACTTCTATAGTGTAGGCATAACTGTGCGTTTGCACTGGCGAAACATTCACAACAAAACATGTTGGAATCTCTGTTGTCTGTCAATTTTCCATACAATTTTGACAGGAACTAGAGATTTCAACATGTTTTGTTGTGATTTTGCGCCAGGGCAAACGCACAGTCAGGATGGCATTAAAAACAAAAAAATGGTTACAATACCAACTGTTTACTGTAGCTGCCATTTGTCATGCCACCAATACAATAGAAGTCAAAATCGGTTGAATGGACTGTTAAAAAGGTTTGTTTATATGTCTATTCTTATTTCAAATGGAGTATAGAGTCAAAGGGGAAGTATATAATTATGCCAAGTTTCACCACTAATGGCGCTAGGAGCACAAACCGTAAACATGTTTTGTCATCGTTTTTAGTTGATATTTTTGTGTTTTCACTGTAAAATAAAAATAAAAACTAGAGAGCGAAAGAGAGAGAGATACTTGTTGATGTTGACATAATTGATATTGACATTTTTTGTTTCTTTTCTGCGTTTAATTTTGTCTGATAAATACATTTTGTTAATGGAACTTGTTTTTTCAGCAAATCGTAAAATTATCGTACATTAGACATTCATTATCGTACATCGTACCATAGGCCAAATTATCGTACGCCCCCATAATTATCGTACGGGTTGGCAACACTGATTTATGCCTTCGCAGCGAATAGTGCCGTGTGCAACGCAGCGCCCCGCGCCCCTCGCGCGGCGCTCCCTACGGCGCGTCGCTATTGGTCAATTTATTGTTAAGTAACATGCTAGTGCCTAAGAGTACCAATGTACGAATAGTATAAAATAAGGTGTTTTTAAGAATAAAAATAAGTTTATCTGATTTCGTTCTTCAGTACAGTCTAGTTTTATTTACGAGTACCCTAATACACTCTACCAAAATAGCGACTAAACGCTTAAAGGTATAATGAGACAGATTAGAAAAAAACCGGCCAATGCGTGTCGGACCACGCACAATGAAGGGTTCCGTAGTTGGGATGAATTTATCCCAAAAACAAACTAACTTTGTAGTTGATAAACATGTTCTCCCATACGAAATGTATGGGAAAACATGTTTTAGCAACTGCAAAGTTAAGTTGGTCGATTATTACTCGTTAACTTGTAAAGCCTACTTAGCTGTGATAGTTTTCCTTTTAATTTCGTTATATAAACTACCACTGTGATTTTTTTCACATATCCAAAACCAAACATTTAGCTGGCAGGGGGACATAATACACTTGACTCTTAACAAAAATTAGCACTTTAAAGCTTAATATTTCGCAAACGGATCCCTGAATACAAAAATGGTTTTCCCAAACTCACAATGTTTTTGAAGGACCTTTCCAATGATACCCCACATCATGGGATAAAAAAAAACATGACCACTTTACGTGTACCTACTTATGGGAATGAAAAAAAATGTTTTTCATAATTTTGTTTTACCACTTTGTCGACGTAATTAATATGTATACTTATGCTAAATTACAGATTTCTAGTACTAAGGGTCTCGGAGCTAGACCGTGGACAGACAGACAGACGGACATGACGAAACTATAAGGGTTCCTTGTTTACAACGGAACCCTAAAAGCGTGCCGTCTCAGTATTACCATTGCAATGGGTAATGGGAAATATGAGAATAGTGAGAGTGAGACCCACCCAAAAGAACCTTGTAACTAGCGTTATAATTATGTTTGACTCCTACCATCTAAAACCCTATAGTTAGTTACGTTACCAAGAGTTGGAGGCCAGAGTTAGTTTTACATCTTGACGACTGGCCAAGTACACCGGGCACACTGTACGTACGATTTTGTCTCTGCGAGAGCATAGAATATCTTCCTACTACTAATAAACTTTGACATAATTTAAACTCTGGCGAAAACGTAGATAGAGATATTAGGGAACGCTATAGATTGGCTGCTTCTAAAGAGAATTAGGTATAGATTCGCTGACAGCGTATTGTAGAAAAATCAAGCATGAGAAAGCGATAGTGTTTAACATTACGTAAAGATTGAAAGGTGAGGTGAGAAATAAAAGCGGTCAAAACATACGCCACGAAGTGTTTAAAAAAAATGTTAAGTTTTATTATGTTTAAAATTTTTGATATTCGTCCAGTGAGGAGAACCTCTGCATTTGTTTTGGAAAGCTGGAAATGAAAAATAGCATCATACAATTATGTGGAAGAAATATTTATTTATGAGTAATCTTGCCAGGCACATTTATGATGGATCCGCAGATGTAGCCCGCGAAATTCAAATTTTCTTACGTTTTTTGCAACTTGCAGGTCAGTGTCAGGTTGTATCTTGATCAAAATTCATCAAAATATGATTCGACGCTTTTGTTCCATAAAAATATTTCCTGAGATTTGTTCTAAGGGAACAAATCTATCTTAGAAAGATGTATTAATGATTCAATTAATTATAAATCTGTAAATACATATCTATTATCTAATCGCAAATCATATTTTGATACAACCTGACCTGCAAATTGCAAAAAAACAAAAATTTGAATTTCGCGGGCTACAACTGCGGATCCACCTTAAGAACATTTAAATATGGCGGTCACTATTTAATTGTCAACTGGTACTACCTAATCTAGTCGGGGAATACGAGAAAACAACAAAAAAACGCTTCGGTTATGCTCCGAGTCAGATAAAAATTTCAGGTATAATTAACGTTTTCTACAGACATTAAAATTATTTACTTGCATTATCTTTCAAATATCTTTATTTTATATAAATCATGTACCTCTCTCTTTTGTACTCAACTGACAGGTGTCAGGAACGCATTCTCTCGGCCGCCAGAATAAATATCATTCACAGAACTACGAATTAAGCGCTACAAAACCTGTATAAAGGCTCGTACAGACCAGCGTGATATCGCGGGCGCGACAATGGTTACGCTGCCTGTCGCGCCCGCGATATCACGCTGGTCTGCACGAGCCTTAACTAGGTACCGAAAATAAATTACCGTGAACCGTGACAGCGGTTGACAGCCCTTGTCTGTTGGACTCAGGACCTGTCTTTAGCTAACCACTGTGGTCCTACAAAAAGTTCGCGAAGGAGGCGAAGGAGATGGAGAAAATATATTTCTATCTCGTTTACGCTCGATTCAAAAGATCCTTGTACAACCTACCTTGATGAAGAGTAGGGAGCCTTTTGCCCTGTAGTGAGACGTATCGGGCACAAAATAATACGTCACTAACTCATACGTACTCAAGCCAGAAACATTTTCAAGAATAGAGCTTCCAATCTGGACAAAAAGAGGAAATATACAAGACGAAATAATAATCAATAAACTTTACTTAATTATGTATTTGAAAGTATGTATGTACTTACATAATATTTACAAAGGTTCATAAAACTATCACTATAAAAGTTACAACATTGTATGATTTCAATATGGAATTATTATTATTTCGGCAGCACACATTTAATAATTAGAAAATCCGATCCGATTTCTTTTCCGCCCCACAAATCCCTACTTATCTCGTTTTCTGACACTTAACTGGATGGGCTCTCAATAAGGTAAAGTTTTTCTCCTCGTTAGCATAGCAGCTGCCCAACGTCAACAGTTTGCTGAAGAGAAGACTGTCACAAGCACAACGTCCCAAGATCATGTTTGCATTCCTTACTATGATGAAGATTGCGGACAGGATTTATTATTTATATATACATATTATAATTTAAAGTCTTTCGGGTGTCTGTGTGTCAGCGTTATTCTTTTGATGCGGTTTTCACCATAATTTGGACAATTTAATCCAGAAGGTTTATGTGTTACAGTAAACTTACCTAAGAAAGAAATCTCGATGTTTAGTAAAGTCGTAAAAACCGTGCGAAACAGGGGCGGGTCGCAAGCAATCAATAAATAATAAAATTAGCACCAAATATTACAATCTTTCATACCGTTAAGACGTTATGAGGAGGTATAGGTACTGACAGGGCAACAACCCGGATAGCTCAACTCCGCGGTTTTTTGTTTCTTATCGGGCTATTTATAAGACAATAATCAAATGCGTTCCTTGCGAAGCATGTGTGGTCTGACTATGAATGATAGGCTGAGGAATGATGTGATAAGACAGCGGTGTGATTTAAAAGATGTAGTGACAAAATGGCGGGATGAGCTGGACTCCTTTAAGAAAAATTGGTCCTTGGAAGCTCTGGACATAGAGAGGTGGAAAGAGGATAGGGAGGCCTTTGCCCAGCAGTGGGACAATAAAGGAGATGAAAAAAAAAAGTGACAAAAATTGAAAAGGGTATGCCGAGATGGTTTGGGCATGTTGAGAGGATGAATGAAAGGCGACTAACAAAATGTATTTACAAGGCTGATGTGAAGGGAAAGGCCGGGCGGGGACACCCTAGGAGGACTTATACTGACCTTATTGGTGATGTTATTCAGAAAGGCCAGGTGCGTAGTACTCGCAACCGGCGTGCGTGTATGACCAGATGTATGAACGTAAACGAGGCAAAAGGAGTATACATGTAAGGATCGTAGCAGGTGGCGTTCTGTAGTTTTTGCCTACCCCCATGGGAAGAAGGCGTGAGTTTATGTGTGTATGTAGTATGTAATTAAAACAACCTACCATGTGACTATATTCTATAAAAAGAAAAAGCATTTTAGGAAACCAAATACCTATTCCCAAGTTACAATTTTTTCTTTTTTTTTCAGAACAGCTGCTGCAAAATGTTGGTTTTTCTCAGGGTTTATTATGCATCACGAGGAGGGGTTTCTATGAAAAGGTCGCTATCATCAGATTGACCTAAGTCATGTCTGCACTTGCCCAAACTTAGAAATTTGGTAGCATTGCGCGATTTTTACCACTCGCATTTTACTATGCCAAAACAATTTTAGTTTAATATTTTTGGATACCAGTTAAGGTTACACTAGTCGACGACTCGAACTCATTGGTGGGCTTGGCTAATATGCATACCTACTATTTAGTTTCATTTATTAAGTATTTTTTATTTAGTTTTATATTCCTAATTAATGTCATAGACGAATTAATGTCAAAAACGAACGCGAAAAATTATAGATATTATGAAAAAACTACTGGATGTATTTCTTCAAAATAAATTATTATTTGCATTCTTGAACAAATTATCTATCCCTGTACGGTAACAATTTTGCCATTTTCATACTCCGGAAGTTATTTATTTACGCCCAAAGATGCGTTAAAATGAGTGTTGAAATATGGAAATTTCGACGCTCAAACTGCCAAAATATTTCTTTTTTCTATTATTTTTCCGTACAGGGCTAGATAATAACGAGAAAGTACTTACATATATTTTTTTATTCACTCTGTCAAACCGTGTAGTAAACTCCATACGACGTTAGTATGGAAGAATGACTGAATAGGGTAGGTACCCCTAATTAACGTGTAGACCTATTCTTAAATGTATAAACATCATAATAATATTAGTGTTTCTAGCGAATAATGAACTATTTATGGTTTATTTTAGAACCTAAATTCACTATAAGTAGCAATAGAAGCATTAACTAGTGCTGAAATAGAACCTAGAAATAAAACGAAACGTAATACTTCGTATTAAGTAATGCTTGTGTTTAGCACAAGTTTTCAATTATATTTCACTTACTCATAACAATCGTACAAGAAAAATTTAAAAGTTAAGGCTTATAAAGAAAAACATTTGTTATTTTTTTTTTAAATAACGAACCTAAAGCTTAGAATTCACTCACGGTCTTGCCTCCCGGAGCTGCGGCGCAGGCTTCGGCAGGTGCGGTTGTTGTGTACATCCGACAGTATACACCAAGCTCGTCGGCAGGGTCTGTCTGCCTTTCCTTCCGACCAATTTTTTTTGGTTTGAGCGCGAGCATATCCGCATTTGAATGCAAGCGCACGACGAACAAGCCATCATATCCAACGTGATGTCGTTGAGAAAGGTCATTCATTACGGTTTTTATTGATAATAAAACATTTTGGGAAAGTTTCACCTCGTAATATCAGTCGATTTCTTATTACTAATTGTACTACCTTGCACCACAATCTCTTCTTATTTTGACGTCCATGATTATATGGACACTTCCGATGAGCGCAATTTTCTCTTTCGTAATAATTTTTCAGATAAAAACAGGAAACGATTGTGTCCTGTTTTTATCTGAGCAATTTTATTTGAGCACAAATGGGGGGGGATCCGTCAAGAAAGCCCACGAAATTCAAATTATATTGACGATTTTAATTATTGTCATTTAGTAAATTATATAGTCATTCTGGTCGCGTAATGAAGGTACGCAACCATATTGAGTGACAACGTTAGTAATTTGTACAAAAAAAAACAAGAAAATTTGCGTTTCGCGGGGAAGATTGAACGAAATGCTAAGCAAGCATATGCCCGCGTGTGTGGCTGACACGCTCACCCCTACGTCTTCAATTCTCAATTCTTTATTGCATTCGATAATGTTGGTAAAACAGTTGGTAGGCTTAAAATTATTGAAACAATTATGGAGCCTGTCGGGTACAGCATAGTAGGAGAGAGGACGAGCGCTTATTTGAAGAGCGTTTATATTATTTAAGTATGTCTTCTGGTAATACTACTTTTTCTTAAATATTTTCGCTTTATTTTTATACGTCTTCCGGGCAAAGCCGTGAGGGAATTCCACGCTTAAGTTGAACAAAATCAAATAATTAATTACTTAACTTTCTTTTTGACAGATTTGGAAACAGGTATCATTCTTTTTAAGGATAAAAAAAATGAAGAGTATGGAATGATACATCAGTTAGTTCTCATTACAACATTTTACAAAATAAACATATTTAGCTTCCAAACTAGCTTAATCTTACAACAAGAAGTATAATAAGGCTATCCTACCATTCAAAGAAAATGTTTAAGTAAATGCTTAAAAAATCATATTTAAACACGTAAGACCTCTCTAGAACATATTCTAGGTGGTTGTAACTAATGTTGCAATTTCAATTTTTTATTTTTATCGTTCACAATTTATTTTGAATTTGGCAACACTAGATATAAATCTTTGATAAACCTAAACGAACTTAATCATATTCAAATAATGAAACAATAAATGACGCGACCATTTACGCAGATAAGACACAAAAACATAATATTTCCTAACAACCTTTAAGATACTATTTACACACTATCTTAGCAACTTCTCGAAGTTTCAACCAAATTTGGGTTATTTTATTTTTCCAATTCGTGTATTTCGTTAATTATGTGATGTTGATGCGGTTTCCCTAATAGCCTACCTTTGAGTTCGTTCAACTTTATTGTGCTCATCTCCCTGAACACAAAACCATATTTCATCTCAACTCAATGACCCACGTTATTTTGCTACCTGACTGCAAAGAAGGGTTATATTTTTACGAAGTCCAATTTCTATGCCGAACAAATTGAACTGCGGGAGGCGATTCTCTGGCAAAGGCTTAAGACACATACTCATTGCCTTAAATCAAAAACTTCAGTTCTAAAGTTTGATACATGAATAACGCCAATATTATTTTCTCCCTTTTTTCTTTGAAGTCTTTTCAGCCCTCTGCTGATCTTCTTCGTCCATCTTGCTATAATGCGACTGTATATGAGATAAAAGCTTTTTCTCCCTTGAGAAAGATTCTCCACACATGTTACACGGGTACTTGTCTTTCTCTTTACTTTCTTTGCTGCTTTCTGGGGCATTATGAATAGCCGCCGTAGACGTCGAAATTTGCGATTCTTGGATGATATTATCAGTAGGCAAAACATACGACGGCTGCAGCAGTGGGTCTACATTGATGAATGTAAAGAAACCCGAGTCCTTTGGCTGGCCAACGTCCTCTAACGTGACTCGAAACGGCTCTTTAGCATCCAAATCCTCTTTCACTTCAGGTTTAGACTTTCTTTGGCGTTTTTTAGGGACTTCGGCAGGGGGAGCTATCGGTTTCGTTGATATTAGTAATTTACTGGGATTTCCAGTTTGAACGATAGTGTAAGACTGCTTTTTCATGGCGGGCGTAGTGAATGGAGGTGGAGATGCAACAACCGGCGGTTCGTAAAGACGTGCGGAATGAGCAACAGTTTGAAATAATCCAACCGGGTATGGCTTTGATTGATTATCAATGTCTATCACTTCCGCACCTTTTCCAAAAGATTTGTCATGAGAATCTTTCTTACGTTCTTTTGACTTTTCGTATTCTGGTTCAGATTTGCGCTTTTTAGCTGTTTTTTGATTTTCTGTAACTGAAACTGGTGTTGTATCTTCCACCAAAGTGAATATATTATTTGGGCCTGGAACTAATTTGAAACGACCATTCAAATTAGGGGCAGAAGGAATATGCACAGATGGTGACTGAGCATTTGTTGACTCTGATTGTTGGGAATCCGAAGAATTCTGAGATGGTCCTGGAGCCGGATTATTTTCCGTGCGTCTTGTTTTGCTAGCTGGTCCAGCTTTTGGCTTAGGTTTTACTGGTGGTGTTGATTGAATGCTGTCTTGCTTTTGATTGATATTTGTGATAGGACTGTCATC
This sequence comes from Agrochola litura, assembly GCA_949152395.1. NCBI lineage: Eukaryota > Metazoa > Arthropoda > Insecta > Lepidoptera > Noctuidae > Agrochola > Agrochola litura. The sequence continues at coordinate 2,321,226 of OX424512.1, forward strand.
TTTATTTTTATTATTGTCTGTATTTGGTTTAGCGTTTTTACTATCAGTATTTGGACTGTTGTCATTATCAAACTTATAAGACTTCCATGAAAGTGGTTTTTTCATATTACCTTCAATTGTAATATATTTTACTGTGGAAACTTTAGGGGGTTCTGGCGTTGGTACTGCCTTAGGAATTGCTACTTTAGGTATTCCATTTTTAGCACAATTGTGAGATTCAACTACTTCTTTTTTGAGGAAGTTTCTATTGCACAGTTTACACTGAAATAGTACACCCACTCCATTTACTTTTATCATGCTGATATAATCCATGATGTTAAATGGTTTTTCATCAACCATCTCTTTAATTTCTACATCATTATCACTAGATGATTTTTCTTCTACATAATCAAAGCTAAAACTATTTATCAGGGTATTGTTCTTCACTTTGTTTTCACTTGGTTTTTTCTCATTTTCTGAATTTTTATTAATAATACTAGACTGTGGTGTTTCAACATTGTTACTATTGTTAGAACTACTATTGGAAGGGGTACTATTATTAGACTTAGCTGGTTTAGTTGAGGGTACTTTTACATTATTCTTTACCTGAGTCAATTTTACTTCTTTAAGGTTAAGCTCTTCATTATCGTTGTCAATTGCTTCTTTTTTAATGGTTGGTTTTGAATCAGTTCGTCTTGTAACTCGTTTAGTAGGTGGGGGTGATTCTTCTTCTACAGGTAATGGTTTAAGAGGGATATCTTTAATACCCGCCATTGCTTTTTTTATCAAAGCATCACAGATATCATCATTACTCATATTCGTTTTATTTAATTTTTCTTCCCAAGCTTTTCTAGTTTTAGTTTTAATGATAAATGGGCCAGTCTTACCTACCGCCGTTCGTAAATTTTCTTGTGTTTTGATACATTTGTGTATAAATTCGTGAAGTTCTTCCAACTTTGCTGAACACCGGAAGCATATTTTGTGTGGAAGGTCATCATTTTCTGCTATCTGTAAAGAAATAACATACTCTTAAACTATTAATATGCAGTACTATCAAAGCGCAGAAGCCAGTAGTTGTTTAAGTTTTTAACCCAAGAGAGGTGGCAAAAATGCTGAAGGAGAACCACTTTCTATAAGCAAGAAACGTGGCACTGGCTACTGCACCATAAAGCTTCATGAAAAAAATCGCTTATTATTTGACAACTGATCACAAAGAGAAGTCCGCAGATTTTTTTTTTTATTAGGCGTAGGTTTCCAAATAAGCGGTGAAGAAAGATAATATATGATTCTACGACAACTCGACCCCGACGTCTCGACCCCACCAACTCGACCCCTAGACACCCTCAACATTTGACTCCGACATGGGAATGGAAACAATAGTCCTACTAACATTAATATACCGCTATCAGTTTCCTTGGAGGACGAAATGGAGGAAAAACATGGTGAGCCAACCGTTCCCCCTTGTGGTGTCACTGGCAGTCGTCCATGTAAATGTCAACTGATGGCGGTATGTTAATGTTAGTACTATTTTTTCCATCTAGATTGCGATGTCGATTGGTCATGGTCAAGTTGTCGGGGTCGAGTTGTCGGGTTTAGTTGTCGGGGTCGACTTCTCGGTGTCGAGTAGTACCGTTTAAATAGTTAACCATCAAAAACACAACAAATCACATACTTTTTTTGTAATAAACTGATTAAAACCATTGTAATTTTTTTAATCAATCAAAGTCAAAAACGTTTATTGCGAACTAAGTGTACAATATTGGTGTTTTGACTTAGCAGCCTTTTACAAGCATTGCAATTATCATTCGCCTGCCCTCATCTGCCCGCATGCATTAAACATTATTATTACTTTTATTACTTATTTTCTTTTATATTAGTATAATTAAATAGAGAAATTATAATTATGTCAAAATTAAATGTCAATAATAATGAATTTAATAAGGCAGTTCTCCTCGATACGGCTCGCATTGTGAGGAGGTTCCTGTCTCTGCATCCCTAACCACCGGTAACTTGGACCCTGCTCCCGACACCGGCGGACCTCTATTTTTTTATATTTTTAAATGATTTTTTAATTCTTTTATTTTAAGAAATATTTAAAAATGTAATTTAATAAGAAACTAGATGAATAAACGAAAAATGTAATAATAATAATTTCATAAAATTATTCAGCAATATTAATTTCATCCTTTTCAGGTAGTACAAATTATAATTTTATATGAAGTTAAGAGGAGGCTCCATAAATTGTATGTTAATTAGCATTAATATTCTGAAAAGTCACACATACAATCAAAATGGAACTTTAGTATATGATTTATTGGATCTTTTTCTTTCCATATATAAGACAGTTACGTAATTGGAATATTTTCGCTCGATTCATTTTTTATTCGAAAATCATGTCTTTTTTAAAGATTATTTGAAACAAAAATAAGATTACTCGGCTTTTATGTCTAAACTAATTATTGACAATAAGAAAATATAGTTTATTATCCAGATATAAGATATTTTTTCTCTAGATCAATTATTACTTTAGTTATAAACGAAATAAGAATTGAGACTTACGACATTTAGTTCCGTGATCGAAGAGCGCACGCGATATTCAACATTATTTATTTATTTATTATTATTATTGCAGACTACAATGGTCTATAGTGTTAGTAACAAAAAAGCTTTGCCTATGTTAGTACTTAAGAACTAAAACAGAACGGGTCCGGTTTGTAAGCGCCCACACTAGCAGGCTGTCTGCCCGGGCGGCTATTGATTGCAGGATAGTGTTGCGACTGCCACGCAGCCTGCCGAGTAGCGAGGCAGATTTCTTACGCCACAGTGCCTCAAAGCCGTCAGTGCGTGCGTCTGCAAACATTGCCGAGGCACTACAGAAGCGCGGCAATCGCAACAATACCCTGAATGCATTATTGTATTGGATACGCAGAGCATTGTAAGCCTTTTGGGTATATGTGAACCACAGGGCTTCCGAGTAGTGCTATGCAGTATGCTTTAAAATGGGTTATTTTAATTGCGTCTGTACATCGAGAAAATCTGCGGGCCAGCATATTCGCCCTAACTGACAATGCTCTGCGCTCCCTCTCTAGATCCATATCATCCTTCAGGTCATCAGTAACCAGATGGCCCAGATATTTAAATTTATATACCCTGTTAATCGGGTGACCTTTCATTAGTAAAGGAGGGACAGTAGTGGGACACCAGCACGTGTAGCATGACCACCGTAGAAACGGGTTTTGTCGACGGAAAAATAGACAAAATGACAGATTGTGATTGTTTATCTGTCATTTTGTCAATTCTTCCGTCGACAAAACCCGTTTCTACGGTGGTCATGCTACAGTCCCTGGTACCAGACCTGAAGACCATGAATTCTGTTTTACTGCTATTGTAAATTAACCCATGAGTCGCAGCGTATGACTCACACATATTGAGTAGCTTTCGGAGAGCAACGATCGAGGGAGCCAGCAGCACCATGTCGTCTGCGTAGCTAATGTTGTTAAAACAAACTCCATCCACGTAGCAGCCGACACGTGTACTGCTGAGTTGCTCAATCTGAGCATTAACATACAGGCCGAAGAGCAGAGGTGAGGACAGGCCTCCCTGCCTAACCCCGCACTCCGGCCGGCATGGCTCCGACAGTTCTCCCGCCCATCGCACCTGAGTCTCTTGGTACAGATACCAGTGCTTGAGGAGTAATACGAACTGTGCCGGCAGCGCTGTCTCTTCTGGCTTTTGCCAGAGAAGATCGTATGGGACAAGGTCAAAGGCCCTGGACAAGTCAAGGAAAACCGCATAAATAGGTGTATTTCTATCCGTGTAATACCTGACAGCGTGCTTCAAACTAACAATAGCAGTTTCCGTTGACAGCCCAGGCCGAAATCCAAACTGGGCATCACAGAGCTGCACATGCTTATTTAGATGTGAGTTAACCACGCTGTCAAGGACCTTGGCTATGACGGTGGCGAGTGAAATAGGCCTGTAGTTCGACTTGTCCGATACGTCTCCTGTCTTGCTTTTAACTACCGGCACCACCAGAGTTTCAGATTCAGATTCAGATAACTTTATTTGTTCAAACATGTGTGTACATACGATACAATGCATGCAAGGTGTTATAAGTACATGGAGTTGTGCTAACATGTTTACCATATTGTCATGGTGTGCAAATATTAAAATACAAGTATAGAATTTAAAATAATAATAATGTAACAACATTCATTAAAATTGACAATGCTGACATAAGTAAATAAATTGAATTGATTGATTACATAATTGATTCATATAGAAATAGGAGTTACATACAAAATTGTCAAATATTCAATTATCAAAATAAAAAACTTTATACAATAAAATAAAATAATACAATGTCAACGCAGGTCCAAAATATTCAATACAAAAAATCATTATTACACTACATACATTACCTAGAGTTCACACTAGATCAGACGGAAGATGTGAATGACACAGACACAGATTAAATAAAAGTGCCAGCACCCGAGGTAAGTGGGAAACCAGCATGCTGGCATCTTTCCATTCTATACAAGGCTAAAACGCAGCCATAGGAAACTGGTCGCGTATAGATTGGAAATCACTTTTTTACTAAAGTCTTCCAATCTATACCAAGGTATCGTAGTGACCAAATTAACTACCTCATTCCATAGTATACAGTGCCAGTATGCATACGGACTAATCGAGTTTAGATTGCGAGAAATCCAACTTGTTTGCCAGGTAATGCACCTTGCGCTAATATTAAATAGCCTGCCTGGCTGCCAGCAACTTGGAAGTAGCGCTCGCCGGCCGCTGCCGCGGCACCGCTCGCTTCGCTCGCTCGGCTCGCGCACGGTTGGTCACAGTTCTAACCTAAGCCATTTCACGCAGTTCACACTTTTGTTCTTTTCTTTTTTTTATAGACTATATCTTTAAAACTCTTATTAGGCGTAAGTGATGTAGTATAGTTTGGAACCAGGACGCGCTCGTCCACGTTACAAACTTATACACCACCAATACGCATACGCGTATACATTGTAATCACAGATTTAAAAATAGCATTACAATGTATACGCGAGCAGTTTCCTATGGCTGCGTTCTGGCCTTGTATAGATTGGAAATACACAGCATGCTGCAGGTGCTCAATGCTGAGTCCGTCATGCCCAGGGGATTTGCCTCTTGTCATCTTCTTCAAAATGTGCCTGATTTCCTTTGCACCAATTACAGAGGACACCTCCATTATTACTAATGTGTTAGCGTTTAGCACATAGTGAAGTGGTGGAGTGGTGGGGTGCATGGGGCGGAGTTTGCGTGGAAATTGTCTTTGGAATGCCTGATAGACGAAATCTTATTGTTTATATAGAACAGATCGCCACTTTTGTACATGAGAGACAATCCTTATTTTAAGCTAGATTCTATAAAGTGGAGATTGTTTTATGTAGAATTCCCACTTCCCAAACAGTTACTGATTCAGTGGATTGTGCTTGAAAATCATTGAAATATTGTTAGTAGAGTCAATATTGTTACACCTCAGTTCTTTCAAATATTAAACTTTGAAGTAGGTGCTGAATAAAGAATTGAAAAACATCAAAAAGGAGCAATTTTTTTTTAATTGTATTGAATTATAATGTTGTGCTAAAGAGGAAACATGGTCACATGGATATTAGCGATCATTCCATACAAATGCATTCCTCTGTTTTCTGATACTTAAGCAATTTTTTTTACAATACAATGTATACATATATATCTATCACTGCTACGTCCCTAGTATAAAATAAAATGGAAAAAGAAACCAAAGATAAACATTACCGTTTTAAATAAGTTCGTGTCATTAGTATTACCCAAGTAGAAAACAGGAATATGTGATTATGGACTGAAAGCTAATGACCATGTTACTATGTTTCCTGTTAATGAACATGTTTACAGATTAAATAATCAAATGTTATTTATTTATAACGGCCCGGCATAAAGATAATACATGGCTTCTCATGTGGCCTATTAATGCCAGCAGTGTGTGCCTTGGCAAAGTATGATAACATTGTTCCATTATAACAACCAATTGGAACCGTGCACCTAGCTTTTGACATTTCATAGGTGCCCGCCCATGTGCCTAAATGCAAAATGAGTATGCAATATTGCAGTGAGGCTTCAGCCAAAGTAATTTCGAATAGGCACATAAAAAGCAATTTCGAACGTCAAACTTTACTAGAAAATTGAATTGATTCTAGTTGCCCCTTCCAAAAGGTAGTAAAATAAGTTTTAATTTAGGACACTAATACAACTATTGAGTAGTGTAAACACTCAAGAAACAAATCAAAGAACTCGGTTATTGTTGTCGACATAATACAGATGAAAACACTTGGTACCCCTACAAGCTTAACAGCCTTGAGTATGAGATGTGCATATTATTATTATTACAGGTAGATAAAAATTGAACAACAGGATAAGGTTAAGATCGTCTAGTTGAGAAAAATTACATAGGTACATAACAAATCTATCTTACCCCAAAAGGCATCAATTCGTCGATCTTTTTCGCCGTCACTTTATCAGCATCGAAAATGTTAAGAAACGGTCCATCTTTACCTTCGCACAATCGACAAACTTTCATGAAAACTGGCGGAGTCACAGCACTGTACGCCTCAGCTATTACTTCTGAAGTTATAGACGCAGCTATAGAAGGTTTAGGAGGTTGTTTCGCCTTAGATTTCACTTTTTTCTTGGCCATTTTGATGCCAAGTTTTTCTCTTTACGGACTCTTACGTTGTGACGTTCTAAGGTAACAGACCCTCAATTGCACTTTTAAGATTTCCTTTCAGCACAGTTAATGAATTTCATTCAATATTTTAATCATTTGAAGCAATTGTAGTAACAAATTACAAGATTTAGAACAACATGGCTGGCTGAAAGAAATGTCATTCAGTCAAAATACTAAATAGGACCATAGACAATAAACAATCGTATTTTTGATGACTTTATGACATTTGCATGGCTTGCCAAAGCCATTTTTCTACGTTTTTGACTGTAAGGTCATTATTTTTATCGACCTTTGACATGCTTTTGACTATTATGTTAAAAGTCATTAAATGATAAATTGTTGGATTATTTTTCGTAATGACTCTCGTAAATACCCTTCAACTGGCGCGTGCCCAAAAATCCAAGGAATCTTTTTCTTGACGGTTGAATTAGGTATGAAAGCTGATTGGGCCTCATATTTTAAAATAATATGAGGCCAAAGGACAGCAGTAAAAATAATTCTAGAGAAACTAACCAACTTATAGGAAGTGCCAAGTTATATTAGGCAGTTATGTTGAAGACATGGTGCAAGAAAACTAAAGGTCGGAGATCCGTCTAAACACTGCACGGGATTAGCATACATGCATGCATTTCTGCCTCAACTTACTTAGCATAAATTTACGTTTAGTAAGTTTAAGCCTGGACGGTGGACGTTGCGTGAGATTGTCGTCGAGGCGAGACGGCAACGAGAAACGAGATTACGTGGCCATAATAAATGTATTGTCACTACTTCGGTGTCGTCAACATGTTCTCGTTGACGTCCCGTTCACGGTGCGGTTGACAAACGTCCTTAAACTGTTAAGACCACCGCACCGTGAACGGGACGTTATCGAGAAACGAGACTATTCGATCCAATCGTGAAGTCCCGTTGACGGATTTTTTGGCGATATTTATTGATTCGATATAAAATATCAAGTATCGAAAATGTATCAAATTCGATATATTTCCAATAGCAACATCTTTATCGCCACAGACTAAAACCGCTGGAAATCAGAGCCTGAAAAAAAGTAGACTTTTTTATTATCTGTGGCATAACTTTGCTCGGAAAAAAATGGCAAAATAACAACAAGTTAAAAAAATAAGCTAACATCTAAAGTAAAACCACTAGTATATTGTTATCTGTGGTAAAACCCAACGCAATCGGCATTGCGGCATTCGGCAATTCCGACAATACAAACTATTTTGTGAATTAAGTTTACTGTTGTGTGGAACTTTTTCAACAAAATAAAATAAAATAAACGTTTCTTGCAATTTTTAGTTTGATAAATAATGATATTTTATTCCGATAGCATTATATTTTTATCAATGTTTTATTATTTTACATAGTAGGTTATTAACTATCAAAAATGTTGTTTTAAGTAAGTAAAAACAAACACAATAGATGTTCTAATTTAAGAAAGAAAAGGTTTCATTTTTTCATTTTCCATTTTCAGGTGATTTTAAGGTAGGGATGCAAGAAGTGCCAAAAAAATCGATATATGTTTTCGATATATTGAAATCGACATTGATATTTTTTTAAATATCGATACGATATATTTCGATACTTTTTGACATTTCTTGCATCCGTAGACGGCGATCGCTTGTCCACCGCTACTGAACTTGGCGGCTCAGTTTGATCTGGGCCCCCGCTGTCTTGCGGTAACCGCGTTTTCGTAGAAAATAAAACAAACTAGGAGGATGCCTAGGTTGAACTGGCAGCGGCCTCTTCTTCTGCTTTTGTACGTTCGAAGACGTAAACGTGCTATGCTTTTCTGCATTTAGTCGAAAAAGTAACTCTTGTTTCTGTGGGAATGGTCAAAGAAAGTCTAACCTAGCCGAGATTGTTTAAAAATTTGCGAGCTCGCGGCCATGGTTACCCCCCCCCCCCCCCCCCCCCTGCCCGCGCCTGGATAGTGGACAGTATATCGATGGTCTAAAACGCGCTTCAACAAATAGTTCCTTTGCCGTAATGTAGGCTCAACTGAAAAACTTTAACAACGGACCTACTATCTATGTAGCGCCGCGCTTATAGATGTAAAACAACCGATTTTTAAAACGTTTTAAATAAAATGTTGGCGTTTTAAACCCCAAATAAATCGTTTTAAACGATTGAAAACTCGTCTACAAAAATATAAGTACGTGCGTGCGCGGCGCAGCGGCCGCGCGCGGCAGGTTATGTAGTTGCATGTGTGTGTACGGTAGGCGTCGAAGGCGAGCTGGCTGCCATTGCCAGTTGCCAGCTCACCTACTGTACACACTCATGCAACATTGGCAACATTGCGTAGAGTCACGAGTGACGACGTCAACGAGAGTGCGAGAATGTGAATTTGGTTTTAAACCATAGACATAACCAATATATCGTTTGAAAAGTTTTTATTTACCAACACAGAGTTTTTAGGTACTCCGTTATATCCTTAACTCGGTAAAATTAAGAAAATGTAGTTATAATGAAAAACATAGTTATCAACACCAACCGTTTTAAATCTAAAAAAATGTTTTTTTTTTCGTTTTAAATGGATTGGTTTAATTGGTTTTAAACCGGCCTTACATCTAGCCTCGCTGCCGCCGTACCCGTAGCGTATTCGTGTTCGTCCTACAATAGTGGAGCCAAGATTATTGGGACTATTTGATGAAATGCACGAAGACAAATGCAGATTTCGAAAAATAACACAGATAAATAAGTACATAATGGTTAGGAGTCATTAATTAATTACGTGAGGTGATTTTGGCGATTTTTCATTCTTATGCTTTTTTGCTATATGTCGACAAAGTAACTCAGGGGCGTAGTGATCGCCCGGGTGTCACCATTGTGTGGATCGCCCGGAGGACGCGGTGGAGCATACGGTGGAGGTCTGCCCGGCTTGGGCGGAGCATCGCATCGCCGTGTCCTTGTGGAGGCGATCGGTGGCGGTGATCTCTCGCGTCCGGCCCTGGCCGTCACCTCCTTCTGCGAAGCGGTAATGCTCGCAAAGGAGGAGGCGGAATTCGTGAGGGAGAGGCAAATTTCGCGCCCTCACGCACCTAATCGCCGCAGGAGGAGACGCCCTGGGCATCGGGAATCGAGAGCCGATTTCCGGCCACCGTAGGCGCGGGCTTGCGGACGGTGAGCAATTGGTAGCTTGCCGTCCGATAAGGACCAGGCCCGGGTCGACGGCGCGTTGTGTTCCACGCGCGCCTCAAAGAGATGTCAGCAGAATTGACGGGGTCCGCTAGGGCCAATGCCTGCCGGAGGTGCGAAGAAAACCGATAGGGAAATCGTAGCCCCCGGCAACAAGGCAACCGAAGGAACACGGGTGGGTTTTAGTCAGTAAGAGTCTGACACGTCCTCCCGGTCCGCCCAGAGCGGGAGAAGTTATTTGATCATTTCCAACCCAAAAAAAAAATGGGGCGTAGTGATTTGATAATAAAGCTAGGGGGCGCGTATGTTAAGAGGTTCGCTCTACGGCGCCGTCATTTCGTTCTTGATGACGTCCACGGTGTTCACGGTGGGGTTCACGGTGCGGTGGACAAACAGCCGAAGGCTAATCTTAGGGTAATTTTGCCCGATGAGCCGATGATATACGTTAAAATAATGTCAAGCTCGAGTGGGTACCACTCATTGAAATAGAAATAACAATTACTTTATATGTCTATGACCTACAAGCATAATTTCGTAAACGATTATGACAAATTTGTTTCATTTTTACAGTTCAACAACATTCATTGCGTTATTTACGTTGTTGAGCAGATTTTTTTTTCCAACTTATGAAGCAATGGATTGGCAATCTGTTTCAAATCGAAACAAATTGTGAAAAAATAATAGTAGGATGAAACCCATTGGAAAAGGAAGAGAATATAACAGAAATGAAAGGAAAAATAATTTATGGGCGATCTGAGGTCAGGAAGCGGATGGGTTTTTTTTAAGAATTAAAACGGTTTATCTCGATTTCCGGCAAAACTGTCCAAGTGGAAAAAAGTTGTGTAATAAAAAAATTTGAAACTTTTATATTTACACTTTTTTCACATAACCTAAAAATTTTTATGAAAAATTCAAATAACCAAGTTTTTGGTTTTTTATTTTTAGCTTTTACAAAAAAAAAAACACGAAATGGAATCTTACGTTTTTCGAGTCAAATAAACAGACGCGGCGAGGGACTTCCTCTGTGGTGTGTGTACCGTACACGTCTGACTGCTTACACATACACATGTACGGATTATACCGCGTGTTCACAGCAATACGACCCTTAGCGTGCCTATGCACTTTTGAACGCTTACTGTACATTATGCAGCCCCAGATCTAGATTTTTTTGAGGCGGTGCAAATCCTTATACTTTTATAGGGATAGGTACGCTAAGTTAGCCCGCGAAATTCAAATTTTCTGAAAAATTTAAATTTTGGCAGCAATTTAAATCAAATTTTATCAATCGAAAAAAAAAACAACCGACTTCCAAAAAACACTACAAAGTGAAAAATAACTTTAATTTCGGAAGTCGGTGTCTTTGGTTTTGGATTTTCGTTCTTTGTCACCGACTTCCGAAATTAAAGTTATTTTTCACTTTGTAGTGTTTTTTGGAAGTCGGTTGTTTTTTTTTGTAAAAAGTTTTTATTTTTCACTTTTTAGTTGTGGTACCCACCCCACACAAATTCGAATACCACTACCTGCTATGTAAATAACAGTGACAAGAAGTTATCATATCATCTACATACTAAGTGGGAAAAAATACGTATAATTGAAGCTAACTCAAAAACTACCCAAGCAAAGTTAATAAAATTTATATGGGACCACCTCTGAAGTATGATCTACCAAACAAAAAAAGAATCATCAAAATCTATTCATAATTGGCGGAGTAATCGCGTAACAAACATACAAAAAGAAAAAAAAACATAGACGAATTGAGAACCTCCTCCTTTTGGAAGTCGGTTAAAAATGCGCCAAGCCAACAGGAGCGCCAAAACTATTACAAAAATGAAAAAAAAATAACGATTATTATGTGCTGCACGTCTCATTTTATTGCAAAGTTGCGGTGTGCTGCGTGGTGCACTTGTCTGCTACGTTTGAATTTGTCGCCCCCTGAAGTTGGTGCCCGGGGCTCGTGCCCCGGTTAGATCCATAGGGCTGTACCTAGGTAAAGTAATTTTGCGTTCGAATTCCGTCTTTATGTAGCCGGCCTTTAGTATGGATTTGCTGCCTTCGAAATTCCGAATCGATGTTTCGAAACGGAATTCCGTAGTATATGGCCGGCTTGGCCGGCCATATACTACGGAATTGCAACGATATTGCAAAATTGCAACGATATTGCAAAATTGCGGATTTTTATAATAATAATGAGCTACGAAACAAGAAATATGCGTTTTTATTTAAACATTTTAGTGCAGTACCTAATACAACAAATTCTACATTTAAATACTTTTCTACGTTATTTTACTTAGAGGCTTCTTTTAAGTAGGCTAGGACGTCTGCGCGATCTGATGCTTTTTTCAAACCAGCGAACACCATCTTCGTGCCGGGAATGTATTTCTTCGGATTCTCGAGATATTCGTAAAGTGTTTCGTCATTCCACATAATACCTTTGTTTTTATTGGCATCTGAATACGAAAAACCAGACATCGAGCCAGCCTTCCGGCCGATTATACCATATAAATTAGGACCAACTTTGTTTTTGCCTCCAGATTCAATAGTGTGGCATTGGGAACATCGCTGTAAGAAGATTTTCTTTCCTTGTTCAGCATTGCCAGGAGGTGGCCCCATTTTCCATGTTTTTTATTTCAGGAAATCAACGTGTTGTTTGCTCACCACACAGACATCAACAGCATAGAATTTAGTTTTTTCTATGACGTGACTTTGTGAAGGTCCAGAAGTGCAAAGAGTTTTTTACTACTTTAAGGTTGAACTAGTCGCGGGCTCGAACTCATTGGTGGGCTCGGTCAAAAAGCACGTTATCTCACCTGGCATCGTGTCCGACAGAGATAGTATCAGTGATGAGCAACTGTAAGAGTCTAACTGCTCATCACTGATACTATCTCTGGGGTTCCCAACCTTTTCTTGGTCAGGGACCACTTTTATATTATTCTTGTCAGCACTACGTAGGTATAATAACGTAACTGTAATAATCAAACTGAAACTTTAATCAACAACTCAATAGGAAATTACATAATAAGAAATAATTATATTTTTAGGACAAACTTCTGTAATTTTGTATTAATGTGATTTTTGAGCTTGCATCTTCTTCACGAGTTCGGTTATCTTAGGACTAATATTGTTACTCAAAGCTACGCGCAAATCATTACTTTCAAACGATTCCTCGCCTTGTTTTTAATTACCAACAAAGCAGAAAATCCTTGTTCACATAAATAAATTGTTGAAATCATAAAATAGCGCAAGGCGATTTCTCGAAGTTTAGTATAAGAAATTGCTTTTTTACACCAAAACGACTCAAGTGAATTTGATTCAAAAGCATCCTTGCAGTTTCTGTCATTTTGGAATTCAATGAGTTCTTCCTGGATTCCTTCAGTAACTTCACCAGTGTCCGTGCTAAAAGGGTTACGAATCAGTTTTTGATCAACTTTAGCTTCTTCGGTATATTCTGGGAAGTAACAATTAAATTCATCAATCAACATTTGTAAACGAGTCTTGATGTTTTCTTTTATATTTGCTTTACTAGCGTCATACTTTTTGTCTTCCACAAGTGCTTTTAATGTCGCAAACGCAGAATAATTATTTTCTTAAATTTTACGTAACCACAACTGAAGTTTGCAAATAAAAGCGCGAAGTTTATCTTCAAAAATGAATATATTTGCGACGTTTTCTAATTGTTTATTTCCGGATCCTTTTAGTTGCATATTCAATTTATTTAAGTGTGTGAAAATATCCACAAGATAAGCCAAATTCATCTGACATGCTGGATTAGTAAACTGTTTTAACAAATCATTCATTTTTTTGTCAACCAGAAAAATCTCAACCTCTGCTCTCAGTTCATATAATCTTCCCAACATATTACCTTTCGATAGCCATCGAACTTCTGTGTGAAAGAGAAGTGCCTCATGGTCAGAGTCCATTTCAGTGCACAATTTTTTAAAAAGACGTGTGTTTAAGGCGCTACTTTTGATAACATTTACAACTTTTATGGCCATTTGCAGTGTATCATTAAGGCATCCAGGAAGAGTCTTAGAAGCTAACGCCTGGCGATGTATGATACAGTGCGTTGTTATTACTTTAGGATTTTTCTGTTTTACTAACGTCGCCAGCCCGGAACGTGATCCCAAAATTGCCGGAGCACCACCAGTACAGAGGGCAACGAGTTTACCCCACATAAGATTATGTTTCTCAAAATATTCCGATATTGAGTTCATGACGTCGACACCTTTTGATGCTGTTTCCAGTTCCCGTGAAATCAATAATAATTCTTCTTTAATTATGTTGTCGTCGTCTAAAAAGCGAACAAATACAAGTAGTTGACAACAATTTGAAATGTCGGTCGATTCATCACACTGCAAAGCGAAAAATGGCGACTTTTTGATTCTTGAAACAAGTTGCTCCTCTATATCATTTGACATAAGTTCAATTCGAGCTTTGACCGTGTTATTGGACAGAGGTATATCTTGTATTTTTTTCTTGGCCTCTAATCCCAAAACTTCTTCGACGGCTTTGATCAAACACGGTTTCACGAGTGTTTCTCCGACTGTGTGAGGTTTTTAACCGACTTCCAAAAAGGAGGAGGTTATATGTTCGACGCGTATGTTTGTTTTTTTTTTTTTTTTTTTTTTTTTTTTTTTTATGTATGTCCACCGATTTCTCCGTCGTTTGTGGACCGATTTTGAAAATTCTTTTTTTGTTTGAAAGGGTATGCTCCCAAATTGGTCCCATATAAATTTTATTAACTTTGCTTGGGTAGTTTTTGAGTTAGCTACAAAATACGTATTTTTTTCCCACTTAGTATGTAGATGATATGATAAGTTCCTGTCACTGGTAGCAGGTAGTGGTATTCGAATGTGTGTGGGGTAGGTACCACAACTAAAAAGTGAAAAATAAAAAACTTTTTACAAAAAAAAAACAACCGACTTCCAAAAAAAAAACACTACAAAGTGAAAAATAACTTTAATTTCGGAAGTCGGTGGCAAAAAATGAAAACAAAAAACCCAAGACACCGACTTCCGAAATTAAAGTTATTTTTCACTTTGTAGTGTTTTTTTTTGGAAGTCGGTTGTTTTTTTTTTTGTAAAAAGTTTTTTAGATTGTGGAATTAATTTAGAAATCTCAAACGACGCTACTAATGATTTTTCCGATGTTGCAAATCTCGTACCACTAGACCCGAGTTTCATTTTTTTTAGGTTCTCTAATTTTCCTTCAAAGAATTCTAGCGGACGTTCAGAAAAATTTGGATGTACCGTTTCTAAGTGGCGTTTTAATTTCGCTGGTTTCAACGCGTCATTTGAGAGTACGGTTGCGCATATAACACACTGTGGTTTTATTTCTCCGTTACTTTCTATCGAAGTAAATCCAAATTTTATATAGCTATTGTCATATTTTCTTTTAGGCGCCATGTTCTGAAAATAAGTAATATACAAAAAATGAAACCGAATACAAACCAAGAAAATAAAAGCGTGAGTTTAGGTATTATAATATTGTGTAAGCTGGCTTAAATATAACAATATATATTTTTGAAATAATATCCAAAGTAGTTTTAGTTTACAAACAATATACTACTTTGTCTTAAGTACGATCCCGCCAAAAGATATAAACAGAAATAGACGCATTGAAAATGTTCATTAATGACGGCCCGAAAACGATCCTTTTTAACCGACTTCCAAAAAGGAGGAGGTTATATGTTCGACGCGTGTTTATTTTTTTTATGTAGGTATGTCCACCGATTTCTCCGTAATTTGTGGACCGATTTTGAAAATTCTTTTTTTGTTTGAAAGGGTATGCTCCCAAATTGGTCCCATATAAATTTTATTAACTTTGCTTGGGTAGTTTTTGAGTTAGCTACAAAATACGTATTTTTTTTCCCACTTAGTATGTAGATGATATGATAAGTTTCTGACACTGGTAGTAGGTAGTGGTATTCGAATGTGTGTGGGGTAGGTACCACAACTAAAAAGTGAAAAATAAAAACTTTTTACAAAAAAAAACTACCGACTTCCAAAAAAAACACTACAAAGTGAAAAATAACTTTAATTTCGGGAGTCGGTGGCAAAAAACGAAAACACAAAACCCAAGACACCGACTTCCGAAATTAAAGTTATTTTTCACTTTGTAGTGTTTTTTTTGGAAGTCGGTAGTTTTTTTTGTTAATATTACCTTTTTTTTTTTTTTTTGTGTGGGAAATGATCAAATAACTTCTCCCGCTCTGGGTGTGGGGGAGCGGGAGGGCGTGTCAGACTCTTACTGACTAAAACCCACCCGTGTTCCTTCCTATGCCATGTTGCCGGGGGCCACGATTTCCTTATCGGTTTTCTTCGAACCCCCGGCAGGCATTGGCCCTAGCGGACCCCGTCAATTCTGCTGACATCTCTTTGAGGCGCGCGTGGAACACAACGCGCCGTCGACCTGGGCTTGGTCCTTACCGGACGGCGAGCTACCCATTGCTCACCGTCCGCAAGCCCGCGCCTACGGTGGCCGGAAATCTTCTTGTAATTCCCGACGCCCAGGGCGTCTCCTCCTGCGGCGGTTAGGGGCGCGAGGGCGCGAAATTTGCCTCTCCCTCACGCGCTCCGTCTCCTCCTTCGCGAGCATTACTGCTTCGCAGAAAGAGGTGACGGCCTCCCATTTCCTCTCGCTCCTTAGCATGGCCCGAATCAGGGCCGGACGCGAGAGATCACCGCCGCCGATCGCATCCACGAGGACACGGCGATGCCCTGCCCAAGCCGGGCAGACCTACACCGTATGCTCCACCGTGTCCTCCGGGCGATCCACACAGTGACGACACCCGGGCGTTTCCTCCCGCTTTATCCTGAACAGGTACCTCCCGAAACAGCCGTGTCCGGTGAGCACCTGCGTCAGGCGGAAGGTGAGGACGCCGTGGCGCCTCTCTAGCCACGCCAAAGAGGGGTCTTATCGCCGCAATTGTGGCGTGCCCAGCGCTGGGTTGCGACAATCGCACTCTCCATTCCGCCATGAGATCCCGCCGGAGCTCTGTCCGCTGTGCCGCGACTTCTTGCGGCATCGGAGTTAAGCCCCGGCGCTTCGCCTCCTCGCGCCACTCCCAAATGTGCGCGAGGACCTTTGCCTCCAGATCCCATGGCGGTACTCCGGCAAGGAGGCTCGCCGCCTCGCAGGAGACCGTGCGGTATCCTCGGGCCAGCCGGATGGCCATGACCCTTTGGGACGCGTTCAGCCGGCGGCCTGGCTGCCGCCTCAATGAAGGCGCCCACACCGGCGCACCGTAAAGGGCCATGGACCGCACGATCCCCGCGTAGAGCCTCCGGCAGGAGGCGTTTGGACCTCCCAGATTGGGCAGGAGCCGCTTCAAGGCAGCCCCGGCCCGGTCCAGTCTGGGAGCCAAACGTCGGAAATGCTCCACGAAGTTCCACCGGCTATCGAGGACGAGTCCCAGATACTTCATCGTCGACTCGACGCCGATGTGAACCCCTCCCGCCAATACCTGGAAACCCGACGGTGGCGCACTACGAGGACCATAGAAACCCATGGCCTCGGACTTGTGCAGGGCCACCTCGAGTCCCAGCTGCCGGATTCTGTCGACGATTGTCGCAACCCCGCGTGTCGCTAAGTCGGCCGCCGCCTGGTACAACCTCCCCTGCGCCAGGACCAGCGTGTCGTCAGCGTAACAAACGACGCTGACGCCAGTAGGGAGGTCGGCGCACAGCACCCAGTCGTATCCGATGTCCCACAGATGCGGCCACAGGACCGATCCCTGTGGGACACCGCACGACATCTCTCGCCGGTTCCACTCTCCTTGGTGACCGGGGTAGATGACAGCCCTGTCCGTCAAATAGGCCTCGACCACACGACAGAGGTAGGTCGGCATCCGGTGATACCGAAGTGCCTCCCTGATGCAACTCCAGGGCAGGGTGTTAAAGGCATTGGCGATGTCTAGAGACACCGCCAAGACGACCCCACCCCGGGCCACAGCATCCCCCGTCGTGAGGGCCCGCACGCGCATGATGGCGTCCACCGTAGAGCGCCCCCTGCGGAAACCGAACTGGCTCTCCGCCAGATCCGGCCCCACTCGCACCAGCTGCCCGACGAGGCGGTCTGCAATGACTCTTTCAAAGAGCTTGCCCACCTCGTCGAGTAGCACAATGGGCCGATAGGCGGACGGAGAGTCCGCTGGGCGCCCCGGCTTCCTGATGAGGACCAGTTTCCCAGTCTTCCAGCAAAGTGGGAACTGGCCCCTCTCCATGCATGCGCTTAGGAGCCCTCTCAGTCGAGGCCCGAGAGTCCCCATGGCCAGGACCCAGGCCCTTCCGGGTATGCCGTCGGGTCCTGGGGCGGTATTCCTCGCACTCATCCTGCGTACCGCCACTCTCATCTCTACCTCGGTCACCTACGGAGCATCGTCGTCGTCGTCGGTGGTGTGGTCCGCATCGGGCACCGCAATGGGCGGAGCCATGAGCGGGGGCGTATGTTCCCCTCTTGAAGGGAACAGAGTGCTCACCACGTCCTCCACAAGCTGGGGCCGGAGACTCTGCGTCAGTGGGGGAGCCCATGGGCGGAGTTTTTCCCGCACCATCTTATATGGGCGTCCCCACGGGTCTCTGTTCAGAGTCTCCAGCATCTCCTCGCGGGCCAGTGCCCTGGCCCGCAGGATCTCCGCTTGGAGGGCGGTCTTCACCGCTCTGTACCCCTCGTACAGCTCCGCCTGAATGGCTTCCGTATCCGGAGGATGGATACGGAGCCTGCGGTGCCTGGCGTACCGGCGTCGCGCAGCAACGCACGCCCTGCGTAGAGCTTCAAGCTCTTGCGACCACCAGTACACCTGGCGCGAAGCGCGTCCAGGGTGGACTCGGGGCATTGCCACGTCACATATATTGGACATGGCCTCCCGGAACCACTCCGCCTCGTCGTTGATGTCGGCAGGCCTGTCCGGTGATGACACCCAGGCCTGCACGATCGTTGCTTCCAGGAGAAGCTCCCGGTCCAGCCGCTTCAGCGCCTACCGCGGACCACTTGGGGCCTGTCGGACCGGCGCGCTCGAGGTCTGGGCGGAGACGTCAAACCGGATGTACCGGTGATCGGAATAGGTCTCCACCCCCTCTATGACGCGCCAGTCGATTACACGCGGTGACAGAGCGGGGCTGGCGAACGAAATGTCCACCACTGATTCACCCCGCATCCGCACACACGTGGGGACAGAACCCCGGTTTAGGACGACCAGGCCTGTCTCCAGAGCCCAGTCCTCCACCATCCTGCCCCGTGTGTCCGTAAAGCGGGAACCCCAAGCCAGATTTTTGGCGTTGAAGTCCCCGAGGACGAACACGGGGAGGGAACCGAACCCGACGACGACGACTCTCAACTCCACAAGGGAGTTGTGGAACTCGGCGAGAGTTCGATTCGGGGAGAAGTATACCCCCTACCACGACAATCTCCCCGAACCGTGCTGCCACGCAACCCCGTCCTCTCTTGACAGACTCGAGGGACGGGGTACCAGCGGCGGCCGACGAAATAAGGGTCACTGAGCCGCTCAGGTCCTCCACCCAGTCATCCCTGGGCGGGACAAAGTACGGCTCAGCGACCACAGCGATGTTAATCGACCACTGCGCCATGCTCTGGAGCAACAGATCCTGAGCGGCGGCGCAGTGGTTGATGTTCGCCTGGAGGAGGCGTAATGGGGCCGTTATTGGCACTCCATTTCAATCCCCTCCCTAGCCCCCTGTGAGGGTACCCCCGCGGCGGCAACGGCGGCGACGACGACAGTGGAGGCGGCAGCGGCGGCGGCAGTAGTGGCGGCGGCTGCTGCGGTGACGGCGGTGGCGGAGGGCTTGCCCTTGCCTCTGGCTTTGGCGGGTGGAGCGCAGGCCTTGCTCCCAGCCCGGTGATCGGCCGGCTTGCCAGCCGCCGCACATACGACGCAGTGCGGCGCGGCGTTGCACGAGCCGGCCTTATGACCGGGCTGACCACAGCGGAAGCAGTGGTCGCTGCGGTCCACCTCCGAGGTGCACTTCGCTCCCACGTGGTCGCCCACCCGGCAGCGGAAGCACCTCAGAGGTCGGGGCTCCAGCAGTTTGACCTGCGCGGACACCCAACCCACCAGAAGCCTTCGGCCCTCCCCGGCTATAAGCTTGGCCGCCGACACGGGGCAGCTCACCGTTACGGCTCGCATCCCCGTGGAGTCAGGGTGGATGGATGGTGCCTACCCTCACCTCCTCGGCAGAGCACCCCCCAGTCCTGGCGACCGCGGCCACCACCTTTTCCGCCGTCACGCAGTCGTCCAGGCCCCGGATGCGCAAGTCAGCGCGTTTGGTGGGCCTGGACACTCGGGCCTCTTCCGGATTCAGGGTCGCCCTGAGCCTATTGGCCAGAGCGTCCGCTGCCGGGCCGCTGTTTGCACCGGGGATCTCCAGCATCCTGGCCCCAGTCGCGGTGATCTTTAGCCGGACCCCATTGGCGGTCTCCTTTAGATCAACCGCCGCATCCACCTTGGCGAGCACGTGCTGATAGGACACGCCCTTCTTCTCCGCTTCCGGCTGTAGTGTAATCACTACAGCTGCGGACTTCGGGGCGCGGAGCCTATCTGCGACGCTTCGCTCCTTGCGCCGCTGCCGCCTCGCCCTTCTCTTGGCCGCCCTTGCCGCCTTGCCAGCCTTCTTTTTCTCCCCGGCTACTTGCCATCCAGCATCGGCTGGAGGAGATCCAGAAGGTGGTAGGGGCGGCCGATTCGCCGCCTTAGCCGAGGCCCCCGCTGCCTTGGCCGGGACCCGTGCCGCCTTGACTGGGGCACCCGCCGCTTTGGCCGGGACCCCCGACGCCTTGGCCGGGGCCCCCGCCGCCTTGGCTGGGGCCCTCGCCGCCTGTGCAGCCACCCCACCTTTGGTCGGCCCCGACGAGGCTGGTCCGGCTGCGGCAGCTGCGGTAGCGGCGTATGACGCCGCCTTTCGGTGGCCCGAGGCCGGCTGGCTTGCCGCCAATGGGGGGCGCAGGACTATGACCTCCAAGGTGGAAAACTTGCTCCGTAGAGCAGCCATTTCCTGCCGCACCAGATTGAGGATCCGGTCCTCAGCAGTCACGGGCTGTCCCTGCCCATGCTGCTCCCCCTCCTGCACCTCTCGGGGGCCGGCTCGTCGGAGCCCAGCCAAGTCCGCTCGGAGCTCCGCATTCTCCTTTTGGAGATGCTCCATGGCGGCTGTCAAGCGGGCGATCTCCGCCCGCATTTCAGACATACCGTCCGACGGAGGCCCGGGTTGGAGGGCCTCCGCTGCCGCCATGATACAGGCAGTAGCCGCGGAGATGGCCTTGCCTCTAGAGGACTTCGTCTTCTTAAAGGCCACCTCGCTGATCGCGGCCGCTACCTCCTCCGCGAACTTGACCGCTCGCTCCGAATTGGAGCCGCCAGCGGCGTCCGGCTTATCACCACAGTGGTCCGGCTTGTTTTTGGCCCGCTCCCGGAGCGGACGGGCCATTTCGGTGACCACCCCACCCTGAGCACTCTTCGCGGCGTCAGGTCGCATCTTCGTGCCCACCAGTGAGGCGGCAACCACCACTTCTGGCTCCTCTGTTGAGGCCTCGGATGACGAGACCCCGGGGTCGCTCTCCGCACTGATTACCGGTGTATCAGGCCGTTTGAGGCGACCCCGATTGCCCCGCCCCGGCCTCGAAGCGGAAGCTGCTCCCGCTACCGCTCGTCCTCGGCCTCTCCTCACCGTCGGCACTTTCGCGATCGGGAGGCTTTCCTCGCTCGAGGATTGCCCCGCCGATCCTGTGCGCTCCGACCCGCGCGACCTTTTGCCCCAGAATTTCCCACGTCCTACGTCCTGGTCGGACATACTTTGGTCTCCTGAGGGACTGGAGCCTCCTCGGCTCTTGTTGCCGTTGCCGGCAAGCGGTAACTTCTCTGCCAATACAATTGGCACGTCATCTTGGTTTTTATTTGTATTTATATTCGATTCCATTTTTGTTCCCACGAGTAGTGAGGAAATAAATGTCCACCTAGGCAGAGCCTCTTGCCTAGGTAAGCCTACATACTGTAGAGTTCGGCAGGTATCTACAGGGGAAGCGCTAACGACTGGTCCCCCACCAGCCACTCATCCTCTCGCCGCGCTTCGAAACTTAGGATTAGGTGGTTTTTTATCTTAGAGGTGTCCTTCCTCTGGGCCGGGCGGTTAAGCCAAGCCCCCGGCGGCGGCATTAAACATGCCTCCGTTCGCTGTCCAGATAACCTGGCTCAGCGAACCCGCCGAAAGTTCTCACTCAAGATCGCTGATCGCATCGTCTGTACAATGTGTAACAGTGGAGTAAAACCCCCCCGAAATTTGTATAGAAAAAGTATCGGCTAGTTGCGCCTTAACAGGCTTTTTGTAACAGTACAGACGCCAGCACATCAAGCTACTACAATCTGTCAAATTTATTTAATAGATCTTCAACTTTATCACCGATTCATAAGGTTCAAAGTTGATTGGGAAAATTTGACAGTTTCGGGTAGCTTGATGGGCTGGCGTCTGTACATGAAATAATCATGTTTTACACACAAAAATCTGCTTAGCCTTTTCCGAACTGTGTTGGGGTCGTCTAACCGGATGCAGCTGAATACCAGTATTGTACATGGAGCGACTGCCTATCTGACCTCCACAACCCAGTAACTGGATAATACGATACTCTTTGGTAAGACTGGTTGTCAGACTTTCGTGCTTCCAAAGATCCACGAAAACCAGCCGGGACCAACGGCTTGAAATGCTTACCGAGGGCACGGAGGAGTCTCGGTATGTAAAGATGGTCACCCATCCACGAACCAACCCTGGCAAGCATAGCTTAACCTGATGAATCGACCTATGTATGTGGCTGATAATACTTAGCCACGAGCTCCTTTAACCATGTTTTACACACAAATAATTAAAACTAAAAGGCAATTCGCTGTAGGTCTGTGTAATTAATCCAAAAAAATTAAGTAAAATTTTACCTATCTATTAAACATAACCTAGAGTTAAACTTATCTTAACTTCAAATACTCTAAAATTGGAACAGTGACATCGCAAGCACTATAGGTCAAGTTTGGGGGATCGGATCATCGGACTGTTTCTCCATAACACAGGTTTTCATAACCTAGGTAGTAGGTATATTATCTGTGACCTAGGAGAATAGTGCACACCGACCTTTGAAATAGAAATAACATATGTCTATGACACCGACACGATTGCAGATGTCAGATTTTTTTTTTGTTTTCTTTTTTTTTAAACTTGAGGCTTATCTTGAAGCTTAAGAAGGACGTTCACGCCTTGACCGTTGAGGAGTTCCCTCGTCTGGAGCCAATCTTGGGTGCAGCTGCAAGGTCATGGTGGACTTTAGAACGGACTATAATAATTAAATGCGTATATAAAATTTGTTGACTGTGCTGTTGACCGCTGAGGAGATCTATCGTATGGAGCTAATCCTGGGTTAGCAGACAGGTCATGGTGTATGAATGCGTTTATTAAAATTTGTGTCTATGCTGTTTGACCGTTTATGACTTCCCTCGTTTGAAGCTAGTCCTTTTTTTTTTTTTTTTTTTGGGTGGGAAATTATCAAATAACTTCTCCCGCTCTGGGTGGAGCGGGAGGGCGTGTCAGACTCTTACTGACTAAAACCCACCCGTGTTCCTTCCTATGCCATGTTGCCGGGGGCCACGATTTCCCTATCGGTTTTCTTCGAACCCCCGGCATTGGCATTGGCCCTAGCGGACCCCGTCAATTCTGCTGACATCTCTTTGAGGCGCGCGTGGAACACAACGCGCCGTCGACCCGGGCTTGGTCCTTATCGGACGGCGAGCTACCCATTGCTCACCGTCCGCAAGCCCGCGCCTACGGTGGCCGGAAATCTTCCTGCGATTCCCGACGCCCAGGGCGTCTCCTGCTGCGGCGGTTAGGGGCGCGAGGGCGCGAAATTTGCCTCTCCCTCACGCGCTCCGTCTCCTCCTTCGCGAGAATTACTGCTTCGCAGAAAGAGGTGACGGCCTCCCATTTCCTCTCGCTCCGTAGCATGGCCCGAATCAGGGCCGGACGCGAGAGATCACCGCCGCCGATCGCATCCACGAGGACACGGCGATGCCCTGCCCAAGCCGGGCAGACCTCCACCGTATGCTCCACCGTGTCCTCCGGGCGATCCACACAGTGACGACACCCGGGCGTTTCCTCCCGCTTTATCCTGAACAGGTACCTCCCGAAACTGCCGTGTCCGGTGAGCACCTGCGTCAGGCGGAAGGTGAGGACGCCGTGGCGCCTCTCTAGCCACTCCTCAAAGAGGGGTCTTATCGCCTCAATTGTGGCGTGCCCAGCGCTGGGTTGCGACAATCGCAGTCTCCATTCCGCCATGAGATCCCGCCGGAGCTCTGTCCGCTGTGCCGCGACTTCTTGCGGCATCGGAGTTAAGCCCCGGCGCTTCGCCTCCTCGCGCCACTCCCAAATGTGCGCGAGGACCTTTGCCTCCAGATCCCATGGCGGTACTCCGGCAAGGAGGCTCGCCGCCTCGCAGGAGACCGTGCGGTATCCTCGGGCCAACCGGATGGCCATGACCCTTTGGGACGCGTTCAGCCGGCGGCCTGGCTGCCGCCTCAATGAAGGCGCCCACACCGGCGCCCCGTAAAGGGCCATGGACCGCACGATCCCCGCGTAGAGCCTCCGGCAGGAGGCGTTGAAGCTAGTCCTGGGTGCAGCACTTAGGTTATAGTGAACTTGAAAACGGTCTATCATAATTGAATGTCTATATAAAATGTTGTGTCTGTGCTGTTGACCGCTGAGAAGTTCCCGCTGCTGGAACCAACCCTGGGTGCAGCAGCCAGATCATGGTAAACTTTAGAACGGACTATTATAATTGAATGCGTAAATAATATTTCGTGTAGCTGCTGTTGACCACTGAGGAGTGTCCTCGTCTGGAGTCCATCCTGGCTGCTGCAGCCAGGTCATGGAACACTTTAGAATGGACTGTCAACATTAAATGCTTATATAAAATGAACAAATAAATTTATCTTTATCATATCCCATCCTTTCAGTATCGGCCGATGAAGGTCTACTTTTTTGTAAGATATTAAGATTTAGGGGCGTATACAAAAAACAAAAGGATATTATCTACTGCTTGGTCGGTGTCTCGGAGCGTTTTTTTCACATTTTTTAAAATTTTGACGTTCATGTGTGCCGTGCCTATTTGAAATAAATGATTTGACTTTGACTTTGTAACAGTTCACAATTTATCAAAAGTTTAATCTTTCTAGTTAACTAATGGTGCTCACAATCTTACGGTGGCGTAACAGTACCTACTTATTGCAAAATACTTACGCCTTCTTCCCATGGGGGTAGGCAGAAACTATCGAACGCCACCTTCTACGATCTAATATACTAAACATACAAATAGCTAAAACAAAATGCCACCTGCTGCGATCTAGTGTACTAAACATACAACTACCCAAGTAACTAAAACAACCACATAAACTTCTTTTTCTTGGCGAGTCATCTGTCTAGCCCACGGAGTATAGAAAGAGACTCCGTGGTCTAGCCTTTTCCCAGTTGTATTGGGGTGGGCTAGTGGAGCTGAATACCAGTGTTTTACATGGAGCGACCTCCTATCCGTCTTACACAGCCTAGTTACTAGGAAACACGACATCCTGTAAGCTTTGAATATCAATTTAACTCCAAGTATTTGTGAAGATACTACACCTAGTTCTTGATGTACAGAATAGCCCCTCCTTCATTTTTGAGGCTTTTTTGCACATAGCAACATTCCCTAATAAAGGTTACTTACTCTGTGGCAACTCCCGTCCGCCATCTTGAATTTAGTATTGTGCCAGTCGGGGGGGCGGTGACATATTTTTACCCGTCATCGTCGTAATTTTGTGAATTTGTTGGAAAAACGCGAAAATAAGTGTCGTTACATCGTGTAAATAGTTTATGTCAGGACTGAACGTGAGGATGGCGGGTCAGACTATAAACGATAGGCTTTTGGCCGCCCGCCACAGCATCGCCGGGCAGGGTTTAGCTAAATCCGTTTGCAAAGCTACCACCGAAGAAATGATAGCACCAAAAAAGAAACATTTAGATTGTAAGTACTGTTATGGTAAAACGTATCCACTGGAGCGTCATTCTCAATGCACACAACTTTTTTTCGGTCAATAATCAGACGACGTCGTCGCCACAGCTACTCTGCCAATGGTCGATAACATTTCTATGATATTGGATGTAATCCGTGACGACCGCATTCAAGTTCATAGAACGCGTATGTTCTTTCAATAAAACAATAATAAGATAAAACCAATTGAATTCGCATTTAAAGTGTCGAAATATTTTTACATAATGTTGTTTCTCACGATTGTGTAGCCTGACACACATTACTTAAGTTATGTCATGTTACATTGGCTATAACGTGTTGGTTATCGAATTTAAAAAAAAAAACAAACTGTCTACTTACCTACTTATTGATTTTATATAAGAACCTATCTAACAAGTGAGGATCTGTTACTTTAGAGTGGTTACAACTGCTTAATATCACTTCCTGGCGTAATTTACAAGCGATATTTTCTTATTTCACGGCAGTTGGAGCCAAAAACGAATCAGGGGGTCGTCTGACGCCTATCATAGTTTCAGCACCATCCAAAAAGAAAAAGCCAAAACATTTTGATTTCTTAGTTTATGAACAAATGGAAAGACGTTTACTTAAATTTTAGCTAAATAACAAAGATTTTTACTAACTTTGCCACATCACAGCCGAGAACAACCAAAACCTTCATTAAAAAAAAACCTACCTACCCTATACCAAAATAAACTTTTTCCTAACCTGCTAAGCAAAGGCCTACCCCATATTATTCTGATTGCTGAAATAAACTTACAAGTATAAATAAACAGTATGACTGATTATTTTATCAGTAGAAAAAACTTTGTTATTATAAAATGTATGTACCAAAGAATACACAAGTAAATTTAAAGATAAATCTAATATTTTAAGGATAGTAATTCTCTTTTTTTTGCAGTTAGTAGAATCTGTTAAAAGGTTTGAGATTGAGATTCTTTATTTTTATTTAAGAGTTCAACGGTTACGAGGACTCATTGAGATCGATAACAATTAATATTCTATTGTGTCTCATTAATGACCGTATGACCGTTGAAAGGTTAAGGAATAGTGGTATAATTTATTACAAAACTTAATTCAAAGGTAAAGATGACAAGCAAAATACTAAATTAATCTTATTTTGCTGAAGTTCTGGTCTTAGGATTTCTCAAAACCCTACCTATTATTGGAAAGCATACTTTAATCATCCTGGAACACCCAAATATCTTTGAATAAACACTGCCCAATGCCTCTCTGATACAAAAATGTATCAGAAATAATCATTATCATCATTTTCCTGACCTTGTCCCAAGTACTCAGGGTCGGGATAACACGTTTTCTTTATCCATTCTCTGATGACATCCATCACGATTATTTGATAGAAAAGGGAGTGAATGATAACGTTATCATTCACTCCCTTTTCTTTCAAATAATTCCTCGCACAATCCATCCAAATAATGTCCCTTATGATTCCATTTTAATACCCAACCATGTATTGTCCAATAATTAGCCGCAAAACAATAAAAAAATCTCTATATGGCATATACTACTCTGACATGTTCTATTAAAATATTCTTGCATTTGCATTTAATTGTGTGATGTCAGTTATGCATGACTTATCTCTGAACATGTCTGACTAAATGTCTAACACCCTATATGCTTTAGCTCAAACACTGATTAATGGGGCAAATGACTGCAGCAGATTAATTAATGCCTTGTTTTAGCCATTGTTAGCGTGTCAACAACTTCAATAAAAAAAGTAAATGTGTGGTTGAACTTTTAATTTATCAAGGAATGAAGTTTAATCACCTTTTTAGTAACATGCCTGTAATTCCCGAAGGGTTAGGTAGAGCTGTAACTTTTTAGTGGCTGTCACTTTATCATTCTCTTTTCACAGTTGGCAGTATTTTAGTGATATAATTGCAAAAAAAATATTTTTTTTTTTTCCTCCCTTTATTTTTTGACACTGATATCAAAAGGCTCATGATAATAAACTGGGAAATAATAGTGTTACATAAAATAGTCAATTATAAAATAATTTAAAACTATTTCCCTCATGGTATTGTTTCTGTAAATTTGTGTTAAAATGTAATTTTCCTTGCAATGTTGTCAAGACAATTATCTTATCAGGACTTCAAAAGGTACTTCAAGAAATTAAATGATTGTGAAATGTGTTCATTCCTATCAAAATCAGACAATTCAAATTGGAAACCAATAGAAAATGGTTGCTGCTTATGAAATTGAAATAAAATAAAAAGAACTAAGTAAGAAAAAATTCTGAATAATTCTTTATTCTCTTTTCTATTAGACTAAAAATGCACTACAAATTAACATAAACTGAGTCAACAAAATAAATAGGTAGTAGTCACAGTCAGTAAAACTGTCAACAATTCGTAATAATTCACACAAATGATTTACCGAATATACCTTTTTTTTTTTTTTTTTTTTTTGGGTGGGAAATTATCAAATAACTTCTCCCGCTCTGGGTGGAGCGGAAGGGCGTGTCAGACTCTTACTGACTAAAACCCACCCGTGTTCCTTCCTATGCCATGTTGCCGGGGGCCACGATTTCCCTATCGGTTTTCTTCGAACCCCCGGCATTGGCATTGGCCCTAGCGGACCCCGTCAATTCTGCTGACATCTCTTTGAGGCGCGCGTGGAACACAACGCGCCGTCGACCCGGGCTTGGTCCTTATCGGACGGCGAGCTACCCATTGCTCACCGTCCGCAAGCCCGCGCCTACGGTGGCCGGAAATCTTCCTGCGATTCCCGACGCCCAGGGCGTCTCCTGCTGCGGCGGTTAGGGGCGCGAGGGCGCGAAATTTGCCTCTCCCTCACGCGCTCCGTCTCCTCCTTCGCGAGAATTACTGCTTCGCAGAAAGAGGTGACGGCCTCCCATTTCCTCTCGCTCCGTAGCATGGCCCGAATCAGGGCCGGACGCGAGAGATCACCGCCGCCGATCGCATCCACGAGGACACGGCGATGCCCTGCCCAAGCCGGGCAGACCTCCACCGTATGCTCCACCGTGTCCTCCGGGCGATCCACACAGTGACGACACCCGGGCGTTTCCTCCCGCTTTATCCTGAACAGGTACCTCCCGAAACAGCCGTGTCCGGTGAGTACCTGCGTCAGGCGGAAGGTGAGGACGCCGTGGCGCCTCTCTAGCCACTCCGTATACCGAATATACCTGCAAACTGACTTTACTAGTTATAATTTTAAGGAAAATCCCATTCACCCATTTATTATAACTATATATTATTATCAACAAAACGTTCGGAATACCTGTTATGACTAATAATAATAAGCGGGTCAGTGAAAAGATTACAATGTTACAACTATTTTATACATAGTTATTGTGGATCACTGCCTCAATTGCAGGGATTTAACGGATATCTGTATCTGCATCTGCAACTGTGGAGCATCCGCATAAATTATGATATCCGTAAAATATCCGCTTCCTCAAGTTTTGATTTTAAAAGTTCCGCATCCTCATAATTTATATGGGGATGTGACCCTACCCTACGTTGTTCGCTCAAATAGTGAATTTTTTCCAAACTCGCTC
This sequence comes from Agrochola litura, assembly GCA_949152395.1. Classification (NCBI taxonomy): domain Eukaryota; kingdom Metazoa; phylum Arthropoda; class Insecta; order Lepidoptera; family Noctuidae; genus Agrochola; species Agrochola litura. The sequence goes on from OX424512.1 coordinate 2,350,682, forward strand.
CGAGCTAAATGTGCGGGCCGGAGTGTGAGTGACGCGTTCCTATTGCCTGAATTCACAATGGTGGCATGATTGTGGTGTCAGGTGTCAAAACAAGGGCTATTTTTCATACGACATCTGCATCCGCATCCTCAATAAGGAATTTTCCAATATCCGTATCCTCATCCGCATCCTCAAACCCGATTATCTCGATATCCTCATCCGCATCCTCATCCGTTATACGACATCCGTTACAACCCTGGTCAATTGTTTATGTTTGTTTGGGGTATGTGTGAAAGCGTTGTGTCCATATCCATTTCGAAATTTTTAAATCCTCTTTTTAATCTTTCCTTTATTATATTCATTGTCGTAAAGGCCGGACGGGGTCCAAAAAGACAGACATTTCCGGAAACATCCGGACGTATGGTAACCCTAGTTATGAGTATGGAAGATACATAGCCTCTGCTTTTGTTAGAATAGACAATGTTTTATGTGAGAGTTGTTATAATTGACTGATGGAGTATGACAAATCATTCATCCACCATTCCAATTCTGTTGACTTTCTGATTACTTAGGCGTGCTTGTTCAGTTTGGCACATTCGATTCGGCAGTATTTATTCAATAACAAAGTCGACCCGAAGAAAATTCGACAATGCCGACCCGAACAAGAGCGTAGCACCAGCACCTTACGTTCGGTTAGGATGCGTTTCCATCGAGACAAGGGGAGCAAAGAGAAGACATGCAGGAATGGACCAATCCAATTGGTAGAAATCCTCATCGCGTCTCTCATCTCGTCTGTTATTGGTCGATTCCTACACGTCTCTACTCCGCTCGTTTCACACCCGTACCAATTTCGGGCAATACTAAAGTATCGCGCACATCGGCGTTGTACTTTTGACTTTGGTATCGAAACACCGTTTCGTCCTTCAGAATTTGTCCATTATAAAGTAAAAAGGGGAATTACCAACCTGTCCATCCATTCAACTCACATTTACTGGGCTTAGGTACGCAAATTTCTTTTTTTCCTTTTAGGGAAATATATTCAATCATTTTCAATCCCATGACGCAACAGGGTTTGTAACAGAATAAAATCTTTTTTTACACGTCCCAAAAACCTAATCCAGGCTATCAAAAGATCAGCGAGACAATTTTATAACGAAATAGGTTTGTAAAGTGACGTTTTAGTATCGTAAAGTGTGTTTGTGTTTACTTGTCTATTTGGTAAACAAATAATATGGCGGACTGCGGTTTCGATTTTCAGAAAATGTGGGGTTTATTTATAAACGTTGCTTTTATAAAGTTAAGTCATTATTAGCGGCTGTTTATCCATACATTTTTGACATTTGAACGTCAATTAACTTTAAGCATCGTTTATAAATAATAGTATATTTTATTTAAATGATGGAATCCAAGCAGTTAGTTTTGAATGTCATCATACCGTATATAATGTGTTTCTTGCAAAGACGAAAGACACAATTTCATCATAAGATTGTGATTGATGTTAAAACTCTTATTTGTTCACCAAATAAGACATGAAACGAAGAATAAACTTTAATATTTGTATTAGTACTCTTTCTGATACAATTGGATGCAGCAACACTGTATTCTATCTGTTCGGGATGATAATTGGTGCGATTGGTGTGAAATATGATAAACAGGACAGGCCCGTTTCCTGTCCAGCTATCATATCAAATTGTCGTCGTGTTGTATGTTCTCTGGAAGCTTCGGAATTGGACAATATTTGTTGTTTATATTATGCAGTTTGATATTAATCCGCCCTCCGAAGTTTTAATTACGCTAGATACGCAATAACGATAAAAAAACTACAGAATAATTTGATATTTTTTTTCGCAATCGATGAATGGACGTAAAACTTTCTTTTGCATAAAGTTCTTACAAAAAGCTAAAGTAAAACTCCAATTACCTACCTTTTCTTTTTGATCAATGTTTTCCTAATGGATTTCTTTCTCTAGGGATTATTACGCTGCGTCTGTTTTACGCTTTTAAAAGCATACAGGTATATGTAATGTTTTTTCTATACCAGGTAACGATAATACTTTACTAACGTTTTTTTTACTTGATCGACCGAAACGTAAAGACGCCGTTATATTTGAAATGTCTGTATTTCTAAACTTATTATAAAGAGAAAAGATTTGTTTTTTTGTATGTTTGTTTGTTACGTATTCACGCTAAAACGGCTGAACGGATTTGGAAGAAATTTGGCACATGGGTAGACCATGACCTGAATTAGGATATAGGTTACTTTTTATCCCCATATTCTTCTGGGATCGAAACTTATGTGGGTGAAACCGCGGGGCGCGGCTAGTCTGTAATAAAATAGTATTTTTCTAGCGTTTGTTAAGCACGCACCCCAAAATAATACTTCTTTATCATCATCATTTCAGCAGAAAGACGCCCACTGCTGGACATAAGGCATATCCTAGAACCAAAAATTCGTACACATGTGACATCTGTCAACCCGCACTGGGCCTGCGTCCCAGCAGTGAGAACGTTATAGGCTGATTATATGCTGTGCTTTACATAGCCCTCTCCCAACTTCCCAAGAATTGCTATGAACGAAAACATTGATCAGATCATAAATGTAGAGACTAAAGTTCTAGATTCCATAACTTCAACTGTGAATTATTTCGATATAACTGAAGCCAGAATTGTACTCTACAATTATGCAACTCGGTCGATGATATTAGAATGTAAATCGTGGGAACTTCTGCTACAGAATATCAGATGTGCTTATAGTAATTTAAATCTCCATATTAACGTAATGCATGTTTTTCATGTCATTCGTTATGTTAGAGGTCGCAAACTCGCAGCTTGCGTTGAGGTCAAACTAAATGATGGGAAAACTGACTAAAGAACAGCCTGAGTTTTTATATCACCAACCATTACAAAAGCACACTGCATATCCATATCCTCTGACGAATTAGTTAGACAAACCATTTTAAAAGGTACACCGAAATCTTAGTCACAGTTTCACAAATTAAGAATGACCCATGCTGCCCAATTCTCTGAAATCCTAACACATTAGGCCACTTAGACGGAGTAATTAAAGCATTTATAGATGTGATCCAATTCTATAAAGCCACTGAACACAAGGAAAGACTCAACTAACATAGGGTAAGGAGACAAACAGTATCATATTTCTCGAGTGGTGACAGAATCTATTGAGTACTCGTTAACTCCTCATTGAACTATCTCGGCTTCGTGCTATTTTTATTCCAATAAAGGTCAATTAGTTTGTTGTCTAGAATAGTCATTTTCACACTGTACCCGAGGCAGTTACTGGGTCAAATGATCGAATCGTTGTTACATTACCATATTGTTCTGTTTTATAGAGATTTCTAGAAAATTCTGTTGTAAACTTGTAACCTGTACCAATTCCAAAATCTTGTACTGTATCCTGTAACCCCTGAAGGTCACACGCAGAGGTGAAGCGTTATTATTGTCGAAAGGTCCAGAGAGAGTTATTGATTTTCTTAGCGGTAAATAAACCCGTAATATTCTACACAGAAAGGTCATTAAGCGGTCCATAATAGTCTATATCTTTTGAGATTAGCTCTCCGCCTGTACTGTGGTTTCATCTTGACAAATGAGGTGTCTCGATCGATCCGTCTACGTCCGGACTAGGTCGCCGGAGCGCCAGACTGAATAGCCAACAGCTTTAACCAATTCGGGAGTTAAATTCATGATAGCCAATTTAATAACTGGAATTTGCCGCCGCAATCATGAATGAACCTATCTCAAAGGGTGCCTTTAGCCAGCTTTCTTTTGTTGGCTTTGCGCTTAGGGTGCATTTGGCCAAGCTGTGACATCATCCCTACTTCTTGGTACTCATGATTACCTTAAAAAAGCAGTTTTGTTCTTGATTAAAATTGTTGTAGTCGGTCGTTTGTCATTTTTATGGGAGCGTCTTCCGTTTCATTTTAATTATTTATTCTTTCCCAGACATGTAGTCTTTCGGCTCTAAGAAAGCTATTGTTTGTTACGTACCTATTACGTGTTGGTTTATATCTGGTATGCGCTTAAACAGTGAACCGTTATCTCATTCTTATTATAATTGAGGAAAATAAATGTTATGAAACTAAACATACCTACATAATTAATTAGAAACGTTCTTATCTTTTTTAAACACTCATTCATTAAGCATAGGTATCGACAGGTGTCGACGCACTTGACGGAGTTGACGGCTAGCGTATATGAATTGAATCACTAATCGAGCGTCAACCAAAACAAGGATAAGATGATCCGCGCGTCATCTGACGCTCCTACCCTACCTGACCTGAATTTTATGACGTCACAAGTCACGCAATATTTCATGACAAAGTATCGTAAATTCACAACACTTGACAATTTGACATATTCGATTACAGTTTTCGTCCGCGGCTTTCGTAACAAAATAATGGTTTATTATCAGGTCAAGTGCGGTAAATAATAATTTTGTTACGCTGTCCGACCCGGCCTTCATTGCGAGTGGTGTAATTGTCTTTTTTTTACGCCTGTTGTCTGTTGCTGATTTGCGAAAGTGTTTTTATTGTGTGCCATCACGCACGAGGTGACTAGATAGGATAACAATGACAGGGTCATTTCATGACCTTTCGGTGGTGGGAACAACGCTTCTTCCTTATCCTTACATATTATAAAACATAGTCCCCCGCCGCGTCTGTCTGTCGGTTTTCACCCATGGACGATGTGATTCATGCGGAAGGTTTTAGTATATAATTCATTAAGGTTTTGTGTAAATTGGCTGAAATTTGACGATTACTATTGAAGAAAGAAGTCGGAAAAAATCATGGCGACTGGGAGCTTTACAAGCGTGCGCTACCTTAACCGAAAAAGATACATAAAATTTATGTTCTACAGTATTGTTCATCTCAAAAAGTACAACAAAAAAGTCCGCGATGGCATATGTCTATCTTCTAAGGATGACCCACAATAACCATTTTTATCTTTCAGAATTTGATAAAAATTTTATTGTTATTTCCGAAGCTTTTTTGACCGGTATAGTATTAATCCTTATCCAATAAATTATGTTATTTAAATTGGACATTTAATTTAGATTAAAATATGCCTTATATCATATCATTTAAATTAATGGTTTAAAAGATATCACAGTTTCAAAATTACGCGTAGTAACGCGGGCGCAGCAGTAGGAGTCAATGACCTTGGTTATTAGGTATGAAATCTCGGTAGTACGTTCCCGTGGGATATTTTCCGACATCCACGCGGTCGAAGCCGCGAGCAAAAGCTAGTTATAAAATAAATATCAGTGAACCTACATCCTACAGGTATACCGCTTTGCTAAGGACTACGAAGGGAAGCGGAAACCGATTTGTTTCCCACCCCCTCCTGTTTTCGCTTCCGATTAATTTCGTTGCGAACTCCGAGACAGTAATGAGTTCCTTGGCAGACGCCAAACGTTTTTATTCTATTGATTTTACCTTTTAGAGTACGACTTTGACCTGCGTCAGTTTTGGTCCGAATCGGCCATAAGACTTTTCCTTAGGGAATTTTTCCGGATTGGTGCTAATACTGGGTGCTAATAACTCACTAGAAACCCGTATCTGTACTGCTTTAAAGCTCCCAACTCCCATTTAGATTTAATATTCCAGAAATGTTTGTTTCCATTACGCGCCATAATAATTTCGGCCACTTGATGTTCCTTGATTTAACGATATCTCATCAAATTCTCGAGTCGTTTACGCCTCCGGGAAATTGTTGTCTAATGAATTGTAGATTTCCAATATCAGGATTGATCATTACGAGCAGAATTGAACACTCCATATCGCTTGATGGTCTGATTTCACCTTTTGAATGAAAGTGTGAGTTGTTACCATTAAGTAGCTGGATGAAAACACCGTTGATGGCAATCTGCCTTGGTATTACTACACGGAGTAATGTTTGTACCTAAACAATTTTATCATCGTGACAGTTTTCGCGGAGGACGAGATAAATAGAGACGAAACTCAAACTGGTTCGCGTACATAATAAACTTTTGTGTTGCTACAGCTGAAGTAGGTAGAGACAGGCGTATTTGCGTTGAAAATTAATAATTTAAATGGTCCCGGGAAATGTCCCGGTCCCTATTTTCAGCACGACATTTTACTTATTTGATTTTCATTCAAAATATTTGCTTTTATCTCTGAACCACGATTGAATTAGTCGTTAGTGAAGTCATCACGGCCAGCTGCCCTTGAACTGCCCAAAAGTGCTCAAATGTATCCGCCTTCAATACTCTTAAACAAATTATAAGATTCTCGTAACTTTGCCAACTCCTTAAGGACCTCATCCGGGGACCCAGGGCAACGGCCTCATACCGCGGATTAAATTATATCAGTCGAGATCCCTCTCTTAAGATCGGATTACTTAGATAATTTGTAAACTCCACAAAAGGATGGACTAGGCCATGTCAAAGGTTGCCGCAAATGCCGAGATCTTGCTAATTGTTGGAGCTTTAAAACCACTTTTTGCGCTAAAACTTGTTATACTATTCATGTTGTCTCTAAGGTGACGCAATGGGGAATTCGAATGTTTATAAATAACTTGATATGTTACTTTTTTAACACGCTTTATTTAGCTTGATCTGTATCGCTGTATCTATCCTATGTAACGGAATCTTTCAACGTAATTTTCACCAACTTCAAGACACCCGATTAATTTGAAAATTTGCACACGTGTCGAGGACCGATGACAATACAGTAATGTTACGAGGGTCATTCAATAAATACTTAGCCTACAAAAAGTAAACGAAAATTTTGGAAAAGTGGCAATTTATTTTTCAACATAGTCTCCTTTTAGTTCGATACACTTAGCCCAGCGATGCTCCAACTTTTTTAACCCGTCCGAAAAATAGTTTTTGTCAAACTCTGCAAAATAGGCCTCCGTGGCGGCGATTACCTCCTCATTCGATCCATATCTATTCCCGGCGAGTGATTTTTTCAGATTAGGAAACAGAAAGAAGTCACAAGGGGCCAAATCTGGAGAATACGGTGGATGGGGCAGCAATTCGTAGCGTAATTCGACCAATTTGGCCATGGCAACGGCAGACGTGTGAACCAGTGCGTTGTCGTGGTGAAACAGCACTTTTTTCTTCGCCAGATGGGGTCGTTTTTTCTTTAATTCGGCGTCGAATCGGCCCAATAAATCGGCATAGTAAAGCCCTGTAATTGTTTTACCCTTCTCGAGGTAATCGATGTAGACACACCTTGTGAATCCCAGAAAACGGTGGCCATAACTTTTCCGGCCGATTTTACAGTTTTCGCCTTCTTTGGAGCACGTTCCCCGGTCTGGATCCATTGTTTTGATTGCTCCTTGGTCTCTGGTGTGTACCAGTGGATCCAGGTTTCATCGACGGTCACAAAACGACGCAAAAACTCCGCTGGATTCCGCTTAAACAGCGCCAAACACGTCTCCGATGTGGTCTCACGGTTGCGCTTGTTTTCTGGTGTGAGTAAACGCGGCACCCATCGCGCCGACAGCTTTCTCATGTCGAGTTCCTCGTGAAGAATATGATGCACTGTTCCTTCTGAAATGCCTACAGTCTCAGCTAGCTCCCGAACCTTCAATCGGCGATTTGCCAATACGAGATCATGGATTTTTTTAATGTTTTCCTCCGTAGCAGCTGTTTTCGGTGCACCTGGACGTGGTTCATCAAAAACCGACGTACGGCCACGTGCAAACTCGTTGAACCAATTCTTGACGGTGGCCATCGATGGAGAAGAGTCACCGTACACAGCATCCAAGCGCTCTTTGATTTCGATGCGCGTTTTCCTTTCCAAAAATAGGAATCGAATCACCGAACGATATTGATCTTTTCCATTTTTGTAAAACCGATCGACACGTTCGCTTCCATAAGTTGTCAAATTAAAACAAATGAAGGGATTGGAATGAAAATTTGAAAAAATAATTAAAAAAGAATGTGCTACACTGTGGTAAAACTCTTTTGAAACTACAGCGCCCTCTGGCGATGAGGCTAGGTACTTATTGAATGCACCTCGTATAACTGTGGCCAGGATAATAATAAAAAAAGATAATTTTTATAGGTTAAGCAAATACTATCCATATGGCGGTAAATGTTATTCTTCTTTATCGACATGAAAACGTTCTTAATATTGAAACAATAAATTGGGCTTGGTAACGAGGGTCTGATGATGGAACCAGGAAATAGATAGTGGAATTCTTCAGTGGCTGCTAGTAAACCCCTCGAGTTCATATGATTAATTTTGATGAGTCCAATAGATTGCTCTTGGTGTTGAGGGTTTGATGATGGAGGCAAGAGGTGGATAGTGGAATTCTTTAGTAGCTCTAGTAAACCGGTCAAGTCATAACTTCGTTGACTTAAAACTTATTAACTAAATAAAGAATAGGTATACTAGACAAAAAAAATATATATATAGCGCTTTTTAGCTGCGTGTACTTTTAATTAATTTAAACAAGGCGCTCCACGCTTTTTGAATTAATCATTGGAAAAAGAAGTGATAGGCTGCATCTACAAGTAATTTTTTTTTTGTGTGTTATAAAAGCGTGTTTTTTTTATTTATTTTTAGTACATATTTTTATTAAATTGTGTTGGTTTTTGTCTGGGAGGTGAGTAATCTGCATCATATTTATAGGTATTGCAAATTTCAGGTTGGTAACAAATTTAATTAGATTTCACTAGTCTTGAACTTAGAGTGAGGGTTTAACGCTTCTCGGTAATTATATCAAGTGAATGGCTCGAAAATTGGATTAAGTGATCATCTCGATTTCCAGTACCTTTTATAATGAAAATATTAACCAAGGACTTGAATGGGTTTCCCTTTAGATCAAGATTCTTTTATTTAGCTGTATTCCTTTACTGAATATTTGTTTGCTAGTAATTCATTGGAAAGAAGATCCAGTTAATATAAATATTTAACTTTGTCATAATTTACCAAAGGCTACAAGAGACATCAAATCGATAAAAAATCCACTGTTGCTTCAGAGTTATTACCGCACAACGGCACTATGGCGGCGCTAATGGATATCAGTTAGCTTTTACTACGTGTAATAAGTTTGCTTTCGCTCAACTATAAAGTGACAAAATTAAATTATTCAACTCCGTGGACATTTACTTGTAAATTCGAGCTTTAGATGAACTGTTAATGTTATTTTCGACGGATTTTGGACGATGTCGACGAAATTATGATGTTATGTCGTGAGGCCTAAATTACTACGCCTAGATGGATTATTGGTTATCGAAGTATAATGGTATTAGAGACCCCAGGTGTTTGTTGGTCCATGTACTCCAAATATAATCTATCTTGGGTCTAACGATATTGTGTGAAGTTTGGAGTGGTGTTTCAGCATAGATGATAATATTTGAAGTTGTTACCTCAATGGTCAACCGATATAGGTACGTTCTTATTAATTATAAAAGTAGGTTAAATATTTAATGATACAAGTGGATATGTGGAAAATTAATATACTGGTAATAAAATAATCATGTGACATGTCCAAATTGTGTCTGGAATTGCTATTGGACTCGTATTACATTAATTACATCTGTTTTATTTATCTCTGACTGGCGAGGATAAGTTTACTATGTCTATTATTGAAATTATGATTAGTGGCCTTGTTTTGGCGACAAAAACATTGTATGGAATGATAGTAAAAACAGTGACTGATAAGACAACATCGCCTTTACTATCACTTTCCCGGCCATCTTTGTCCGCTTTACCACAAGTCACGTTTATTCGCGGTAAAGGTCTCGCGGTTTGTCTCAAGCATGTTTTTAGAACATTTTTGTTCCATCAAAATTCAAAATATTTTATTTCACATAAACCTACAAGGTCACTTATGAAACGTCGGAAGCTAGGTGCACGGTTCCAATTGCTCGCTTCCTATGGAGAAGAGCCGGCAAGAAACTACGGTTACTCTTTTAAAAATAAATGGTTTCTACGATGTTTTCAAATTACAGTGTAGACCCAGGCGTAGATGGCGGGACGAACTTGACGCTTATAGGAGGGATTGGTCCATATTGGCTCAGGATCGGGTTGGAAAAAGGAAAGGGAGGCCTTTGCCCTGCAGTGGGACAATACGGGCTAATAATTTTTTAATAGGTATGAGAGGACAGTGTAGGCCTATTAACAAGTACCAGGTACTTAGTAAAATAGAAAATGGTCCAGTCTACAGCCTACAACGTTCTCACATTCACAAAATCTAAAAGAAAATAATCTATGTAAAAGATAAATAATGAAAAAAAATATCTTCTATGTAATAAAAATGAAATGCTGTTTGTTGGTAAGCGCATCATTTCGGAAACTGCTAGCCCGATTTGGCAGTTTTTTGTTTTGAAATGTTTTTAATAGTCGGAATCAGAGTAAGACGAAAAAAAATTTGAGTAAATTGCCGGGAAAATGCATTTTCTATAGGAGTTATATGAATAATTAGAATTCAACGTCTAACCTGTCAGCTAGTTCTTAAAAAAAATCGGCTGGTCGAATTTGTGCTGAGACTTTTTGTTGATACAAATGCGCCATTCGGAAGTAATAATGGTAGAATCTACTTCTACCAATCTATTCTGTAAAAATCTTACTGGTGTCATTCCACCTGATGCTAGGGACTGACACCTTACTTCAAACTCGCTTCACGTAAGTTTTATACGGTGATAATTTTAGGTTCCGCGCAAACGGGCCACCGACCACAGCCACCGGTGGGCGACAAGCTGTTTACGTGATTTTTAACACGTTTTGTATGAAATCGTCGTACACTACACGTGTGCGACGATTTCATACAAAACGTGTTAAAAATCTTCCCACTCGCGACTCAGTGTCCGCGACATGTCACCGGTGCACAGTGGAACGAATGTATAGGAGCGGTTGGACGTAGACATTTCCGAAAAAAAAGAGTAAAATTATGCCAAACTAATGATGCCATCTTATTCGATTACTTAATGCCTTCATAACTTGTGGTGATGAATTTCTTCATAACTCCCATATTTCGGGAGTAATTTGAGAAAATGTGAAATTTTACTATGAAAATGAGTGTATCGAGCTCTCTCCCTCCTGATTCCGGGCTTGTTTCAAGTAGCGGTCTCTAATATCATAATGCTAATACTAAGAGCTATATTTAATACTAAGACACATAGTGCGCCAAATGTGCACTTTCTGGGATAAAAGGAAATGAAAATAAAAAAAAAAAAACGTTTTTTCCCCATTTGTATTTACTTTAAACCGCAGACAGACTTATTAAGAGGTCTATAAATATATTATATATATACAGAAATATATATTAACAAAAATATTCACAAGAACTGATGAGAGTATGACTTTTAAGTAAGTTGATAATAAATTACCTAGTTTCATTAAAAGTACAATAAATAATTAAGATGTAAGCTCTAATTTACTAAGTTACACATTTTAAAACAATAACATCATTTAATTATCTTCGTCATCATCATCATCATCAATTAATTCAAATTCAGAATCGATGTCCGCTAAATCATTTTTGTTAACAAATTCGATATCACTTTTCTCAGAATCCGTAAGCTCATAAAATTCCTTAAAAGAAGATTTTTTTACAAACTTATTTCCTTTTGGACGGATACTTGTAACAAGTGGATCAGAAGACAGTAAAAGATTGTGCATAATATCTTCATTGCATGAGATACTGCTATGCTTTCGAGAATGCCCCTCTCTATATTTTCTAAAATCTTTATTTCTAGCCTCAGATGCCTCTTCGGATAGAAAACCAATGGGCACAATTGACATGTTCTGAACTATGTCTGGCCCATGCATTAAAATTTTATGAAGTGAAGAAGGCATATAATACCATGGGTATAACTCCACGTAAAGCTTAGCAGTATCAAAGCAGAACTCTCGGAATTTAGTTACGTTGATCTTCTCTCCTGATGAAATACACTGCAAGATCACACAGATTTTTCTTAAAAGCATAGCATCTATTCCGGTCAGTTCAGCAGATTTAGTGTAGTTTTCAAAAAATCTCCTTGCCGAGTTGCCATTGTTGGTGGATCCACTGCCTTGTTTCACAACATCGAGAAGTAAGCCCGTTTCTCTTCTTACAGCCTCTTGAACTCTTTTCTTCCTGTCATCAACTTGCCTTTTTGCTATATCACCCCTTACTTGCCATGATTTTATGTCTAATTTGTAGGAAATGTGTAATAAGCATTCCATTGAGCGAATCCAAGCGTGAAGGGTGCTTAAGCTATATTTATACATGTCCTCGTTTGCGTGTTTATCTTTGATTAACTCTAAATTATTCATTTCTTTAGGACAAGCCTTGCATATGTCACACACTGAAGCTGCTGTATTGGATATAATGGAATGAATTTTACCATCAATCATTGTCAACAGCAGTTGGTGTTTGACACTAATTCCATCAGTGATGGTGGATGGAGTTAAGGCTTCAATCTCTGCTTCGATTTCAGCCATCTCTCTCTGCACATTTTCTTTGGTTTCCTTTATAAACTTAAACAATATTGGCCGGCAAAATGAAGTGGAAGATGGTCGCTCGTTTTCCCAAATTGTTACACCTTTTGAGACGAGCCGCAGTGGTACAAGACTAATCATAAAATTACTAGCAAGATCGATTTGCTCATCTTCACTCGTCCTTTGATGATAAATGCTTTGGCTAGATGATCCGTCAAAACCCCATTTGCTGGTCAATACGAGCTGTTGATTGGGATCAACAGGGGTTTCTAACGACCTAATAAGTCTTCTTGAGGTTAAATCCATCAAGGCTTGTAATTTGATTTTTGCAGAGCTCTCTGTAACTGTGAGATCTTCTTTGGCCGGATAGCACTTAATTTTTTCTTTAACCAACATGTAGTAACTCGGGTATTGAAGAGCTCCTTCTTGAGTGTTGAAATCCCGAAGAGTGTTATAGCGCCATTTCGATAAGTTCATCGATACATAAAGAGCCAATGCCTTCAAAGGGGATATTTCCCGTACCTGAATTGATTTACCTTCAATGAAGGCTTTGATTTTTGAGGCCTCTTCTGGATTCTCCGTCAAGTATTTCATAACATAAGCTGTATCGCTTTGTCCTGCCTTTTGAAGCGCCCTTTCGGCCGAAAACATAATTTCAGCGCTGCTACTGCTGCATGAAAGACTATCTTCAGTGCGTCTTCTTTTTTGCCGGTTACTAAGGTCCTCAAAAGATTTACGAGGACTAGGATGTGTACAAGTTGAAGCATCAGATTTAGCAGGAGAAATTATGGGCTCGATGACGTCACTTATATTTTCTGTAGAAGGTTCCATATTTTCATTCTGTAATTCCGGCCATTGAATTGCAGCCTGTAGCCAAATCTCATGTTTCTTCCGAAACTTATCTGTGCTTCTTCCAGACTGTGTCCATTTTGCATAAATGCGGTAGCAAAATCGACGACACCAGTCTTTTAAACTTGTTTCAGCACTTTCACATAACTGAACACAACTGTTATCTTTTAAAACACTGAACAAATAGTTAAAGTCGCGTAAATCTTTATGTGCGCGTGCGCATAAAGCAACGTGAATATCAAGATTTGTATTAAAATTTGGAAAATACATTGCGAGATTAGCTTGGATACAACGAGGTGTAAATCAACACTGATTTTAAAGTTACTAATAGTGACCTATTTATATAAAATCCAGGTATCCCAGGTATCCTTTGTTAAATATTGCAAGGTAATTAGTTATTGTGATAATTAGTAAATGATGCATGCTAAATTAGTGTATTAAGAGCCATTTAGTAATTAAATAATAGCAATGTTCTTATCAGTAATCATTAGTGCATCAGTTTTATATGTAAACCTTAAGTCCCTAATTATATATCCTAATTAGCTTATATCTTCTCTAATTGGCTGCTCAGAAATGTTATTGTAATAAGGTAAACCTTTAGAAAAACGGTTTTAATCAACAAAATAAACAAAAAATAAAAAAATTGTGTTATAAAATAAACATCACTCTTTATCCCAGAAAGTGCACATTTGGCGCACTATGTGTCTTAGTATTAAATATAGCTCTTAGTATTAGCATTATGATATTAGAGACCGCTACTTGAAACAAGCCCGGAATCAGGAGGGAGAGAGCTCGATACACTCATTTTCATAGTAAAATTTCACATTTTCTCAAATTACTCCCGAAATATGGGAGTTATGAAGAAATTCATCACCACAAGTTATGAAGGCATTAAGTAATCGAATAAGATGGCATCATTAGTTTGGCATAATTTTACTCTTTTTTTTCGGAAATGTCTACGTCCAACCGCTCCCATACATTCGTTCCACTGTGCGGTGGCGGCCACTTAAAAACGCTGACACTCGCCACTCATGCACAAAACACTCATGTTACAAATTGTGGCAGCCACCGACCACCTTCGTTTGCGCGGTACCAAAGGACGTGGCGCGCTACAGCCACTGGTGGCTGTGGTAGGTGTCCCGTTTTTGCGGAGCATTACAGATTGACCGGCTGTACTTCTACACAAGCCAAATATTAAGCATCTTTTCTTTCTCTTTCCAGATCTAGTCCACTGCACAAACGAGCCCAACGTGTCGATACCACAGCTCGCCAACTTGCTGGTCGAGCGCACACAAAACACCAATTGGGTGGTGGTGTATAAAGCTCTAATAACCGTACATCATCTACTAGCATATGGGAATGAGGTAAGAAGCTCTTACTCTTTTATACTTAGAAAGAAAGAAAGAAAAAAAAACCGTTTATTTGCGGTAAACATGACGCAAGGAAAGATAAAAAAAACACGTAAATAACAAATTGGGGGAAAATATGCGTCACATCCACGCAAAACGGCCATCGCTCAGCATACTGCTGCGACCCCATGCGAGACAGAGCCCCAGCGCTGGTTTTCAGCGACAGCCGGCGCTGACGTGATGACGTCAACCGGTGCAGCATATAGTGAAATAACAAATCAAAAATAAAATAAATACAATACTTAGTCCTAAATGTTCTGGATTTGAGCGTTACTCTGTGACACGTCAGGAAGTTATACCGCCATACTTTATGGTTAAGCACCACTGCTGTGATGTACAGAGGTTTAAACTTAGTCATTAAGGTTATTAACGCTTCGGCAAACTCCTTGGTGTTGCGTTGGTGATAACCACACCAACGAGCTGAACTGTAGTCCTGTTCATCATTATTTCTAGCTTTTTTATTAGTTTTTCATCTCAGTATTCACCCTCTTTCTAGCCATATCATCTTCCACAGTCCCTCCATCATTTCTTTGGTATTCCCCCATCTCTTTATAGCCATCCATTCATATTAAAAACTTTCTTTACGATTTTTTTTTCACTGGAGTCCTGTTGCCATCAAAAATACCAAGCTATATGGTAATCATACAACCAGTTCTATAACTGCCTGTCACGCCATAAGTCTCTCGTCAGCTAAAACGTGTGCATTGTTTCAAACGAAAACGTAACTGTTCTCCAATGAAATTGTTCACTGGAGTTACGCCGAATTTCCGTCAGAGTGCACATCAAACGGGTAGTTGTGTACAAAGGTGTAGTCACTGTGCACCATATATTATGGAAATCAGATTTAAGTATCTTTGGTTTTTGTGGTTTCAAGTTCGGCAATGTATTTTATTTTGGGCTTGATGATTCAAACAAAATATTGGTTCTCTAAATTTAGAAGTCAATATTTATCACAACGGTAATGTTTTCCCATTGTTTGTCTTTTTTGTTTTAGTATATTCGTGTATTTATATATAGGTACTTATAATCTTTATATATAAAATTCTCGTGTCACAATGTTAGTTGCCATACTCCTACGAAACGGCTTGATAAATTTTTATTAAATTTTATATGTATAGATTCGGTAGATCTGAGTATCGGTTGTAATCTATTTTTCACACCCCGAAGTGATAAAGGTGGTCCACCCCAAAATTTATATAGCAAAACAACGTTTGCCGGGTCAGCTAGTATATATATATATATATAGTGTTAACAAGTATTTGTATATCCTTGTATTTAAATAAATATGTATTCCATAATTTTCGATATTGCACCTACCACTGTGTCTCTGCATCACCCAAAGGTTGACTGTTAGTAAATGCCTATGGCATTAAGTCCGCCTCTGTACATTTATGGCTTAAAGTATTCATTATATAAATATTTTATAATGTATATAGCTTATTTTCAGATCTAGTAAAAAAAATTCAGTATGATAATAATTGTCGTATCGTGGGGAAGGGGTAAGACTACGTACAGTCAAACCCCACATTTCCGATGGCTGTATTAGGCCCTAATCAGATGGGGGCGTTTCACCCTTTATGAGTCACAATCCTAGTACCCGGAGCATTACTGGGAATTTTTGTAATGGAAAATCCCCATTGCATTTTTTATCCGAATTGGTTTTAAATTCAAGGCCATAAAAACTTCCTATTGAGTCAATGAGAGGAAGGAATTATTCGGAAGATGAATGTCTTTTTATGACGGGTGTGATCGATGCAGTTTATAAACTTTTTTACGTGTTCTTTTTAGTATCAAAACGCGATTTCTCTAAAGAATTTCAAAGGCCTTTCATTTATGGGGCCATCTGTTGATATGATGGAAACTACATTTTTATTATGGCTATTATACGTAACTAGCTTTTGCCCGCGGCTTCGCCCGCGTGGATGTCGGAAAATATCCCACTGGAACGTGCTACCGGGATTCAGAGTATCCTATGTCCTAACCCAGGTCATGGCCTATCCTATGCCTTTCATCTAGAAATCCGTTCAGTCGTTACGTCATGAAAAGGTAACAGGCTGATATTAAATCTGTTTTAGGGTTCCGTACCTAAAAAATTAAACATTAAAACCCTTAAAGGATGACTTCATTGTCTGTCAAGACTCTTTTCTCAGGAACGCGTGGAGGCATCAATTTATATCAATAGATATTAAAAACTTAGATCTACGGTCTCTTGGAAGTGTAACGAAAATCAAACTTCCAAGTCAACGCAATAATGGGCACGCCACAACTGTGGCGATAAGTTCCCTCATTAAGGAGTGGTAGAGAGGCGCCACGGCGTCCTCACCTTCCACCTGATGCAGGTTCTCACCGGACACGGTTGTTTCGGGTTCCTGTTCAGGATAAGGCGGGAGAAAACAATGGTGACACCCGGGCGCAGCATACGGTTTAGGTCTGCCCGGCTTGGGCAGATCAGCCGTGTCCTCGTGGAGGCGATCGGCGGTGGTGATCTCTCGCGTCCGGCCCTGGTCCAGACTATGGTAGAGAGCGAGACGGCATGGGAGGCCATCACCTCCTTCTGCGAAGCAGTAATGCTCACGAAAGAGGAGGCATCATAATAGCATAGTACCAGAAGGAGACACCCTGGGCATCAGGAATCGTAGGCCGATTCCCGGCCACCGTAGGCGCGGGCTTGTGGACGGTGAGCAATGGGTAACTCACCGTCCGATAAGGACCAGGCCCGGGTCGACGGCGGGTTGTGTTCCACGCGCGCCTCAAAGAGATGTCAGCGGAACTGACGGGGTCCGATAGGGCCGATGCCTGCCGGTTGCGGGTTGCGGTTATTGTCCGAAAGGGTTACCGTGGCCCCAGGCAATATAGGCAACTGAAAGAACACGGGTGGGTTTTAGTCAGTAGGAGTCTGACACGTCTTCCCGCTCCACCCAGAGCGGGAGAAGTTGTTTGATAATTTCCCAACCAAAAAAAAAGTTAACGAAATAAAAAATACGGCCATTTGTGCCGCATATTTTGACACTCGCAAATAAACCAGTCTATTTGGTACTTCCCGTTGGTCCAGCAGCATGAAGTTTGTCGAGAAGTAAGGTCAAGTAAAGAGGAAAATCCGAAAATTGGTAATTTATAGTTCTATAATGAACGGCAAAGTTAAGTTTTTTCTGCAATCTGGGGTTAAAAACTCATAGGCCGTATCTTGGAGTAACAAACCTCAGTTGGCCCAATATAGTTTTTTGGTTCTAGTAATAAATAAGAAATAGGATAGACCAAAAAAGATTTGTGAAAATTGGCCATTTTCTTGCTGACTGTACAATTTTTTTCAAAATCTGTGAATGCAGATCAAAATTTTTCAAAAAGTTAAGGACAGTCTCCTAAGACTGTTTTCTTGTAGCGACAACGGTTAAGGTACCTTATTGCTCCATCTCAAAATCCACCCTGTAATGCTATGATTGACTGCTTAGTTCCATAAAGGTATAGCGTGATGATAATTTTTTAAAAGGTTAAATCCGTAACTATCTGCAATATTCTAACCTTTTGGCTAGCCTTTTTACAATTTGCGGTAAACTCTAAAAGAATACAAACATAATGCTATATTGCTCATCCCCCATAGCAAATAGCGTGATAATAGTTTTAGAAAAATCTATTGTGAAGTTACGATTATTTGACTTATAGATTATTTATACCAATTTTCAAGTTAATTAAGCCACACAGTAAAATCCTCCACTGTAAAAATTAATACCCCGTTTCACCCCGTTAGGGGTAGATTTTCAAAAAACCCTGAAATACGTTTTTATTTATTTTCAGTTTTAATTATAAATACTGAGTTTCGAGTTAATCAGACCGCTCGTTAAAATTCTTCCATACAAACTTTGACACCCCCCAATCCTCCTTTATAATAAGTATTTTAGAAAAACTAAAAATGGCAAACTTTATAATTTACATAGATAAGTATTCGTGCCAAGTTTCAAGTTTATTAACTCAAGGGATAAGATTTTTCATACAAACAATATCCCCCCTTTTCACCCTCTTAAAGGTCGATTTTCCAAAAATCCGTTCTTAGCGGACGTCTACTAACTATAAACTACCTCCCTACCAAGTTTCATCTTCATACATAAAGCGGTTTTCGAGATTTCGTGATGAATGAGTGAGTGAGTGACCTTTCGCTTTTATATATTTAGATTATTGGGCTTGGGATGTGCACTGTTAAACACGTAGAACTAAATGATTTATATAGTCTGATAAACCTACGTTTGACAGGCAAATTGATGAGAAAATAGGAATATATTGGTGGATGGTACTCATCCGTCAGAGATATAATCCCTACTTGAGTTTCCATCGATGATGTTCGCACGAATGCAAGAGAGCTTTTGATTTAAACATCTCGATTTTGTTTGTGTTAGTGTTACGGAACTACGTAAACTTCCCAACAATTGTATACTTAGGCACGTTACCAAGGATATGGAATTTCAAGGCTAGAATTTTCGCTAAACGTGGATTATTATTCTCATAGACGTAAACGCAGGTATTGTTTGATTGTTTTTCACTTAATTTATGTATATATGCGTGTTTATTCCCACGTAGAACAGCTGTATGTACTTTGTGAATAAAACCAAGTATTTATCAATGAGTCACAATTTTACCATAGCGGGTCTGTTTTAGACTTACTTAAGTAGCACTTCTTTAAATGGAAGAAAACGCAGAAGTATTTTTTCTAGCTATTTCCAACCTATCATAGAAAGAAAGAAAGAAAAATAGGTTTATTTGTCACAGAAACACGTGCATACATAAAAAACATGAGCAAACAAAGAATAACACAAAGTACATAATAAATCACGAGCATTTTTAATTAGTATTTAACTTAGGCCAGAATTCTAGCAATAAAAAAACGAGCGAGCCTTATAGTAGTCACATAATTATGATGTGTAACATCTGACATCTTGGCTGACGTATATATGAGTTTCAAAAACAATATTCATCATCATCATCCTATTTACAACCTCTCGGAAAATGGATTGATACCATCTGACGGCCAACTTTAGCGCCGCGCGCGCTCATTGGTCAAATCAAATAGCGCGCGCTTCCTCGGCTTCCTGTTACACACTTCCGTCCCTTTTCACGAAATAACTCCCACAGATTCCCGCCGATATATTCTTTGCACGGATTGCAGGAAAGCCAGAGTAAAGATATTACACATCAAAGATAACTGTTTTGATTGAGATTCTTGGTCTCAGCATCCTTACAGTACCGTCTTGATTCGATATTGGTATCGTTTCTGATTTGATTTACGCTTCCATTACCACAATTTACTTTACTGTTACACACATTACATTATATTTGTACGCAAAGAGAATTATGCTCCCGTCTGCTTATTTAATTCCATTCCATCTTCCATTTACGACACTCAAGGGACTCCTCACATTTGTGGAGAAATATCTGCGGTTCATCCAACTGAAGTATTATTTCAATCAGCTCTTGCACTTGACCTCAATACCTTAATGAAGATAATCAATACCTCGTCTAAAAGAGTAGATCAAAGCACAGGCCGTGAACCCAATACTGATTAATGTGAATCATTCAATTTATCGCCTATCAAATCACAGATTGAGGTCAAGACGTTTATCACCAGTTCGGGAAACAACGTGTTGTTTATAAGTCAATAGAAACGGGGACTTTTAAACGTCATTTCATAGAACATACCAATGTTTTGCCCCCTTATCTCAATGTCACAAACCAGCTGGCAAAAACAGCTGAAAATTTTAATGAAATCGCCGTCTGCGCATTCCATGAATCAAAACTGCTTATCTGACCCCGGATATCGTAAAATTTTAATCGTTTCTATGGAATGACGGTTTTCATTCATTATATTTGTTACTAAGGGAAATAAATTCTATTGATGAAGCCAGTGGACCGAGAAAGGCCGTTATTAGTTTTCCATTGAAAAGTGAACTGGCGGTAATCGATTCGGCTTACACTCATGATGTCCTATTTTTATGTGGGGAATGGGGAGGCGATATTGGCTGCTAGGAGTCGTACATTTTTAACGAGCATACTTTCTTTGCCGGCTGAACTTTTTCATCCAAGCCACACTTCAATAGTTTGAGATGGATATAAATATAAATCCGAATACCAGACTAAGTCCTTGAGAAAAAGTTGACACAGTTATAAAAGAGAACGTGTCTAATGATGCAGTATCTTCTCTATATCAATCAGATGCCTCTCGTGACCTCTGCCATATAAGGTACTTAATCAGCCAGACGTGTATTTTGTAATACAATGACAGGCGAGAGGCGGGGCTCTACGTAATATGCACCTCGAGATCTTTACACAAAAAATAAGCGGACGTCAGAAGCACTGACAGTTAGTTGCAGTGTTGCCAAGTGCGAAAAAAAGTTAACGTGTTTCTGAAAGGATGAACACGTCACGCGCGTGTTTTTTTTTTTTTTTTCAGATATTTGAAAAGCGGTGTTCTATTTTATGTTAACTCTTTTTTTTATTCGCGACTAGATAAACGAACTACTCACATAGAGCTTGTTTACGTGATCAAATATACGTAACTTGTTTATTGGCAGTATCTGTACTTTGTACCAGTTGAAGCTCTGTTTACTACACCGTATTATGTATTGATCACCTTCGTCATTGCATGGATTGGAAATAACGTACCTAATTTTAAATGATATTTACATTTTATTCGGTAAATGGTATTTCGTATCATCGCTATCACTACATATCCTTTACATATTATTAAACAAAGTCTCCCGCCGCGTTTGTCTGTCTGTCTGAACGCGATAAACTCGAAAACTACTGAACGGATTTTCTTACGGGTTTCACTTATAGATGAAGTGATTTATGATCATGAGGAAGGTTTAGGTGTATAATTCATTAAGGTTTTGTGTAAATGGCCTGAAATATGACAATGATTGTTGAAGATATCGGAAAAAATGCTGACATGGAGCTTTAAGGCTCCTTCAAACAGGCGGGTCTGCACGAGCCTTTACTGGCGTGCACCGCGTTGGATTAAATTTGGCACACAGATAGTTTATAACCTGCATTAACACGAAGGCCGTATGCCGTATGTCCACCGCACCGTGAACAGGACGTCAACGAGAACAAAATGACGCCAAAGTAGCGACAGACATTTGCAATGGCCGTGTAATCTGAGTTGAGCTCCACGATTACTGTCAAATGCTTGCACTGACTGGACAGGTCCACTCAAATCTGTGTGGTTCTGTCCTCAAAAGACCATTTCAGATACTAATCTACATGGTCCTCATATGGCCTGGCCAAGATTATATCTGGACTTTAAAAGAGACTGCGATCTCTGAGTTTGTTTCGGCCTTTCTTCTCAGAGTAGTCAGATAGGAAACGACGAACTCATCTAGCTTATTTTTAATATTTTTTTAATATGGCGTGTAAATGTGATTCCGATATCCTATTTACAGAATAAAAAAAATCATTTCTCGTTTCTTGTTGACGACCCGTTCATGTTGCCGTGGACAAACAGCCGTGACTTTAAATCCCGGTTGTACCTTCCCGTGGGATATTTTCTAACATCGACGTGGGCGAAGCCGCGGGCAAAAGCTAGTACTTTTTAAGATTAAATTATGTCAACGGTAAATGTATTTTCATAGTTACACGAGCCAAACCGAAACAAGTTGATAGAAATTATTTTTGCTGTTGTTACACAATTTTTTTTTTATCCGAACTCGTGCCTTATCAAATATTAATTTACCGCGTCACGCTACGGCTATTAATTTTCCGTACAAATAGCGGCGCAAGCGCAACGAAGTACATAACACCATTATGTAATTTATTTCGGATGATATTTTAGCAACTATTTGAGCATTCCTTCATCTCCCCGACCTGTATCGAAGAAATATGAAAGTACCCTTGAAACGGTTCTCCTAGTGACCTGTTGTTAGATCTTACAATGCCTTTGTTATAACGTGGTCTCGAGATAGCAACAGCTCATATTAGATGTTCCAATAAACGATTTTTGAACGAAGATGTCCGAAATCCCGGATCATTCGCTTCACGGGCGTATTACAAAAGTCAATGAAATGTTGCTACTTGATTATTTTTTGTACGAAAGCAGGAATCACCATAGATTGCCTTAAAATCATCATCCTCTTTCTTATTTTTTTTGGGTCTGCACAGGTCGTCTTTTTCCTCCATACTTTGGCTATCAGCCATCATCTAATTGTTCACTTCCTTCCTAGCCATACCATCTTTCATACAATCTATCCATCTTTTCATTGGTCTGATCTTCCTTAAAATGTCAGTCTTAGTTCCCACGGTGCATTAACTGCCACTCACTTGTTGCATTGTGACAGTGACTAATTAATAAGGTTATCAGTCAGCCTCATCTGAAACCCACCTTCGTTCCCAGTTATTAAAACATGCACTTTTAACGAGAAAGGAGCAGTGGTGGCCCCGATTTACATCGTGGACGACCTGACAAGATTGAAAATCAATCTTCTTAGGTCGTGGTTTCGAAGGCAAGGCGCTTCACTTTGTGTAAATAGTTTCATCACCACTGCTCTCAAAACGGTGAAGGAAAACATCGTGAGGAAACCGGCATATCGTAGAACCAAAAATTCTTTGACATGTGATATTCACCAAGCGGTCTGAGCCCGCGTGGTGGTTTACGGCCCAGTCCCTCTCACAGAGAGGAGGCCTATCTCCGAGCAGTGAGGACGGAGAGGCGTTAAATTAAAGGATATTATAGCCCTTATTATACTCTTACAACCAACTACGTCATAAAGTGGAAAAATTATGAACAATTTACAAACTGAATTTCACTAAATGGTTCCGATCCTACATAGTAATTGGAGATTCGACAACAAAGGAAATTAATTTGCTTGAAATTATAGGTATTAATGGATGGATTCGAGGATACTGTAGGGATATACATTGTGGTTTGGATTTCGGGTTAAAAATAGCTATGATAAAAGTGGTTTCAAATGTCCAGCTAAGCCGAGCTAATAGAATAATTGATTATGGTTTCAATTGCAGCTTTCGCACTACTTGTTATTCTATTATTAAACATGCTAGGGATCTAAAGTATTATGTTATTTATGAATAAACTTGAAGACCGATGGCCGAGGTGGACCGATGACCTTGTGAAGGCCGCAGAAATTCGCTGGATGGTACTTGGAGGCTTATGTCCAGCAGTCTTTCGGATGAAATGATGATGATGATGAAACTTGAAGGCGATATCATGCTGACTGTCTTCTTTATCAGAAGTTCAGACAAAGAAAAGATACAGTCTTCAGAGACACAAATGGTCAAATTCGCAAGATACCGAGTTCGGTTTACTGTGAAACTGTAATATTATTGCTGTGTATTATTTCACGGAATAGAAAATGGATTATCTCGCTGCTTATGAATTTACTGAAACAGACTTATAATCAATTGACTGAAACAAGTTTCTAGCAAAATGTAGTACATATCAAGTTTTGTCTGTAATCTTGTTATGATAGTGTTGCTATGCAACTTGGGGGCGTACAGTGTAGATATTAGTTTCCTGATAGCTACAATAACCATTCAAACTAACATATTAGTTTAAATTGAATCATCGTATTATAAGGAAAAGGCCGATATATCACATTATGTCACACTTAACGTTTTAAACGTGCCAAATATTACAAACATTATTCAAAATATTTTAGTTAGCAACTTGTACCTAGCAAGATGGATTTATTGTAATAACTACTGCAAATAAAGTGTCGACAATATGACCACTTGTGTCAATAAACGAAGACTATTTAAAGCGAAGTATACCTACATAACATAATGCATTATAGAGTGGAACTTGTGGCTAAGATATCGAAAACGAGTACAGTATAGCTGAGGGCAAGTCTACACAAATGTAGCAATGGCCTCTATTGACAATTTTTGCCATACAAAGTCTGTCAAAAACTCAATGGGTCTCCCCATTGTAAAGTTTAAATTAGTAGACTTAGGCCCCTGGGCCCTTTATGCCTTGCTGTCCTAGAAAAGACATCAGGCCATCGAAAAGGTCAGTGTGTGATTGATATGAGGATGGGCACCGAAAACTAATCGATTTGTCAAGTGATAACACCAATATACACTCGGTCTATGAAAAGGGTTATCTTTGACATTAGATGTACTTACTAAGGACAAGTTTCGCAGACCGACTTCTGACTTTGCTTAGTAAGCGTCTCATACGAATGTAAACTTTATTTTTATAACGTTAATGTTCATATTTGTAGGCAGTCGCTCCATGTATAATACTGGTATTCAGCTGCATCCGATTAGACTGGAAGCCGACTCCAACATGTTGGGAAAAGGCTAGGCAGATTGATTGATTGGTTTTGTTCATAATATTCGTTTATAGGAATATGAACAAGCGTTTTATACGAATATAAACCTTTTTGCTACCTAAAGAATAAGGTTTACAACGCGTAACGTTAAATGCGCAAATCCTGAAAATAGTTTGATCAGAATAACGAGCAGAATCAATTGAACCACTTTTTAATATAGGTCACATTTTTCAAAAAATGTTCATTAAAAACGTTGCCGTGTCTATTTATTAATAGGTTAATATTTATTAATAGGCCAAGCCATCACATGCGCAAACCCGCCAAAATAGGTAAACAAACACAAATTGTTGTCGACCAATTTCAATTTTCTCTTACGCGGGATAATAATAACTTTTATTTCAATGCAAATACGAATCTTACGAACTAAAATAGCAAATAAAATCTTAAAAAAAAAAATGATTTATTTTCTCTCTTAAATAGGTCAATTGAATTAAAAATCAGTTGGGGTGTCTGAGGTTTTGCGCATTTAATGTTACACGTTGTATATTTGTATGCAACAAAGTAAAGTCAAAATGCGATCTGTGAATCTTGCCCTAAGATTAGTCAAGATGACGTCTGATTGCCAGGCAACTAACTCTCAAATACTTGAGAGTATGAGGGATCGTTACGTCATCGTCAGTTATCACGACCAATTTCGCTTTCTTTGTGACAAAAATAGATCACTGAATCGATTTGGATCTTAAAAATAAATTATGTACTAGAGTAATCAATATACCAAACAAAGCCCCAATCATCAGATTTTTTTTTTTTTTTTTTTAAATTCCGTGGAATTTCTTGCCCGTTCTTTTCCATATAAGGTACCTTCTACGCTTTGGAATGGGCAACTATAGCTTCATCTTTCTGACTGACCGACCTCTTGACAATTAAATTTCAAAAAATCATTAGAATGTTTATTAATTACATATACTTACGTACATACGAAATTTGTTTTATCGATATCTTTCATTTAATAACGTCCTGTAAAACAAATACATCCCAGCAATTGGCTGCTAAGTCGCAGGTGCTATTCGGACGGGTGCTCTATGTGGACTACTTCTTATGTGCCTGTATTTGGTTTAATTAAAATAAATGTTTTGAGTTTGAATTGGAAATATTGGTTCCTTTAACGATAGATAACAATGAGTTGTATAAGATGTCACTCTTCGTTAGAAAATAGAGTGGCAGTGACTGCGCCAATTATTATGTCCCTGTAACTTTGGTTGATGAATTAGTAATTGATCTATATTATTGAAGGAGATTGGAAAATTGCTGAGGCCTTTTCAAGGGATCTGTCCCTTGAAAAGGTAACAGAGGTTAATCATATTATTTTGGTACGAAAATATATCCGTTTCATGCCGACCTCGAAATAGGCGACCCAATCTCTTTCGTGTCGTGGAAGGGATGATTATTTCGGGGATGGTACTGTCCGCCTACATAAAATACATTACCTACCATTACAATATAAAAATATTTGCGTAGGTTTCTGAGTATTTATTGAATACACAGAAAATATCATTTTGGTGATCTCAGTATTCAACAACGTAACAATTCAGAACGCGTTTTCGGAAATATAATCAAGTACAAATAGACTGCAGAGATCCTTAAAACTGCAGCAATAGAAAATAAACTTTTGACAGGGCTCATTGCAAAGGAATTTCTCTAAACAAAGCTGGTTGACAAAGGAATGATCTGAACAAGATTATGTCTGGACTTTGAAAGAGACTGACCTTCGTTTCTTTGGTTCTGCCGTTTCTTCTCAAGAAATTATTTATTTTATATACAGACCTGCACCACCTTTCTAAAATAGGACTTCGGGAAGTGCCCTAAAGGCTCTTTCAAACAGGCGCGACACGCGACGCGACACAAAGGCACTGCTCGTCGCGCGACGAGCTTTGTGTCGCGTCGCGTGTCGCGCTGGTCTGCACGAGCCTTAAAGGTTTTTATGAGTGAGTTAGTCAGTGACAAATTGACGTAATTTAGGTATTAATAAAATCCAAAGTATAAAAGCCAGACAAATGAAACTTAGTGTGTTTTAAAAGTCTGCTAACTACATTCTATCCTGAGAATTTGAGCTTTCTAGCAATATCCAGGCCGAAGCTAAGAGAACATATTTCATCGTGTTTGTGCCTCTGCTTACTGTTTTTGGCTCGTTTTAGCGAGGGCATTTCCGTGCTCCCAGATTCCGATATCTTCTTGACAGAATAAAAAAAACATTAAATTTCAATGACTCCACTAATCCAGTATTCACAATTCCATTATAATTCTACATATCTATAAGATTAGGACAAACATTAACACGAAATCTCTATTTTTCCATGAGTAGCCAGCGTTTTAAAGACATGTTGCATTTGACCTAAAATTGTTTCCGGAAAATAGGGCTGTTGGTGAGCTCGTCTAAAAATATCATCGTTACATACGTTCTATGAACGTGTCATGTTTTTTGTTTATCACTGTATTTGATGTTTATGATACTGGACAGTTTATGGGAATCGTTTGTAGTCATTACTGGGAATTTTTGGAAGGTGTAGGTGCAACACGTTTATTTATAGGAAAGTACGTCTGCTGTCCAGGATGAAAAGCCTTGCCTATGTCCTTCTCCAGGACTGCCATAGACTGTGTGACAGACGTACGCCAAATTTCATAAAGATCGGTTCAGTTGTTTAGGCGTGAAAACGTGACAGACAGACAGTCAGAGATTCTTTTGCATTTATAAAGGATGGATTAGTATGGATGTTACAGAAGTCTGTACGATAAATTTGACTGTAGCCTTTTTAATTAATACCCCGTTTGCATATGGGTCACTCCAATATGAGTCACACCGTCTGAAGATTAATTTTGTCCTGTTTTGTACGATTTAATATGTTTATAGAATTTTAATAAACGTGTACTAATACGTATTTTTCTCTATTTTCCAGAGATTCACACAATATCTAGCATCGAGTAATTCAACATTTCAACTTAGCAATTTTCTAGACAAAAGCGGAGTACAAGGTATGTTTAGAAGTTATTTTTTAAATCCTCGTTAAAAACGTAATATTTAAAAGACTGCAAATGAAATGTTATCATTGTTATGTTAGAGGACTACAACAATAACACCATTGTTCGATAAATAATAATTAATAAATTTATACCTATTTAATTATCAACTATTCGACTTTATAAGGAAAGTGGAATAATTGGTCAAAAACCCAACTACGACAAAAAAGTCAACTAAAAAGGTATAAACAAGACATCACAGACAGAAAAATTTAAGATCCGTAGTCACACGTGTTATACACATAAATCGAACAGATTACGTGTGACTCCGGATCTTTAATTTTAATGTGACTTCACATAGTCTATAACCAGCGGACGATCAAGACGCTTCCAACGATACCGCATTTGTCAAATTATGTTGAGTAGTTTAGAAATTATGAGGGAACAGATGAACTTCGCCGTAGTCGGGTAAAGACTAAAACAATGACCCCTATAATGTTTACGTAACTTGTATACATATTTCCTGTTGGTCTTGTAAGCGCTTCTGCTGAGCATGAGGACCTGGATAAGATTTACAGGTCTGGCAAAGTGTTATTGGGTTTTCTCATCTGGAATTTCTCAGTAGCAGGCCGGAATCTGGATTTGTGCCCGGTTGATGGCAATAGGCTTCTCATCTGGAATTTCTCAGTAGCAGGCCGGAATCTGGATTTGTGCCCGGTTGATGGCAATAGGCTCGCCCCTATTTTTTATTATTTGTCTTTTTTATTGACAAACAAAGTGTAGTCTTCAGTCTCGTATTTGGCGTTTGTTTATATTTTGTATGTCCGTTTGCCAGTCGGCAAAGGCCTCCTCCAACCCCTCTCTCTGGCTACTCTGCCCCCATGTCGTTCCAGCGACCTCTCTGATGTCATCATCCCGCCTTTTCTGTGGTCTACCTTTCTTTCTGTGGCCGTTTCTTGGGTACCACTGGATAACTATTTTGCTCCATTTGTCCTTCCCTCTAATCATGTGTCCAGACCATTTCCACTTTAGTCTTCTGATTTTTATGGTTATGTCCTGATCCTTGCCGTCCCCTATTACATGGGACTTAAACAGAAAATGCGAAATGTGGGTGTACTATAGGTACACCACTGCCAAACCCTTCTGGGATCACAGTCGTGATGTTATGTTATATATTTTCAATAATCTCTATATTTGTATTCAACAGGCCATTTCTTATTAACCCAGCAGCTGTGGCTGTGGAGGTCTAGTTTAGGTACAGTCTCGGGAAAATATACCGACTGTTCGGCACTTATCGCGTTCTACGATTTGTTGGGCGCCAATAAAAGATCTAAAAGAAAATTCCTATCACGTTTTCGGAAATCCTTCGTATTATTTTAACATTCTACAAAAACATTATAAGTTCTTGTTAACCCACATTCTCAAAGCAATAACCTTTTCCGTAAATGCTCTCCAAGATGTAATATCTAAAGTAAACTTCATTCGATATGTACGAAAATGATAGCTTAGGACATGTCGTAGATATTGGGAACGGATATGGAACTCGGTAGCCCCTACCGTTTGACAAGGACTTGTAAATATCACACCCCATATTTTAACACGCACACAATCTGAACACGCAATGTTGCGGTGCGTTGGATCGTTGCGTGATGATAAATCTACAATAGTAGCATGTTTTAGAATAATAAATTTACTACCTACTACACTGTTTTTTCCTCTATTATTCATTTTAAAGTTTTGAATGAAATTGTTGCAACGAGAGAGCTTCACGAAGATCCTAAATTGCGGTCAAAAATAAGCTGATCCGCAAGATTAGTATCCTCGTTTGCGGAGGATCTTATAATGCACCATGTCCCTGACAATAGTGTTATATCTTTATCTTGATCATTTAAATAAGTTATCATTTCTTTGTTTGTTACAATACAAGTAACAGAATCAGAATTTCGTCTGCTTTAGAAGCAGCATACTGCAACCGATCAACCTATTTGTCAAAAAAAAAAAATTCAAAGCACAACTTGATCAAATCACTTGTCTTGTGGTGCTGTCCCACAAACAATGGGGCACTTAATATCATGTCCATAACGTGTCCCGTTGCCTGCACGTTACAGGAACTGATGTACGCTATTGAAGTTGCCAAATTCTGGGCTGACTCTATTTAAATTGCCATCGACACGCTAATAACTAGATCAGAAACGTCAATAACAGCTAATACAATTCCCAACACCACATTTCTAATCTAAACGCAACAGCCACTTCTCTTTGCAAACGCAGATTCACACTCGCGAAACCATAGTAGTAATGTCGTTGTGGATAGCATTATGCAACGGATCCATGTGTAGTATTTCCACGTCATTATGTACGTTTGCCAGTGCCAAGTAATCTTGGCGCCCTACTGGCTTATATGGCGCAAAACTAGAATTAAACGTTCGTTGCTCTATATTAGGAAGTTTTTTGTCTGGCGTATGACTGGCGGATTTTTTTGGTGTCTGCGGAGTTTATGGTTTTAATTGTTCTTGTGTTTATACTTCACGTAAAACGTCTTCACTTTATCATACGCTCTGTCGCTTGCTGCTAGATTAGTTCTGGCTGGTTAGTTAGCTACGTATAAAATAAGGCAAGTAAGACCATAATGTACTTCATAGGCTTATTCTCTTGGGAGTAATACTATTCTGTCCTCCCCGGAAATGCTCTAAACCTTTGGGAATGATTCAGGAAAAAAGACAGATGATGAGATTGGGGGTAAAAACGAGTGTAATCATATCGTTAACAGGATAATCCACTTGATACATCGTGTTCAGTGTCTCTAAGGATTACCTCTCTAGGATACTTCATTTTTTTCTGTTACTGCCTTGTAAATTATGTCTGTTGTAACGGTGTTGTGGTCTTCCATTACGAAATTCTTAGTTACAGCTAGGAGTCTCCGTCATAGATATTTATTTCCGCCTTTAACATGTGAATATTAACATAACTAGCAACTCCCTTCAAAGAATACAGGCTGTGTTGTTATGACCAGTGATCGGAGTAGGTAGATTGATTTGGGGTTAATGCACTGGCACGTTTATATTATATTAGTATGGATATGCCTCCGGGATTCCGGGATTTTGTAATTATTAAGATTTTTTTAAGGAATTTCAAGTGTTGTAATGTGTAGAATAAAGAATACATCAATATGAATAAGAAATGTTTAACCCTTTTGCTGTCTTTTTAATAGTATATAGGTGATCGGACTCCAAGAAAAGGATAGGTATATTATAAAAACAATATAATATGTTTTAAATGTTTATCGCATTCTATAAATTTCTAATGTAGTAGTTAAAAAATCCAAAATGAAATCCCGGAAAAAAGGCTTATCTATGTTATGATTTCTGTGACTATTCATGATGCGAGTACGTAAAATCAATCTACCAACTCCGATCACTGGTTATGACTGAGTCCATTTTACCTGTAGAGGATCCCTATATTCCACAATCCTTAACTCAAGCATATCTAGCCGTAATACTGGAATGTTACTATAACATATACACTTAGTTCGTGGGCATATCGGTTTCGTTCCGCCTAATATATGAGCTTGTGGGTACTACAAGTTGACCGGTGACCTTATAGGTCAATGACACCATGGCCTCGGTCAGCTGAGTAACTCTGATTTTTCCCTCGCAAATATTTTTTGATACGGCGAAATTTCGTTGTTTTTTTTTTTGTATTACTTATTGTTACTGCAGTATGTATATAATGTTTTCTTGTACGGCAATGAAAATGAAGAATTTCTTTGGTATAGTATAAGTGCATTAAGTATGTTTATGAAACGAGTAATGTTGTGATAAAAATTATTTGCACAGTTTGATAGCTTTTATTGCGTAGAGTCTTGAAAACAAATCTATTTATTTTTATTGTGGTCTGTTATCGTTAACATATATTATTTAGTTTGAAATTGTTTACATAAAAATATCGGGATCATAAATTATTTAGTTTCAAATTGTTTACATAAAAATCTCAGGATTGTCCTCTAATGAATAAAAGTCCTAAGTCCTTCGTTTCTGATCCTTATTCATTTTATCATATTAGTAATTTGCTTTTGCCCGCAACTTCCTCTGCGGTGTGGACAGAAGCACCCAAATTGCGTAACATAGGTACTATCAATCAGAATCATTTTGACGGATATTGCTAATCCATTGTTTCATAAGTTCGAAAAATTTGTCTTCTCAGCAACGTAAATAACGCAATGAATGTTGTTGAACTGTCAAAATGAAAGCCATTGCTACTGTGTGTTACATAATTACCCTGCAGGTCCCAAGCTACCAATCTGTCAAATATCATAACGACCAACCAGTTCAGTGGTTTAGTCGAATAAAGATGACAGACAGAGTTACATTCGTATTTATAATATTAAATTTGGATTAATATGAATAATAATGATGCAAACTTGGACACTTTCCATATCCTTATTTAACATAAAGTTACTTCATGTCTGCTAAGTACTATTTGCTCAAGCCGACCTTTGGTCTTCCTCTACATTATCAAACGGTTAAATTAAGTCAATATTAATTTTATTTGCTAATACATTTTTTGCTGCCGATACTTATGGTTCAACAGTCTAACTCTGAGTCATCAAGAGGCATGCTGATTAGCAACACAATTCTCAATTTCAAACTATAACTTTAGAACTAAAAAGGCGTAACGGACGTTACTCAGATTCAAAGTTGAATGCTTAAACTGTAAAGGACAAAGCAATAAAGGTGCTAATGACTTTTTAAAATTAACAAAAGCCTAACTTTTAAGGCATATCACAATTCTGTAACACATGGTATCTTATACAGGGTAGCAGGGACATCTACTCCGAAAACTGTTACCATGGATTCAATGCCTACATGATTCTGAACCTCCAAGCGTTGAAAATTTTCACTTTAAAAAACATCTGCTGTTCCATACATTTTGACCGTGTAGGTATTGCACTTTTCTATGAATCAGCAGTTTTTTTTTAAATAACCGACGCAAACTTTCAACGCTAGGGGGTTCAGAATCATGTAGGCACTGAATCCATGCATGGTAACAGTTTTCGGAGCCCGGGTCGACGGCGCGTTGTGTTCCACGCGCGCCTCAAAGAGGTGTCAGCAGAATTGACGGGGTCCGCTAGGGCCAATGCCTGTCGGGGGTTCGAAGAAAACCGATAGGGATATCGTGGCCCCCGGCAACAGGGCAACCGAAGGAACACGGGTGGGTTTTAGTCAGTAAGAGTCTGACACGCCCTCCCGCTCCGCCCAGAGCGGGAGAAGTTATTTGATAATTTCCCACCCAAAAAAAAATGGGGTTCAGAATCATGTAAGTACTGAATCCATGATAACAGTTTTCGGGAGTCGATGTCCCTTGATTTCGCGCTCGTTGCAATGCCGTACGCCAAATAAAAATCGCGCGGTGAGATTTCGCAGTGCGGGCTAGGTCTAATACATTTTAACTTTGTGCCCGACTGTATTATTATGGTTTTAATACGGTCAGTTTAGTACTAAAATTTTACGGATGTTGTTCAGACTTTTAGTAGGTAACCTGTAAAGGCAGACACGTTTAAAGATAACGCGGAATGAGGTTAAGAGACGATTTAATTTTGGATAAGTGTCGCATTATGTGATGACGTACAAAATTGGCAAAGGTCGAAGCGCAAAAGTCAATTTTGCTCCTTTCGAGAATTAACGATTTTCTTAGCAGTAAACATAGATAGAATGCATTTATCGCCATATTGTTACCGTGGCTGTTGAACTCAGGCTTAAAAGAGCTATATTACATACATTTGCATATAAGCAAAGTCACGATCTTCTCAAATTACAGATTACACACAGAAGTATTTGACCTCAGAAACCCTTTGGTGAGGCTGTAGATTTTCACACTACGATAATGGAGTACAGGTGGATTCTATTACTCATTAACCTTCCTTAGTCACCTTATGGGTATGGACAGAAGGAACATTGTTGCATAAATATTGGGTCCTATGAAATTGGCGTTTTTTTTCTCACAAATAGAGAACCTCGTCACTTCTATGATTTTAAATATTCATCAATTGCTTGGTATTATATCGAATAATGACCATCATAGACAACTACCAATAGTAAAAAAACCTTACTACTTATAATTTTCTAAACATAAAAAATACCTTAAAAATGACTCCTCATTTTGTTAGCAGAAATCACTATTTGTTTGTTAACTTAGCCAAAACTTATTTTTGTCGCTTAATTTAATTGGCATATTACGTTATCTTAGTTTTTAAACATTAGTGCATAAAAGTTTTAAAACATTAGTGTTCTTGGTTGTTATATAAATTAGGAAAATGTTAGTATGAAAAATGCAACTTCTTTAAAATTCTCCATACAAAACGCTGATTTCATAGGTGGAGACCTAATATTTATCAAATTCAGTACAGACAGCTAAAAGAATAACTTGCGTGTTCTGTACTGAGCTCACGCAACGCGTCGTACTTCCAGCCAGTAATAGGACTCGCCCATCAAGGAGCGCTGTCCCAAATTAGACGCATTATTAATTTATTACACGTAAATCAAAAGGTATTTTAATAAAACACGTATACTAAAAGAAAATTATTTTCGCAAAATCTCTAACCATTAGACATAACTTTACAAATTAATTACACTATGTAATATAATGAGTTATTAAGAAAATGCTCTAATTTAACATTTAAATTTTTTCCAAATCATTAAAACTACTCGTTAGACGATATTCAGTATAAAATCATTAAAAGTCGGCTATCGTCGCCTTAAAGAGACTTGGTGACCCCCTAGGGGATCACGATCCACACGTTGAAAAACACTGGCTTAGGGCCTAGCTTGTGAGCACGGAACCAACGACGAGGAGCGGGGGACCAAATTGTTCCATCGCCACATTCGCCAGCATCCGCTGGTTTCGTGCTCGCAGGCTTAGACTAAGTGATGCCCTACCTAGAATAATCTTGTTACTTTGTACATCAGAAAACTTCTCGTAAGAATTTATCCTTTCATGGATGCGGCTCAGGCACGTGACTGCAACAGCTGCAAATCCTAATATACAGGGTGACTGGTAATTTGACGTATTCCTTCCAGGACGTGATAGTGTGACCCATTTGCAACAAATAAGCACCCCATAAAGCCTAGGTGAAAAGTAGAACGTCAGGCATGTTAAAAACTCAAAAGCCGCTTTGTGACTTGTGTCCTGATCATGACGACCTGGGTGTCTAGCGTGGAATGGATTGCTGGGAGGTTAGAAAGTAGTGGGATGGCATAACCCAGTTATTTAATTCGATTACCACACAATTTTTTTTAAATTTCAACAATGTGCAAATTCGACCTTTGCCAGCATTATCGACTGTTACATCGGCACCTCTAAATATTTTTTGAAGATGTCTTCCCCCTAATTTGTACGCTTCATGCCTCAGTAAAATTTTGAGATAACTGGTGTCAAAGTTCATGTACGTTGAATTTTTTGAAAATGTTTAGTAAACTTCTGTCTCTAACTTTTAAGTATTTCATGTTTTGGGAAATTTGGTTACATCGAAATGTTTGTTAAAGTATTAGGTATCCAATCAAATATGATGGATGAAGGCCATTCATTTAAGAGTTTGGAGAAAAGTGATATTAGTGACAAATTCTGGGAAATTTTAAAAAATTACAAAAAATTGGGATTTCTCGAATCCCATGAATTTTAGGCCTAGGCTTTATAGGGTGCTTAATTGTTGCAAATGGATCACACTATCACGTCCTGGAAGGAATACGTCAAATTACTAGTCACCCTGTATATTCATACATAGTATAAACTGTGCTATGCTACATAAACAGTTAACATGTCTGTTCCCATAGACTTAGTACAAAAGTATGACTAATAAATTACAATCTTCTATGACGCATAAGGAAGTCAGTGCCCTTAAAATCGTCTGCCTCTCAAACGTCCTTCGCGGCGACGAAATGTCCCGGCACCACTTATGTCTTATGTACCCAATAGTTTTATTACTGGTCTCGTCTCTCCTTGCCTTATGTTTGTACAGTCACCCACACGAAGTGTTACAATTTCGAAATTTGAAATGTCCAGACATTTGCAAAGAAGTCCGGACATTTTACTTATGTTCCTTATGCTCGAAAAGGCCGGACAAAGTTCGAACGCGGGGGGACATGTCCATGGTAATAATTTGAGTTTGACTGCGTATCAGTAAAGGCGGTTTTCTTAGTTCAACTTCAAATAATGTGGGGTCGACTATACCACAGATAATATAATATACGTTGATATTAGGAGGAATATCTAGGTTTAGGAGCTAGGTTTCATTTGTTTCTGGGTTAATGACAGTCTGCGATATTGTGTGGGTAGATTGTAGATAGACATGTATGTAATAAGAGAATTTGTCAGCTTGTGATGGGTTTTTTGAATTAATTACGTGTGACAGCAGGGCGATAGGGTTTGGCATTAGTTATACCTACTAGGGCTTTCATCCCGGGAATCTCGGTCTCGAAAATTTCGAGACTACGATTTTTTGGTATTTTCGGTCTCGGGAAAACCGAGACTTTTGAGACTCAAATCACGCACAAACAAAAAAAATAACATAACACAACATCACGCCTTGTTTCCCCGAAGGGTTGGGCAGAGACAAAAAAAATCATAAATAATTTATTATTTTATAATTTGAGTTTGTTATTGTATGTTTTATAAAGTAGGTACTTGATTGAAATATCTTGTTTTGACTGTCTAAATGCCTATATGTTTGAAATCTACTTTTGAAAGTCTCCGCATCGAGTCTCGATTTTTTTTTTCCCGGGACTCAGATACGCAGCGTGACGGAAAGCCCTAATACCTACCTATGTTGCATGTCCGGAAATGTTTAAAAGTTAAAAGCCTAGTGTAATATTGAAAATATGACGTTAATATCCAAGTTTGGCATCG
The DNA here is from genome assembly GCA_949152395.1 of Agrochola litura. Taxonomy (NCBI): domain Eukaryota; kingdom Metazoa; phylum Arthropoda; class Insecta; order Lepidoptera; family Noctuidae; genus Agrochola; species Agrochola litura. The sequence goes on from OX424512.1 coordinate 2,387,525, forward strand.
GAATGAATACGGATGGTGGGTGCTGTTATTTGTATTCTGAGGATATTGCTTCCCATATTGTCGGATTTTAATGTTAACCAATAGCCAAACAATTATGCAACATTTTGTAACAAATCCTTGAGATAAAATCTTATTAATAACTAGCTGACCCTGCAAACGTTGTTTTGCCTTATAAATGCTTGGGGTGCACCATCTTTATCATTTATTAGCTACCTTACCTACCCTACTTACCCTAAAACCTTGTCCTAAAAATAACGAACATTTTAAAAAAGAATTGGCCAAATTGGTCTAGGCGTTGTTGAGTTATTCGCTTACCAACACATTTTGCGATTCATTTTTATATTAGAGATACTAATCTACAAAACAGTATCTTCTTCGACATAACATAACTATGAAATTTATTATTAAGATATGAATCTTCAATAAAACTAAATACAAACGTTAGGAATAAACATTTCATTTGCAGTATTTTAATATCTAGTTAAGAATCTTCAATGCATGTAACCAGCATATAATTTCTGGTATATGACACACATGACTAAACTATGTAGTTCTGGGTAAACCATAATTTATATCCTTATCTGAATAATTATTGTAATTACTGCGAATTATTAATTATTGTTAAGCATCCATTGATAAAAACCTGCTGTTGACCGTGTAAAATGATAATTACGAATGTGTTAGGAAACCAGTTATATAGTAATTTTGTTGATTATTTTATCCTGTATTTGTATAAAGAATTTTTTATAAAGGCAACACTGCATGCTTTGCAAATTGATGGATCTTAAATTCTTGATGACTTGATTGGGCTCTGAATAAAAAAAAATTGCCATCTACTTGCAGATAATATATAAGAAATTGATGCAAGAAAATTTGAGCTGTCAAGTGAAACTAAAATTTTCAAAAAGGTTTACCCGTTATTGTCATTTAAAACATTCTGCCTAATTTGACAGCTAGAAATTATCTTCTTCTCTTTCCAGTTTTGTCTGTTATTAGCAGAAGATAGCATTTATTTTTTAAGACAGTGTAGTTAGCGTAATAAAGTCAAGAATTTGACTAGTGCCTTAGGGCTGGCGTATATCTGGCGAGGCGCAGCGCGGTTGTCACTGCCAAACAAAATATCAACGTTGCGCGCCTAAAAATAAAGTTGAGAATAAATAACTTGAGACGATCTTTCCGCTTCGACGCGCTCTCGAGCTAATGGAAGTTTATTTATTTTCAACTTTATTTCAATGTGGATAATGTCGATAATAGTTTCGACAGTGAAAAATGCTCTGCGCTGCGCTCCGCCATAGCATAGTATAAAGAGAGGTAGTAAGCTATCTTCATAGAAACGCACCGCGCGCGGCTTGTATGAGTGGGGCCATAGTATCTATGCGTCGCCGCACGCACACTTAACAAAATCTCGGCTGGTTTCTCACGAGAAACGGGTCGAGATTTTGTTAAGTGTGCGTGCGGCGCGACGCATAGATACAAGCCGCGCGCGGTGCGTTTCTATGAAGATAGCTTACTACCTCTCTTTATACTATGGCCATAGTGTGCCGGCCCTATGTCCAAGAAGCTATTGAAAATTTCGGATTAGGTGCACAGGTTTTGCAGTTGGACTTATTGTAGACCAGGTGGATACATCTGACCAGGAATTGCATCTTACGTCACATAAATGTTGTATGTTTCGAGCACATTGTCTATCGCATTTTGCATAGCACTTTTTGCAGTTTGCACTTGCTGAATGATAACAGCATATCTCCAGAATTGATTATTTTTATTTATACCTACCCTACTCGTTAATCTGGTTTCCATACACGAAAATATCTAGTAGTTTTAATTATTATGTAATTTATTTCGTAAAATTCTACTATCTAACTGAATTTAATTTTCCCTAATGCTTGCAAAGGCGCGGCCGGTGCCCGGATTGGTGAGTTTAAAACAAAATGGCGGCTTTTTTTGTAATTGTCTGTCCGTCTGCTCACGTGTAGCTGGTACACGCTTGGATGGGGTGCAATTTCTTTAGTTTTTTTTTTGTTCATTTTGCACTGTACCGCTGCTTGAGTTGAAAAGCTTGATTTGCAGCACCATTCTCTTAGGAATAGTTGATTAATAAAATTCAAGCCCTGTTTTGGAATTGAAAATAAAAAGACAGGTTCAGGGATTTGTAGGTATCATTGAAAACGACTTTGTTTTTTTTTGTTCATAGGCATGTATGTGCTTGCTATTTCATTTCTCGGATACGGTATCACAAGAAAACACGATACCGACCAATTGGGTTAGACAAACTCATGTGTTTTATATTTTGTCAGTCGTTTATTTTAGAATTATTTTTGAACAAATAGAGATTAGCGTATTTGTAACGATTAGGAACAATTCACGCTTTTGTAAATGTTAATGCACTGTGTATTGTCGTCACGAAAATCATTAATCTGGACTTATTCCATTTTGCCAATAAATTCCCAGTTTTATTACGCAATATTTTCTCAAATAAATAAATATTGGGCAATAAAAAAGGGCAATTAATACCACAAATTACTTTAGCAATAATTAATTCTCAGCCGATATCCATTTAATAGAGACAATTTATTAGTTGAATCAACTCATTTATGTATAGGTCGTAGAATACAGATAATTTTGTAATGATTGCACCTAAGTACATTCAATACACGTTGGGGTGACATTCTTGGTATCTATTTGATTGGGCTATTATTTGAATGCCCACTGAGGATTAAGATAATTCTATATTGTGTTATTGCAACTCCTTTGCCTTTACACAATGGGTCAATGGCCCATGATCATCCATCGCATGTATGTCTAGGCGGTCGTCTTACATTACAAGATATAATTATGTAAATGAGCTAGTGAAACTTCAGAAACGGAATGTTTATCGATATTTAATTAAATACGATAAAACAAAAAAACGAGCGAGCCTTACAGTAGTCGCATATGATGTGTAACATATGCTGACATTTCACCTTGGTAATAAGCATCATTAAAGCGGCGGGTCCTTGTCAATGTTGTTTCTGACGGCCAACTCTAGCACAGCGCGCGCTCATTAGTCAAATCAAATAGCGCCTGGCTTCCTGTTACACACTTCCGTCCCTTTTCACGAAATCACTCCCACAGATTTTTAGGGGATATAATTATGTTCTGTGCATATATCGCAGGAAAGCGAGAGAAAAGATATAAAAAATGATTTTCTAAACGTTCTCGTACACACAGCTGATTACGGAGTCAACGCCCGGGGTAGTGTAATTACTTGAAATTTTGAGTTTAGAAAATCAGTTTTTCTTTTGTTTAACGGTGTTTAGAATACGATACCCATTACATTTATGAAGTTTTGCTAGCAATTTTTATTTGACCCTGTATAGTGGTTACTAAGAATGCCACCCTGAATTGCACATGCACTGTAAATCGTTGCATGGTTTTGATTGTCTTTTGAAACGCTTAGCGTTGCATTTGCAGCCCATTTGATGTTAAGGCATAGATGAATATAGATGGTTCACTCCGCATTTTAGCTATGAAGCTACAAGTAGGTACGCGGCGGGCTCGACTTGTCGAATCCAGTGGGCGTAACGTAGTCAGAAGATATAAGAGATACGCGATAGAAAGAGAGGCAACTTCTAGGAGAATATATCTGTAGGTAATTAGCGCTGTGCGACCTGAATTGCACTTTATTGTGTCGTAGCAAGAGTTGCTTTTTATTTAAATGATTTTGTGGAGTGAACCATCTGTATTAATCTGTGGTTAAGGCCCTAAAAAGCCTTAATGGATTGCCATGTTAGCTTTGTATATCAATTTCTCACAAAAAATTCAAAGGCAGCAAAATGCTTTGAATTGTTTCTATGGTGCATTCAATGCTCTATAGATTCAAATAACACTCAGTTTCTAGAAGCAAAATCAGTAAATCGGTTGTCGAATTTCATGATTTGTACCAAGATCTAAAATTTAACAACAGATCATATTGCAAGGCTTTTAGAAACGGAGGAAAAGCATCCAGGCTTGGATACTAAATCCAATTTTGGCTTGTCTAACGAGCCTGTTAAATTACCTGCCATACTGAATGAACCATGTCACTAAACATCACAATTCATGATCAACAAAAGCCACACACAGACAAGAAAAGAATGTGTGTAGTTACAATGAGTCTAATTAGCTATTCACGCATCTCGATTTATGACGTTTACTAAACTGTCAAAGCGCAGTTTGGTAAACACATTAAAGCGTCGTCCTAATTGGCTAACGATCGTACGAGCAAGCAATGCAATTTCGTCACACAATGAAAATGATCGTGCGATAGTCCAACAGGTGTCCTAATAGATCGCGCTATACGCCGCGTTGCTGTGTTCGCGCGATGATACTTGATCAATAAGGACACTCAAAAGAGATTTGTAGCTTTGATAGCGAGATCGCACGATCAAACCCATCGTATGATCGTTATTAAGCATTTCCTGTGCTCGCGCGATGACTTGCAAGCTTCAATTTGGACACTCTAAAGAAATGTGTGTGCTTAATCTCGTCGTGCGATGAAATCGCATCGTCTGCTCGTAGGATCGTAGCCAATTAGGACGACGCCTAAAAGTTATTAAAGTTTACCCTCGGGTTCTAAAATACTATTAAATTTTTGTCTGTTAATTGACACTATGTTGGTCAACCAATTACAACTGCTAACATAAGATTTACTTATCAGATATTTGACCAGGTTTTGGTAGAAGTGACTCACTGTAACTAACCACACATATGTCAACATCATGCATGACCGCTACATCACACTCACCACTTCTAATCCCACCCCGAACACGTTTCATTCTGCTTATATATGTCCAGGATATGACATGTCTCCGTTCATCCGGCGTTACGCCAAGTACCTCAATGAGAAGGCGCTTTCCTACAGGACTGTGGCCTTTGACTTCTGCAAGGTCAAGAGGGGGTGAGTAGAAAAATGAGTTCTTTTTTGCTGAATACTTGATATAACAAAGAAAATTTTAAAATGGTCTTTGTTGCTAGGGAAACATGAAAACTTAAAGTTCAATTACACTACAATTTACGTTCTTCTGTCATATGAGAGGAGGCCTCTGCTCATACTTTGGGCTAGTTACGAGTTGATATTGTAACCATAGTACTATAGTTTGACCGGCATCCCACCCACCGCTCGTTTTTCAAACGCTGGCCCCGCCTCGCCGCGCATTCCTAAAACGCGGAACAGCGGTCCCGGTGAAACTATAGGTAATGGAGCAGACAAATGCTGAGATTAACAACACCAGGCAACCACACCAAATTAAACGTCAATATCCACGCATCAACCACGATATGTATGGATTTATTCAAATGCTTCTTATAACAACTCTTGTTCCATTTCATAAACAATATCCTTTCTTTTAAATCCACAGTAAGGAAGAAGGCTCCCTCCGGATGATGAACGCAGAGAAACTCCTCAAGACACTACCAGTCTTGCAGGCACAGTTGGATGGACTGCTGGAGTTCGACTGCACAGCTAACGATCTCACTAATGGCGTCATCAACATGTGCTTCATGCTGCTGTTCAGAGACCTCATCAGGTAACACAGACGTACCATATACAAACTGCTCAAGACACTCAATATTGTAGGCTTAGTTGGACGGGGATCTCACCAACGGCGTCATCAACATGTGCTTCATGCTGCTGTTCAGAGACCTCATCAGGTAACACGGACGTATCATATACAAACTGCTCAAGACACTTCTAGTCTTGTAGGCACAGTTGGACAGAGATCTCCCCAACGGCGTCATCAACATGTGCTTCATGCTGCTGTTAAGATACCTCATCAGGTAACGCGGACGTATCATATACAAACTGCTCAAGACACTTCTAGTCTTGTAGGCACAGTTGGACAGAGATCTCCCCAACGGCGTCATCAACATGTGCTTCATGCTGCTGTTAAGATACCTCATCAGGTAACACGGACGTATCATATACAAACTGCTCAAGACACTTCTAGTCTTGTAGGCACAGTTGGACAGAGATCTCCCCAACGGCGTCATCAACATGTGCTTCATGCTGCTGTTAAGATACCTCATCAGGTAACACGGACGTATCATATACAAACTGCTCAAGACACTACCAGTCTTGCAGGCGCAGTTGGACGGAGATCTCGCCAACGGCGTCATCAACACGTGCTTCACGCTGCCGTTCAGATACCTCATCAGGTAACACGGACGTATCATATACAAACTGCTCAAGACACTACCAGTCTTGCAGGCGCAGTTAGACGGACTGCTGGAGTTCGACTAGGCAGTAAATACAAACACACAAATTTTACCTCTTTTATAATATTAGTATTGTATCTAGACATTGTGAAACAAGCTTTTAAGTACTCAATAATTAATACAAATCATTCACATTCCAGATTATTCGCGTGCTACAACGACGGCATAATCAACCTGCTGGAGAAGTACTTCGACATGAACAAGAAGAACTGCCGCGAGGCTCTCGACCTCTATAAGAAATTCCTCATCAGGATGGATAGGGTCGGAGAGTTTCTGAAGGTAAACCATCGCATCGTTAACACATGAATGATTTACACCCGGTTTCCCAAAGACCATTCATTAAGTCTCTGATCTCTTATGTCAATTCATAAGTTAGTTTTTGTATTTGTAAGAAACAAAGAAATTAAATTTATTTGACCCAGGTTAAGAGTCCTATTACTTTTTTTACGCAAATTCATGATTTTTGACGTTGTAATTTTCAGCAATAGTAAGATATTTTAATTCTCTTTCTCATAAGTTGGAGTTACACATTTTAATTTTTCTTTTCGTGTAATTTACTATAAATATTTTACGAACTTAGTTTACAAGAAAATCCGTCGGCGATGGAACTTTGACGGTCAAATTCACATTGTTCCATTCAATTCTAATAAAAGCTAAAATTGATAAGTTGAATGTTTTACTTGTTTATTGGAGTTCTAGAATTTCTTTAAATTCCTTAAGTTCACGGAAAAAATCATAAAGAAAAGCAATAAATGTCTTGATTCAGCGTCCATTATATTCCAAATAAACAAATTTTTACTAAATAAACTAATAAGGTATAAAACTTCCATCTACAATGAATACGTTTCATAAATTTTCGTTTTTCAATATAATAAGACAAAATGACCATAAATAAAATTAAAATACTATATATTCCGCGTCAATTCAGCAAATCACTTGGAAATAATGTGTAACTCCAACTTACAATAAAGAGAATGGCACCATCGTTATTATAATCAAATAATTAAAATATCTTACTGTTGCTGAAAATTACGTCAAAAATCATGAATTTGCGTAAAAAAATGTAATAGGATTCTTAAGGCACAATACATTTGACCGCGTACGTAGGTATTGCACTTTTCTATGAAACTGCAAATTTCCTGTATGATAACTGACGAAAAAGTTCTGCACTAGGAGTCTAGAATCATGATTATAGTTTGCACGTCGATGACCCTGCCACCCTTTTCTGAAAAAGTTTGATAAAACAGTAATAGTGTGTCGGAGACAACAACGGCCGATCAGATGACTCGTCATGAGATTTGAAAACAATACATCTGTAAATATCATATAATCATGCTTTCAGAAACGGGGTTACTTAAACTTTCTTATTGGGAGCAACATACAACCCGAAAAAAAAATACATCGTTATTATGTTGCTAAACTTAACGTTGTATATTGTACAATAGACGTAGATATATTTAGTAACCTGTTCCGCTTAGTTACATATTTCTAAAGAGCCATAAAAAACTCCTGAAAGAAATCGACACGTGTTTCACCTCTCAACGAGGCATTCTCGGGATGACGATTGACTTGTCGCGAACCCGAACACGGCGTGTTGCCTCACCGAACGCTGAACGCAGAGTGATTTCATTCAGGATTTTTTATGGCTCTTTAGAAATAGCTAAGCGGAACAGGTTACTAAATATATCCACGTCTATTGTATTTTATAATGGATTTCCGCAAGATCACACCTGAATCAATTAACTATCTTAACGTTGTATCATATTTAACAAAAATATAAAAAATAGCAAGTATTTCATTTGAAACAGTGGATTCATTTTAAAATTCCTCGTCATATTGCGAAATTATAACTTCGATATTGTATTTCGCGACCCAATTACTGTGAAATAATTGGGTTGCAGAGGTCAGATGGTATTCGCTCCGTGAAAAGACAATTTCTACCACATTGGGTGAGTCTTAAAACTACCCATAAAACAGACACATAATTAATTAATACTACTTCCTATCTTACTAATATTATACAGGATTTTTTTTTAACCAGTGCGCAAACTTTAACGCGTTACTAAACTCATCATTATGAACAACTTTTACTATGGGACCAAACCTGAAATAGCGAAAAAAAAATTTGTTATTTCCTACATTTATGTTCGCATAACTCGTCAAAGTGTAGGGAACGTTTTTTTTTTTTTCGCGATTTTATGTATGGTCCCATAGTAAAAGTTGTTCATAATTATGAGTATAGTCACGTGTTAAAGTTTGCGCACTGCATAACCCTGTAAATGTTAAAGTTAACATGTTTGTGTTTGGATGTTTGTGACTTTGGGCACAGATTAATTCAGATGGTTCACTACGCAAAATTTACTTAAATAAAAAGTGACTTACTACGACACAATAAAGTACAATTCAGGTCGCACAGCGCTAATTACCTACAGTTATATTCACCTAGAAGTTGCCTCTCTTTCTATCGCGTATCCCTTATAATCTTCTGACTACGTTACGCCCACTGAAGAGAGACAAGTCGAGTACGCCGCGTACCTACTTGTAGCTTCACAGTTAAAATGCGGAGTGTGTCTTCTGTTTTATTCTGTGCTTTGGGTGTTTGTTAATCAATCATGCCTTAAGAGAGTGTATTCTGAAAGTTGGCAACGTCTCGGTCGCCAAGAGCTGTCAAATATTTCGATGATTTGATTAATTTGTTACTATTATAAAATAATGCATGTTTAATTTGTATGTAAACACGAGATGACAGATATTTATTATTTTGCTTTTTAAACAATTTTGACAAATCAATAAAAACAGCGAAATATTTGACAGCTATTTGCGACGTTGCCAACTTTGAGAATGCACCCTCTTTATGGCTGAATGGATTTGGATGTTTGGCACACGGATAGACCATGGGCTGGGTTATCATCATCATCATCATCATCATCATTTCAGCCGAAAGACGTCCACTGTTGGACATAGTCCTCTCCGGGCTGCGCTAAGTTAATATACAGTATGTTAAATAACAGAGGGCGTTCCCTTAAACTCGTTAATCTATATCATTAATAGATTTAAATAAAAATATCAGCATAGAAAAATAAGTATAAAAAAATCCGAATTAAAAAAATTGAATAATTGACAATAAATTCGAAACGTCCTGTTTAAAATCAAAATAGTAGCGCGGAATAGTACCTAGCGTAGTAGCGTTGCACAAACCGGCAACATCGCAATTTTTGTGTCGCGCGCGGCGCGTGTGCCGAGCGTGTTACCTTACCTACCGAGCCGGCCGGGGGCGCGCGCGGGGCGGCACGGCGCGGCGGCGGGCGGCGGCGCGGCGGCGCGGCGGTTCTGAATGGCGAGCGGCGACTTTGATAAAGGCGGCAAAGTTAATTTTAAAGACAGTGAAATGCACGTCGTCGGGTTGTTATCAGTAGAATTAAACATTTAAGTATGTTTAGATTTAGCAATAACATTTAACTACCCGTCTCAAATGGCCGGCTGACAAAGGAACGCGTCACTGAACGCGCCCCTTGGGCTTGAAAGGACCTATTCGCAAACATAGTAAAAACATAAATTCATGATATTATTGAAACGTGGCTTAGATAGGTAGGTACCTATCTAAGCCACGTTTCAATAATATCAAAATTGCACTGCACGGCCGCTACGTCGTCATCGGCGTCGTCGCGAGCTTGCGGCCACAAAATAAACAGATACGAGTACAGAAGGTCCACTCACGGAACTAGTACACAAGACACGGTGGTACAGACTTACAGTGTAATAAGATAAAATAAATTTTATCTAAAAAATAACATACCTATGCTAATAAATAGTGGGCGGTTAAGTTTAGAGAAAGTTTCATTTAATTATTTAAATCACAGTTTAGGCTAGCTTTTAAATCATAATGATGGTATTGCACGTTAGTAAGTGAATGTTTACTGCAATGTCATAGAAATTAAAAAAATAACTTTATGCAGTTGCATTCGTAATAAGAAGTACTTGCGTTTATTCATTGCAATAGTAACAACACAGTAGTAACACGCTCGTTGAACGGGGTACTCCCTGAGCGAGTGTAAAAGCAATTTAAACAAAGAGTGGGCCTTCTGAACTTATTTATTTTGTGACACAGTCGCTTAGTGTCTTTTAGGTATTATGATGTTTAAAAACTTACCTAGATTTTGAACTGCAATATGCTGACCTCCTCTCTCTACACATTGTTGCAATCGCGGACGGTTATTTTGGTGTAGGTACTCGTCGCAATAAAAGCGGGTCCTCGCGTATGTGATGATGGCATAAGTACACGCCGATTCCACATGCGCGTAAATAGGCTTTTCTTCTGACCAAATGACGTTTTCGATGAAGTGGGTGTCCTCCGCGCTTCACTGCAGTGCCCGCTGGCAATACCTATGTTAACCGGCGCGCGAAATCAGCTGGACCAAGCAGCGCTTGCACTTTTTGGAGTGAGTACGGATGCTGTTTGTTTTTCTGACGTGACTAGTGTTCAACAGGCGGCCGGCCCTTCTAGTGCTTGAACCGAGCTCCTCCTCAAAATGCCTTAGCACGTTTTCTTCCTGCCGCACAGAGATCACGGGTCGGGGGCCACCAGAACCACGCGGCACTACTGGTTCATTGTTACGGAGACGCACCAGGACACTCAGGGAATTCCGCGGTTGATTTGCATTGGGGTACCTCTCAGCATACCTCCTCAGAGCACATGCACCATCATAATTACACTCAGCATTAATGAGCACTATGAAAACATACTCTTGAGCACCGTTTTTCACACACGAATGACGAAAGAACACTCATGTTGCATTGCGAAAATAAATGCACATCCGGCCAGCGCGCGAGATTAGTTCCGAATAAAATTAGATGGACATTCGGGGGGCAGGGGGCGGGGCTAGGTGCATCAAATAGATCGCCGCACAGCGCACGTGGCCCTTCATTCATAAGTAGTAATTTGCGACATTGCCGTTCTTACACTTTTGAACATGTACGCGTGTACAGAGTGTTTCTTTTAAGTATCAATTTAATATTTTTTGTGAATATTTTATTATAAAAAATAAAAAAAGCATTTTGTTTTTGAATGGTAATATTTTTTTTAGCATGTATGGATGCTATACTATTGCGGGTTAACGGGAACGCCTTTCGTTAGTTAACATACTGTATACTTATAGGATCCCGGTTTACCGAACTCCACGCGGGCGAAGCCGCGGGCAAAAGCTAGTAGACACCCAATTTTACGAATTCATTTATCATACATTATCTATGCGTAGTTTCTACCAAGACCTTTAACATATTCTTGGCAATTACGCCCGAAACATACATTGCACAAAAACTTAGACAAAAATACTAATTCATTGAAAGATAAAGAGGTGAGGCGCCACGTAATTGTTATTCAACACATTTAGTACAGTATAAATAACTGTAATGACGTCAGAGTTCTAAAATGTTGCCAACTTTTGTTTTTGTATAAAATGTTTACACACATCGTGTAAAAAATCAAGTCAAGGTTGCGGAAACTACTGAATTTTTTTGTGTACACACGGCTACTTAACAAGCTGTACATTTCCAGTTTAAGCTGATTTCGCATTGTATTTCCGTACAAATGAGAGGTCAGCTTATACTGGAAATGTATAGCTTGATATGTAGCCGTGTGTACTTAAAAACGCATGTAATAGGGTTAATTAGGATTTGGATTTTCTGTGTTACTCTAAAAATGAGGAGGCAGAAGTAAATATGCGAATTTACCTGAAGTATTGAAGAGTAGTTTCTGACTAAGTTTCGTGTAGAATTATAGAAGTAATTTCTGTCCTATATAACAGCAGATTTAAAGGTATGATTCCGAACAACGCCGCACGCGGGATTGCTGCCGCGTCACTACTGGTCCCTATAAATTTTCTATGAGATAACATTCCTTGAATCATACTTTAAAGGATTACGTCGGCATTTTCACTTAGCCCACTACCACCCTACAGCGTTCTAACTACATTAAAAATATGTTCTTATTGTCCGTCGGCAAACCTCGTATTTCGTCGGATTTCTATCAGTTGCCCTTTGCACTTGGTGCAGACCGGACGCTCTCAATCGACTTGGAAATATATAGAGTTGTTAATACTCTTTTAATTAATGTAATTTATTTAAAAAATGAAATTGCGAAAAAAAATCAGCAGGTCCCTACATTTTGACGAGTTATGCGAACATATTAATGTAGGGACCAGCTTTTTTTTACGATTTCTGGTTTGGTCCCTTAATAAAAGTTGTTCATAGTGATGAGTAAGGTCACGTGTTAAAGTTTGCGCACTGGTTAAAAACTTACCCTCTATAGTTCACACGAAAATCAAAACGAAACAACAATAAAGTACTTAGAATTCAAATTATTATACAAGATAAGTCTAATAATTGATGGACATGGAGATTAGCATTCGTTTGTATTCGGAAATGCGATAATTCCCGAGGCACATTAAGAAAATATAAATACAGTACACAAATTCTGAAATTATTAAAGAAGAACTTCACTCAAAAGTATTAAGTAACTCAGCAAATCACCACTTAGGCTGCGTTTCCACCAGAGATGTGCGAGGATTCGTAGCGAGGGATGTTTGTTAAGAACCAATAGGATTGCTTCATTTACCTAGCCTCGGTCAGCGCAGCTCCGGTGGAAACGGCTTAGCGGTGCGAGGTTTTTGTACGTACATAACAAGCGAGGGATCTGTGCGAGAGATGTGTGTTGATGGACGCGAGTGAGAAATCGTAGGTATCTGAAAAGAGCCCGCTATACATCCCGCAGCGCTCATCTGCGCACCGTTTCACAGCGTCGCCACGCATCCTCGCACCGCTCAGCGGCCTAGCACATCTCTGGTGGAAACACTCACATCGTTTCACAGCTTTGTTGTTTAGCAAATTACATGACTAACATGGTGTTATACTTCCTCCTTCACTTCATCATTATCTGTCTACAGCATGAGACGTTTGGAAGAAAACGACGTATTGCACCAACCGTAAATAAATTGAGAAAATCCTCCAAATGGTTGTCAACCCATTCTCATCTTTATCGTCATTAAAATGGTGCGGGAAAATTGTCCTTATAATCATGATCACTTCCTCCCCAGGTGGCAGAGAACGTGGGTATCGACAAGGGCGACATCCCCGACTTAACTAAAGCCCCCAGCAGTCTGCTAGATGCCCTGGAGGGACATCTGGCCACCCTTGAAGGCAAGAAGGGCTCTGCTGCCAATACTCCCACACAGACGGCCAGGTAAGCATGGGGCTAATCGCCATAGACATTAAAAATTATAACACACTTTACTAACCAAATTGAAGTGTATTCTTCACAAGTCTTATTTGGTAAAATAATATGACGTATGATGATCGATTTTGAGTTGACGATTTTTTTAAATGTTAAATACCATAATTGTTTTTTTGATGTGTAACATCTTTCCTCGCGCTTTCCTGCTATCTGTGGGAGTGATTTTGTGAAAAGGGACGGAAGTGTGTAACAGGAAGCCGAGGAAGCACGTGCTATTTGATTTGACCAATGAGCGCGCGCGGTGCTAGAGTTGGCCGTCAGATGGTACCAACCCATTTTCCGAGAGGTTGTAAACAGGATGAAGATGATCATCATGATGATGATGATGAATATTGTTTATCTATATAAATAAAAATCAATTGCTGTTCGTTAGTCTCGCTAAAACTCGATAATGGCTGGGCCGATTTCGCTGATTTTGGTTTTGAAATGTTTGTCGTAGTCCAGGGAAGGTTTAAACACTTTAAACGGTGAGAAAATATGGAAAAACTAACGAAAAAAAAAAAAGAAGAATATTCACGTTCTCATACATTTTGTGTGGATCGGCTTTTTTGATATCTCGGTAGGTAGGTAAGGTGGGTAGGGTAGGTAGGGTTATGCACATTCATTGACTGTTAGGCGGAACGAAGTTTGCCGGGTCAGCTAGTCTATCTATATCTATATATATAAAAATCAATTGCTGTTCGTTAGTCTCACTAAAACTCGAGAGCGGCTGGGCCGATTTAGCTGATTTTGGTTTTGAAATGTTTGTCGTAGTCCAGGGAAGGTTTAAACGGTGAGAAAATACGGAAAAACTCACGAAAAAAAAATATGAAGAAAATTCACGTTCTCATACATTTTGTGTGGATCGGCTTTTTTGATATCTGGGTAGGTAGGTAGGGTAGGTTGGGTAGGTAAGGTAGAAATGTTAAAATCCTAAATATGCACATTCATTGACTGTTAGGCGGAACGAAGTTTGCTGGGTCAGCTAGTATATAAATAAAAATCAATTGCTGTTCGTTAGTCTCGCTAAAACTCGAGAACGGCTGGGCCGATTTAGCTGATTTTGGTTTTGAAATGTTTGTCGTAGTCCAGGGAAGGTTTAAACGGTGAGAAAATATGAAAAAACTCATCATTTCAGCCGAAAGACGTCCACTGCTGAACATAGGCCTCCCCCATGTACCTCCACTTCGACCGATTCTGTGCTTTCCGCATCCAGCGGATTCCTGTGGCTTTCACAAGGTCATCGGTCCATCTTGTGGGAGGCCTTCCAACGCTACGTCTTCCGGTACGCGGTCGCCACTCCAGAACCTTTCGGCCCCATCGGCCATCCGTTCTGCGAGCAATGTGCCCTGCCCATTGCCACTTAAGTTTGGCAATTCTTCGGGCTATGTCGGTTACCTTGGTTCTCCTGCGGATCTCCTCATTTCTGATTCGATCACGTAGGGAAACTCTAAGCATAGCCCTCTCCATTGCCCTTTGGGTGACTTTTAGCCTTCTGATGAGGCCCATTGTGAGCGACCACGTTTTCTCATACATTTTGTGTGGATTGGCTTTTTTGATATCTAGGTAGGGTAGAAATTTTAAAATCCTAAACATGCACATTCATTGACTGTTAGGCGATTGGCACACTGCACCGCATCACGCAGCGTAGCGCGGGAATGCGTGTTTTAACGTTGCTTGTAAGTATCTCCATTTGTATAGAAAACACGCACAGTCCAACACACAGAAAATGCATCCACGCGCGTTCATTTTAGTTCGTTGACACGCAACATGCAGCGTGATGCGGTGCAGTGTGATAATCGCCTTAGGCGGAACGAAGTTTGCTGGGTCAGCTAGTATCATATAATCGTCAGCCGAGATGTCAGCTGTTCCACATCATAAGCGATTACTGTGAGGCTCGCTCGTTTATTTAACTATTTATGTACACACATATAAACAGACAAGATGAAGAAAGGAACTGAAAAGTACGTACAAAATTGATGCTTATTTCTAAAGAAATGAATGATTTTCTTACAAAAAATCAAGACATTCTAATTTAAAGTATGCGATTGCTGTTAAGTCTCGATTTTCGTACCGTGTTGGTTACCAAATAAGACATGTAAGGAAATACACACTATACAAATGCTGTGCAATATTGTGCATCACACAAAACATTTATTTTACACCTATTTTAATGTCAGTGCGCCGATAGAAGACACACTACTTTCCTGTAACTTTTCTTTTTATACCAAGTGTGTGATGCAACTCAAATGTCTTGCAGAACACGTACATATGTGTCTGTGATGCGCCTTAACCAACTTGCAGGGTGTCATGCACACAGCAAAAGAGTGAAGTATGCAGGCAAACAGCAACTTGCAGGCATGTTTTATTACTTAATCAATTTCGTGTTCAAAATAAAGCACTCTAAGGTCCTAAACCAGCTGTAGCATGGCTGTCACCTAGAGACAACGCTGAATAGTTTCATGTGCCTACAAGATTTTGCTCAAAAATGCTCGGAATTTTATGTTTTTTTAGGGTTCCATACTTCAAAAGGAAAAACGGAACCCTTATAAGGTCACTCGTGTGTCTGTCTGTCTGTCCGTCTGTCACAGCCAATTTGCTCCGAATCTAATGGACCGATGAAGTTTAAATTTGGTAGACATACTTGTAACGTAAATTAATTAATTTTGAATATGGGGCTCAGTTCTTGGGGCAAATAAAAAAAAATATTTTGCAAACTAGATCGTGTGACATATCAAATGAAAGGGCTTATTGCGAAGAACTCAATTTCATTTAATTATTTTAAAATAAATATACAGGGTGTCAGGGACATCGACGCGAAAACTGAAACCATGAATTCAGTACCTACATGATTCTGAACGCTCCTGCGTTGAAATTTTTCATGTTTCATAGAAAAGTGCAATAGGTACCTACGCGGTCAAAATGTATGGAACAGCTAATTTTTTTTTAATAACCGACGAAAAATATCAACGCAAGGGGGCTTCAGAATCATGTACTGAATCCATGGTTTCAGTTTTCGCGTCGATGTCACTGCCACCCCGTGTTTAAAGAGATTTAAGAAAATAGTTTTTTTTTTAATATTCAATAGTTTTATTTACACACACGTATTTACATTATTTAAAAACTATCAGACTTAAAATAATAATATGTACAAGTATATAAAAAGAAAAAAAGGGGGGGGGGATAATCATAGGGCATCAAAAAATTCGTCTGCATCGCTGTCAATAGGAAAAGTGCCCAAAAGGCTGGCAGCATGCAACGTTGTATAGCAATGCTGATTCTTTGATCAGAAAATACATGAAAATTTACCATTCCACCCTTATCTCCGAAACTATTGAGACTAAAATTTTGAAAAAAATATAGAGATTGGTTCTTTACCCATACATTACAGGAAAACCTATAAGAAGTCTATGGTCTTAAAATAACATGGTAATAATACTCTCAATATTGTGCGTACAAACTTTTTTTTGCAGTTGGAATGTATGGGAGAACATGTTTTTCAACTACAATATTAAGTTTGTTCTTGGGATAAATTCATCCCAACTACGGAATCCTTAATTGTGCGTAGTCCAACACGCACTTAACCGGTTTTTTTTTTGCACCACAGGCTTTGCTTAAAAAGCCACTTGAGACACGAACCTAGTTGAAAAATAAATGAACACACGCATTTTTTTAACATATGGCTAAAACTATAAAATGCAACTCTTACCTACATACTTCTTTTGCTTTATTCACGTTCATACATCTGAGGTCGTACTTTGACGTGTTAAAGCCAAGATTGTTACAGAATGAGAGAGAGAGATGAAGCTATACAAGACAAATAGCACTATTCCTTTTTCACATCGAAACATACACGTCTAAGCACGACCCCTGGTCCCACATCAGCATAGATATAGAAAATGGACTGAGCGTTAGCCTCACAAAACTGTCCGCTCTCTAGAAAGAGACAAAGTAATTGTGCGGCTAACACCTGTCTCTTTTTTGAACCGAACGTCAAAAAAGACCTGTTTGCGCAGAACGATACACTCTTGACTGCTAGTGACGTAGACCAATCAGAAGTCTAGAAAGAGACAACTACTGGCCGCACATTCACTTTGTCTCTCGTACTTTTCGGTCTGTATTCACTGCACAATAGGCCTGTGTCCAAACATTTTTTTCCGTCTTTTAGATTATTTAAAAATATTGAACACGTATTTTTCTTTTTTGACGTAATCAAAAGATTACGGCGATACATTGAGTTAAAATGTGGCATGACGTCACGCCTTGTTAGATTTAATACTGCGTTGTGACGTAGCGAGCCCCCACTCCCTAAGTTATTTTTGATTAATATGATAAAGCAAAAAATACGTGTCTAATATTTTTTTATTATCTGAAAGACGGACTAAATAGAATTTCTTTTTTTTACCTAGGCAACTACCTTATTGAACACTGAACGCTCAGTCCATTCTCTATGTGTATGCACATCAGTGCAACATCTCAACAATACCTGTCATGTTGACAGTTCAAAAGTATTTATTGCGTTATTTATCCACATTCCAGTGCCCAAAAGAACGTAGCGAGCGTGATGGGAGCCCTGTCCTCCACATCGTCGTCGTTCGGCAACGCGGCCGCGTCCACTCGGCTCGACAACCAGCCTAATGGAGCTTCTCCGCTGTTTATTGATGACACGCTCAGACAACAGGCTCTGGCTGAAGAGGAGGCTGCCATGAATCAGTATAAGGTAAGAAGAATCTTTAAAGCTATAGAAAAAAGCGCCAGTTCTTTTATAAACCAGGGATGTTACGGAAGTCGTTTTATTGGAACCGGAACCGGAATCGGAGGTTTTAAATTTGGTTGATCGGTATCGGAACCGGAGTCAAAGGTGGAAGTAAAAGAAATATGTGTTACGGGAAGATTAATTAAACTATTGAAATATTATTCAGTCTCCTTAATCAGTCAAATATTAGCGATAACATCCACAGACAAAACAATAAACTGAGACTTCGAGCGCGAGCGTGTATAAAATAAACTAAAATTAAACTGGCGACGAGTTAAAACTTGTTTGTACGCGCTCTAGTTACGTCCATCGCTGCGTTTCGAACTTCAAAATTATCGGAACCGAAGTCGGAATCGGAGGTGTAAAATTAATCTGAGGTTCCGAACTTTCGGAACCGGAACCGAAGCTCCGCAACATCCCTGTTATAATCCACTATGTTGTAGACAACCAATCACTACAGTCAACATGATCTTTCACAGCAAATTTACTGATCAAAACTGAGAACCGTAATATAGTGCCGTGTTGCAAGCATTATTTCAGTGTAATAAAGAAATGGGGCTTTACTGGACGAATAACAAATACCTTTAATATCAAGCTGTTGTGATAAACTTATCCAAAGCTAATAACAAGCGACCAAAATTTAAACAACTACAACATATTGGATACAGGAGATTTGGCACAAAATTCAATAGAATACCAGAAACCAGGTTTAGGTAGCTTCAACACTCGTTTTGGGCTGTCAGAAGTATACAGGGTGGCAGGGACATCGACGCGCAACCTGTTTCCATGGATTCTGTACATGATTCTGAACCCCCTTGCTTTGAAATTATTCGTCGGTTATAAAAAAATAAATCTGCAGATTCCTACCTATATCTGCCTAGCCTTTTTCCAACTATGTTGGGGTCAGCTTCCAGTCTAACCAGATGTAGCTGAATACCAGTATTTTATATGGAGCGAGTGTCTATCTGACTTCCACAACCCAGTAACTAGGTAATACGATACCCTTCGGTAAGACTGGTTGTCAGACTTTCGGGCTTCTGACGACCCGTAACGACTGTCAAAGATTCACGAATGACAGTCCTAAAAAAACGACTAAACGTGCTTTCCGAGGCACGGAGGAGTCTCGGTATGTGAAGATGGTCACCCATCCATGTACCAACCCCGGCAAGCGTAGCTTAACCTGATGGATCGACCTGTGCGGCTGTTATTACTTAGCCACGAGCTCGAGCTCCTGCTGTTTCCTACCTACGCGGTCAAAATGCATGGAACAGCAATTTTTTTTTTATTTATTACCGACGAATAATTTCAACGCAGGGGGGTCCAGAATTATGTACTGAATCCATGGTAAAAAGCTGTGCGTCAATGTCCCTGCCACTCTGCTTGATCTAGACTAGCTAAAAAATGTAGTATGATGTTGTTATGATCTTCAAATGTCAGATAATTTACATCTGATCTGGAACCCAGCCTCGTCAAACTGTTAAGGTTGCAATTAATCACGCGAGTCATGGTTTACAACCTCCTTCCTAAAACTTTAGCGAACGGCGCTATGAGATAGTAAATCTAATAGCATGCTTATGAAGTTATTATTAACATTGCCTTATCAATAAAACTAAGTTGTGCTTACCTAACGGTAATTTATAGGGCACTCGAGCTTGGACAACTAAAGGAATATTATCTAGATGTAACATCCAATCTTCTAAAGTGAGTCTTTCCTGCCCTCTGTGATTAATATTAGGGTTGGTAATGATCACATTTCTACATTATTAACAAGAATAGTCTACATCTTAGCATGTGTTCGATTTCATAATCTACTATGCTACATGGGAATATTCTTCAGATTTATAATGTCAAGATTTAGGCCTTAAGTCGTTTGTCTACCGCCACCGTCAACGGAACGTCAACTAGAGACGAGATTATACGAACCGAACCTGACGTGCGGTAGACACGCGGCCATAATAAATGTATGTATTGCTATTTTGGCGTTCTCGGTGACGTTCCGTTGACGGTGCCCGTGGACAAACGGCTTTACTATCCCCATTATTCGAATGAATGAAACATTACACATTTTGCTTACCTAACCTCACCTTCAACGTCAGACACTCGTCTATTTGTGGTAAAATTATCAATATTGGAAACAGAACTGACTATTTACGTTGCACAAGAGGTTCTCAAGCATCGCTACTTCTGAAAGCTTTTTCAGTGCAAATGCAAAACCTGCAAATAATGCAGAGCAAATATTAACCAAAAGAAGAAATACATTACCAGCGATACAATTTCAGGTTCGCTTATACCAAGGGGAAGAATGGACAGGTGAAGAAGATATTAGTGAGATTACTGAAATAGTAGTAAGATATAAGCCCAGGGTTATATGTGTTGCTTAGGGTACAGCTTTGGGAGCAAGGAATATATGTGTGTCATTCTTGGAGCAAATATCATAAAGTGTTTACGAATATTTTGCTGTGTATAAGCAACTCTTGCTATTTATGTTCAATGTGATATAGTCTTATGTCCGCGCTATAAAAGGAATATTATATGCTGTATTTTATATTTATTTGTAAATGTCCATCGTTATGAAAATTATCACTATTCTACGCTACGCGTCAGCAAAGGGTTATAATATTTTTGCTAGTTTTTATGGGAAGATTTTCATCATGTTTTGTGTTTGGGAGAAGTCGCACAAATTCATACATTGCACAGTTTCCTTTGTCACACATTTGGTTGTAAGTCATCATCATAACAGACATTTATAGTGAATGTATTTATCAACAACTTTCTACTGCATAAATAAATAAATAAATAAATAACATCATTGTAATCATAAATGATAAAGGTAACTTTTTCCTACATTATCGACAGACTGGCACGCTAGAGTCTTGCAAACGAAAGTAGACACTCGAATTATTTGCTAAGTTTTTATATGGCAATGCTATACTAACGTCAACCTCGATTTGCCAAAACAAGATGGAGTGTTGTTGGTGTCTTGTTGTGATCTTGATACAGCATTTACTAACTCAAAAATGACAAAACAGTGATTCTAACGAAACTTTTCAGATGGAAGTTTTAGATTCAGATTTTGGTGGTGAATATTAACAAATTACCAAAATAATTAAGTAAGTATAGAATATTATTGTTTTTTTTTTATTCGAATTGCTGCAACAGATTTTTCGAAATTTCAAGAAACGTCTCGTTGATTTGGAACATAATAGGTAGCATGATTTTAAACAAATAATTCTAAAGTATCAAATTAGGTTATTCCAGGTATGTCAGACAAATTTTGGGATTGCTATGCATATATTGATTAAATTTGCCGTTCCTTTTCAGTCTCTACTTTCGTTAGCCAGACTCTAAGAATTTCGCGCACTAGGCGGCCACGACTCCGGCCACTCGTGGCTGTCTAGTGGTATTGTATGGTCTGCGCAATTCGTATCAGTTTCTCTAGTTTCTGTACACACGATCAATCACAATCCGAATAATTTTGAAGGATATTGCTAATCCATTGCTTCATATGTTCGAAAAATTTGTCTGCTCAACAACGAAAATAATGCAAAATGAAAAAGATTGTGATTGATCGTGTGGTACGCAATTAGGGTGCTGGTCGTTGCGACCACTAGTCGTGGCCGTGGGTGTCTAGTGCGCGAGATCTCTTAATGTAAAAGAAAAGCCACGTTGTTTTGTAAAAAGTCTCTTCAAACATTTGTATACTATGCGATCAAATAAAATAAGTGCAATTGGCCTATGTCCAAATTTTTTTTTTGTCCGGCATGTAGCTTAATAAAAAATATTGGACAGGTATTTTTTCTTTTTTGACGTAGGTAATCAAAAGATTACAGCGACACATTGACTTAAAATGTGGCATGACGTCACGCCTTGCTACTTGAATGCGTGTTTTCTAAGTTATTTTTTATTAATATGATAAAGCAAAAAATACGTGTCTAATATTGTTTTATTATCTGAAAGACGGACTAAATAGAATTTCTTTTTTTTACCTAGACATCATCCCTATTGGCCTAAAATATACTGACATCGATAAGATTAATCAGCACACTATATATGAAATCTTAAAAATACTCAACTGAAGTCTATTATACTGTTAGAACGTCACATTATGCAAATCATACTCATTCTAATCGCATAGTACTGTCCTCATATCACATACGCATAAGGTGGCGGCCAAACCATCCCCCGATCCCCCACTCAAAAACAACTCTTCTCACCCACAGAACAAAGTCCAATCTCCGACGAACGCGGCCAACAACCCGTTCCTCTCTTCAGCTCCTAGCAACCAGAACCAATCTATAGTGGATTTGTTCGGACCTGCGCCCGCTGACATATCTAATGCTACAAGCAAGGCGTCAGATGATCTGTTGTCGCTTGGCAATCCGTTTGCTGATAATATGTTTGGAGGTAAGTGAGGAGGGAATTTATAAAAGGTTGGGTACAGATTGGGCCAATGATGGTTATATCTTCATTGGAGAAACCAAACAGCTGTATATAATAAAAAAGGAGAAATGTTTCAACATTAGGTACCTAACTTACAATATACTACTATTAATGTGGCAATGTCCACGTCTCTATTGTCCGTGGTAACGTTAAAAGTGCCGTCAAACATTGGCCCATGTTATCTTTATTCCAAACACCCAAAAAACTATGTGAGTCGTTTGGTCTGTCGACAATCGATTCATTTCCTACAAAATCTTACTTTACTTCATTCAAATAGATTGTTTATTGGCCCAGTCTGTACCCTAAATAAGACAATGTGAAAGTGCTACATTTTGCAGAATAGTAATTTGAGAAAATGGATAATTTAATAACTATTGTTGTGACGTACGTTTTAAAAGTTTACAATTAATTTTTAACACTTAAAGACAGACAAGAAAGACACTAAAAGATGCTTAGATCCCATTCGATTCGATTTGATTATGAATTGGTCTAAAAACAATGTATATTTCGTGTAAAACTAATAAAGAAGTAACTAAATAAATCTATAGACCCTAACTGACTAAAATTATGGCTTACAGTACTAAAATATTTGTAATCGTTAATATTGTTAATTAATAATTAATTTTCCACTGACATAATAATTTTAGTCGGACACATGATAATATTTACGAAGTATATGAGAAAATTAAAATCGCTGATGTTACACAATCGTCATTACACAATATTTGGAAATGACATAAACATGACAAGTTGTAAACAGAATTTTCGAGTCAAAACTGTATAAAAATTTATACACTGTTGTAAATAATCTGGTGCTAGTAGAAATCTAGGAACATTGGGAAAGCACTACACATAAACCCTTCACACTGTATTATATAGCACATCCCTTAGCCTAATGGGGATGGTGGAAGCACTGTACACTGTATTCACAAACACATAAGGTTCAAAGTGGTAAGTCGCCACAACAAACTGAATACCGATGCAGTACACAATACGATAAAAGAATACTCAAAACAAATTAGTTGAGGCATTTGTAACTGGTAAAGATGGAATAAATAATGTAATTTTTTATAAGATGGGTGGCACCTCTGCATATCCCTTCGAGGAATGCAGGCGTAATGTTATGTTTTCTTCGTATAAAATGTCGTCAAAGAAAATACAGCAAAATAATATTACCAGCTACAAATAATTTAAAAACACATACATATAAAATCTACCATTTTAGTAGTACTGCATTGTTATTAAGTGCGGCAACACTTTTAGCGGCGCCTGCGACGGGCGCGCCGATGTGGCCACAACAACAACAACAACAGCCGAGCAACGGCTTCGCGGCCTTCCCGCCTCAGCAACAGAACAACTCCTTTGTGTCCGAGGCTAACTTCTCTAATGTTTTCGATAACACTGATTCGGCAGGTGAGCTTTCACTAGTAGTCATTGTGCTGGGGTTGCCGTGTTGTTTGGTGATTGCTACTATTTTGGTAGAATAAAATAATTATTGGGAATTCAATATCCTGGAATTGTATACAAAACCACCAAAAAATATGTTATGCGCAATTGAATTCAAAATGTGAGTCAAGCTAAATAATTGATTTCAGATACGATTAAAAATATTACAGTTTACAAAGATGACTGAAAACTGAAAGTCAAACAAAGAACACGGCAGCCCAAACCTTGCTTAAAATAAAAATCTATTTCTGGTGTTGGGAATACTATGTAAATTCTATACTATGTATATTCTTTGTAAAATTAAATGTCAAAAATTTCTTGTGCAAGCTGCCGCGGCTAATCCATTCATGGGTATGGGAGAACTCACTCAGCCAATCTCCGCGTCACCGGCCCGCCCTCCTCCCCCATCCATCCCCCCACAGCCTAAGTCAGCCTTCGACGACCTCGAAGACGTCATGCGCATGTCTCTGGGAGGCTCCCCGGCCAAATCCCAGCAGCCAATCACACAACAGCCTCAACCAATGGCAGCGCAGCCTTTCAGTGACGTCATGTCTATGCCGATGTCGCAGCCGATGATGTTCGGATCGCCCGCACGACAACCTATGATGCCGATGGGAGCGACCGGTTCGATATTCAA
Source organism: Agrochola litura (assembly GCA_949152395.1). Taxonomy (NCBI): domain Eukaryota; kingdom Metazoa; phylum Arthropoda; class Insecta; order Lepidoptera; family Noctuidae; genus Agrochola; species Agrochola litura. Next base: position 2,412,305 of record OX424512.1, read on the forward strand.
ACATTTAAATGGACCGTTTTCATTGTTGTTTTTTTTAATAGCTTGCAGAGTTGCCAGTAATCAACGTCGTGTGTGCTTTTTAATTTTTAATTCACAGGACTTTTAGTTTTTAGTTGTTACCCTTTGCACAGGTTTTGTGTCGTATTAATTTGTAAATAAGCCAGTGTTTCTGTTTAGTTCATTTATTTTGTTAAATTGTTTATAATTTTTATTTTATGTATTTGCTGTAACACGTCCATTATCGAACCTTGATGATAGCATGAAAAAGTCACGTCATCTTTGTTTTAAAAATCAAACCACATCTATGTTCACTGCATATAAGTAATGCTGCTATGTTCAATTTAAATCGAAAGCATTAAACACCGCATTTATAACTTAATAATATCTACATTTCGCTTTCTGGTTTATTATTATTTATCATAAATATCGAACACGGCTGAAAATCGTCATTAATTTTTCATAAGACACAAGTTTTGCTAGTAATCACTACTGCGAACAAATATGAGCCTTACCACGACTGACTAAGGTGCGTTACAGGTCAGCAACCGCAGCAGCAGCAAGGCAAGGTGTTGACAGGTGACCTTGACTCTTCGCTTGCCCAACTGGCCAACAATCTTTCTATCAACAAGACAGCTACGGCCCCGAAGTAAGTGGAAAACCCATATTGTTGAAAAAAATACTTTTTTTTATTCCTACACTCATTGTCATGTGCTAAAAGTAGTTTGGTCAAGTTTCAGTCAAAAGTTCTACATTCAAAACAATTCCAAATTCGAAATCGTTCGATCAATGCGCAAGCGACTTTAATTCTAATGCTTGTCACTACGCGCTTACTCAAGCATAAACACTAACGCCTTGCAAAAACACTTTACGTTTAATATATACGTACTTTTGCTTTATTGCATACAAAATCACACTAGATTAAACCCACATTTATCACTAAAAATTATAAGAAAATTCTACTTCTACGTAATACAAAAACTTTTTGACTGAAACTTAACGCGTTCAATCCGAGTGGCGTCAAGTGATTATAGCTAGTTCAATGCCATGATATCTCTTTGGAAATATCATGGCAACAGCACCTGTTTATTTTCTTTTTAATTATAATTAAACTATCATGAGACAAGCTGCCTTTTCATATTCAATCACTATATCTGTTGAAAGAATTTAACTTAGCTTATTTATAAAAAGGCAACTTGTAGTGAAAGCATTACTGTCATAATAACCGCCAAATTTTACAAAAGTGACAGTTCTAATAAAGTTGCCATTTCAAAAAAAAAAAACATCGCCAAAAAGTTGCGCTCAGAATATTCTCTTTTCGAATTTTCGACGTAATGCTTTCATACTTACCATGGTACGCATGTCCGTACTCACACCATTGTGGTGTCGACTAGACCGATGCAGTGGAATTCGCCGAAGAATGCGTCGAAACCTGGCCAGACGTGGACGCCGCAGCCCATGCAAGCGACTACGGGAGCCGGATACAGACCAATGGTAAGGAACACTGCTTTACACAAGTAGTTTTATAGTTGGCAGAATTGTACACGCCATATTTTCGCTTTTATAGAGTAAAAATTTTGTGAATTACCCAAATTATTTTTATGTTAGTCCAAAATTATTATTTTCGGGGTCAAAATTAAGAAAGAAGTGAGGGTTTTTTGTTTGTGATGGATAACTTTTGATGAAATACAGCTAAAATTATAATGGTCAACATCGCCATTGCTGTTTTAGTATTTATTATTTGTTTACCTTTGCTTCAACAGTTATTTTGGCATCGCAAGCTCTATTAGATACACTCTCAAATTTAGAGCGCGTTGGAGTGCACGATTCTGACAATATTTACACCCTACGTCCATGGTTTCTCAATATTCAAAATTAGAAACGAAAGAAACTGGTTCCCGATTATATTATTTCATTTTATATTCTGGCAACACTAAACTGCTGTGCCTAAAGAAAAGTAAAGCGGCCTTTGAGAACCATAGGACCATGACAAAGTCACAAACAACAGGCAGCATTAACACAACCGCTGCGCGATTCTGTTGCTTTAAATGTCGCATCATTTTATGCTAAAACCTTGTTTGCTTTTAAAGCCCGCTCTTTTATGTTCTTTCTTCCCGTAGCATGCCTTCCTTTTTGCGTTGCAGGGCCCAGGCATGACACTCCCAACAATGCCCCATACTATGCCCCATGCATATCACCCCCCGCATTATATTATGGTAAGTTTGCTACTTTTTTTTGTTTCTTTTTCGCTTCGCGTAGTTTACACGCGTAGTTTAGATTTTTCCCTTTTTTGGCGAGAGTTTTAAGTTGATTTTGACAACGCAACCTGCTTCTCCTGTAAGTGATGTTAAGTTTGAACCTACAAATAAACTATTCTTAAGTAGGACAATTATTTTTCAGTATTTCAATTTCTTTTCAAAATTAAGGTCTTGGCTCACTGTGTTGTAACATAATGAGTAAAATTTTACGTACGAAACATAACAAAAAGTTTTAAATATTTATCATTCAAAAAAGGCCCACAACCCTATGAGCCAAAATCATAAAATAAATCTGATCTGAAATAAGGTAATAGTTTCTTCAGTTTGAAAGATTTCCTGCATGTATGGATGAACTTTTGTATGATTGTATGAAACGTTTGCATGAATAGTGTCCTCATGTCACCTCATACTTTTTCTGAGAATGTTAAGTGTTGTCATACAGTGTTATTAATTTTGTTTGAGCGCATTCTCTTGCTACTTACTTCTGATTTTGAGAAAATTGCAATATCTTGTCGTCTACAATTTCGAACACGATTATTAAGTTTTGTAAGGTAAATTCTTCTAGAACACTTCTTGTATTCTTATACACTATCTCAACATATACGGCAGCATTGCTGACAAGTCAGCAACTACATAATTTTACAGTGTGTAAGAAATGTCATATTCTAGTTATAGTTATCTTAACAAAAAGTTGAAATTCCTACCCCACAGCAACAGCCAGGCATGGTAATGGGCATGCAAGGCGCGCCAATGATGCCAATGGGCATGGCACAGCCCATGCGGCCCGCCGTGCCTCCGCAGCCCGCAACCAACCAATTCAGTTAAGCACCACCTTTATAATTTGAGGTTTACGTTCATGAGGCGACCCGACTGCTTAGAATATTGAACACCGGTATATGAAGCTGGTTCAACGGCGATCCTACGTAGAAGAAACTTAAGACAAGAAAGACTCGAGTCTAAATATAAGATTATATGATGTAATAGCGAAAAGTATTCTATTTAGTAAAATTTTTGAAAGTATAGGATTTTTTGTAATAGGTTTTGTTGGAATTGAAATTATGATAGTTTTGTTTTTGAGCTCAATTTTTTTTGAATTTATTTAACGAAGGAAATTACTAAACGTTAGTTTTAAGACTTTTGTCACTATTCATGCTAATATTATATTTAAAATATTTATGTGAATCAAATCTTTTTAATGTTTTGAAATAACCTTCTTTTAACACTTCTTATACAAAATACTTGATTATCTCAAGTATGTTTGTAAAACGATCAAAAGCAGTCGGGTCATATATGTCATCATTAGCTGACGTGTAATTGGTAGGTCACTTATCTTAAAAGTGCACGGTTTTGTTGCGATTTTTAAACGGAACATAATAATGTCAATAAGGATGCGTTCATTATGAAGTTAGGAATGCAAGTCGAAAAAAAAAACTAGTTCTTTTTTTAAAGTTACCTGTATTTAATAGTTTGATGGGGAAACGATTGAATGGAATTCTCAGCTTCTGATTTTAATTATTTGTTTTCCATCCTATCAAAGTAATGACTGTTAGAAATACAGTAATGAGTTTTTGTTTTTTTTTGTATCACATTAAAAATGGAGACAACATTTTAGTAATTTTTATATGAATATATTTTACAATCCCCATGATTATGATAACATAATGAATACTTAGTTTTGATGTATTAGAATTAATTTGAAATTAATCGTATTGCAAAGATTTCTTTTTTCAATTAACTTTTCGTTATTTGACTTATGATAAATTATGAAATTTTCTTATGAAAAAGGTGCGCAATTTTTATTTTATTTTTCAAAATTATACACATCACATTCCATACTTGTACAAAGAGAAAAATAGTAATTTATTATGAAGTGCTTGTTAACTTAGATTATTTCCTACCTTTGGCATAGTCAGTATTTTATGAATTGGAATTGAAGTGAGTTCTAGTTTTTTTTTTTAATAATTTTTTTATTCACTTTCGTGTAATCATTGAGCTGAAAACGTAAGATTTATTTTCAGCATCAGATGCATAAATAAAGTTAAAAATCACATAGTTATATCGGGTAGATGTCACATAGGTACCCTTAATAATACTATTCTATAACTTGAACTATATAATAATTATATTATGTGTATAAAAATAAATACTTGCATATTTAGTCATATACTAAGCCTACGTGTTTTAAAAACGAATGTAATTTTTGCGCTAAAAGTTAATCTGCTTTTGGGTAATAAATACAATCGATAAAAAAATACATATTTCCATATCCTCCAGTTATCTTATGTAAAAACTGTATTTGTCATATAGAATATTATGTATAGAGGGTTATGCATTAGATTGTTATAAAATTAGATGTTACGGGTGTATATTATAAATGTATGGCTGTTGTGAATATATGAACTAGGTGCTTGCTCTATGAAAGGCCCATTTCAGTATGAAAATTAAGAATACAAAATTTACCGCAATATGAAAGAGTATCCAAAGACCTTATATGGATGGGACCCGAAAACTGCTATGAATATTCGTATTTAAAGTTGAAGTTTCATGGCAATGCAAAAGTAAGGACTTAACAAAAATACAGTTGGATATTGCCAAATATAAAGTCTACGCCCTAACTTTATATAGTCTTAACAGTTAGTAGCAATACTTTGTACAAACGTAATAGTTAAAGAAAATATTACCGTTCGCTTCTTGTGATATTTCATTTCTAAAGACTGTAATCAATATTTTGAAGTATTAAAATATGCTTTATTTTAATGAATGTTTCTTAAATCTATCGTTTGGTCAAAGTATTGTGTAATGTTGCCATCGTTAACGCGTTCATAATTAAATTACGATATAATTAAATCACCCGTGATTTTCGTATGGCAACACTGTCAATGTTGCTGCACTATAATCAGTGTTACTTATAAAATATATATTCACAGGTACATGTAGCTGTATAAACATGATTATTACTGTAGAATAGACGCAAGAGGTAATATTTGAACAGCTCAGCCGTGTGGTTCAATGGTATATGTAAATATAGGTGTTGCATAGTACACAGTGCTACTTTACCCTAATCTTTTACTCCAGCTTATTCCACATTACAAAGGCCAATGACTGTCTATATTTCGTTATAATATCAACTTTTTTGCTGTTCGGACGTATTGCTAAAGTCATGTAACACAACTCCGATTGTTAGCATGTCTTAAAACGTTTGATACTGTTCCCTATGCAGCTGATTTTAGCAGTATTATGGCTGGTTTCATAGGCGTGTTTTATTGATGTTAGGCTAATTTGATAATCCAAATTAATGATATATGATATCATTTGCAATATGTTTGAGTCTGTTGGTTATTTCATCAGTTGAAACGATTGCTAGTATTTTTGTGCAATATTTTTTTTTGTAAATTTTTATTCTTGGCAACACTCATGTTGGTATAATCTGTTGTCGTTAATGTGTGCTTGATCGAAAATTATCTGCAGATTACCTGCTTTCAGCGCATTAACGACAGCGTATCCATGTAGCTTTTGAAGTATTATAATTTGAATATAATTGATGGGCAAAGACCAGTGATTTGGTAGATGTTTTCAGTTGGCCATACTGTACTTTTTAGAGGGATGCTGGGATGTCAGGTGAATTGGTGAATTCGACTGACTTATTTGAGATAGTTGGGATTCGCTCTTAGTTAACACTATAAGTTTCTTTTTATAAGAGAATACTAGTTAAACCACAATTTTTGAATTAGTTTTTAGTACTCATAGCGGCCTTTAAAATTTTTAAGTTGTACATTTTATTCATTTATTCTTATTAATGTACCTACTGAGTTACGTTTTATGTAAATACCCCTTCTATGTTATTTACTAGCTCTGTCTTTAGATATTCAATTTAGTTTATTTATGAAAATTTATAAATAAATCTATTAATATTATTTTTTCGTTTTTTATTTTGTTTATCCCTATGTTGTTTTAACCCATGGGTCCAGATCGAGCCTATCCAAAAAAATGGAAATATGTATAAGTTCAAAAAGCCCTAGAATTTCGTTCAAAAATAGAATAGTTGATCGGCTATCAATAGATCAAAGAATATTTGTCTATATACTAGAATATTGCGTGTCTGTTTACCTCTTATTCCTATGACAATACAATAAAATTATGTAACGGTCTGTACGTGTCTAAGAAAATTGTTGGTCTGTCCTAGAGAATTATGCTTGAAGCTTTGTCACAGTTCGCGGTTGTTCACGTGTCCTAGGACAGTCCATAATGATGGTGAACCTAGTCGTATATTCAAGATCACAGTATTAAAGTAGCACTTCATAGGTGTCTATCAGAAGTTATTGTATAACTGTTAAAAGCAATTAGTTCGATAAATACTTTCAGGTTACTTTTTAGTTATTAGATACATATTTTTGTGTCTTGTATGCTTTTCAAACATGAACATTGGTTATGTATTTAGCTAATTTTTCTATTGCTCGTATTGTGCGAAAAATCAAGTGTTATGATGGCACTTGGCTGTTTGTTCCAAGTTTTGACATTAATTGCACAATACAAAATACACCCTATCTTTATTGGAATAAAGATAATTTTGTAATAACGAAATAATGGGAATATTTGCACAAATGCGCCAAGTGTTGCCAGCATTATAAACAGGCAAATTACATTATTGTAAATCAATCTAGAAAAAGTTCAATAATAATATTGTATTTAGTAATTAAAAGGTGACCTATCGTAAAATATATTTTTGTTAGAAGCCAAGTGTTCTCTACTCGTACGAACAATAATTTATTGTAACAATGTTTCTTCATTGGAACTACTTATAGCTTTTGAAAGTTGTGTACTTATCTTGTTGATACTCAAATAGTGGGGCGATTGATCTATCTATAAACACAATAAATTAATAAAAGTTATCCACTGATGTTTTATTTCACGATATCCTTAACCAACTGAAGAATATTATACTTACTGATTGGCAGGTGCGTCTAGTGGTCACTAGCGAATGCTGGGTGTGGTGCCCTGGGTTCGATTCCCGGGTCCAGCAAAAGGTTTTTTAAGAGAATAACTGTAGCAGAGCTCGGGTCTTTTTAACATTGACTTTGCAATATAACTGGCACAAAATGCGGGTATACTATTAGATAGGGGCTTTTACCTACCTCAATGGGGAATACAGGCGAATCGTTATGTAAGAATATTATGCATACGTACACCTCTACAAGGTTAAATATTATAAACATATAGAATTATTGTGTATTTATTTTATTTTTATACCTCATTGTATGCTGCACCGCTCGACGTCATAACGTCAACGCCGGCTGTCGCTGAAAACCAGCGCTGGGCCTCTGTCTCGCATAGGGTCGCAGCCTTATGCTGAGCGATAGCCGTTTTGCATGATGTGACGCATATTTTCCCCCAATTTGTTCTTTTTGTTTTGTGTTCTTTCTTTGCGTCATGTTTACCACAAAAAAGGTAATACTTTAAAAAAAAAAAACATGCTTAGGTAGGGACGCCCATAACGTCCTCGCGGAGTTTCGCTAGAATTTAATTCGACCCTGTTTATAAATACTGGTTAAATAACTACCTTTTTGGATTCTTATGGAAACCTTACTACCGTTGTTATGTCTCTTATCGACGATAGCATTAGACAGAATTGTGCGTAGGGTAAGTATAATTACGATGAGAGTGCCTAATTGAAAAAATACTTAGACAAGACTTTGTACCTACTGAAATCACAACAAATTATTTGATTCGTTCAGGTTTTAAAACTGCTAGGTACTATCTATCTGCCTATCTTCATTATAAATGAAGACATTCTCCTGTGAAGAAGTTCGCACAGGCTAATTGCACTCACTTCTGGGCACCATAGGTCTGACCTTGATTGTGACAGTCTCCCTCCGAACACCTGCGTTTATCATCCAGATTCAACCAGCAGTGGCTAAGATGTCCGCCCAACCCCGCCGCGCTTAAGATACCTACCGGTATTTAGAATCATGCATGAGTTAACATTATAAGTCCAAGGAGCAGTTTGTGTAAAAAACCAGCGTCAGACAGCATCTGTCTGGCATTAATGCTGTAATGAACCTTTTTGGTTTGGCGCAACCGTGAGGCACACACTACAATATTGCTGTTTAAACATTATTTTCACCTTTTATTTTGATAATTGTATTTTGTGTTTCACAAAATTTTGTGTCCAAATAAACTTTATTCTTTTTTTCTGGTCACTTTACCGAGTTTGACTAGTGAACCCAAAATAATGGTACCTAGTAATATTTTTTTATCATACCTGTAAGGGTACATTTTGTAGTTCTAGTGTACTGATGTGGAGTTAACTGTAGGTATCTACTGCTTGCATGGGTTCCTCCGTGGTTCCTCCGTACTGTAGTCTGTACTACTAACTTCATACTCTTATTTCCAAAGGGGTAAGTAGGAGTCTAAAGAAACAAAAAGCAGTCTCTCTGAACAATTATGTTGGCAAGAAAACTTACTGCTGACCCTGTTAATTTGTAAAAAAAGGGACCCGAGGTGGCAAATTTGTTAATTCTGCGGATGGACCGAATCTAGAGAAAGAAGTAAGTACGAGTTGGATTTTGAAGCTAACTGAAATTGATGACTATAGTAGTCTTTTTAGACAAAGGATTGGGTTCAAATAGGCTGAGGCTGAACATGATATAAAATAATGTGAATTGATTACTAAGTCAGTAGTACTTCATAATTCCATGGATAAAACCCAATACATTTTTTTTCGTGAAACGGTGAACATTTTTATGAACGCAGCGAAATTATGACATTTTTGCAGCTGGCAACACAAAATCAATCGATGACAGCGACGGATTTTCCCCATCGTCGCTGACGACATTTTGTCAATAAATTGTAAAATTGAAGAGAATTTAGTAAACTTTTCGTAGTGTATAGTGTAAAATAAGCCACGAAGATGGCAGACAATGAACAGAAAGCTATGCAGTTAATGGCCGAGGCGGAGAAGAAGCTGAGTTCTTCGAAAACTTTCTTTGGATCACTTTTCGGGTGAGGACAATGAGTTAATCATTATTTTGTTGATATTGCCCTAATTACGACTTAATTAATTTAATTACAAGCTTCTTTATAGCTCAGGAAACAGTGAATGCATAATTCATTTATGTATCTTAAACCTAATTGTTTAAAATATTTCGGAAATTGTAATTTCATTGTTGTACCACTTTGTCTGACTGAATATTCTAATTGAAAGAACCGTGGTGCTGTGAATTATGTTCGCAATTAAGCACGGTTATTATAACACTTTCGCGTTTGTATGTCGGGTTCTAACCATGAGTAATAGTGTTAACAAGTCTAGATTCCAATGAGAGTAAGTATGATTCATGTACAAGGCATTACCTGCTCTCAGGCAAAAAACTCATTTTATGTCAATTAAAAATTATGAAAACGGGTATTGAGTTATTGTATTTGTTATTTGTTCTGTGTCACATGTTGAGATAATAAACCTATTACTTCTTCAAGAAACACCACAAGATCAGCTGGTGTGTGGACTAACCGCCCTTAAGACGACCCACTGACGTTTATAACTTTCATTGAAAGCTATTTATCAAAATTGCTTTAGATCCAATAATCTTAGGGGTCCATCACCATAACCATGGCTTATCATTTACCATAGATCTTCACATTACACAATAAATTGAGCGTAATAATGGGAAAATTTCCTGACCTACCACATTATTAGGAAAAACCAAAAACTGAATTATTTAGCGGCCAGAATCCTCAACATTAAAGAAACCTTGAGAGAAGAAGAAGAGAATGGTATAGTATGAACATAACTAACTGCAATGGCAAGTCCAGAAAGGATTGGACATGATACATTAACTCAAAAAAAAAAAAATGTTTTAACAGTGGCTGATCATCATTATCCCAACCTGTTTTTTTTTTTAATTTTTTAGCTCTCTCTGTCCCAGTGTTGGGCAAAGGCCTGCCCCAAATTCTTTCATGTATTCTCATCAATCTTTTTTATTTATGAAAACATTCACAACATTACAGAACATTATTTTTGGTTGGTGGTGCATGTCTTCTTCCATACTTCAGTTGTGATCTCAGTATTCATTCCCTTTCTAGCTTTCACACAACGAATTCTTCTTGAAACCAATCAGGATCTTGCAATATTGCATTTGGCAATTCTTGAGTTCTGGAAAATACAAATGTATATTTATTAAAACTACCTTTGCCGGTGTGGATCATAATTCTTTTCTTTTTTCTAAAATAAAAGTAGCTTAAGTTACTCCTTATAACATCAGCTATCTACCAGTGAAAGTCCCATCAAAATCGATCCAGCCTTTTCGGAGATTAGCTAGAACAAACAGACAGACAAAAATATTAATAATTGTTTTTATTAATCAGAGATCGGAATTGGGTGTGTGAAAATACCTAAAGTTTGCAGCGAGACATATCATAGAGCTGTTACAACCACTTAAGTTAACCGGTTTTGAATTTTACCGGTTTAGTTTTGGTTTTTTGTTTTACATGTTCTTTACCTTTGAAAAACCGAACTATAAACATTAGCAAGCTGCTAATACAGTTTTAAATTAATTTTTGTTATGAACTTTTCCGGTTCAAATTCGGTTTTTTAGTCCTAATTGTTCTTTGTCGGTCAAACACAGAATTTTACATATCTGCAAAATGCTAATGCGGTTTTAATTTCTTTTTTTGATCTGTATCTTAAGTTAAATAACAAAAATATCTAAAACTGTATTACAGCTTGCAGATGTGTAAAATTCGGTGTTTCAGACGTACAGAACAAGTAGAACTAAAAAACCGAATTTGAACCGGAAAAGTTCAAAACAAAAATTAATTTAAAACTGTATTAGCAGCTTGCTTATGTTTATAGTTCGGTTTTTCAAAGGTAAAGAACATGTAAAACAAAAAACCGTAAATAAACCGCTACAATTCAAAACCGGTTAACTTAAGTGGTTGTAACAGCTCGATGATATGTCTCGCTGCAAACTTTAGGTATTTTCACACACCCAATTCCGATCTCTGGTTATTATCAATGAAATTATATTACAATTTCATTGAATACATACTGAAGGTCTTTGCATAATTTAATACATACAAAAACACTTTTTTTGTATCAACATAATAATGTGCATACCTATTAGTATTCAGTTCTTAGTAAGCATACAAACCTTGGGACTGAATTCATTATGTAAATTTCTGCTTTACAATACTAAATCGTAGTTAGTAGAGTTATTAATGCCTCTTGAGAATTACACATAGAAATTGTGATTTCTTATGAAAGGTAGTGTTACATACACAGGCACAGATCTAGGTTTACGCTCAAGGGGGGGTTAAAAAGCCTGTGTGTGTATCTCTCTGAGGGAGGCGCGGGGGGTTTCTCAAACCGTGAAAGCCATTTTTAAAAATCCTATTAGCCTATTTTCCATTTAAAACTCGTGAATGTGCTAAGCCCCTTGAATACGACTTATCTATAACTAAAAATACAGTTTACATCTAATTTAGAGTTTTAGAGCATTGGGGTGAAACGGCAGCCGTTGCTCCCCCCCAATGTATCATATAACTTGGCAGGTCTGAACATAGGCACTACGAACATTCGCGCATGTTCTCTCACTCACACTCTCCTCATGTCACCATTTGGTTCCTAAAAGATGTTATTGCGCAACCATCTGCGCGAAGTTCGGAAGTGCCAAGTTATATCAGCCTATACAATATTGTTTCTTTTCAAATACCAACCTGTTATTGTCCCTCTGCAGGACATAGAAATACCTCTTCTCATACTGCTAAGGCGTGAACATATTTTGTGTTATCTATAATTCTAAACTAGGGATTTCCCGACCGGTTTGGCACGCTCCCCTCGGGGGGCGTAAAGTGACCAATGGGGGGGCGCGGCGGCTCTAATAATAAATAAACTAAATAAATTTATATTCTTGATTTAGAAAAGTTTAAGGCTGGTTTTCAAAACGTGCTACAATTTTCAAGCTCACTTTGCTCGCTCTTCCATTCTACATTCTCTTGATTCTTCAACTTTTCTGCGTAAGTCGACAAAGTAACTGCTTTTTCTGTATGAATGGTAAAAAAAAAAGTAACTTATACATCGGAGTGCAAACGACCTCACTTTCGCTCGCTTTAAGTACATTCTTTTGCTTTTCTGCGTATGTCAACAAAGACACTAGTGATTTTAAAAGAAATTTAAGGGGGCGCGTATGTTAAAAGGTTGGGAACACCTGTATCTAAACTAAAATTATATTATTATAGAGGTAAAATTGTTTGTTTGTAAGAGTGTAATTAGGGTGCTGATCAGTACTTCCAGAGATCACTCTGGTCTGGAAGTACTGCCAACCTCATCTTGTTATTAAAATATTATTGACGTGTAAAAAGTGTTTGTACAAACCTATTTACAGAAAATAAAATCATTTCATTTCACTGATCAGCACAGCACCCTAATTGCGTAACACACTTACAATCACAATTTGTAAGATTTTGAATTAAAAATTTGTCTGCTTAGCAACGTAAACAACGCAATGAATGTTGTTAAACTGTCAAAATGAAAGCCATTGCTACTGTAAGTGTCATGCAATAACTACGCTGATAAAAAAAAAATTGTGGCACTCCGGGAGTGCCGACAGAAGTGAAAACTTGAAAAAAAAAATCGGTGTCGCGGTAATCAACGCGTTGATGTCTTTTACTCCACGGTGTCGGTAAATTGCGTTACTGTGTCGCTAAATCAATGGTATAGTCCCATCTCAAAAATGCCCAACGCGCCTAAAGAAGTTTTCACTTCAAAAATCTTTCACTGATAGGAAGCAACACTATTGCCGAGTGCTATAGAATGCCTTATGGTAGGTATAGTTGACTTCCACACGGACGGAAGTCGCGGGCAGAAGCTAGTTTTTACTAAAAAATTATGTTGGGTCAGGACTACTAACATAGTTTAAAACTTTTTACATCACCACATAGAATGCGAGTGTAGTGTGAATACCGCAGTAGTGGTCGTAAAAGGCGATTAAAGGATTATATTACGAGAATTAGTTGCGTGCATTAGAAAAGTTAACACAAGGGGCGGTATTAAACACCTTGGGCAGTCAACCGCGCAACCATCTTGCTGACTGCTGCTAATATTACTACCAAGCCATGACCTATTCTTAGAAAGTTTGTGTTGGAACTAGAGATGAAAAATATCATGCAAATACACAGTAGGATAAAAAAAAATACAATAGACGTGGATGTATTTAGTAACCTGTTCCGCTTAGCTATTTCTAAAGAGCCATAAAAAAACTGAAAGAAATCGACACGTGTTTCACCTCTCAACGAGGCATCCTCAGAATGACGATTGACTTGTCGCGAACCCGAATACGGCGTGTTGCTACACCGAGCGCTGAACGCAGATGCTCTGCGTCAATCGTCATCCTGAGGATGCCTCGTTGAGATCTCTCAATTATAACAAAATTCGCTGCAACTGTCTCAGTTTTTGGGCATCTGCATCTTTGGCAGCAAACGTTTACGAAAAACTGCCTCGTTGGTCTAGTGGTCGCAAGCACTACTGCTGAGGTATGAAGTCCTGGTTCGATTCCCAGGTCGGACAGTGTTATTTGGTTTTTCCATCAGGAATTTCTGGTTGAATGGCAATAGGCTCGCACCCTATTACATGGGACTTAAACATAACTGGTGAGATGCGGGTGTACTATAGATATACACCTCTGCCTAACCCTGATGGTGATGTTATGTATGCTTACGAAAACTCGTGCTTCCTTGCAGTGGTTCATCGAAAGTTGAAGAAGCAGTAGACTGCTACCTTCGGGCGGCCAATCTATTCAAAATGGCGAAGAAATGGGCGCAAGCCGGTGCTGCGTTCTGCGCCGCTGCGAACCTACATCTGAAGGCTGGTGTCCGTCATGACGCTGCCACCAACTTCGTTGATGCTTCCAATTGTTACAAGAAGTGTGAGCCTAATGGTAAGTGGAAGTTTATTCATCAACATTTTTTGTGAGTCAGAAAAACAAGAACACAGGAAGAAAAAAAAAAAGAAAAACAAGCAAGATTCTAACCTTAATTTCAGGTGACGAATCAAACGTCGACCGTAAAAGGCGTTGATGTCATTCAAAATTAGGGTTGCCATCTTTATAATAATTCGCGCGAACATCAGATTTTTTGTGCACAAAGAAGCTTACCTATTCTCTTGAAAGAATTGGACAGTCCGACTTTATTATTAAATCCTGAGTAACCCACAAGATCCAGGGAATCTCTGCTATATAACAGCCTTACTTAGACCTACCTATAATTTTTTCATGTAAACAAAAAACTATCTTATCATTTTAAGCTGACAAAGTCGAACAGCCAATGACCCAGAGAGCCCTAACTAAACATGTCGGCAATAAAATCTTTCTTTTCGTGTGTTTAGAGTTTTTATGCCGCCCATGGGTCTCTGACTTGGCTTAAATTAAATATCTTAAATATCTCTCAGGCATGCCGGTTTCCTCACGATGTTTTCCTTCACCGTTTTTGAAGCAAGTGATAATTATACAATACGCATATGAATCTGAAAACTCAGAGGTGCGTGTCTTAGGTTCGAACTCGAGACCTAGACTTGGCAGTCCGACGGTCACACAACTAGGCTATCACTGCTGTTAGCGATAAAATTAACTTTCACTTTAAAAAAAAGTAATCAATTTGCATACGCTCCAAACTGAATTAAATACGGAATTATGTTGACCTTATCAGCCTGTTATCATCGCGCGGTAATGGTGACTGGGAAATATAAGCATAAGCTTGTGATGTGGGCGTTATCTTTGCATCTAGAAATCCGATGAATCACCGGTTGCCTTGATATTGCAGTTAAAAAACAAACATACAATGACGAATCGTAAACTTCCTCCTTAGAGGTCAGTTAATTAAAAATAGCTTTGTTGCCATAATAATGAGTTTATTTTTGACTGGCCAAGGAAGAGCTATTTTGGTATTACTAGTACGCAACCAGACCGATTTAAGTATACAAGGTGAAATAATCATCAGGCAATTTTTTTTTAAAGATATAGTAACACTAGACTCTCGATGTGTGATTCATTGATAAATGCGAGTAAATCATTTTCCATTCAAACCAATCATTCATATGAAGCTAAGAAAATGCGACGTTGTCTATATATATTTTTTTTTTATGAAGAAGAATAGTCTGAATTACTTAAATGTTTAATATATTTCACGTAAGGGTGTTTTACATAAATAATCGTGGCTGTCGAATTAATTTGAAAAAAAAAACATGCTTGTTGCTTTTTTGACATGGTCTCATTAGTACCCTAGAGTTTACCTGGATTAGGGTACTTTTAATCCCGGTAGTACATACGGCTACACATCAATCTATACATTTCCAGTTTATGCTGATCTCGCATTGTATAGGATTTCCGTACAATGCGAGGTCAGCTAATACTGGCACAAATTAATGACTCTTTTGACCGAAACCTAACGAAAGCTAATAAATAGAGATTGAACGGAAAAGTTTGATAGGTTTGCGAGTGATTGATAGAGCGAGCGAGTGCATTGATCTAATTGGCAACATTGTGGGTCGGTTGAAACCAGGGAACTGTTTGACCTGTCAATGTACACTTTGCTGATCAATGCCAAACTATGCCTATTTGCTTTATTGCATACTGAATTGAATGAGGCGCTGGTCCAGCTCCACAAGGGTGCATAAACTAATTGATTAGCATTCGAAAGTATTGTTGCAGCTGCTGAAGATTGTAAAAACTATCTTTGCTTTGTATAAGTTCAATCTCTAAGAATGTATAATTGCATACTGCTTGTTTTTATTGCTTACTGGGTACGTCTTTCATTGACTTGAATGTGCCCTGGCGGCTGAGAGTATGTCATGCTCACTCTAATGTCTCGCTGATGGTAGCGTGTGTATTAGATCATTAAGTTCCCTTCAAAATGGTTGAGCTAAATGGTGCTGATCTATGCGTCATGTTCGTGAACAGGCGCCGTCAGTAGGGACTGGTCATCTCTTAGCTGCCACGGTTTATTTTAATTTTTGAATTGTTTTTGTTTTTATTTTTGTTACGGACGCTTCTAACGTGCACATCTTTCTACATTGTTCTCACATGTATAATTTCAACGTAAATGATGTAACTAATATTTTGTAAAAAATTGATTGAGTGTCCGTGGAGTTTCTTGATCGTTCTTCTCCATAGGTCCCTACTACGCTTTGGAATGGGCAACTAAATAGCTTCATCTTTCTGACTGACCGACCTCTTGACATTTCAAAAGTACCTGTAATTGGTTTATTTGAAATAAATGCTTTGAGTTTGAGGTCTTTGGATACGGAGGGAGTCGTGGATGTTTATCAGAAAGACGCTGTGATTACGTGTGCATGTTTTTTCTGTTTAGTTTATGAGACTTGTTTATCAAAAATAACTTAGAAAACACGCATTAAAGTTGGGGACTGGGGTCTCGCTACGTCACAACGTCGTAGTAAATCTAGCAAGGCGTGACGTCATGCCACATTTTTTGCTCAATGTATCGCCGTAATCTTTTGATTACGTCAAAAAAGAAAAAATACGTTTTCAATATTTTTTAATCGTCTACAAGATGGACAAAAAAAATTGGACTCAGGCCGATTAGGCAAAGATTTATAAAGAGAATAAGTGAACAGGCATCTTCTGGGCACGTTCGTTCCATCATAGACCTCATCCATGGCTTTCCATAAGGCATGCATCATTAGCAGTAGGTACTATCGGAGAAATTCATATCTGTATACTAAGGACTATACTTGCTTGCAGTGCTCGGCCGCTATAGTATATTTTGAACCCTGGGGAAGAATATAGGCTACTTTTTTTCGACATACGATACGAGTGGAAGCTAGTATCTTATATTTGAAAACTAATTGTCATTTATCTTGCCCCTATACCAAATTTATTAAAGAACGGCGAAGCATGTCTTTTTAGAGTTCCGTACCTCAAAAGGAAAAACGGAACCCTTATAGGATCACTCGTGTGTCTGTCAGTCACGTTTGTCACAGCCAATTTGCTTTGAATCTAATGGACCGATTAAGTTGAAATTTGGTATAAATATATATCTGTGACCCAAACACGAATGTGTAACGTAAATTAATTAATTTTGAATATGGGGGTCACTTTTGGGGGACAATTTGCAAACTATACCGTGTGACATATCAAATGAAAGAGCTTGTTGAGAGGATCTAATATATTTTATTTACAAATTTAAAATAAAAAAATTAAAGATATTTAAGAAAATTGATTAAATTTTACCGCCTCCCCTTATCCCCGTAACTACTGAGGCAAAAATTTTGAAGAAAATACAGAGAATGGTTCATTACCCATAGATAACAGGAAAACCTATAATAAGTCTATGGTCTTAAAATAACATGGTAAATCTCTCAATATTGTACTCTCAACTTCATTTGCAGTTGAAATGTATGGGAGAACATGTTTTTCAACTACAATGTTAAGTTTGTGTTTGGGATAAATTCATCCCAACTATGGAACCCTTCATTGTGCGTAGTCCGACACGCACTTGTCCGGTTCTTTCTAAGTGGTTAGTTATGCGTTACCGCGATGGTACACACGGCTACATATCAAGCTATTTAATTATCTATTTTTATAATATAATTTTCTATTTTTTTTTTTTAATCAAATTAGATTTGTTACAGCTGTAGTGGCAATCATGTCATTTGGTATAAATAGCTTCTTATTTTTATAATTTTGTTTATCTTTTATGTAGATTCTTCTCTTTTCTTTTAGATTTTGTGAATGTGAGAACGTTGTAGGCTTGTGTACCATTTTTTATTTTACTAAGTACCTGGTACTTATTAATAGGCTTACACTGTCCTCCCATACCTATTAACACTGTAATTTGAAAACATTGTAGAAACCATTTATTTTGAAAAGAGTAACCGTGGAGTTTCTTGCCGGCTCTTCTCCATAGGAAGAGACCAATTGGAACCGTGCACCTAGCTTCT